>VONZ01000008.1:1700000-2945000 GCA_012976165.1 Labeo catla | reverse complement strand
ATATTGAATCTATTTTAATATAATAGAATAATTAAGTTTGACTTTTGTCTCTTCATATTAAAAAGCTTGGGCACCTCTGGTTTAAAGATACCAGTCATATCAGTAACCTAATTAAAAAAAAAAAAAAAAATTAATTATAATGAACCATGATCCATTTTGTAAGAGATGGAGCGATTACTGTGATTTATGTGTTTTTTTTAGCATTTTAATTTAGATAAGAGATAAGAGTTTAATTATTTTGACATATTATTAATTTAGAATGTCATACGGCCCCTTAGAAATTTGCTGAGGCCCCTTAGTGGGCCCCGGCCCCCTGGATAAGAATCACTGGAATAGGTTGTGTAGTTTTACGTTGTGGATTTTTTAATTTTTATTACACTCTTTAAAAATGCTGGGTTAAAAACAACCCAGTGCTGCGTAAAATATGGACAAACCCAACGATTAGGTTGTTTTGGTTCAGTGTTTGGGTTAAATGTTTAACCCAGCCTCCAGGGTAGTTTTATTAACTCAGCTATTACATAAAATGACTATATCTCTTGTTTAAAATGAACCCAAAATAGGTTGGAAACGAATCTTTATTAATATGTTCAATAAATTAACTTTTATTAATATGTTGACTAAATAATAATTAAACAAGAAACATTTTTAAATTGCTAATGAATGAATGTTCACCTTTTAAATAATGATGCTCCTAGTAATTATTTTTCTGATTTTTACAGCCTATTTTGGGTTCATTGTAAGCCAGCCATATACAGTAGCAATTTTTAAACAATAGTTGAATTAGATAAAACTACCCAGAAGGTTGGGTTAAAGGAGAAGTCCACTTCCAGAACAACAATTCACAAATAATTTACTCACCCCCTTGTCATCCAACATGTTCATGTCCTCAATTGTGAAGAAATTATGGTTTTTGAGTAGTTTTCTCCATATAATGGACTTCATTGGTGCCCCGATTTTGAACTTACAAACTATAGTAAGTCAGACGCTGTTTAAAAACAAATACGTACAACGATGTTGGACGATTCTGAAGTTGTAGGAGAAAATGTTTTTCGCCATACTCTTCCTTTTTGAGCTGGAGTACACAGACGATGAATTTACACGATTCGTAGCATCGTGGACGCGCATCCCAGAGCCTGTGGTACACTAGCTTTTGTGCTTAAAAAGTATACAAATTTTTATTTAAAAAAAAAAAATGACCAATCATTTCACTAGATAAGACCCTTCTTCCATTGCTTAGAGCCCTTTGAAGCTGCATTTAAACTATATTTTGTAAGTTCAAAATTGGGGCACCAATGAAGTCCATTATATGGAGAAAAATCCTGAAATGCTTTCCTCAAAAACCATAATTTCTTTACGACTGAAGACAGAAAGACATGAACATCTTGGATGACAAGGGAGTGAGTACATTATTTGTTAATTGTTGTTTTGGAAGTGGACTTCTCCTTTAAACATTTAACCCAACTGCTGGGTCAAAACAACCCAATCACTGGGTTTGTCCACATTTCACCCAGCGCTGGGTTGTATTCAACCCCGCATTTTTTGTGTATATATAAAATGCGTACTTTTAAAAAGCCACCACAAATGTTACACATGGTGTTTTAATGTAAATGTCAAGAGTGTATTATTGTAACAGATATATGTCATTAAAATTCTGCCATATTCCTGCTGCAGGGAAGTATGCAAACTTGGATGCAGGGATATATTTAACTGCTGAATGCACCTTTAAGTGCACAAAAATATGTTTTAGTAGAGACTGTTGTGGTGTTTTAATTGGGGATAAAGTTGCGAGTAACCTGCGGGATGTTACTGAAGAAAACAAGAAGAAAGCATAGTTGGTGGTAGATTTTTGCCGTTACCATAGACTCTGAACCCCGAAGCCTTCAAAAGCCCAAAGCACCGCTGAGAACCAAGCTCTTCTGCTGCTTATTAATATAAACACGATTCATCTGTGTGAAGGAAATGTAAAACAGGTCGAAGAGCTATTTACTGAACGTGTCTTTGTGAACAGTCATATTTTATAGAAGCAACTTCAAAGAGTTATATTTTTCAGGTCATCAGCAAGATCGAAACATTGAACAAGCCTGTGTGTCCTTCAGGCAGATCAGAATGTGCTGGAGAGGCACTAATTGAGCAAAATAATACAATTAAGGCTAAATCCACCATTAACGAGGTGTTCAAGGTTGCTTACTCTGTGCAGAATTGACTCTTGGCTGGAGACCGTTATCATGCTGATTTAAAAGGAGCAGCATGTTAACGAGCAATCAATTATTACCCTCAAAGTGAGGATGTGTGTGTTTGGCAGGGGTGCAGGCATAATGAAGGGTTAATGCATTTAAATTTACTACAACCCAATGGGGTGCCAATGCAGGAAATGTCAGTGGGCGCAACAGAATTCGCAGATTTGTCGTCTCGTTTAGACGTTCATATTGAGCTAACCTCGCCTGTACAGTCATGTACACAGAACATCCAGTTCTGCCTGGAGGTTTTTAGACAACTAGTGTAACACAGTTGTTTGTTGGTTGACCAGGTAGCCTAATTTTGACTTATTCTTTACTGTGGTTTCTTTCAGCCTAGGTTTTTAGCCAGCAGGTGTCACCCTGCAGCATTTCCTTAGCAGACTTGAGACCTCGCGGTTTAAGAGATATTTCACCCAAAAATCTGTCTGATCTGTCAGAATTTACCCTTATGTCATTCCAAAACTTTGAATTTCTTCTGTGGAACAAACATCAAAAACAAATCAAATCCACACACGAAAAATAGGCCAAACTGCTCACATGAATTTTTTTGTCCAGAGGCCCCAAACAAAGTGCAAAAAGTGCAATGGTGCAAGGTGTGCAAAGCGTTTTCGGGCTTAACCCATCATCAGTGCCATTTTTCCAAACGTACACCTGCGAACTGTGAACTTTAATATCCATTTAGTGAAGTGGTTCTAAACAAGGCGTCTGGGGCATCTATGGGGGCCTCAATGGGGGCCTCAAGGTGACATAAAATGAGTTAAAGTAGCAATTTACTTCCAGAACAAAAATTTACAGATATTGTACTCAGCTCCTTGTCATCCAAGATGTTAATGTCTTTCTTTCTTCAGTCGATAAGAAAATATGTTTCTTGAGGAAAACATTTTAGAAGTTGTCTCCATATAGTGAATTTCAAGGGTGCCCGCAAATTTGAACTTCCAAAATGCAGTTTAAATACGGTTTCAAACGATCCCAAATGCGGTTGTAAACAATCCCAGCCGAGGAAGAAGGGTCTTATCTAGCAAAACGATCGGTTAATTTCATTTTAAAAAATACAATTTTTATACTTTTTGATGTCAAACACTATGATAAAAAGAAAAAAGTCTATTTTATATTTTTACATTAACAATGTAATCAATATTCTATTTATTAAAGCCAAGTATGAATCTCATCAAGTTTGTGTTTTTAAGCATTTTACATTTATTCCGGAATAATAACTCAAGGCAGTAACAATTTAAACAATATGTTTTTTCTTTGTGAACTTATGTTCATCTATTTTTTTTTTAGTAGTTAACTTAGAACTATTTTTCGAATTTTTCAGATCATCAGTCATCAAAGCTTGGTAAATACTGGCCACAGAAACAAAGATTTATTTTAAATTTTACCAAGCTGATTACTCATTAAAAACTCCCACAGATCATGTTTTCATGCCATTTTAAGTCTTACTTTGATGTAACAAAGTGGCTATATCTAAGTGTGTGAGTTATTTACATACTTTTTAAAAAGTGTCTTCCCATTAACACCATTATATTGTTCATTCAGACTGATTTGTGAATGCAAAATGTGCACAAACACAAGAGGTGGAATTTATTGCATGAACCTATCACAGCCAATCATAACAAGTCATATCCAATCATATCGTGACTCTCACGTGACTTTCCCCCATTCATTCTCAATTACCCCCCACCAAACTCACTGCATGCTTTAAGGGGTCTGTTAAAACTTAGTGTTCTTAGGGGAGGTAAGAGAGATGCGGACTCTGGCTGTAACTTTACCTGCTGGTGTTATTGCTGTACAAGTTTTTTTTTGTTGTTTTTTTTTAATAGAAAAACTGTGATTTATCACTGTTTAATGTTATATTTTGTAATATTTGCATTATTTTTGTACTGCAAATTTTTCTCTCATCCAATATTTTGAAGAAACACTGCCTCCTTTGCCTCCTCAGAGGAAACACCCTTATCTTAACTCATATGTAAAAGTAATGATCCTTTGAATGTTGAACCACTTCTTTAGTGAACTATTCCTTTCTAATGCGATGTAATTACTTGGCACAAGCACGAAATTAGAAATAGTTCAAAATAAGGATCGGAGGATTGGGGTGCCTGTGATAATGAGGAGGAATGACATTTGGTAGATGCAGGGTTTAGGTTAATGACTGTAGTCAGGATTCTTCTTCTGCTATTCATCATTTTAATGGTTTCTCTGTAGCCAGTTATGATCAGATCCATTATAAGCAGACACGTTAATAAATAACAATGAAATCAGATTTGTGTGTGAAAGTAGATAAACCGGCTTGAGAAAATAGTGAATAGTGGGTTAAAAGACACTGAAAGTCACTAGAGCTGCAATGGGAGTAGTTCTTTTTTAGTTTATCACACTTATCTTGCAGAAGCTGTTCAGAAGATTTGGTTTCTGCTGATCATAAAGCACATTTTGAACCCTGAGACTCGTTTGCATTGCAGGACAGTGAACACTTTTGTCAAGAGAAATCTATCCTGCTGTGCTCTTTGCTTTTTTGATTACTTGTTTGCATTCATTTTTAAAGAAGTGAATGCTTAAGTGCAGTATCCAGCTACACCTCTGTCTGTTATCTCTGCAATCACAGCAATACCCTCCCTCTCGAAGTAGCAAAATGCATCACTAAGAAAGACAGTCTTTTGCCCTTTCAGTTCTTTGTAAGTGTCTACACAAAAAGAGTGTGAGAGAAAGAAGGCGAGTCAGGGGATCAGAAAGAAGTTGAGGCTGGTGTATTATTTCACTCATGACACTTCAAATGAATGCAGATGGAGGTTGGGTAAAATTACAACAAAGTGTGGGTGTCCCTTTTTTCTCAGGTCTGTGACTGATATGTGGATAAGATGTATAACAATGAGCCTGCTGGTCCTGACGTTCTCTTTCTTTCTAAAAAAAATGGTCTTTGTCAATCAGAGCCATGGCACAGTGGTAGTGCACATGCTCAGGGTTATAGTGCTCCTGTGGGGATGCAGCTCTGGAAGATGCTATCCAAAAAATAAAAAAATAGAACCGTTTTCAGTGTTATCTTGTGCTTCCATGTTCCAGAAGTGTGATCAGGTAGCAACCTGCCATGCGTATCCTTAAAGAAGAAGTCCACTTCCAAAACAAAGATTCACATATAATGTACTCGTCCCCTTGTCATCCAAGGTGTTCATGTCTTTCTTTCTTCAGTCGTAAAGAAATTATGTTTTTTGAGGAAAACATTTCTGCATTTTTCTCCATATAATGGACTGATATGGTGCCCCGATTTTGAACTTCCAAAATGCAGTTTAAATGCGGCTTCAAACGATCCCAAATACGGTTGTAAACAATCCCAGCCGAGAGTCTTATCTAGCAAAGCGATCAGTTATTTTCATTAAAAAAAAATAACAATTTAAATACTTTTTAATGTCAAACGTTCATCTTGCTTTTCTCTCCCTGAACTCTGTGTATTCTGACTCAAGACAGTTAGGGTATGTCGAAAAAGTCCAATCGTATTTTCTCCCTCAACTTTAAAAATCATTTCAAAATCATCCTACATCACTGCAGAAGTTCCGACCCACCCTTTGCACAGTGAACGAAGAAGATCAAACACCCTCAAAAAAGGTAAAGCCAGGCAGAGTAAGACAAGACAAGCATTTGGCATTAAAAAGAATATAAATTGTATTATTTTTATGGAAGTAACCGATCATTACACTAGATAAGACCCTTCTTTCTCGGCTGGGATCGTTTACAACCGTATTTGGGATTGTTTGAAGCCGTATTTAAACTGCATTTTGGAAGTTCAAAATCGGGACACCATATCGGTCCATTATATGGAGAAAAATGCTGAAATGTTTTAGTGAACAATTAATTTCAGTGTATATATTTTTAAACCAAGCAAAACTGCAACAAAGCGACCACAACATATCAAAAAGTATATAAAAGTTTTGTATAAAAAAGGTAAAACTTAAACATGGTAATGTGTAGATTCTGATTTTTAACTTTTTCTAAATACAATTTTAATGTTATGATAGCGATACTTTTTGGAAATTGCATTCATAGTCCACTCATCTCAGAATGGTCTGTGTTTACGAATCATCTGCACACTTCTTTGTGCACTCTCAAGGGGATGCTGGTAAAAAGATGGAGATGGGTGTGACTGGGTTCCCATGATTCCATTTATTCTAGCTGGTATATAGAAGAGCCTCAGGCATCTACTGCATTCATGAATTGCTGCTCAGTAGACAGCCTCTGATTCTTATTGATGTCATGAAAGACGCGTGAGAGCATCAGCCGTCCATTAATGTCTCTTTAACACAGCCTGTGAACATGAGTGAATGCTTCAGACAAGTAATACCATTGATCTGCTCTCATACTCTTGAGGTCCAGCAACAACCCAACAACCACCCTACTCAGGCATCTGACTCTAAACCTCATGAGAAATAATTGTATGTCTTTAATATTTTTAAGTATTTTGTATTTTATTTATTTCATCATTCAGAAACTAAATCTGTATTTTTTTTCAGGGTGGACCTAAATTATCCAGAAACCACCACATAGAAACACACCTAAATCCCTAAGAATCCACAACACTGTGACACTGTGATGATGACGTTTGCATGGACAAGCACTGCTCACTGTTCTTCAAATGTAAAAATGTACTATCAGGTTTTTGTGCTTTAAAGTCTGAGTGTCTAAATGTGCACTTAAAGAAATTTGATAGGTCAGTCTCATGCGCGGCATCGGGTGCTAATGTGACTTCCTGTATAATGATATGGGAAACCAATATATAACACCATTTTGTGTAATCTCAGATCTGTATTTGGCCATGTTTGATATTAGGGCTCCATCAGAATGACTTTGTGAAAACAGTTTTTTGTTAATGGCATAAATCTGTTGATGTGAATTTGAAAGTATAAATCATCTTTTAAATTCTGGCTAATTTTTGTGTGAGAGTGTTTTTTTTTTTCTGTAAGGGTTAGGTTTAGGGGTAGGGTTAGGGTAAGGGGATAGAAAATACAGTGTGGACATTATAAAAACCATTGCGCCAATGGAGAGTCCAGAACATGACCAGACGTGTGTGTGTGTGTGTCACTATTGCAAATTTTCTTTTTAGATATGTCATTTGATAGAAATAAAATTCAAGTCAAGTTATATGTAAATAATATAATAATAATGTTTTTAAAATAAGTTTTAAAATGAGATAATTAAGTATCTAATTTTTAATTTTTTATAAGAATTTATTTATTTATTTATACAGTAGTCAACATTTGAAGTGGATCAAAACCTTTCATCAAAGTTGTCCTAAAACCAAAACTATACCCGTTCTTCTCTTGGGACAACTTTGATTGACTTTTTTGATCCATGTCAAATGTTGACTACTATATATATAATCTAGCAAAAAAAATACCTTATTGTTAAGATCTAGTTGGTAGAGTAATGTGAAAACTTGATCAATTATTCACTTAATAAATGAAAACCACAGGAGTGACCTGAACCGCCAGATGGCGCTGTTGCCAAACGAAATAAATGCTAAAGTCTTCTTTCCTCCCATTTGCAGGCAGCTTTCACCTTGGATTCTCTCTGTGTAAATTAAAATATACATCATATGAGCATTCAAAACTCTGACCTAAGACCTCAGTCTTCACAAAAGCTGTGTGTTACTGTAATGCGATAATGTAGCCGAGGTCTACATTAATGACAATTGTTGACTGCGTTGATATTTACTATTTAAGGTACACATTCGCTTCTCATATGTATATATAGATAGACATATGAAGAGTTCAGATGCAAAACCAGCTAAAAGCCATCTCGGTCAAAAATGAGATAAAGATACTGAGTGAATGCTCCTGACAAATTTTATACGTCCATCAAATACTTTTACTTCAAACTCGCTAAATTCCAGCCTCAGCCCAATCAGAAGTACCAGTACTTACATAGAAACCTATACAAAGTAGCCAGAAAGAAATGCTAATTGTAAAGAAATACGTCAGATGGATTTAGAGGCTTTTGCATCTGAATTCTTCATATATTCTCTTTATTTTATAATCGGTTTCGTTATTACTTATGAACCTGTCATCTGCGCAGGTGTTCCAAGGTATAGACTGTATATTATTTGTGGTTATTACTGTGAACCTTAAAACTGACAAGTTAACATTATGCCCTATAGCGGAGGTTCACAGTAGAGCTTCATCCAAGCTCACATCAAAGTCTAAGTAAATATAGAGCACGGAGTGAGATGTGGTCATATCACTCCATCTTCCCATAATCAGTATATATAATCTCCCACCACACAAAAGCCATATCAGTGTATAACTATATCATGTTAATCTTAAAATTTAGATTTTTACCTATCATAAGTACTTGTATTTGATAATAAAATGTGTTTTGTTGAACTAGAGTTCATTTGTTTTACCTGTTAAAATCCCTTTAATAACTAGTCGGGAAAATGTAAATGTAGTAATTTGCAATCAGTAATGTGCAATTCTCAACATTGTCATCACAAAACTTGAATTTAACTTAATAGTTAAAACATGTTCAATCTAAACCTGTTCCACTGGAGGGATTTCCAGACTGGGGTCAGCAGAAAATTTCAGGAAGTTTTGACCAATATTTATTGTAAAATACACTAAACATATTGATTTGAAATTTTAAAAAGGTAGTTCACCCAAAAATGAAAGAGAGGCATTCAAGCGGATGATGTAGGATGTAGGCGTAGTGTAAGCTCTGATGAGAATATACTAGTCTCATAAGACAAGTCCCCTCTTGACTTTTTCCTCTGACTTTTTTTTTTGTTAACAAATCCTCATTTTACACTTTCCACACAATTCCTAACTGGTGTTTTGTTTAGTTCTCTCCTCTGTGCTTCTGCGTATTCACCAGCATATCACTGTATTCGCCTACATACTACGTCATCCGCTGGAACGCTGTTGTAAAGTTGTAAATATGGATATTTTTCTTATACAAATGTATTACTTTGTTCCAGAAGGCCTGGAGCCATGTGGAGACTTTTTATTATGGATGGATGCACTTTATTGGACTTCAAAATCTCAACACCCATTCACTGCCATTATGAAGCTTGAAAGAGTCAGGACTTTTTTTTATATAACTCCAATTGTATTCATGTGAGAGAAGAAAGTCATATACACCTAGAATGCCTTGAGGGTGAGTAAATCATGGGGTAATTTTCATTTTTGGGGGAACTATCCTTTTAAAAATTATTTGTGATTATTAATAACATTTCTAGGAAATTAATTCGGCTTTAGAATTATACAATATTTATTTATTTTTTAATTCTTTCTTTCTGTAAAACACACCTGATGAAAACGTACCTGTTGGAACTTTTTCGCAAGACACGAAATACATACCAATAAGTACATTTCACTGCAGGTAAAACAGCAAGAAGTTGTAATCATTTTCATACACAGTTATGATTACAGCTCCATATGTTTTGTTTTCCAGGCGTAACATGGTTTCTTGATAGCTCAGCCGGCACTGAATTGGACTTCGGATGCGGAATCCTTGGGTATGAATCCCGTGAAAAACATGATTCACTAAATCGGCAATTGCGTTATTACTTATGTTTATATATGTTATATCGGGTAGGTTTAGGTGTAGTGCAGATAGTACATTATTTTAAAATGTCACAGAGCATTAGAGTTATAGCGCCACTCGATGGACAAAACCACATAAAAAACTATTTTAGCGTCACTCAGTGGACATTTCACATCGAATATGTCACGAAATGTACATGGCGGTGCTTATTTTGTGTCTTGCGAAAAAGTTCCCACAGGTATGTTTTTGTCATGAAATCAGGATGTTTTTTCCCCACACAGTGCACATTAATTTTACAATATATTAGCTGCCTAATAGCTTAGGAAGTCAGTTCTAAAGAGAATAATTATATTTGGGGGTCCTTCCTTGGCAACAAAAAGTTTGCAAAGCCCTGCCATATAAGTGGGATTTTCATAAGGCACCTCAAATAACCTTCACCAGCAGCCTTCCATCTATTTTCCATGTGTAAGCATTGTTGTGATTGACACATGTGTTTGTTAATGATTAGTCCATGTTTCCATTGCTGTACCTTGGTGAGCTAATAATAATAATTCTCGGAACGTGCCACAGTAAGCCTATATAGGCCTGTTTGCTCCCTTAAGCTAATCCCTCCTGAAAAAGAGTTCCGCTCTACAGCAAACTGCACGCCTGCCTCCCTCCCTCCTTCTTTCTTGCAACAGGACTGACATGAGGGAACACATCCCATTAGCCGCCTACGCTCGCTCTTCTCCTCATGGATAAACCAGCTGCACACCACCTCCAGTGCACCCCCAAACAATGGCACTCAGAAGGCACATTCTTCTCTGTTCATATGTTCTGTAGCCTCCTAACACCGGCCGTACGTTTTTCCATTCTCCGCATAATCATTATTCAATATTGCCGGGCTTCCTCCGGACTGTTCGGGGAAAGCCTAAACAAGTCCTGTCATATGACAGCTTAAGTCCCGCTTATCATACACTTTCCCTCAGACTGTCATGGTTGGAGGAATTGAGACTAAAGCCAAACACCATTTCCAGTAAAGCCAGTAGATCCCGGAGAGAGTAGGAGGACGTTATAATTGAGCTAAGGCTGAGCAGAAATATGATCTCCGCTGTAACACTATCTTCCTAAAGTACAATGTGGCGATATAAGAGATTGTTGTCATCAGAGGAGGCAATTAAACATAAAGAGAAGAAAAGAAATAGGTGAATTGAACTACGGTATACAGTATATACCACTTCAATGTCAGTCGGCGGATTCGGTGGAATCAAAGCTCCCCTGGGAGGAAGCCGACTCCACTTCAAATGCCGGTTTCGGCTGGTACAGTATATGGGCCTGGCATTAGGTTTCTCTTAAAGGAGTAGTTCATTTAAAAATAAACATGGCGCAAACCTGTATGACATTCTTTCTTGTGCAAAACATAAAATGCAGCTGTTTTTATTTCTTTGTTTTGATACGATGAAAGTCAATATGGTCCAAAACTGTCCAAAAAATATGTGACCCGGGACCACAAGTATATTTGTAGCAATAGCCAACAAAACATTGTATAGGTCAAAATTGTTGATTTTTCTTTTGTGAGGATATTAAGTAAAGATCATGTTGCATAAATATATTTTCCTACCATAAATATATCAAAACCTAATTTTTGATTAGTAATATGCATGACTAAGAACTTCATTTGGACAACTCTGAAGGCATTTTTCTCAAATTTTTGAATTCTTTTTTTTTTTTTTGGCACCCTCAGATTCCAGATTTTCAAATAGTTGTATCTCAGCCAAATATTCTCCTATCCTGACAATACATATTACATCAATGCAATGGAAAGCTTATTTATTCAGCTTTCAAATCAAGTATAAATCTCAGTTTCAAAAAATTGACCCTTATGACTGGTTTTGTGGTCCAGGGTCACATATTTGGGTTTGGTAAGCTTGATTGATTAATTGATTTAAATGTTTTTGAATATTATGCTCACCAAGGCTGCATTTTTTTTCATTTCATCAAACAACATAAATATTGATAAGAAGCGCAACATCCAGCTAGGCAAAAAAAGTTTATTTTAACGTCCAATTCTCGCTATCAACAAACCATTAACTATGACTTTTGCCTCAATAAACTCCTAATTTGCTGCTTATTAATAGCTAGTAAGGTAGTTGTTAAGTTTAGGTATTGGAATTACGAATGTAGAATATGGCAGAACATGCGCTTTATAATTACTAATAAACAGCCAATATGTTAATAATAGACCAATTATATGCTTGTAAACATTTGGAATTTGTGCGCATCATGGTTGCAGAAAACCCAGGAGAGAATTACACAGATACGGTAAAAAATAGTTCCATTTAAAAAGATTATAGATTATATTGATTAGATGTAATTTTCAAAATGTTCTCCGCATATTACAAGAGCTTGTCACCCAGCAATAAGCACTGTTATTCAACAAAACTGACGTTAGATAGTGGGATAGTCTTACAGATCCGAAACAGGGATGAAGGTTTTTTTTTGTGGTGGCAGAAAATGACGGTTTTCAAGTAGTGGTCTATTGATAGTACGTCCATTTAAACGTCTGCGTTTATCGTCTTTGATGACAGTATCCTATAAAAGTTAATTGCATTCTGATTTTGACATCAAAAGGTACACTTATTATTTTTCTCGTTTTACATGACTTTACCCAGTTACCTCTACTTGCAAGTGACGTAACTGTGACGTCTACTCCAAATTGGTCTATGGGCATGCTAATAAGCAACTAGTTAATAGTTAAAATTGGTCCCTTTACTTAAGTGTTACCGAAAAACATGCTATCTACCTGAGGGAAGACATCTTTCTATATTGTAAAGGTAATGTTAATTAAAAAAAAAAAGTTGGCCTACACATTTTTTAAATTTTAATTTAGTGTAAATCTAGTGTATTTTTAAACTTACAATTATTGTACGAAAATTGGTTAACCAGGACACCTTTTATACACACATTTAACTGCAGAAATTACATACACTGTGGTGCAGTACAAATATTTTAAGAGTGGCCCTTATTTCTGTCCTTTATTTTCCTTCCAAGGAAGTTGGCAACCCTAGCTGTGAGTTTTGTGTCAGTAGGCCGTAGCAACTGGTCAAATGTCCTTGTTATTGTGAAACACTACGTTCTTATGTGTTGTTATTTAAATCAAATTATCAGGATCCGAGCTTTTAAGCAGGCACACATGCTCCATAGAAACCAAAAACAGGAGTGTATTATGATTTAGGCCGATCCCTTCTTTACAATTTTTTTTTTTCAGGATTACCAAAGCCGTGGCCTGATTGAGAGAAAAATGCTAACATGTATGGGCAGGCGGTCTGACCCCTCCGCTGATTTCTGGGCACACACAGGTGTGGTGATATACAGGAAACTATCCAACGCTGAACAAAAGACCCAAATGCAACCCCAAGGCACAAATGCATTGGCATTCAGGAGCACATTGTTGTCGTTCACCATCCGTGGCTGACAAACCTGCAATGTAGCTTTCAAATAACTTAAGTGTTGCACTATTTACCCCTGTGTTTATATAGAACGAATGCATAATTCTTAATTATTATTAATAAGTTGTTCCCTGGTGGTCTTAAACGGCAAACAATGCAACAATGAAAGGCACGTACAGGATATCAGCCGTTTTAAAGCTCCGTACAATTACGATTATCACGATGGGAAACAATCAAACTTGTCGAGAGCTTTTAATACCCCGTTCTTTGTTGACGCTTCCTGCTGGTCACCCAGTCCCATTGCTGGGACACGTTTGCATAGAGCGCCACCCTTATCGGGGCCTATCTACCAAAGGCGGCCTGAGCCCGGCGAGTGACAGCAGGAGCACGTACAGTGGAGGGCAGATAAAGGCGGTGCTGTTTAAATAAAGAACGGCGGCAGTAAAGTGGGCTCGGAGGAAGGCCGCATTCTACCTCTAGTACAATGGAATCATTCTTCAGACCTGGGGACAGAATAATATTGCCCTTCTGAAGCGGGTGGCACAGGAAAAGAGGGAGCCTCGAGGGAGTTACCCAAAACTCTCTGGCTTTATTTACAGCCGTCCGGTCACTGACGTACCGCTGGCACCCATGGGAGCGCTGCAGAATCAAAAGCGCTGCACGACAAAACACCCTGGCTTCAGATAATGGGCCTTGACTCTGGAATTCATTTCTCAAGGCCTTGCAAGTGTGGCTGCCTCGACCGAGGAATTGTTGTGCTGCAACAGGAAATTTTGATGGATTTACGGCTATGTGACGTGTGTTAGCTTAATGATTGATTTAGAGTTTTATTGAGGAGCACAATGTGCTGAAGATGTCCTTGTATGCTTGTGTGAATTCATTTTAACACAATAAATCTGGTTTTCAGGGGTGACGATGGCAGTTCTGGACTCTGACCAATGGATGGCGCTTATCCCTCAGAAAGTTGCTTATCACTTCACTAGCTGAAAAGTAAGTAGCTGTGTGATAAATTTCTAACCATAGATGAGAATCAGCTTAGAGGGCGTATACATTATACATATTAGTGTGTATGAGTGTGTGCCATATGTGATTAATAGTTTACTATAAGACTGTGACTAATCAATTTACAATAAACGTTAATGCACAACCCTATAGAAAGAGATAAGCAGCAAATAGACAAGAATCTTTTCGTGTAAATACATGTTGTCATTTTGGTCAACATTCTGGACTGTATTTGTCATGATTTTTACCAGATCGTTACCGCCCTTTCCTGTTCCAAAAAAGTCTAAGTTCTAAATCTGTCACTATTTTGAATTATGGAGATTGTATTTTTTGGGTTTTTTTTTTTTTTACCACCTCAGGTGTCTTGCTCTCTCCGAGCCAGAGGTGAAAATGAATGCTGGTAGTTCAGTGGGGGTGTGAAACTGTTTCCTCACACTGATAATGAATTCTGCCCCATAGTGATTAAAAGAGCTTCTGAATACCCAGATGATTTTTGCATGTGTTTTACACTCAGTTTCGATAATGAATGTGATGATCTAAGGCTGCCTTTCCAAGGCTTTTTCCCCAAGAACAAGATTCATAATATCTGAGTACTGCTGTAACTACTGTTCTACATTTATTTGTAGCCTCAGATGATTCTGGGCTCTGATTCAGCCTGTTTACTATATTAAACCTTTAGACAACATTTTACAATAAAGTTGCATTCATCAGTGTTACTTAATTATTAGGTATCAGTAAGTATGACCTAACAGTGAACATCAACATTTAAACGGATAGTTCACCCAAAAATGAAAATTCAGTCATTAATTACTCACCCTCTTGTCGTTCCAAAACCGTAAGCACTTCGTTCATCTTCAGAGGACAAATTAAGATATCCTGATGAAATCTGAAAGCTTTCTGACCCTGCATAGACACAGAAGACTGACACGAAGAAGAAATTGTTGAAAAAGGTTGATATTTTTGTTTTCTTTGCACCCAAAAAGTATTCTTGTAGCTTCATAACATTACGTTGAACCACTGATGTCACATGGACTATTTTAACTATGTTCTTACAAGGGCTGCCCTTGACTAAAGTTTTTTTTGGTCAAATAGTAGTCGTTGATTTTAAGGATTAGTCGACTATTAGTCGTACATTTATTAATAAACCACATAAACCATAATAATACCTTTAATTGCCAACATAGCCTAATAAGTGCTCAAGTGCACGCAGAAAAGCTACAGCATGCCAGCAGATATAAAAATTATGAATGTGTCAGGGAAAAACAGCAAGGAGACGTTTTACACATTAACGTTTTAATAACCTATTGATAAACTAGTGCTTTCTTTGTTTTCGGTACTGACTCGGTATTTCTTCAGTAGTGGATGCGCCTGTATGCATATTTCATATGGATTACATGAACTGAGAATGTTTGTCTTCTATTTAAATTGGTTCATTAAAAGTAGACATTTAACTCTCTATAGACACGGTTTTCATGTCTGTAAGGCAAGTATACACAGAGTTTCGAAGCACTCAAGTTCACCGAGACCAAAACGGCAGAAAGCGTATCCTGTTTGCTTTAATTATTTTACAAAAGCACGTTTAGTTGTTATTGCAAATGTACACAAATAAACGTAGATTCTTTACAGATTCAAAAGATGTATTACTTTAACTGTATGGCTAAAATGACGGAGTATTTTAAGTGCAAGTGACCGCACTGGCACCTACATCTGTCATGCAGTGAGCGCGCTACTGTTCAGCTTCCACACTCCACACAGACACTTCAATAGCACACATTTTTCTAGGTTAACATTAGATTGAGCTGCCATGTAAAGTTGCTACTACATATATCTTTCAGATGAAAAGCCATATTTGAGGTCGATGAATGATAGGTGAGCGTTTGGATGTCCTGCCCGATGTATACTGTGTTACCACGTTTAGTCAACTATTAGGGGGCAGCCCTAATCCTTACTACCTTTCTGGGCCTTGAACATTTCAGTTGCATTACTGTCTATGCAGGGTCAAAAATCTCTTGGATTTCATAAAAAATATCTTAATTTGTGTTCTGAGGCTGAACGAAGGTCTTATGAGTTTGGAACGTGAAAGTGAGTAATTAATGACAGAATTTGCATGTCTTTAATTATAATTGTTCATTGATAAACCATGTTGCTGTAAGGCTAGACCACAGCAGATGTAGCAATAAAGCATGTTAGCTATATAATCTTTGGAAGAGGCAGACTATTCCTGGTAGTAACCAGGCTCTAGTTTTGTTCAGGGACTGTTAATCACCTCTTGTACGTTTTTTTTTTAGCCAAGCTTCCTTGACGCAACATCATGTGCAGTTGATGTAGCCACAGTCCCTCTCCATGCATCCATTTCTGCAGTTACTACAGCACAGCATGCCATTAACATACCACTGCCACGACAAAGCACTAATTATTATTCTTAGACTGCAGTTAATGAACCCAGCTGCAACCCACTATAGCGCCTAACCCACCTATCACCACCAAATAACTTCATCCAGCACCAATCTTTCCACATAATGGTCTGTGGAATTAGAGACAGAACTGCATTTGCACAGTTGGTTTAGTGCGTCACACTGTGTTTCTCTCCGGTCACCTTTTCCACTACAGCCCCCCGCCGCTGCTGCCGCCGCCCTCCGTAACCCCTCACTCCATAAACAGGCTGCACCTTCTGTGGAGCGTCTCAGGTTTTTGAGATCAGGTTACGTGTCATTAACAGTGTCTCTGTGGGCCAATTCAAGCAAGTAATTAGCAAGGGAACGTGCATTCCCATGGTGATGAGGCACAAGCCATCTCACAAACACACTCGGGCCGGAGCCCTGCATCTGAGGCTGAGCTCGAGTGTGTGTAAGCCTCAAATAAAAACAATAGGAATTGAATTTCGAAGCATTTAAAATAGTCCCCCCTACAGAAGAGGGGGTGCTCAGCTGTTCCCTAGTAAATTGAGAGAGAGAGAGAGAGAGAGAGAGAGAGAGAGAGATCAAGGTTCAGTTGGCTTGTCAGGCCTGTGGCCCTGTAATCCCCAAAGACGACTGCCACTTTTGTCCACTTCTATAAATACTTCCTCAGGCGCCCCTTTATCACTTTACCATCACTTTTCTCAACACATCAGAATCACAAACTGCCTCTTTCACCATCTCTTTTCTGTTTGCGTCTCTTGGTTTGTTCATCCGAGTATGCCGGTCATGTTTTTGCGCAAAATGAAGAGTAGGACGCGGGAATTCTGTCTGGGTAACACATCCAGGGCTGAGAACAATAATAGCCCTGCCTGAAAATACAAGAGGCAAAATAACAGCAGTGGTTTCCATTACAAAGGCCATGGATGGAAGAGAGGCCTGCTGCTTTGAAGGACTATTCAGGAGAGGCGAGTTCCACACAGATCGGGTTGCCTTAATTTAGGCCCTACCTGGAAAGGGAGGAGGGTCGAAGTCTCGTTTGATGTGACAGGCAATGGCCATTCTTGTCCCACCCAAAGCCGCACACATCACACCTGCCCGCATGGCATCACGTACGACCCCTTTATTTTTCAGCCCAGCTTTCTGACTTGTGATGGTCACGGTGCATTCATTACATTGCTGTAGTGGAACTCAGCATCACTTAACTTTTTCTATTTTGAGTAATATTCTACTTGTATATTATGACTGATTTAAAAAAAAAGCCTTTTAATACTGGAATGGAAAGGTAATTCTAGGAAGAATATGGGTCAATGACTCTCTCATCTTTAACCTTTTCTATGATGAGCATGTTTTAACTTTTGTATTAAAATTAATTTTGATATTTTGGTAACACTTTACATTAAGTTCCATTAGTTCACTACATTAGTTTACATGAACTAAGATTGAACAATACTTCTATAGCATTTATTAATCTTAGTTGAGAATGATTGTCTAGGTCAGTAAGTGTCTTAAAATATTACATAATTTTGACTTTTTTATGACAAGAATGTTTTAGGTATTTGTGAAATTTAGTCAAAATATTTATAATATATGTACTATATACTGTATACCAGGGGTGGCGAACGTTGGTCCTGGAGAGCCGCAGCCTTGCAGAGCTAAGCTCCAACCCTTATTAAAACTCACCTGCCTGTAGCTTTCTAGTAACCCTTCAGACCTTGATTAACTTGTTCAGGTGCATTTGATTAGGGTTGAAGCAACACTATGCAGGGCTGTGGCTCTCCAGGACCAACGTTCGCCACCCCTGCTCTATACTGTGCATGCAAAAGTCAGAATTGCAAGATACAAACTCGGAATTGTGAGGAAAAAATAGTCTGAATTGTGAGATACAAACACAGAATTGTGAGAAAAAGTCAGCTTTGCAAGATACAAACTGGAATTGTGAGAAAAAGTCAGAATTGCAAGATAAAAACAAGGAATTGTGAGAAAAAATAGTCAGAATTGCGAGATACAAACACTGAACTGTGAGGAAAAAATAGTCAGAATTGCAGGATAAAAACACTGAACTGTGAGGGGAAAAAAGTCAGAACTGAGAGATACAAACTCGGAATTGTGAGAAAAAAGTCAGAATTGCGAGATAAACACAAGGAATTGTGAGAAAAGTCAAAATTGTGAGATACAAACATGGGACTGTAAAAAAAAAAGAGTCCGAATTGCCAGATACAAACATGGAATTGTGAGGGAAAAAAAGTCAGAAATGCAAGATATAAACTCGAATTGTGAGGAGTCAGAATTGTGAAATACAAACTCGGAATTGCAAGAAAAAAGTCAGAATTGTGACATAAAAACTCAGAATTGTGAGAAAACTAGTCAGAACTGAGAGATAAAAACAAGGAATTGTGAGAAAAAAAGTCAGAATTGCGAGATACAATCTCGAATTGTGAGAAAAAAAAGTCATAATTGCAAAATACAAACTTGGAATTGCAAGAAAAAAGTCAGAATTGCGAGATACAAAATCGGAATTGTGAGGAAAAAGTCAGAATAGCGAGATACAAATTCAAAAAAATACTCTGAATTGTGAGATACAAACACGTGTTTTGTGAGAAATTGTGAGAAAAAGTCATTTTTATTCAGTGGCAGAAACAGGCTTCCATAATATACAAATTACATTTTCAGAATTAAACTGGTATCAAAGTTCTTTAAAACGCTTTGAAACCAATATCAATACGAAGAATACATTTCTAAGAACTTTGCATGTATTTTGAAAAGATCCTATTATTGGACACTCTTATATGTCATTGACCCATATGCAACTGACCTTGGAGACCACAATCTATACGGGATGTCGTGTCTGGCCCGACACCCTGTGAACGCTAACAGAAGGGTAGCAGGCACCTCAGTTAAGTGCATTCCCAGAAGTCTGACCTTTGTCATCTCCGGCAACAACAAATCCCAGCTTGACCTTTGCTGATAAAGTGACTGTGCCTAGACTACAAGAGGAGACAGAGAGAAAGCTAGAAATATGAAAAGGAGTGTGTGAGGCTCCTTGACCCTGTATTCCATGGAGCCAACAGTGGCCTGGCTTGTGTTGCAGCACCAAAGAGTGTAATTCAGAGTGAAGGGACGGTCCAAACCACAGCGACGCCCTGAGGTGCACGCAGGGGTGCGGGATTAGCACTCTGTTGGGGCTCCCGAGCCAAAAAGATGGTCTGATAAGATACAGGGGGTCTTGCAGGGGGCCTCACGTTGAATAAAAGGAAGACGGGGCTATCCAGTATCCGTTTTCCATTCAGCTTTAAGAGATAGACTGTGTAATGAGCCATGTCTCATCTTGAGTTATCTTGTGTTCTTAGACTTTCACTACTTCAGCTACTTATTTGGATATAGTGCACAGTTCAAAACAAGGGCAGTTCACACAAAAGCTCTGCCGCAGAACACAGGGCTATATTTACAATGGCTCATAAATAGCTTCCAAATCCTGTGGATGTTTAATCTCTTTTGATATAAAGCATTTTACTTTGTGCTAGAAATAGAACTTGGAGAATAAGACATAAATAAAGTGTAATCTGATTCCTGATTTAAAGGATTAGTTCACTTCCAAAATAAAAATTTCCTGATAATTTACTCACCCCCATCTCATCCAAGATGTCCATGTCTTTCTTTCTTTTAAGGTTTTAAGGAAATTAAGGTTTTTGAGGAAAACATTCCAGGATTTTTCTTCATATAGTGGACTTCAATGGGGATTGCACTAGCTCTGCGATGTGCGTCTGCAACTTCACGCATTGCGTCATCCGTAATCATGTTGGAAAGGTCATGTGCAGTTAGTTCTTCATCTGTGTACCCCAGTTCAAAAAGGTAGGGTAGGGCGAAAAACAAATTTTCTCAAAAACTTCAAAATCATCCAACATCATTGTTTTACCTTTTTTTGGAAAGGGCTATTGACTTTCCACCTACATCTCCCATGACCTTTCCAACATGACTATGTGCGTGAAGTCGAGCTAGTGTAAGACGAGCATTTGTGGTTAAAAAGTATATACATTTTTAATAATGACCTTCATTTCTTTTTGACTGAAGAAAGAAAGACACATCTTGGATGACATGGGGGTGAGTAAATTAGGAATGTTTTATTCTGGAAGTGAACTAATCCTTTAATGACTCTTATGAGTCAGAACTCAAGAGATAGTTCAAAACCATAAGTTACCGGCTTGAATCAATGTGACAAATCCTTTACTGAATTGAATCCATCAGAGCAGTTGCTAAATCAACATCCAATTCACCTACTGAACTGCATGTCATTATTATTTTTAGTGCTGTCTATCAAAAAGAACAAATATCAGTTTTTTGTTATTAATATGCATGCATACATATGAATACACATATTCAAAGGTCCCTTCAACTTTCTGTGAACCACTACTTCAGTTCTGAAAGCCACGACTGTGAAACTCCAGTACTGCTTATCATAAACTGCAGCCTTGCTCAATCGGCTCATATCAATTGGCCGGGTGGAGAAAAAAGGGCTGCGTTTCCATTCCAGTCGCACATTGTTTTGTCTGGCAATGTTTATTTAGATGTAAATCAGCCAGCAAAAGTGTTACATCCTGCCAGTGTATGGAGGGTGGGACTGCTGGCCCTCCAAGGAGGAAACTGGCTTGAAGAGATTGGGACCCTCGGAATGTCCGAGACGGAGTGCCATATTGCAGCTGAGGTGACATCACTCTTTCGCTCTGAGTTTAGCATCAAAGTCAGGGCATCCTGGGTGTTGCACGGCTTCAGCTCCTCTCAACACCTCCTGGCCCGGGCCAGTATGGTGCTTTTGTGATTGCGCTGATTATTGTATTTTTGTAAGCAACCACAATCACTGTACCACACAGTACTGCATCTAAAGATGTTTGGAAAGGTGCACACCCCAGGGTCCATAAGGAACATGCTGAATTTCCTTGCCGCCTTATCGACTGACTTCCACCCAGCCTTCATCAAAAGATCTAATTTAGATCAAATTAGAACTTGTTTTTTTCCAGTCAAACTCAGAAGATTGGAAGGGCGGGAAAGAGGAATCGAGGGGCGGAAACTGTTCGTGTGGGAGAGTTCTGAGAACTATGATTAGAGGTATGAGAAATATGATTGAAAGAACAGGGTGTGGAGTATATTGTGGATTGAACTGCCATCACATTAATCACTGTGGTTGTACAGAAAAACCCATGACCACATGAGAAATAAAACACTTGGGTCTTTGTTCTTGGTGTCTTTGTTTATAATATTTGTTTGATTTCTTACAGGAGAAGACAAAAGGCTTAAAGATATTGCTATTCCCGGGAAAGTGGAAAATAACGTACATAATTCACAAACTGCAAGCTGATTTTACGTTCTTTATATCTGTAACCTTGACCTGACAGTTATATAGGCCCCTGGGTGATTTCCTCAGTGTAATTAGCAATTTGCTCCACTTCTGCTGTTGCTGAAATCATGTCAAGCCATCAGTAGACATATTATGCACCTGTTTATGTGAGAGCTGTGATCACAAACATCTAAAGCAGACACAGAAAGATTGTCACCCTACATATAGAGGTGACAGTTTTGCACTTTGTGTGCATGTAAAAAAAGATGGTGACAAACAAGCATCCTCCTCTCTCACCTCATCCCTGCTTTTATATCACTATTGAAATTTTCCATTTTGAGCCCACTTTCAGCGGTTCCTCAGAGAGTCGGACAACAGTGTGTTTTGATGCTTTAGTGCTGGGACCCCCAAATACGTCACCTTAAGACTGAACCATTGAAGAACATGAAAGTAAAGATATTTAAAGGAAGAGAAGATAAGCTTCTTCATCTGGTTTTGATGAGATGTTAGCAGAGGTATAAGGTCAGATAAGAAACCTGCACCCATCATGATACGCAGATTACCTCTGTCATTTTTAAGACATCCATGTCAAATGCAGTATTCTGTTTCCTCAAACCTTATTGAAACCACATGCTTAGATGTTCCCTTGTAGATTACTGGTGTTTTAAGGCCATCAGATAAGCTGAAAGATTTACTGCTATTTTTAGTGTTTTTGTCTAGAATTGAATACTGCTGCTTATAAAAGTATAAAAGAACTTTTCAGATAGTGTGCTACATTATTGTCACATGACCTCATTAGCTCGCAAAAATTCATATCCTCCTGACTACCAGGGAAAAAAGTTTTGTGAATATAGTATGTTTCAATGTCATTACATTGTTTAGCGCATAAGAAAAAAAATGGAAAAATTACATTTTTGAAAAATATTTTATTCATATGTTATGCTATGTCTTTAAAAAGTTTTTTTTTTTTTTTTGTTTTGTTTTGTTTTTTTAAAGACATGAAAAGGCAAAAACTGTGGGATTTTTGTTTTAATCACAAATCAATTTTTATTTTTTATACATAGATAAAGATGATTCCTAACTATGTTATGAAAGATAAAACAGAATGGTTTGATTTATGCAAAATGTGTAAAATGCCCAGTATATACAATGTATCTATAAAGTGTATCTAATGTGTTTTTGGGGCAAGATATAATAAAAAAATAAGTGCAATAATGGGAGTAATAATTGGCAAGATTTTCACAGTATCTAATATTTCATAGGATTATTGATATATAATTTCTTTTAACTATATTCACTTATATTCATTCATGTTGTGTCTCCCAGAATGTGTAATAAACATGCTTTAAGTCCTGGTGTCCACTACAGTGGACATATGTGATCCTGGACTACAAAACCAGTCATAAGTCGCACGGGTATATTTGTAGCAATAGCCAACAATATATTGTATTGGTCAAAATGATCGATTTTTCTTTTATGCCAAAAATTATTAAGATATTAAGTAAAGATCATGTTCCATGAAGATATTTTGTAAATTTCCTACCATGAATATATTAAAACTTAATTTTTAATTTGTAATATGCATTGCTAAGAACTTTATTTGGACAACTTTAAAGACGAAAAAAAATTATGATTATGATTATGACTGGTTTTGTGGTCCAGGGTCACATATATGAAATTGATGTCCTGTTTCATAACAGAAAGTCATATTTTGATTTAAAACCCCATAACATTTTCCTGAGATGTTGATTCATGACAAACAACTTGAAAATTAGTCAGATTTTAATGATTAAATATTATCATATTTCCATAAGGGTGTTAAATTTAAGCACTAAATTAATGTCAGCCTTTTTTAAAGACCAAGGAGAGGGAATGATCATGGCGAAACTTTCAGACATTTGGTATCTCTGAAAAGCCCTGAATGTGCTCTTTACAGGACATTCAGATTTAAAACTGACATGTAAGGTCTCAGAGAAACAATAAGGAAAAAATAAGGACAAAACTCTTTAGCTGGTACTCAGGAGGACATATGTGACCCTGGACCACAAAACCAGTCATAAGGGTCAGTTTTTTGAAGTTGAGATTTATACATCATCTGAAAGCTGAAATATATAAGCTTTCCATTGATGTATGGTTTGTTAGAATAGGACAATATTTGGCTGAGATACAACTATTTGAAAATCTGGAATCTGAGGGTGCAAAAAAAAAAAAAAATCAAAATATTGAGAAAATCACCTTTAAAGTTGTCCACATGAAGTTCTTAGCAACGCATATTAGTAATCAAAAATAAAGTTTTTTATATATTTACGGTAGGAAATTTACAAAATATCTTCATGGAGCATGATCTTTACTTAATATCCTAATGATTTTTGGCATAAAAGAAAAATCAATAATTTTGACCCATACAATGTATTTTTGACTAAAGCTACAAATCTACCTGTGCTACCTATGACTGGTTTTATGGTCCAGGGTCACATATAAACGTTATTAATACAAAGTAATTTCTTATTTCAAAGTTATAACTTAATGTGTGAAAAAAAAAAAAAACTATAGTTTGGCAGACGAACAAAATAAGTGGGTCAAGAACATTTTTCCACAATTATACTATTACTAAAGCCTAACATATTAATTTCCCAAAAGCTAATATGATATTGAATACCTTCTTTGTCCTGTCACGGAAGTAAGGGGTCAAATGAATCATTCAGGCATTTGGGCATTGTGGGTTTCTTGAAAGATTTGCAGAAAATGATTGAGTAGAGTTTTGGCGGTTTATTTAACGAATCACGCGCTTCCTGAAGTTGGCGCTAAGTGTGAGGTAATGCCTGCACGAGCCAAGCACACCTGCATTCGCGCGTCAGGCGCGCGCGCGGTAAAGGTGAAAGAGGAAGTGCAGAGGCGACAGAGTCCGTGGTTTAACCTTTAAAAAAAATAATAAATGAATGAATGACATCATCCACCCGCAATTATCGCTGACTGGCAGCTTTCTGCACCGCATAATCGCCTCTACAGAACGAGCATTACCACAACGCAAAGACTAACAGCGTTCTTATTCTGCCCTTCACAGGCTTCCGTAGACATTTCCCCCTATTCTCCAGTAGTCTGCGGCTCTGCCATCTGTGGTGAGAAGTAACCGTGGGCAGCTATATTATCAAAGCCATGGAGCAGATCAATAATATTCAGGTGGTTCCGTGCACCAGCTCGAACTATCTGAGACCGTTTAGGGTGCATTATAACCAGGTGAGTCGCTATAGTTTAATCGCACGTTATCTTCTGTGAGTGATGCGGTCACACCTCATCATTTTGCTGTCAGCAGCCCAACCCCCATTCATTCTGTCATTGCTTTTATCGACCAACATTCCGTCTAATGTTTCACAATGACAATAATATACATTGGGTCATTTAGGATGACAAACGATGTATTTCAGGGAAAATGCTGATTTCGTGTATTGTCATCTTAGCTTGACTAGCAAGACGCTATTAAGCTATAGACAGGAAAGCAGCCACTTTCCCTCGAGCACATGCTTTACATTACAAGCAGCACAGCTGGCTTAGCAAAGCTTTATTAAAAGCCTGATGCACACAATATTGTACAGTTAGAGGAAACGCGATCTTGGACTAAACATAATAGAAACATGCTAGAACATATGTTACTGTATCTATCTTATCATCTATCTATCTATCTATCTATCTAAGCATTTATATATGTATGTGTATATGTACGTGTGTAAATATAATTTTTTTAAATATAAAGTTTTAAAATAAATATTTTTATTATATATATTATATTAAATATTATATAAATTATAAATATATATATATTTATTATATAAATTATATATATTATATAAAGCAAGACACAATTTTGTTTTTGTTTTTTCATGGATAAAGTCTAAAATGGATTTTTTTTTTTTAAATAAAATGGTAAAATAAATACTTATTTGCTTATTTAAAAAAAATGAAACGTGTGTTGTGTATATTAGCAAGGCACATTTTTTTTCATAGTTGTGGTTTAAGGCAATTACTAGGGAAAACTCTCTATTAAAACATTTTTCAAGAAAATTCATTAAGTGGCATCCTTCAGCTAGAATTTTTTTTTGGCATAGCACAATGTTGATAGCAAAACAGTCCTCTGTGGTAGCTGTGCAGTCGGGTGGTGAACAGGTGTTTTGTATCATAGCTGTTACTCTCTCTATTTCATTGTTGATTTTAGCATAGCTAGAATGCTACAGTATCAACCAATCAGGCTTCAACAATGAAATTTTTTTTTTTTAGAAGCTAAACATTCAAAAACACTTACCATCACAACACGTCAGGAAAAAAATACGAAAACTCCATACAAGGTCATTTTTTGTGCATAATTTGAATTAGAATTTTAATGTAATCTTTTAAACACTCTCAGTGTTTACTTTGTGACCCTGGTTTTATCTCCTAACACGTTTAGGAATTGCATTCCTTTTCTTATTTCTATGAACATGTGATAGCAAAAAACCCACGTCAGCACATCTGTAGACCTTGCAATTATATTCAGATAGCCTGCGGGTATGGTTTAATTTTTTTAACCTGTCGTTACTGACTTTTTGGCGTGCATCCCCATCCTTTTCTGTGGAACTCTGGTAGCAAATATGTCAACACATCCATAGTGTTTTCCTGAGTTGACGTCATTTTTCCTTCTGTTGTATTGGCATGCATTAAATCCTTTGTGTTTTTTTGCAGGGCACCTGTGGGTGTTTCCTCTTTGATTGTTCTCCTCAAGCTGTGTGTTGCATTTTTCAGAGTAATACTTCCTCTTGCAATAGTTTGACAAGCAGACCCTGGGTCCACCTCATACATGAGGTGTCTTAGTCATCCACATCCGCTGATCTGTGCGGGCATGGATGGAATGTACGGTACTTTCTGTCCAGATTCTCTTGCTGTTAGATTAAGTCTTGTAATGTAAAAGGTAAATTAAAGCACATTTATTCTCAGGCCCTGCTCAGCAGCTTATTTAATTTTAATCGTGCTGTTTTAACATTTTAACGTGATTTCTAGGTTGGCGTGGTACTGGCATATGTATGTTATCTAAATCTGGTTTTGGTCTAGATTTCGATTAAACTTTTTTCCAGTCGCTGTTTTAAAAATAAAGGTTCCAGAAGGAGGGTTTCACGGTGGTGCCATATAGGAATCATTCAGCGTTCTTCAAAGAACCTTTCAGAGCGAGAATTTTTTTTTTTCTTAGTGTAAAGAACATTTTAATAATAAAATAATAAGAAATCTAAATTTTTCCATTATAACATTACATTACAATGATGCCAATAAAAAAAGTCAGGTCTCAGCTTGTACTTGGACTCAGCTGAGCTGGTCTTGACAACAACACTGTTTGGCACCCTAAAGTATCCTGTAATTTTGTACATGCTTTTCCAGTTAAGTAATTTCAAGTCCAACTTGTAAATAAATATATATTGTATAATAAATTATAATTATATTAAAATTATATTTGTGTTAATGTTTACCAAGCAAAATGCAGTAGGCATGTACTTGACAATAGTTTCGGCTTGTCATTTGTGACCCTGTACCTTATAACCAGTCATAAGTTTTGCCAAAAATCATTAGGATATTAATTAAAGAGTATATTTTGTAAATTTCCTAACGTAAATATATCAAAACTTAATTTTTGATTAGTGATATGCATTGCTAAGAACTTCATTTGGACAATTTTAAGGTGATTTATTTTTTATTTTATTTTATTTTATTTTATTTTTTTGCACCCTCAGATTCCTGATTTTCAAATACAGTAGGTCAAATTTGTGTGGTGTATAAATCTCAATTTCACAAAATTGACCCTTATGACTTTGTGGTCACATTTTTGTTTTGTTCTGATTTTTTACAGTCCAGACAGTACTTTCCCTGATTATTGGTAAAACTTTCCCAGTTTGGTTAGATTTATACTCACAAGCACATTTGTATGCCCAAAATACATGCCACTTACTTAAAACCAATTTCTTTGTTGGAATTACTGAGAAGTACTCTACCCTGTAAAAATTTGGTAATGTTTGGCGAGCTCTCTTTGGAAGGATTTTATTCACCGGGTGTTGATAAAACACTTAAGCATGTCTATTTGTTGTAAAAAGGCAGGATTCCGCTATGAAATTGATGCTGTGGTAGGTCATACTAATGCACGCCATTTGAATAGATTTGCTCTGTGCTAGAAATACTGCATAGGTCGATTAGAGAGGGAAAAAATGTTTAGGCCAGTCAGTTCATGGATATAATTCATGTTAATAATTAGAAAGTGTTGTTAGGATTGCAAGTGTATGAATTCAGGCTAGTAGAATAGAATAATTAGGCCTTAATTGTCCTGCTTTTCCATTACGAATGATCGTAGGAGGTCTTAAATGCATTAAAAGTGAGCATTTTAAAGTGCAGGTCAGAAAACAGCAGACACTTTTTCAGGTGCAACTGAAGATAAGTGCAATCTATGCACCCACACCTCCAGCCTTTGCCTCTGTGAAGGAAGTTGAGTTTTTTCAGCACCAGCCGCATCACTGAGTCACAGCGCTTTGCCACCCACACAGCCCTGCTGCCATGTAGCAGTAGATGAATGCTGCCAATCCATCCCACCACCTGTACTTTCAAATATTGCCACCGCCCAGCACACATCTCACCTTGGCACCACCCCTTTTGCTAATTTTTCAGTGACTGTCAGTACAGTACATTATGCCGCTTTCCGTCCTGAAAAGTTTGTTCTGCATCGACTTAAAGGATTAGGTCACTCAAAAATGAAAATTCTGTCATTAATTAATCAACCTGATATAGTTATAGACTAGGGGTGTGCGATGTTGGCCAAAAGTGATATCTCGATATTTTCTGGGATTTTATCGATAACGATAATTAGATGATATTTTGCTGAGTCTGTTATTGTGCTGGTATCTTAAGGACTACAGTGGACAGCTGACTCCTGAATTTTTTTTGATAATCTTCATATTCTGTGTGGTCAGTTCATAGCAGTGATAGAAATTAATCTTTTCCAATAAATTTTATGACCATTTTTACCTTTGTAAAACCATTTTTTATTTCTAAAAGTATGCATCATGTTTAAAATCAAATTTCTACATTTGAGCTGATATTTTAAACATAAACGTTGAAAACTGAGGTTTGAACTTATTTGAAAAATCAAAAGATTCTTTAAATATGAAATTGAAATTGGCAGTAGGTGGCAGCAAGTCACTGTTAAGTGATTCATTGCGATTGAACCAAATCATTTAAATGGTTGATTCATTCAGGAAGAAACAGTCATGTTGCTCAGAGATGCACATCAGTGCTGTGGCTGTGATTTTTGTTAGCGAAATAGAGCAAAAGCATGATTTTTTTTTTTTATGTCTAAAGCATAGGTCTCTTAATATTAACTTTGTTTATTGAAATGTTGTATAAAATCAATATCATATTTGCAATCATGGTGACTTTTGGAGAAAAAAACAGCCCTCTTAGTGTGATATTGATTACCTGTATGAAATGATATAAATATATACAATTTATTCCCCCATATCTCACAGAAGCACAACAGGAGCATTTAAAAGCTGCGTCTGTCAGCTACGGATCCTTAATATATCTGCTCATAGAGCTCATCCGCTGACAGACACGGCTTTCAAGCGCTCCCGTTGTGCTTCTGTGTGAGTGTTCGGTGAGGAGCGTGAAGCGCTGATCATTGTAGCCAATCACAGTCATATCTGTTGAGCCTGTGAACACTTTGGCCAATCAGCGATGTTTAAAATATAGCACTCAAATGTGTTTAATCATGCAGTGAAAGAACAAACTCTAAATGCGTACGCGCATTGGTTTAATTTAACTTACTAGACTTCGTCACGTAATGAATGCATGCACTTTGTGGGTGTGTTTTGTTAGGTTTTCACGATATACTCGATAATGTCAAATCGCACATTGTTAAAACATCAATTGCAATGTTATCGCAGACTATATGTATCGCACACCCCTATTGTAGACCCAAAAGGCCTTCGTTCATCTTCAGAGCACAAATAAGAGATTTTTGATGAAATCCGAGAGCTTTCTAACCCTGCATAGACAACAACGCAACTGAAACGTTGAAACGGCCCAGAAAGGTAGTAAGACATTGTTAAAGGTCCATGTGACATCAGTGGTTAAACCATAATTTTATGAAGCTACGAGAATACACAAAAATGACGACTTTACACAAATTTCGAATTTCTTCTCTTCCGTGTCAGTCCTTGATGCACATTCACGACAGTACCACGATGCAGTGAAAACTGACACAGAAAAGAAAGTTGTTATTTTCTATTTCTTTGTGCACAAATAGTCTTCTTGTAGCTTCATAAAAAGCTACATAAAATTGCAGTTGAACCACTGATGTCACATGGACAATTTTAATGATGTTCTTAGTACCTTTCTAGACCTTGAACGTGTCTATTGTGTTGCTGTCTATGCAGGGTCAGAAAGCTCTCGGATTTCATCAAAAATATCATGATTTGTATTTCGAAGATGAATGAAGGTCTTACAGGTTTGGAACGACATGAGGGTGAGTAATTAATTACAATATTCATTTTGGGGTGAACTATCCCTTAAATATATTGGTATCAGTGGTTCCATGAAGAACCTCTAACATCCATGGAAGCTTTCATTCCACAAAAGGTTCTTTAGATTATTAATATATTCTTTACACTAAGAAAAGTTGCTTTAGTTGTTTTTGAGTCAAAACAGAGAACAGAAGAGGGTTGAGTCTAAGACAAGACCAATACTGGAAGATAGTCTAACCGAGTCCAAATACTCCATGAGTCCATGACAAAACCAAGACCATGAAAATGTGGTCTGGTCTCAAAGACCACAACACTGGCGCCAGATGATTTTGCTAATCTGTTATGGCAGCTTCTTATATCTCAGGTACATTAGTCATCCAGTGCTCTCCCGTTGGATTCACCTCCAGCAGATTAAGCCTTAATTAATTAGTAGAGTGGTTGGATAATGAAATTTAGCCTGAGCCGGTTTCCAGTGTTGTTCTCGTGCGAAGCCCAGAGTCCCGAGAACCAGCAGCTGAGCCAACATGGTCAACTGCTCCAGCTGCCAGGCTACTGCTTTAGCAGCAGGGGTCTTGGCTAGGAAAGGGGGGTATCAAAGGAGAGTGTATTGGGGAGAGGGGGGTTGTTGGATTAAAGCAGGGGTTGGTGGGCAGACAACAGTGTGCACTGGGTGGGGAAGAACAGATGAGGAACAATAGGGGCAGGGACGCTGGAGTGAGCAGAAGGGTGAGGAGGCCATGGGAAACGTGTGGCGGCCATCGCCCCAGCACCAGGCCACTGGGCGCGCTCAATAGACACAGGAAATGGGATTTACGTGAGGCAGATGTGCGCGAGAGAGGTAATGAATGCATTAGAGCCCAATGAGCAAGAAAAAGGTGAGAGCGACCGATGTGCGCTTCCCATGAAAGCCGCTAACCCTAGCCTCTGTATAGACCACCTCTCTTTAGACCGCTTTACAGAAACACTCTAAAACAATGAGAGCGCAAGCAGATGAAAAGAGAAAGAAAGGCTCTTGAGCCTTAAGTACTTTGTCGCCCAAGGCTGGCCTGTCATCTTGCATTGCGTGGTAAGTGTGTCGCAGTGTAGCTTAGTACTTATCGACTGTTTCCAAACCCATAACACAACTGATGACAGGACACTGTCACTTTCCCAAGACTGCGCGGCCCCTGTATCACCATTGACATCCTCTCTGTGACAGATGTTGGTTTTGTATGGTGAGAATCTGGAAGTGACTGCGCCGGAGAACATTTTCCCACTGCATGGCACAGCCGCAATCTTGTGGCTAGAGGTTTTCAGCCGCAATTCAGGGCATTGTATTTATGTCCTGTATATCATTTCCCTGTGAGATTGTTCATAGGAACAATGATGTGTGTTTTGAAAAGTTCATAAATCAGTTGCATAGTGGAGGATATAATGTATGCTGCTGTCTTCGCTTACATGTTGGAGTTGTTTTCTGATGCTTGTTTTTCCCTAGTGAAAGTTACGAGTTAGAATTTTTATTTTATTTTTTTAATATAAAAATTTTCATTAACTCAATTAATACAGACAATGAATATACCCCTTTTATTAAAAGCATGTCTTGGATTTCTGAGTTAAAAATTTTATTTTAATTTCTAAATGTCCTAATAATAACCAAGTCATCTTTTTTTAACAAAAAAATGAATAAATAAATAAAAATAAAAAATTGTAATGTTTTAAGAAAAAAAGTCATAAATTATTGCAACCATCATGCAAAGGGAAAACAACATAAAACAGGAAATTACATAATGGAGAGGATTCCAGTTCACTTCTAGAATAAAAAATTCTCAATAATTTACTATTAAAACTATTTATTTATTAACTATTAAAAAACTTTAAAACACTAAAAGAGATTTTATGTAATAATAATTTAAAAACTTATACCTTCACATTTACAGTATTTCCGGTTGTTGCAGTTGCAGTTGTTAAATTTAAGGTCAAGATTTTACATACACCTTGCAGATTCTGCAAAATGTTATTGATTTTACCAAAATAAGAGGGATCATACAAAATGCATGTTTTTTTTTTTAATTTAGTATTGCCCTGAATAAGAGATTTCACATAAAAGATGTTTACATATAGTCCACAAGAGAAAATAATAGAATTTATAAAAATGACCCTGTTCAAAAGTTTATATATGATTGAGTCTGAATACTATGTTGTTACCTGAATGATCCACAGCTGTGTTTTTGTTTGTTTGTTTATTTGTTTGTTTGTTTTTTTAATGATAGCTTTTCAAGAGTCTCATTTGTCAGTTAAACTGCCCACTGTTCTTCAGAAAAATACTTCCAGTCCCACAGATTCTTTGGTTTTTCAGCATTTTCATGTGTTTGAACCCTTTCCAACATTGACTGTATGATTTTGACACTGAGTGCGACTGAGGGACTCATATGCAACTGTTTCTGAAGGTTCAAAAGCTCACTGATGTTCCAGAAGGAAACACAATGTATTAAGAGACAGGGGGTAAAAACTTTTAGAATTTGAAGATCAGGGTAAATTTAACTTATTTTGTCTTCTGGGAAACATGTAAGTATCTTCTGTAGCTTCTGAAGGGCAGTACTAAATGAAAAAATATGATATTTAGGCAAAAAAAAATGTACACATCTTCTGTTCAAATGTTGTCGCCCCCCGCTCTTAATGCATCATTTTGAGTCCCTCAATGTCGAATGATCTCAAAATCATACAGTCATTGTTGAAAGGGTTAGAATACACAAAAATGCTGAAAACCCAAAGAGTGCTTTTTTTGTATGATTCCTCTTATTTTGGTAAAATAATGAACATTTTGCAGATTCTGCAAGGTGTATGTAAACTTTTGACTTCAACTGTATTTATGTATTTTTGAACATTGTATATTTCTTTTTTTCTAAACCATACAAAACCACTATGAGTACATTTCTATGATTTTGCATTTAACCAGTTTTTCCCTTATACTTTTTTTGTGGACACTCTTATTTGATATTAGCCGCGTTTCCATCACAGATTTACACAAAATTTTGGCAATATTTTATAAATGTTTATAAAAAGTATTGTGGAATGACGGCATTTCCATTAACCGATGTTATGCAACTAAAACGTAATTTCCTCCTCTCACGATAAGTTGTGGCAATGGATTTTGATTGATTTTGATTATATTAAATCGAAGGAGGCATATGCGTATATATCTTTACAGAAGCAGCACAGAGAGCCACTTCAAATGTCTTTGGCACAGCTGGTATCAACAGAGGCACTGACTAGAGTGGCCGTGATCAGCTCCAGCGGCTACATTGGAGCCGTAACGCGCCACAAATGTGTGCAGCGTAAATGGTCTAAGCATTAAAGGAGAAGTCCACTTCCAAAACAAAGATTCACATATAATGTACTCACCCCCTTGTCATCCAAGATGTTCATGTCTTTCTTTCTTCAGTCATAAAGAAATTATGTTTTTTGAGGAAAACATTTCAGCATTTTTCTCCATATAATGGACTGATATGGTGCCCCGATTTTAAACTTCCAATATGCAGTTTAAATGCGGCTTTAAATGATCCCAAATGCGGCTTTAAATGATCCCAAATGCGGCTTTAAATGATCCCAAATGCGGTTGTAAATGATCCCAGCCGAGAAAGAATTATCTAGCGTAGCGATTGGTTATTTTCATAAAATTAATACAATTTATATACTTTTTAATGCCAAACGCTCATCTCGTCTTACTGTGCCTGGACTTTTTTTTTTTTCCGGTTCATGACAGTTAGGGTATGTCGAAAATCTCATGTTCTCCCTCAAATTCAAAATCGTCCTATATTACTGTTTTCCCTTTTCTTTTGTTAAGGGTGTTTGATCTTCTTTGCATGTTCACTTTGCACCGACTGGGTCGGTACTTCTGCAGTGATGTAGGATGATTTTGAAGTGATTTTTGAAGTTGAGGGAGAAAATATGATCTGAGACCCTAACTGTCTTGAGCCAGAATACACAGTTCAAAGAGAGCAAGGCAAGACTAGTGTTTGAGAATAAAAAGTATATAAATTATATTATTTTTATGAAAATAACCTATCGTTTCACTAGATAAGACCCTTCTTCCTCGGCTGGGATCGTTTACAACTGCATTTGGGATCGTTTGAAGCCGCATTTAAACTGCATCTTGGAAGTTCAAAATCGGGGCACCATATCAGTCCATTATATGGAGAAAAATGCTGAAATGTTTTCCTCAAAAAACATAATTTCTTTATGACTGAAGAAAGAAAGACATGAACATCTTGGATGACAAAGGGGTGAGTACATTATATGTGAATCTTTGTTTTGGAAGTGGACTTCTCCTAATGGCAAGAAAAGCCCCTTATACTTGAGAGCAGCCACGTATGAAGTGTTTCTTGGAGATTATAGTACATTGAAGAATTATCATATGACTTTTTACATACGCCATGTGACCTGTAAAAACGTTTCCATTGAAGTTTTGTGAAATATTCCTTTTTTGAATTGCCTGAAAAACCTTTTGCAATATATGGGAGTTTTTGCGCAATTGATGCATTTCCATTAGGCATAATTTCAATTCGCAATTTCAGTTTGCGCAATTGAAAGGGTAATGGAAACACAGCTACAGACATTACATGTAGAAAAGCCTTTCTTAGTCTTCCATGTCGTAAGAACCAAACAAGTTTATTTTATCCTTAATCAACTGGCAGTGTAATCAAGAACCTTTATTTGCCTCCCCAACAGTAGGTATTTGTAATGTAATGGTTGCAGGAACTTGTAGCCCCAGGCTCAGAGGCATGAGCGCTACTTAAGCCCAGCATGGGGCTTGAAGGGGGGTGGGGGTACATGGAGGGGGCAATTTGGGGAGGTAAGCTCACACCTGTGGGATGGAGGGGCAGAAGGAGAGTGGGGTCGATGAGGGGTGGAGGGCGCGGAGAAAGCAGATGGAGACACAGAGGTTGAGCTCCTTCTGTTCTCCCATCTCTTTCATCCCTACCCCTGTGCTCTGAAGCGCAAGAGCTGGAAAAAGAAGCAGCAACACAAAGCCTTTTCAATTGGGTTTAAACATTGGACACGTCTGAATTTGCTCTTAAAGTGAGAAAGATGACAGACGAAGATGAGCAAGAGATGATGGTTACATCTGAGAGGCTGGAGAAAAGAACCTTCCATAAAATGTTTGACGCTTGTTTTGTCACTTGTGTTTTTTTTGTAGTAATTTATGGTCGTCCCAGTGAGCTGTGAGGGTAATCAGCATGTGTCCACGTCAGAGGGTGTGGTTTTGTTGTTTACACAGAAAGCGTTTTGTTTTGGTGGGTTTGTTTACTTTGTTTGTTTCGAAGTAATGACGTCTTAGTGTTTACCTTTGAGATCTGAAGTATGGTTGAGGACTCAATTAACCTTTGTACCCTTTGCGGGCTGGTGGCGCATAATTGCTTTCCCAAAGAAACGTAGCTTTCATTTTAAGCACCAGTAGTAAATATCGAATCATGTTTGGCTGGTGTTCAGGTTTTAGAAGAAAATGAATGGGCAAGTGCTGTAAACAAGCATGTGATTTAAAAATAATGACTCCTTTTGCTCATTATCCTTTGTATTTCACACCAACACACCCTACCGGATCCAGACAGCATCTTTCTTACTATGAATATCAGCAGGGCTTGGCACATGATATCCTGGTGGGAATAATGTGCGATGAGGGCTTTAAATCTTGGGAAGTTGAACAGCACATGGTGGGAATTAAAGGCCTTGATTGTAAATGGCAGCGTGACGGCAATTGAATTCTCAGCAGCTGTCGGGGTCACAGCATTATAAACTGCAAGCTGATGATAATTAGACTTTAAGCATGCAAAAGAACAAGACCCGTCACTCCTCCCTATTCAACTCATAAGCCTTTATTGCGAGTAGGACCGAGGGGGCACAATAATTTCAAGGCCCTGCATCTCCTTCTATTCCCTGTAATCTGTGTTGTAATCCATGTCGCTTGTGATTCCCAGGGTCCCAAAAGGCTTTTCTTGTTGACCTAGAGAGTGGCCCTGATAATGAAGGACCCCCACCATCTGTGTGCAAGACCAGGGACCCTAAACACGCTCGGCCACACAGAATAGACCTGTAGGGGGCAAACCATAAAAGCAGCAAGAACCTCACCAGGGCTTCTGGAGGCAATAAAATTGAATGATGAATTATAAATATTTCTAGTGGACACTTTGGTTTTTGCTATCGTTTAAAGGATTAGTTCACTTCCAGAATAAAACTTACTTTACTCACCCCCGTCATCCAAGATGTTCACGTCTTTCTTTCTTCAACTGAAAAGAAATTATGGTTTTTAAGGAAAACATTTCAGGACTTTTCTCCATGTAGTGGATTAATGAGTTGAAGGTCCAAATTGCAGTTTTAATGCAGCTTCAAGGGGCTCTACACAATCCAAGTCAAGGAATAAGGGTCTTATCTGGAGAAACAAGTGCTCATTTTCTAAAAAAAAAAAAAATACAAATTTATATAATTTTTAGCCACAAATGCTTGTCTTGTACTAGCCCGATTTACCAAAGTTCATGCATAATGTAGGCAGAAGTACCAACTCCGTGTTTACAAAGCGAATGTGCAAAGAAAGTTAAACGCACTTTACAAAAAAGGTTAAACAACGTCAGACAATTTTGAAGTTGGAGGAGAAAACAAGGTGGAGTTTTTGGCCCTACCCTACCTTTTTGAACCAAAGTACACAGATAAAGAACTAACCACACATGTAACCTTTCCAACTTGATTACGTAATGTGAGAAGTCATAAACGTGCATCAAAGAGCTAGTGCAAGATGAGCATTTGTGGTAAAATGTATATACATTTTTATTTTATTTTAATTTTTTTTTTTTTTTAAATTACCGATCATTTCGCTAGATAAGACCCTTATTCTTCAGCTGGGATCATGTAGAGCTCTTTGAAGCTGCATAGAAACTGCGATTTAGACCTTCAACTCATTGATCCCCATTGAAGTACATGAAGAAAAATCCTGGAATGTTTTCCTCAAAAGGGTTGTTTGATTGTTCACACAAATCTCATTTTTTATCTCATTTTTTCATTGGTTCTTTGCAAGTTTGAATTTTGCAATCTTTTAGGGCTTCCCCTAACTGTTAGTACATGAGAAGAGGCTTGGTCGACCAAAATTATATTAGTCACAAAAAAATTCTACAGGAAGTGCCAAAGTCATGCAGTCTGTGACAGACTGATTGTTAACAGTACATTGAGCTGGAAATCCAAACACTCACTTATCATTCATCAACCTGAACTGTGGCTTTTCATCTGAAATATGTATATAGCAACTTTACATGGGAGCTCAATCTAATGTTAACCTGGAAAAATGTGTGCTACTGAAGCATGTGTGGAGTGTGGAAGCTGAACAGTGGTGCGTTCACTGTGTGACAGATGGACACTTGTAGACACTTAATCTTAAAATACTCCGTCATTTTTGGTCATACAGATAATAGTAATACATCTTTTGAGTCTGTAAAGGCTCTACATTTATTTGTGTGCACTCACAATAACAATGAAACATTGCGCTTTTGTAAAATAATTAAAGCAAACAGGATGTGCTTTCTGCCGTCTCGGGTCTTTGTGAGCTTGAACTTGAGCGTGAAACTTTGAAACTCTATATACTTGCTGTACAGATGTGAAAAATATATTTATAGAGAGTGAAGTGTCTACTTTCAATCAGTTTAAATGGAAAACAAATATTCTCAGATTATGTCATCTGTTTGAAACTTGCATACAGGCACATCACTACTGCAGAGATGACGAGTCGGTGTTGTCGACTTCATCTTTTAAGCCATAAACAAAGAAAATGCTGCTTTAACAATAAAGTATTAAAACGTTAATGCCGTTGCTGTTTTTCCATGACACATTCATAAACATCATATCTGCCGGTGTGCTGTGGCAAGCTTTTTTTTTTGCACGGGCTTGAGAGCTTATTAGGCTATGTAGGCAATTAAAGACTCATTATTATGATTTATGTGGTTTATTAATAAACGAGCGAATAATAGTCAACTGATGCTTAAAAAATGAACGACTACTAGTCGACCAGAAAAGTCTTTAGTCAAGGGCAGCCCTAGAATCCATGTACTCCTGTAACCTTTTAGCCCTGGCGAAGGCCTGTGTGCTGAAACGTGTTGGCAAAATAAAATTCCCTTTTTTAAATTACATCCTTTCTTTGTTCTGACCCTTTGACATCACATCTGTTGCTGGTATTGTCCAAATATACATGGTTTCCTCAAAAACCTAATTTCTTTTCGACTGAAGAAAGAAAGATGTTGAGATGACATGAGTCAGTTAACAGGGAATTTTTATTCTGGAAGTGAACTAATCCTTTAAAGTGATAGTTCACCCAAAATTAAATTTTAGTCATTATTTACTCAGTCTGATGTTGTTTTAATGCAGCATGACCCATGTCTTTTTCAGACCACAAAAGGAGAAAGTCGGAAAAACAGTCCTGCTCGCACTTGTCCGTGTAATTGCAGTGAATAGCCACCAGCTTCAAGCTTTAAAAAAAAAAGATAGTTGATTCAAATTCTGGCAAGAACACAGACAGATGTTGACATAATGTTGTACGTTATAATGTACTTCCTTGTAACACAACATGCTGTACTATAAAAACCAAGTGGTGCAGTCAAACATGTACCACATTTCTCTAGTGAATTGAAGCCTATAGCCATCCACTAAACCAGAATTTCTTGTACCTCACAATCATTTATTCAGCACAGTCATTTGACCTTGGGTTTAACAGTATACGTTATGAGCCAGTAGCATTATCTCTTTATGTACCTGGATTTAACTTCCAGATAATATACAGTATTATACATACTATTATATGCTAATAAATGTTATATACTCATATAAATGCTGTAAAAGTAGATTGCTAAATGAAAGTTCATAGCTAATTCAATCTCTCATGTTAAAAAAAGTTTTATGCGTTTTATGCTGTGTTGTACTATTAAAATAAATAAATAAATAAAACTTCCTTTAATGCCTTTAACAGCCATAAGTTTAGTAGTTATTGAGTTTGGATGTTGTCTGGTTGCTGCAGAGCAGCTCTCTGAAATCTCTGCTCTGTTTAGATGAGATGCTTTGCAGAATCTCAGAAAGCAAGATCAAGAACTTACAGTCATAAATAAATAACCCTTAAAAAAGTCTTTTATTGCGAAATATTGTTCTTTCCCATTCCAGTGGCATATTACTCCCAGTGTCTGTATGTTTACAGTGAATGCATTTTCTCAACAGATGTTAGCATCTGTTTACCTGCTTCAATCTGTTGCTTATATCTCACATGGTATGTAAAGGCTTGTGGTGTTTACATACTATTTATTCAACTGCAGAGTTTATCTGCAGATGAGATTGTGAGCGTTTGGTTCACCACTTTGAAATCAAGGCCATTTCTAGCGGAATGAATTGAAGAAACTGTACTGAAATTGAAACATGTTATGAATTAGTCCATTACAGATTTCATCTTCTTGCCCCTTTAGACTTATTATACTCATCTCACACATGTGAAATCAGTCTTTCATTATTTTTTTTTTTTTTACTTTGTTGGAATTGAATGGATTTGTGAAATTAGTAGCCAGCCATTACCAATAAAGTGTCCTCTAGCAGAAACAGCCCTCGTAAAAGACTTGCGGGCTTCATGAGCTTAGCCACGTTTACTGTTGACCATTGACTGGCCCAACTGGCTTATCTCTTATTTCAAGTTTTTTTTTAACACATTCATCTCTGAAATAGTATTTCCTATGACAGCACTAGTATTACAAAGAGGCTGAAATTCCTGCTCAATTTTTTATATATATTTTAGGATGTTATGGCAGTTATTTTGTAGACAGTAGACCAGGTGTCTGTGGTATGTGAATGTGCATCATTGTCTGTAGAGCAACAAACATTTTAAAGCTCTTACCCTTTGCTCTTGTGTCTGTTTCTCCCCTGAAGGATCTGAATTTGAAGCACTTTCGGTTTTTTGGGCTTGTCTTCGAGGTGCATGAACTTGTATAGCCTCTCCCTTTCTGTGATCTCTCGAGTTGCTGGTGATGGTTGGGTTAATACTGGTGTTCAGACAAACACTAAGGGTTTGCGTTCATGGAATGTAAATGTTCAAGCTTCTCAGTAAACTGTGGGTCGTCTCTTCTTCAGAAACTGTAGATGGCATCATTCCTTATGACCCAAAGAATGCTCAGTTAATAGTAGCGTAAAGATTTTCGTTTGACAATCTAAAACTCAGCACGTTTCCCTCCACTCATTAACATACCCACTTTCGCCTCCACAAGTATGCACTCAAGTATACACTTGTCATGAAAAGGCACTTTTTATCCCCACTTGTCTGACCCTGCAGGATAGATTGAAGAATTTAGCACCTACACAAAAATGTTTGGTTCACTGTGACGTGATTAGGGAAGCGGGCACACACCTCTTTCCTGACCTGGGTGTTTTTCTTTTTGAAAGGTGATCAGCATCTCTTTTGCAGTGTAGAAGTCCAAAGTTTTCAAATATTGTTTTAGTTTTAAGTGAAACTTTAATTTTGTTCTTTGCTGAAAAGTCTTGGTCATGGAAAACTTAGGAATAATTGGAAATTGCTTCAACTTTCAATTTTTAACATAGCTGCAAGCTTTTTTAAGCGCTTTAAGGCATGTAAGCACAAATGAAAAAAGACATTATTTAGCAAGCCTGTAACTACCTAAATTACTGGTTCAAAAAAAGCATTTTTAGCAGATCCACTTAATTTACCATAGAAATATGATGTTTTTTTTAACATTTATGACTGTTATAATGCCAGTTGTGGTCTGATCTTCATAAAACTTTGCATGCTTGTTTTGAATCACCTGTTGCGTATGCTCACCAGGTTTCGTGAAGTTTTGAGGTTTCCTTTAGGCTTTATAGGATTTTTTTTTTTTTAGAGGACTTTTCTAAACGAGCCCGTTATAGCCTTGCAAAGGGTAAATTTCAACATTTTCTTGATAATTATTTACCTACACAGTCTGCATTGTTTTTTTTTCCAGGACTAGTTCGCAAAAGTAGGTTTTTAACTTTCTCAATCGGTCAACAAATGATTTAATTGACAGCAGTGGTTCTAGAGGCATAGACCAAGACTTTCATGATTTTCATGTTGATGGGACAAATGGTTGCATAGGTGTAGCCATTTTAGCCATTTATTTTTGTGTTTATGTTATAGCCATTTATTTTTACATTTTCCCCCCCTCTTACAGCACCACCAAATGGCTAAGTTCCATGATTTTTGTCCTGTGACCTCAGATTGAGCGCTTACATAAGTGTTCTGAGTTTGGTGATGATATCTCATTCCGTTCAGAAGTTATAGGCATTTTACTAAAAGTGGCCCTGTCCCTTTTGAACGTTTTGGTGACGATGAGTCAAATATTCAACTTTTTTTTTTTTTTGATTATTTTTGATATTCACTCTCCAGAGAATCTTTCTGCATTGTTCGGATTCCAATCAGGCAAACAAAAAACTAGGACTAGTTAGCAAAAATAGGTTTTTCAAAAAAAAAACAATACCCGAAAATTTTGCCAGGCTCATGATTAAATTTGAGGCATGTGTTTTTGTCTGGCGTGAACCAAGGATTCAAACAACGTAAGACTCTTGAGCCTGCGACTGATGGTTTAGGAGTTGTGAGTGATTTCGTACCATTACGTACTTTTGATTGCTGTAGCGCCCCCATCAGGCCGATTGGGGCGAGCCTTGGTGACGTTGTAGACAGTGTGAGTACTACCATCTCTCCAAGTTTCAAGTCTCTACGACTTAAAGAAACACTCCACTTTTTTGAAAATAGGCTCATTTTCCAACTCCCCTACGTGAAACTGATTGTGCAGACCAAACCTTAAAAGAAACGCTCATTGTCCAACTCCCCTAGAGTTAAACAGTTGAGTTTTACCGTTTTCGAATCCATTCAGCCGATCTCCGGGTCTGGCGGTAGCACTTTTAGCATAGCTTAGCATAGATCATTGAATCTGATTAGACCATTAGCATCTCACTTAAAAATTACCAAAGAGTTTAGATATTTTTCCTATTTAAAATTTGACCCTCCTGTAGTTACACTGTGTACAAAGACGGACGAAAAATGAAAAGTTGTGATTTTCTAGGTCGATATGACTAGGAATTATACTCTCATTTCGGCGTAATAATCAAGGAACTTTGCTGCCGTACCATGGGTGCAGCAGGCGCAATGATATTACGCAGGCGTCAACTCTGCCGGCTGCAACTCTGCATCTACACGAACTTAGTGCCGGTCACTTTCTGGCACTGCGTAATATCATTGCGCCTGCTGCACCCATGGTACGGCAGCAAAGTTCCTTGATTATTACGCCGGAATGAGAGTATAGTTCCTAGCCATATCGACCTAGAAAATCGCAACTTTTCATTTTTACGGAAGAGTCAAGTTTTAAATAGGAAAAATATCGAAACTCTTTCGTCATTTTTAAGCAAGATGCTAACTGTCTAATCAGATTCAATGATGTATGCTAAGCTATGCTAGAAGTGCTACCGCCAGACCCGGAGATTGGCTGAATGGATTCGAAAATGGTAAAACTCAACTGTTTAACTCTAGGGGAGTTGGACAATGAGCGTTCCTTTAAGGTTTGGTCTGCACAATCAGTTTCACGTAGAGATTGCTGATTCTTGGTCATCCTAACAATGGCTACGTGCTTGAAACCCTAAATATACAGTTTGCTCCAAAATATTGCAGCAGCTAGATATCTTGCTTGTAAGTATCATCTGATTTGTGAGTGAATCACAGATCAGTCTAAATGATTCAGTATAGCAAATCTGAATGACTTTAAAATTATTTTTCAAATCTTTAAACAAATCACAAATGACTGGAAATTCATTAGCCAAAAGGATGCAGTCGTTTCTGAACGCTGACATTTCTTTCATGTCACAAAGCAGCAGATGCTTGAGTATGAAGATGAAGGACCCTTTCAAGCATTTAACTAACTGCTCTTGGATTAATGGAGCAGCTCTGACACCATACCGAGCTACAAGACTGAAGTTTGTTCCGCTCTCTCAGTCCTCCCTCCAAAACAGCCACGTTTTGGAGCCAAAAGATACAGGTCATTAGCACGAAAAGCGGCATTGCCCAAAGCAAACATGACCCCGTCGGATCCACTGACCGTGCTTGGTATGCAGGTTCACTTTCCACACTCTCGTTTTACACTGGTGCCTCAGGTAACTGATGGCTGTTTCCATTAATGGAGCTTTGCTTCTTATTAACAGATCAGACCTGCAACCATGATTAGGTAGGTCACGCTTAAGCTGTTCAACTGGAAAAAGGTGCTGCATTTTTTAAATAGCACAGTGTCTGTTCATTGAGAGGTGTAATGAAGCCTTTGATGATTTCTGGCTTTGGGCTTGCGACCGTACATCTAGTTTATACAACAACCAGGCAGACGGCACTTAGATATTGAATATTAAAGGGATAGTTCACCCCAAAATTAAAATTCTGTCACTAATTACTGTCATTAATTACTCATTCTAATGTCATTCCACAGCTATAAGACCTTTGTTCATCTTCAGAACAAAAAGTATTCTCGTAACTTCATAACATTAAGGTTGAAACACTAATGTTACATGGGCTGTTTTAACGATGTCCTTACTACTTTTCTTGAACGTGATAGTTGCGTTGCTGGCTATGCAGGGTCAGAAGGCTCTCAGATTTTATCAAAAATATCTTAATTTGTGTTCTGAAGAAGAACCAAGGTCTTACTGGTTTGAAATGACATGAGTGTGAGTGATTAATGACAGAATTTTCATTTTTGGTTGAACTATCCCTGTTAAAAACTCAATTCCATATAAAAAAGTGACTATCACTTTGAAGGTTTAACTAGGCCACAGTGAAATTCCGCATGAAAGTAAGTAAATACCAAAAAAAGTTATGATTTTAAAACCATTTATTGTATAACAATATATTTCCATCTGCATACATTTTATTTATTTGATTATTCAATAAATTGTTTATAATAAGCATCACTACAAATTGTGAATGTTGTCTCATTATTCTGCCTGTTATCATGAGCCTTTAGCTGTTGAAGGATCTCAAAGCAGCCCTACAAGATGCCGCTTTTGCTGAGCTATGCTTAATTTTTCAAAGTTCGAGTGATGTGCTAATTCACTCTTTTATGGCGAATGAATAGTTACTGTGGGTGTTAGCATAAAAAGAGGCCTTGAAAAGAAAATTACTCATTTCCAAAATCTTCTCCTTATTATAAAGGCTGTAGGCTACTTGTTCACAACTATGACACATGATCTAGTATGTGTTGAGACAAATATCGGCGGTAAAGTCTCTGAGTTAAGCATGTTCTGAATATTATCCGAGTGGTTCTGTTTGGTAAAAAAAATATGATACAGGATCTGCAGAGAACACAATTCTGTGATGCCAAGCATCTTACAGGGCGTATAACATTAGATCACCTTGATGCACAACTGTGGGTTGAGTGTTTAGTTAGTTTCCATCCCAAACTACAAGCTGAACTGCTGGTATAAAGAAAGACGAGATGTTTTACAAGTCTACATAGATTAAACATGAGGTGATGCCCCTTTAAATAGAGTACAAGCACACACACTAGACCAGTCCCCCATCGTCTTGAGCAACACCAAGAACCTTTTTGACAAACATGTCCGTTCTTGTGCAATTCACGTCTCACAGAATCCCTGTCTTCAGGCACTGTGATGATCAAAAGTGCTAGAGGTTTATAAAAGGGTGAGTGAGACACTTAGTACTGTACATGCACTGTACACAAAACATAAGCCTGGGCTGTTACTACTAACCTTTTAAGAGCTACACACCCTTTCCCATTATTGCTGTGGTGTTTTGACAACTCAAATACACAAACCTACTTGTCTAGCTTGAATCCAAAAGTTAAGTTTAATGTTTAAGTTTAAATCTCATTAACCTTGGTATATTTTATTAAATTAGATCTTTGATGTCAACATGTTCTTTGTTATAGCAATCCAGAATATGTTTTTTTTTTTTTCTTTTGGCTTAAATCTGCAACAGCAGTTATTAGTGTTATTAGTATTAAACAACTTTTTATGCCTTTCACTAAACTTTTCGTGCATGAGAGATCTGTGACTAATTGCTTTTTTATATAATTTTGGGATGGATGACATATCTGGTTGCCTAGCAACTACTCTAGCAATTACATTTGCACTGTTTAAAAACAAACCTGGGAAATTCAAACTTTCACATGATAGAAGTTACCACATGAAAAAAAAATCAGTATTTAACATTTTAAAAGAAACTTTCAGAAATCTTCTCATGAGCCACTTTTCCAGTGGAACTGAGATTTCTTTACAAGTCATCTTTGGATATTGATTTTAAAAGTTTGCAATAGTCGAATTCAGATTTCTTCTTGAATATTCAGATTGTCTGTCTGTGTTTGTTTGTTTGTTTTACACATTTACCCGAATTATATTATTTTAGAAATTATATAATATTTTAATTGTGCTTTTTTTCACAGAATGGAACAAAGAAGTCCTGGGACTTTATGCAAACCCATGATAGGTGAGGATGTCTTACTGTTTTTTTTAAACCACAATATAATTTTAGAAGTAGACCTTCTCTGTCTTATTTTGAATATGGTTCATTTAGTTACTGTTACTGTTATCTCTTTCCTTTTGGAGTGTACCTAATAGGGCTCTATCCTTACTTTTCTTTTTTGGAGCACTTGTGCTTAGGAACACAGTCAAAATTTTAGGCCTTGCCATTACGAGGTAATATTTAACTCCCTAAAGTGGGAATATGGGAATTTTTACCTTTGTAATGGCATTTTTCTAATTTTATTAGAAGTATGTCATCTTTTATGTCAAATTTAAAAAAAAAAATATATATTTTATAAGCTTTTTAAATATAATAAGAACAAGAATAAGAACTAGTAGAATAAGAATAAGTCACCAATCAAATGAAATCAATATTATCAAAATTATTTTGTGCTACAGAGGTGGCACAGAAGAACACAAAAGTGGCTTGTAGGTGTATATTCATATGTTTAGTGAGGCACAGAGGTGGCATGAGTGCAATCAAATTCATAAATTCATGTTGAGGTTAATGTTTTATATATAAAATTTTGAATATAGAAATATTGCATTATTTAAATAACTCAAAAGTACTTTAAAAATTAAACTAAAACTGCCAGTAGGCAGTGGCAAGTCACTGATTTAATTACGGAATCATTTATTCATTTGATTCGTTTTAACAGCTCATTCAGGAATAAAGCAAGTGACTGTCTTTTATGAATGGGAAATTGAATCATTGACTCACTAGATTCATTTAAAAATGCATATCATTCATAAACGAAACACTACTGTGTTTGAATGGAGATGCGCAGCGGCTTAGTTGTGACTTGTTTCAAACTATTTCTGATGACGAAATATTAACTTGTTTATTTAACTGTTGCATTAAATCAAAATCTTGATTTATGTTGACATGTTGACAATCGCACAAAGTTTCATTATAATCAACGAAGCTCTCCACACTGCACAATGAATCTCTTATTTACACTCTATGAAAGGATTCATGAGATATGTCTGTGATACATTACTCAACATTGCAAAAACACGTAGAAACCTTTGAAGCTCCCCTCAGTGCAAACACAAATATGCTGATCGGGTCAGTTGCACTGGTGCTCCTTAATATTTTTTCATAGTCGCACACAGTAGTTTTCAGTTGCAAATCGTTGCCTTGAATTATAAGGTTCCATCAGGTTCTGAGCACTTTTGAGAAATTGAGCGTCAAAGTTTTGACTTCTGTAGATAGAACCATTTTTGTTTTCTAAAAAAAAAAAGGCCCAAAATGTACAAAGCTTACAAAAGAAACATCACATAACGTAAAAAAAGTTTTTAGTCACTGAATAAGAATATGTGAATAACTCAATTTTGAACAAAAAATTTCAGATAGAACTTTATAATTCTGACGTGACGAAATGTGACTGAAATGGTTGCACTGTGGAGCCCTGCCTAATTGGTACATTCTGCCTTTTGAGAAATTAAGATTTAGTTTTCCTGTTAGTCTATCTAACCATATTCATATATCAGAAAGATGTCCGCTGCATTTTTTTAAACAGAATACTTCAAGGTGGCTGTAAACTTGGAAGAATTAGAGGTTTTTGGGGCTGGAATGTCTTACCAACTGCAACGATAGGAAGTTCTCCCCTGCCTGAAAAGTCTTTGTGTGCACATCTTGATCTCCATTCAGTTCTGTTTTTAGTAGGTTCAGGTAGGCGTTTGCACCCCTCCACCTGTCTTCAGTGCACTCGCTGATCCCTGACCAGGTTTGAAGTGTCCAAGAGAGAGGCAAAAGCAGTTAAACTTCAGATCTGTTTCCCACACAACCTCTTCCCACCGACCCAAAGCAGTTTTTGGGTCATTACACACCTAAGAGCAGCCTCTTTGTACCTCTCCAGTTGTCAACTGCTGCCCTGAGATCACGGGTGACCTTTCATACAGGGTTCATTAAAGCTATCGGTGAGGATTGAGTACCTCTGTGGACCGTGTGTCAATATTGCCAGACGCTTTTATTTTCTCATGGAGATGTATGGAGATTCAATCATTCTCAGCAAGAAGAACAAAGCGGCTACAAAGTCTCTGGCCAATAATATAGAAAGAGTTACAGCACATTCCTATATTTGGTTTCTTAAGAAGGCCTTTGTTCTTCAATGAGGGGCGTCTGGACCACGTCTGTGAACCAACACATGATTTCTGTGGGCTTGTAACACCATATTCTAACCATTCACGACATGACAAGTTATTTTTCTAACCCTAGTAAATTGAGGAAATGACGGTCAATCAGAATGGCTATGTGGACCTGGATTTTGGACCACCAGCAGAACTTGAGTGGCAACGGGAAGAACAAAAACTCACATGAAAAGATTGTCAGAATATCATACCACAATGTCCAGTCTGTTCTGGACAAGGTGCATGGACAAAACAGAGTGGGAGCCGAAGAAGACTCCCACTCACCACTCTAACCAAGGAGGTTTCGTTGTACCCTGGGTGATTCAAATTGTCAAAACTGAAAAATTATTTGAATGTGAGTGTTTGTGGTTTTATTTCGTAGTGACAAACACTACCATTCAAAAGTTTGAGGCCAGTAAGATGCTTTTGTTCAGCAAGGACATATTAAAATGATTTAAAAGTAGTGCTGCAAAATGATTAGTTTCAATTAATCGATTCAAAATAAAAGTTTGTTAACATGCTATATGTGTGTGTTGTGTATATTTATTGTTTATATAAATACACACACACACACACACACATATATATAGATTAATCGCAACTAACTGTTTTGTAGCTAGATGTATTTCCATTACAGATTTGTGCAAAACTTTTGTGATATTTTATTAATGTTGATTAAAAAAAAACTATTGAAATAAGATTTCAGTTTCAAACAAATGCTAATTTGAACTTTGTTCATCTAAAAATCCTTAAGAAATCAGTTTTCCCAAAAGCAATAAAAAAAATTTTTCAACACTGATAGTATAATAATAATAATAAAATGTTTCTTGAGCAGAATGATTAGAATGATTTCTGAAGAAGCATGAAGACTGGAGTAATGCCGTTACAGGAATAAATTCAGTTGTGCAGATATTTTCAAATAGAAAATTATTTTTTTCACATTTTAATAGTATTTTACAATATTACTGTACTGTATTTTGATGTAGTAAATGCAGCCTTGGTGAGCATAAACATCTTACCAATTCTTCCCAACCTCAGACTTTGTGTATGTGCATGCACTTGTTAAAATATTTGATGCTGCCATTTGACTTACTCATTGTTTTGTTGCACTGTTTGGTGGATTGATGAATGAGGTGATCTGCAGTTGAAAGGTAAAGCCATTAAAAGCAGCATCTGTTCAGGTCATTGGTGTGTGCTGCTACAGTCTATTGAGAGCTCTGCTGGTGTTTGAGAGATAACGAGTTGGTGGCCGTTGTCTTTGTGAGGACTTTTAAGAGTGCTGATGAGTGTTAATATTGTTTGTGTATGTGATGTGATGTGCATCAGTGTATGGGATGTGAGTAATTCGTACAATCTCCAACACCAGTCCTCTGCTTTCTTTCCTGCTGCTCCCATTGCATTGCATTCTGCGGCGAGAGCAAAACACCCCTAATGGACGGCATGCTTAACGGTGTGTGACACGTCCTTCGTGACTTCGTCAGTATTTTCAGGGCAGAGAGGTGAAGCGGCGAGGAGCGCGCCATTCAGACATGCCTCGGCCTGTCAGCTGCACGGTTTTGAAGGGTTGACCCAGACTACACTCTTCGTTCAGGACAGTCCACAGCTCATCAGAGAGGATCTTAACTTTTTTTTTTTCCCGAACGTGTTGAATATACGTTTCCAGATGATAGCGCTACCAGAAGTCTGTGTATGATCAGAGTCATATCAATTCAGGAGCGTCTTCATATTTGAAGAAGATCTAACAGTTTTGGTTAATGATTTTGCCCTCCAAAACAATTTTGGCCGAAACCAGAAATTATGTTTTTCTTTTTTTGCTGTTTGTCTGAATATTTCATCATGGACGTTTTGCTGCATCACTTTGAAAATTAACTGTAAGCGACAATGGTGATCTAAGTATAAAATATAGAAAATGAGCATCCAGAATTGATAAATTGAACCAAAATGCTACCAAAATACCTTATTGTACATCCCTTCGCTAAGAGTCTATTATTTCTATGTGTAGTCATGTAAAAAACTATTTCAGAGGAGAACAAATGCTTGTATGTGAATGCATATTGCGGGTAAGAATCAGAAGTGTGTGCAGGTTTACGTTCAGGCAGTGTGGTAATCTCTGGCACGCATTCACCATGGGAAAGGCAGGGCAGGGCTTCCTGCCTCTACAGACATATCCGTTTTCCCCACTCAAAGAGCCGTCTCTCTCCATTGCCATCGAAACAATCACATTAATACAAAGTATCATAGCATATAATGATCTGAGGCCTGTGACAATCAACAAATCTTGCACTCTAAAGGTGCGGTCACATTTACGGCCATTTGCTAAATTTTCCAGGCGAAATCTAGTCATTTCAATAGGGCGCTGTTAAACAATTGGGAATTTCATGTGAAGGCGAAAGATTTGCCCAAACAGATTTTCGCACCTGGTTCAAGTTGCCCACGCATTTGCCATGTTGACCAGTATGAAGGTGCTTGTTTTGAAAGTGACTTCTGTGATTCATACATTGCCTTACATTTGCTATAAGCAATATTTAGTTTCATTAATGTGTCCACACCCCAAAAAGATACAGATCACTTGATCACCAATGGATCCTCTGCAGTGAATTGGTGCCGTCAGAATGAGAGTCCAAAGAACTGATGAAAACATCACAGTAATCCACAAGTAATCCATACAACTCCAGTAGGGATGCACGATATTATCGGACTGATATCGGAATCGGCCGATAATGACTTCAAATGTAAATATCGGCATCGGCCCGATATGAAAAATTATGCCGATATGTTTTGCCGATAAGATGAATATGTTAACTCACATGTGCTAAGGGTGTGCTAGGGATTAGATCACGTCAGCAGTGTGGCTCATTCTTGAAGCAAAGTTTTGACTGAATGAGGAGTAGATTCACTGTTTTGTATCGCTGCATTTAAACTGAGAATACACATACAGAATGATGCATAGCAATAGCACGTGCAGTGGCAGCAGCGGCTATAGGAGAAAGCGCGCCGTTGTTCCATTTGGGATAATTTACTGTTGCCTGTTTCATATCCAGTCACTAGATCGCTAAATGCACATTTTAAATGGTTTTATGGTGCTCTTTGTTGTATTTTGAAACCCAATGGCTGTTTGCGCACATGACATGATCTGCATTTAAAATAAAAAGTAATTACGGCGCGCGGTCAGTGAATTCTCTTTCTTCGGCGGCGCAACGGCAAAACACACTGTTGCTCATATGAAACATTTTTCGTGAATATGACACAAGTGAGGTACAAAGCATTCTTTATAAGTTAAATAATTGGTTAGCAGGCAAATGTTAGTAGCGACCATACTTTTGGATTCATGCAGTTCGAGCCAATACATTTAAAGCCATAAGCGGCTGTGTGTCCTGTTTTCCCGGTTGGTCACGAATTGCCACAAACTTAATAATATTTATAGTTTCTTTTCACAAATCATCACCGTCTCACCCTTTAATTTCGCAGGTTTGTTTTCTTGTCATTTACTTTTAATCCATGTTGTCGGATCATTTATGCGGGTAAACTGCGTGTGGGAAATAAAAGATTTCGTGGCAATAAATTAAGAATTCGTTAATACGACTTTTTAATTCGTTCCCTTATTTTACAAATTAATAAATTAATAAAACGTAGGAACGAATTAACAAGTTGTAGGAAATAATTATGTTCGTGTCCCGCAGCCCTGTCAGAGCGCAGTGCACCGTATAAAATAATTAGAAATTATAATTAAACATGACTTAGTGACTACATTTCTATTACTTTCTTTCCATGTTGAATGCCTTTGTATTGCAGGGCTCTAGAATGATCAAAACTGTCACTTTTTTTTTTTTTTTAAATGTGCAAGTTAAAATTTGACGTGGTCGCACTGCTCCATACAGCGCGGGTTACAGAGTTACAAAGCCGTGGCATATTCAGGATTTCACTGATCACACAAAGAGTAGTTTTCGTTGTGAGCGCTTCGGGTGTAGAGCCTGGTTTGTATTTGTAGTGTCAGCACGAGCCAGGTGGTGACGGCAAAAAGGACGCGACTATTCTGGAAACCATGGCGGACGGAGGATTTGGTTTTCGAGTAGGGTAAAAGACCGCTTGTTAAACCAGAGAAGGTAAACATGTTGGTATTCTTGTGCAAAAAAAGTGTACTGTTTTGCCAGTTGGTCACGAATTGCCACATAACTTAATATTTTTATTTTCCCAAATCCTCACCGTCTCACCCTTTAATTTCTTAGGTTTATTTTCTTGTCATTCACTTTTAATCCATGTTTTCGTATCTCTTACTGTGATAAATTGCGGGTGGGAAATAAAATATTTCGTGGGAATAAATTAACAATTCATTAATACTACATATTAATTCGTTCCCTCATTTTACAAATTAATAAATTAATAAATCATAGGCACGAATTAAGAAATTGTAGCAATGAATTATGTCCTGTTCATGTCCCGCAAAGCACCCTCACAGTCACCCAGTTTAGTTCTACTTTTCTGTTTTCGTTTTGAAATGTTGTATTCAGATTGCGAATTCGAAAGTGAAAGCATCCGAAGTTCGGCTTATAACATAGCAAAAGTGAACTTAATTTACAAAATTCAGATCATAAATAATGCTAGTCTACTGATGAAAAAGAAGGGATTGAATGTAAACCACTCATTACTATTTATTTAATCCTAACGAATAAGTTATTGTTAAAAACTAACTTTCCAAATAAAATGATATATATCGGTATCGGCCAAAATGAGATGAAAAAATATCGGCATATCGGATATCGGCAAAAATCCAATATCGTGCATCTCTAAACTCCAGTCCATCAGTTAAAGAGAAAAGCATTGTGTTTGCAGGAAATGAATCCATTATTACGACATTTTTAACTTCAAACTGTTGTTTCAGCTAAAATATGAGTCCTCTATCCATAATATTGCTTTTCTCCAAAGAAAATATTGTTAAGAGAGAAGTATGCATAAATTAAGCACCAAGCGATTAGATAGATTATGGACTCAAAGTTTGGTCCGAAGCTATGGTATAAATTTAAAACTCCTTAATGTTTGGTTAATTTCTTATAAACACTCTCTTTGCATGTTTACAATGACACTAATCCAAAATATGTAGATTAGTCCCCAAAAAAGGCTGGTCATTCACATAACACAAAAGCACAAGAAGACAGGATAATGCAGAGTTCGACACGGTTCAACACTGCAGCCAGGTCACTGCTGAACAGGTTGTACCTACTACTAAGATCCATCACTAGAATTTCAATTAATACAGCCGATTGACTAAATAAATTTGACTTTCAGCCTATTATCAATGCACAACAAGATAGGATAATGCAGAGACTCTCAATGTGGAATCGGTTCAACACTGCAGCTGGAATTGCTTGCCAGTTCAATGCTGAACAGTATTATATGTATTATCAAGATCCATCTCTAGAAGTTCAGTTAATACAACCAGTTGACTAAATTTGACTTTCAGCCTGTTATCAATGCACAACAGGATAGGATAATACGGAGACTGTCAGTAAGGAATCGGTTCAGGACTGCAGCTGGAATTGCTTGATCCATCTCCAGAAGTTTAATTAATATAGCCGATTAACTAAATAAATCTGACTTTAAGCCTATTATCAATGTGGAATGGGTTCAACACTGCGGCTGGAATAGCTTGCCAGTTCAGTGCTGAACAGGGTTATACCTAATACCCAAGTTCATTTAATACAGCCAGTTGACTAAGTAAATTTGACTTTCAGCTTATTATCAATGTCTATTTAAAATCTCTCATAAATGCTTGAGACAGATGTTATGTCAGGTACGTGTTGGCTTGTTTGAAGAGTGGGGGAAGATGTTGCTTGTGTGAGTGTGAACATGCTGTACAGAAACAATCTGTCCTCTGACCTCATGCCATGCTGAGCTATTAGCTTGCTTTCAGCCCACTGAGGCCTGGCTATCCCAGTATGCTTCAGTGGATAAATCCTATTATACAGAGATCTCTAAGACACAGGGATTTATTCTCTTCTTCTTAGGGCATTATGTTCAGTCTCAAACTGAGATAAAGTGAAAAGCCAAGACCACATCCAAGGTGTTAATCCAGGGTGATTTGTTGGGGCTTGATGGAGCAAGGGTGTCCATGTGTCCCGCTCTCTCTCACACACATGCTCACATTCACTTTCTCTCTTTATGGCTAAGCTTAGATGAGTTGTTGGATCAGTTGTGTTGTTGCTCCGGCACGACTGGATGCATTATCAGGAAGCAAAGATATCCATTGTTGAGTACTGTTCAAACTGGAACCGCTTCTCTAAATGCCATCTCAACTTCTAAATGCCTTGTTCTTCCCTCTTTCCTTTCCAGTGTCTCTGTGCTGATTTTCAACACCACCTCACACTGTTTCATCCTGGTCAAGCAGTTCCGCCCAGGTAACGCCCTGCAGTCCTTAATAATTCCTGATGTTTTTCCATACTTGAGTCTTTGAGTTTGATGGATTTTAGTTGTAATCTTTTTTTCCAGCAATTTAATGACTGTTTTGTACAGCTTGTTTTTCCTACACTACCGGTCAAAAGTTTTTGAACAGTAAAGAAGTCTCGTCTGCTCACCAAGCCTGCATTTATTTGATCCAAAGTACTTTTGGATACTTTGGATTAAATAAATTTAGGCTTGGTGAGCAAAGACACTTCTTTAAAAAACATGAAAAATCTTACTGTTCAAAAACTTTTGACTGGTAGTAAACTTTCCTTAGACCTTAAGAAGGTTGTAAGGCTGTAAGGTTTTTCAGTTAGATATCAGAGTTGTGACTCACTTTTACTTAACGAGTTGGAATTTGAATTGCATTTCAGTAAATTCCACTCCCTGCATTCTGTTTAAAAGAAGCCCACACCACTAATGAAATTCTGCTTCTTTAAATTTGAATTCCAATGCTGCAACTGTTTATTCTGATTTTCAACTGTGAATTTCACATGTCCTTGTTAGAAAAGCCCTCAAAAAAAAAACATATTTTCAAGAAAGCTAATGTGTGAGGCATTTTACACTAAACTAATATTTCCTGTTTGTTTTGTATCTGTCTGAATTGTCTTGCTAACCTATACTCCCCCTCACCCTACACAACCCAGGCACCTGTGTGGGACAGATACATTCAATACTTCCCGAAAATCTTCTTTTAATGTTATTCTTACTTTGGATTTGTAGCATGATTTGACAGCAGAACAACAACTTGACACACATATTGATTTCACAAAAACTGACTTTCAAGCATTCTCTCACATACTTCATTAATAAAGTATCTTGTTACAAAGTGACGTACAACACGCAGATCCCTCTATTATTTCTACTTGAAAGAGATGATGAAATATCTTTTGTTGTGCTGCAGATTTTACAAACATCTGATACGCAACAGATATCGGGTGCCGTTTTATAACTGCTGTTAGAGAGTGTTGCTATGTTGAAATGTTTGCTTAAGAATAACATGGATTATAGACATTTCTTTTCTGGTAAAACAAACAGTTTTTAACCTTGCCACATCCACTCAGGTAATTTCTTCTTAAACGTGTTGCACTTTCTATGACTTTTCAAGCTTTTTTTTATCTGGTCTAGTGACCTTGTATCATATAGTGATTTCTAAATGAAACGTTTAATGTTTAGATTACACAACAAAGGCATATATTGACATAACTCAATGTAGAAAGCCCTAAAAGACTCTGAAACGGCATCTGAAACAATAACAATGTCATAATGGAACATTTTTCATGTCGATGGTCGTCATGCAAACAGAGCATTTTTCAGTGCTCTCTGAGAAGCTTTGGCCCCGCGCTACACTGTTACACTATTGTTCTATACATGCTCGCCAGGGACGGCGCCCTGCTTCTCAGAATGGAAGGAAAGCCTTGCATTGAAAGAGAGACGTCTTTCTACAGGTTTTTTTTTCCTTTTCTGTAGTCTTCAAACAATGCTTGAAATGAAAAGGCAGGCCTTGTGCAGGGAAACATAAGAACAAGTCTTCTCAAGGATGGCTTTTCTTTAAGTGAGCTCTCAGTCAGTCCCAAACGTACAGTACAGTACATTCGTCTGAAGGGCGTAGTACTTAAAGATCTGGGTGTAGATATCTGGAAGGTTGTAGGTTCAAACCCATGTGTGGTGGTTCATCTCAGGGTTATTAGCGTTAACTAAAGCTAAAACCTTTTTTTTTTTTTTAAAGTCATTTACTAAAATAAAATATAAACACTTTAACTTACTTTAAAAATTGTATAGAAGTTTTTCTCACATTTTTTTCTAAACCATATGAAAGCAACTTGAACACAAATATTTATATTTATACATTTCTGAGAGCTTTTGGGCACCCTCGTTGACCCCTCTGCAACTTGTTCTCAAACACATACTTGTACCTACATGATGTTTGAGACCTCATCAATCAAAGTGCTTATGTACTCAGATGTTTCCTCATTTATCTTTGTGTTTGGAAGCCCTCTTGAACGATGAGTGACACGTCTCATTTCTCCGCAGCTGTATACATGAGCGAATGGGAGCGGAGCAAACCGAAACCCCTGCAACCTGCGGAGGAAGAGTCAGCGGAAGCCGCACCAGCAGAACCTAAAGTCCCGGAAGAGGACAAAGCAGGAGAGACGAGCGAAGATACATCAAGCCACCAACCTCCTGCTTCGGCCGGTGTGACCTACGAGCTGTGCGCAGGATTGGTGGACAAACCCAACCTCTCCTTGGAAGAGATTGCCAGGCAGGAAATACTGGAAGAGTGCGGCTATGATGTGCCAGTCACCAAGCTGAGAAAGATCACGTCCTACAGGTGAGAACCTATGTGAAATTTGACGCAAAGTCAAAATCTATTAGCGTGATGTAGTGATAGTTCACCCAAAAATGAAAATTACCCCATGATTTTTTCACCCTCAAGCTATCCTAGTTGTATGTGACTTTCTTCTTTAAGACAAATACAGAGTTAGAGTTATTTTAAAAAAATGTCCTGGCTCTTCCAAGCTTTATAATGGTAGTGAATGGGTGTTGAGATTTTGAAGTCCAATAAAGTGCGTCCATCCATTATAAAATATGCTCTACATGGCTCCAGGGACTTATGAAGTAAAACTTGTGTTTTTGTAAAATATCCATATTTAAAACTTTAGAAACCGTAATCTCTAGCTTCCACTAACTATCATACACGTTCACGAGAGAGTGGCGTTCCAGCTGATGACGTAGGCGTAGCGTAAGCTCATGTTAATCTCATGAGAACCAAGTTTTGTTTACAAGTGCACAGAAAGCAAAGTTTCCTTTGTTTAGCAAAGGAAAACCAGTCTACTCTTGGCTTATATCGACACCATTTTTCTTCACAGATCCTGGTTTTGTACTTCTAATTCGTGGCCGGTGTTTTGTTTTGCTTTCTCCTCTGTGCTTCCACATTTGTCACTTCTCACTGGAGTTTACACTACATCTACGTCCTGGAAACGCCACTCTCTTGTGAACAACAGTTAGTGGAAGCTAGAGATTATGGTTTACAAAGTTTTAAATATGGGTATTTTTCTTACAAAAATCCATCGATTTGCTTCAGAAGGCCTTTATTAACTGTCTGGAGTACTTTTATGATTAATGGACTCACTTGATTGGACTTCTATTGGAATACTGAGCAATACCACCCATTCACTGCCATTATAAAGCTTGGAAGAGCCAGAACATTTATTAAGATAACTCTGATTGTATTTGTCTGAAAGAAGAAAGGCACATACACCTAGGATGGCTTGAGGGTGAATAAATCATGGGGTAATTTTTATTTTTGGGTGAACTGTCCCTTTAAGAAATTATATTTCAGTAAGTTTGGTTAAAGGTTATTTCTTGCATTGGTGTCAGATGTCATGTATCTTGGTGATGTCAGTGGGTATAAAACACTGAAAGCTGCTGCTTGTGCTAATAACGGATGTGGGAATGTTATTCTGGAAATTTAGCAGCTTTCAAGTGTGAAAGTGGCTAATAATAACACAAGCAGGCTTGTCAGTGATACACTGATAATGAAACAAGTCATGAGGTTTATACAGACTTGTTTATTTTCTTTATTTCTGGAATACTTGATTCTGATTGGTCAATCTTAGCTTTCTAGAGAAAATTAGTTTTGTAAAGTGACCCATTCATTATCACAAAATAAACCCCTTCAGGGTGAGTTATTTTGTGATTCATGACAGGCTGACTATATATGTTTATCGTTTACATATATGAAGTAGAGAATAGTTATTTCTATACTTGTTATACTACTGTTACTATGAGTACGCTGGCTTTTTTATGTTTTTATTCAGCAAAGAGGCTTTAATTTTCATTAGTCAGAGAGCAGACTGACAGTAAAGATATTTATAATGTCACAAAAGATTTCTTTTTTAAATAAATGCTGTTTCTTTATTTTCTATTTGAATTTCCTCATTTTTTTTCTACCCTGAACTTATTTCACAGAAATAAGAACAACCATTTTTTATCATTATTACAGGGATAGTTCGCCCAAAAATGTATAATTATTCACCCTCATGTTGTTTTAAACCCGCAAGACCTTTAGTCATCTTCAGAACACAAATTAAGATATTTTTTATGAAGTCTGAGAGCTTTTTAACCCTGCATAGACCGCTACCATGTTCAAGGCCCAGAAATGTTGTCAGGACATTGTTAAAATAGTCACTGTGAAATCAGTGGTTCAACCGTAATTTTATGAAGCAACAAGAATACTTTTGTGCGCAAAGACAACAAAAATAGCGACTTTATTCAACAATTTCTCATAGTTTCATAAAATTACATTTGAACCACAGATGTCATGTGGACTATTTTAATGATGTCCTTACTACCTTTCTGGGCCTTGAACATGTCAGTTGTGTTGCTGTCTAAGCAGGGTCAGAAAGCTCTCGGATTTCATCAAAAATATCTTAATTTGTGTTCTGAAGATGAATAAAGTTCTTACGGGTTTGGAACAATATGAGGGTGACGAATGAATTTTAATTTTTGGGTGAACTATCTCTTTAATTTAAAAAAAGCAGCAAATCGGCATATTAGAATGATTTGTAAAGGATCATGTGACACTAAAGACTAGAGTAATGGCTGCTGAAAATGCAGCTTTGCCTCAGAGAAATATTTCATTTTATGATATATATTAAAATAAAAACCTTATTTGAAATTGTAATAATATTTCACAATATTATTGTTTTTATTGTATGTTTGATCAAATAAATGCAGCCTTGGATGCCATAAGACTTCTTTCAAAATCATGTAAAAAAACTAAAAAGAAAAACATACTTTTGACTGGTGGTGTATGGAGTGTGTTATAGAGGAATGTCATGTCTGGTACTGACATGTCATGACTGACATACTTGTTTTATCTTAACTGTTTTTTTTGTTTCCCAATTTAATATTTAACCATCATCTCCATCATTATTACCCCTAAACCCCCCAGAGTAAAGAACCTCAGATAAAGCATTCAGGGGAATACTTGTCCCAATCTCCTCTGTAAAGGAAGAAGAAACAGTGCTGCATTATGCTCTTATCAGTCTTCATTGACGAGACCGTCGTAAACCCCTGCCGCCTCACACCTGCCAGACTCACACACCTGCCTGTCTGTGTGTGTGTGAGTCTGCAACATCTGCCTGTTGCTGTTTATTGTGACCCGTGCCACAGTTATCCCTGATTAGCTAAAATACCATCCTCCTCCCAAATGCACACACAGACACGGTCAGACGCACCTGCCGACTGCACCATCATAAACACCTTTGGACCTCACGCTGCACGTGTTGCTTTTATGGACTGGGTAGACATAAAGGAATGCAGAGAGACGATGACCTACTTCGGTTTGATTGTGTCACACAGTGAAATTGTCCTTTTTCCAGTTTTAGTAATTAGAAGCAAGAGGATGAGAAAATTGTCCATATGTGCATTTATGTGAACCACTAGACCACAGGACCAACCAGTTTGTTTTTAGAAATAAGACTTTTAAGGCATAATATAACATAGGTCTCTTGAAATATGTAGTAGAAAACCCATGAAAGATTTATGTTATTTAAAAAAATCCACATTGTTTTATACATATGGGGGGTGCCATTATTTCAGTGACGTAAAATGGTTGCACTCGGTGATTTACTGACGCTACCTGGTGCTATTTTTACATCAGAATACACAACTCTGAAAATATTGCTTCCATATTTACAATTAGATGAACTAACTATTTCCTAAACTTTCTCTTAAAGAGAGTTTAAAACCATATTCTTCTGTGTTGAGACATTTTGAAACGGGAATTTCTTGCAGATTTAATAGAAGACTGTATCTTCTGGGCCCTTAATAGCTCTAGGAGGGCTTCAGAATTGTTAATTTGTCATATCTTGTCTGTATTCTTCATGAGTGGGTGTCAGCATAGACCCCATTCTTTATTGGTGACAGACACAGAGGAGTCCTGGAGATTCTCTTGAAATTCGTCTGCTCAGATGTAGTTTTTGCAAGGCACCCATTGTGGTTAGTTTAAACTCATTCTAGAAACGGATTGCTGGGGCTTGTTCCATTTTTACCTCCTCGGGCCATCATCCATCACTTCGATGGTGCATCACAGCCTTGTAATTTTCTTCCATATTTCATGAGCTCATTACAAAAAATCTGTTTCAGACTATAAAATACTAGGACAAGAAAGGGCTTTTGGAAGCTTCCCATCTCTAATGCTCTGAGGGTGTCAGGGAGATCTCCATGGTGACGTCTCCATGACAGAGTCTCAGGTGAGGTAACGCCTCAGTCACAGTGGCGCTTACCAGATGCTGCTGCAGTGTGTTGTTGTCCATTAAGGTATGAGAGGTCTTTCTCCATGCCTTCAGGTCCTCATAGTAGACCTCTGTGCCCCTGCCTAATCTAGCCATTTCACAATAAAGCCAGGGAGCTGCTCGAGTGGTGGATATTTCCTCATCTATAAATCCCTGATATTTTTTTTCATTCATTAGTTAATGGATGGGATTTTTTTCATGAGTAAGTGCTTTTAATGGCAGTTAGTGCACTTGCTGCCATCTGGGTACCACCCTTAGGCAGTTAGTTTATAGGTTGGTAATAAACATACAAGTACAGTACAGCTCCTATCGAGCTGAATTGGGAAAGACAGAAATTCACTAAGCTGTTTGCAGAAGTTACATTTCAGTGACATTTCAAAACAGGAGTACAGTTTGACAACAACAGTAACAGACAACTAGTAACAGTTTGGCAAGAAAATGTAGCTTCTTAGCTCAAATTATGTTAGAAATGTTAGCTGTTTGTAAAGGTTATATTTCAAGTTGGAAATGAAAGCCAATAACAGTGTATTTAGCATTAGCATTTAGCAAAAATGTGGCTTTTTTGGCCTAAATCATGTGAAAATGTACTAAGCTACCCTTAAGAAAATGAACCATGGTTTTACTAATGGTTACAAATAAAACCAAAAAACCATGGATACTTTAGTTAAACCATGGTAACCACAAATCAAGCATGGTTTACATTAACCATATTTGTAGTAAATATGGTTTACATTAACCAGTATTTGTAGTAAAACTGTGGTTATACAAATGGTAATCAATATGCCAGAAAAACATGGTTATTACACTTTTACTATGATAAAACCATAGTTAATTTTTATATATTTGTCAAGGTAATATTCCAATAATTAATCTAGCAAAAATGCGTCTTTGGCTTAAATCATGTGAAAATGTACAATTTATCAAGGTTATATTCCAATGACATTTTAAGTCAGAAATAAAAGCTAATAACAGTGTATTTAGCATTTGCATTTAGCAAAAATGTGGGTTCTTTAGCGTAAATCATGTTAAAATGTGCTAAGCTATTTATCAAACTTACATTTCAATAACATCACAAATCAGGAATACACTCTAAAATAACTGTATTTGACATTAATATTTGACAAAACTAAGGCTTCTTTAGGTTAAATGATGTTAAAAATGTGCTATTTGTCAAGGTTACATTTAAGATCAGGAATAAAATGAACTACAATTGTATTTAGCATTAGCATTTAGCAACAGTTTGGCTTCTTTAGCTCGAATCATGTTAAAGGTTCATGAAACCCCAGACTACTTTTTCTGAGATTTGAGCAGAGGTGTTTGTGTTGCACATCATATATGACGCTGTTAGCATCCATTAATTTTAATTGTTGGAGAAAACTGGTTAATTTTGAGCTTTTTTGCTCTATTTTCATCTTCCGGGTTTAAAATCTACATTGTGCTTACGTGACAGTTTGTGACGTGGCAACGGGCTATACTACATCGATGACGCGTCGGTGTCTCATAATTATTTATGAGGCTGCGTGTTCTTATCCTATGAGAAGACGCTTCGCCTAATTATTCACGACAGCGCGTGTTGATTTGCTATGACAGACGCTTCAGACTGTGAGATTGCGTACAATAAGTGAGATAAACGTTAATGGATCGAAGGAGAGTGTTTGTTTTGGTTTGCTTTGTAAGTAGAGTTCGGCACAAACGCGATTCATTCATAAGGTGAGTGTAATAGCGGTTTTTACAACTCCTTAACGCAACGTATCAAAAGGATTATAAATGCTGCCAAATAAGCCTTAAAAGTTAATGGAGGTGCAACAGCGCGTTCGTATATATATATTTCCGATGCAGAATGCAAATGGCTGTGCATTTATTTGTGTTGTTAACTCAATGGGAGCGAAATGAAACTGTCCGAACCCGAAGTTGACTCTCTCCCCTCTTCCCCCTCCGCTCCGCGGCGCACCACGCCCACTTTTGCAGCATTTTTCAAAACTATGGTGAGAACTAACCAGTGCTGAAACGGGGGATTTCATGACCCTTTATAAATGCACTAAGCTGTTTGTCAAGCTTACATTTCAAGTCAGACAGAAAAGCTAATTTCAGTGTATTTAGCATTAGCATTAAATTAACAAAAATGTGGCTGGCTTGGCTTAAATCATGTGAAAATGTGCTAAGCTATTTGTCGAGGTTATATTACAGTCAGAAATAAAAGGTTATAACAGTGTATTTAGCATTAGCATTTAACAAAAATGCTTCTTTAGCTTAAATCGTGAAAATGTACTAAGCTATTTGTCAAGGTTATATTACAGTCAGAAATAAAAGCTATATAAAAAGCTATAAAAGTATTTTATAAATGTATTTTAAAATGAACTATTTGACAAGGTTATATTCCAGTATCATTTGAAGTCAGAAATGAAAGCTAATAACATTGTATTTAGCATTAGCATTTAGCAAAAATGTGACTACTTTGGCTTAAATCGTGTGAAACTGTACTAAATTATTTGTCAAGGTTACATTCCAATAACATTTCAAGTCAGGGATACACTCTAACAACAACTGTATTTGACATTAATATTTAACAATGTGACTTCTTTAGCTTAAATCATGCTAAAAATGTGCTGTTTGTCAACCTTACATTTCATGTCAGAAATATAATCTTAATTACAGTTGTATTTAGCATTAGCATTTATAACAGTTTGAGTTCTTTAGCTCAAATCATGCTAAAAAGTACTAAGCTCTTTGTCAGGGTTGCAGTTTGATAACATTTGAAATCAGAAATAAATCTAACAGTTGTGTTTAGCATTACAATTTTGCTCAAAATGTTCAAAACAGAACATTCATAGTTCATATCTGCATCTCTAGGTTTCTGTATTCTCGTGTTGCTCTTTTTGGCTTGTCATTATCGAGCGTCCATTGTGCTTTCCTCCCCCACAGGTCAGGAGTCGGAGTGACCGGATCGAAGCAGACCATGTTCTACGCGGAGGTGTCCGATGAGAATCGCATCGGAGAGGGAGGAGGTAAACCCCAAGAGGGCGAATTGATTGAGGTGGTCAAAGTTCCCCTTCACGAAGCCATGACCTTCGCCTTTGATGAAAGCATCCCGAAAACGATGGGTGTCATTTTTAGCTTCATCTGGTTCCACAGCAACATGTCTCCGAAGTACAAGATCTCCACCAACGTGTAACGTAACGGTTCCAAGCCATCCAGACATACAAGTCATTGCGTACATTTTTATATATAGTAATCAAAATGGTCACTAACTGTTAATTATTTTGCTATTTCTTACACTTTGATCTGTTTGTTGTGGTTCTAGCTATTGTCTTATTTCAAACTGAAGCAGCACTTGGTGTGCCAGAGGTTTATTGTGAGTTTGTTTTGTGTAACTGAATGCTTTGTTTTTAACATGCCAGGAATTTCAGCCAGCCATTTGAAATCACACCACGGCCCTTAAAGACTTTGTAATGCTGATCTGTTCCACTCTGATTTGAGAGGGTAAGATCTGAAACATCGTGTTGATACCATCAGAGAGAGAATCTCAGTCCCGGATCATTCGTGATTGAAGCTGTACTTTGGTCAGAAAGTGAGACCTCTAGCCATATTCCCGCCAATTTTGCAGGCAGGCCGTTTAGAAGAATGACATACATTTTTAAATATAAGTAAGCAAGTAAATAATCATAAAATTAAAGGGATAGTTCACCCAAAAATATCACATTGTGATACTCTCGTAAACGCATGGCGAAGACTGAATAAAGTTATTTTTGTTCTCGCAGCTTCATAATATTAAAGGAGAAGTCCACTTCCAGAACAACAATTCACAAATAATTTACTCACCCCCTTGTCATCCAAGATGTTCATGTCTTTCTGTCTTCAGTCGTGAAGAAATTGTTTTTTGAGGAAAGCATTTCAGGATTTTTTTCCATATAATGGACTTCATTGGTGCCCCGAATTTTGAACTTCCAAAATGTAGTTTAAATGCAGCTTCAAATCTAGCAAAACGATTGGTAATTTTTTCGGCACAGGCTCTAGGATGCGTGTTCACGTACTATTGAATCACGTGGTAAGGTCACGCGGAACTACAGACCCAGTGTTTACAAAGCGAGCGCGCAAAGACTAAGAAAGCGCAAGTAAGTCAAACGCTGTTTACAAACAAAAAGGTACAATGATGTCAGACGATTCTGAAGTTGTAGGAGAAAATAAAATGGATTTTTTCGACATACTCTACCTTTTTTAGCCAGAGTACACAGACAATGAACTTGATTCGTAGTAGTGATGGGAAGTTCGGATCATTTTACAGACTCGGACCTTTGAGTCTTGTTCAGCAAAATGAACGAATCTTTTTTCGAGTCATTTCGTTCATTTTAGCAAAATCAGCATCACTAATTCCAGTACAGAACGTAATAGGATGTTGCGCATGCGCGACTGAATGAATCACTCCCCGAGATGACTCGTTCTTCCCGAGTCACTTTAAAGATTCGTTCAAAATGAAAGAATCGTTCAAGAACGACCCGTGAATGTGCATCCCAGAGCCTGTGCTACACGAGCTTTTGTGCTTAAAAAGTACACAAATTTTTATTTTTCGAAAACAATGACCGATCGTTTCGCTAGATAAAACCCTTCTTCCTCAGCTGGGATCGTTTAGAGCTCTTTTGAAGACGCATTTAAACTACATTTTAGAAGTTCAAAATCTTGTGTTCTTGTGATCTGTGTCTATGAAGGGTCACAAAGCTCTGGGATTTCATCAGAAATATCTTGATTTGTGTTCTGACGATGAACGAAGGTCTCACGGGTTTGGAACGACATGAGGGTGAGTAGTTAATGACAAAATTGTCATTTTTGTGCGAACTATCCCTTTAATGTGAATTATGTGAACAACACACAGGCAGCTACACTAATGAGAAAACTTAAGAGCCACTTCTTATAAAACAATCATTGACAAAGAAAAACAATTGCATATATCTCAGGTCCAAAGCTGACTTTGGCACATTCAGGGTTAGTGATGATGCTGAAAAATACTGAGATGTTTTTTATTGCCGCTTAACGTTAAGTTGATCTTCTGAGTGTGTGTTTTGCACAGAATTTATTTATGAAATATCTACTACAAAAACCTAAAGTGTGAGTACAGTGCTAGTGCTACAGGTTTAAAGCTGCTTTGCCATAATCATAATCATAACTCTAACGTTGTTCTGAATTCTTTTAGAACTTACGGAATAGACTATATTAGGGGTGCATGAGCTTTGCCTGCTGAAGTTAAAATAGAAATTAATATTTTCCAAATACCACGTAGTGTCAGAGGACTGGTACCTCCTAAAGTCACAGCAACAAAAACTAGTGGCTTTCTGAAATCCCTTAAATACGATACTTGAAAATCATTTGTAATACCTGTGCGGTTTACTGTATGAATATATAGGGTGATGACTATAAATGCTTGAATATAATCAGTATACCTTCAGTTTTCTCCAAGATACCTCCACAATTTTGAGAGGCTGCTTGCAACTTTTTATTAAGGTGAGCTGAAGCTTTCTGAATCAGATTGTCGCTCTGTTGTAGTTTAGTTCAGATTCTCTAATGCACAAAGCATTCACTAGTTTCGTTTCAATCGATCAATTAATCAGTCGATCGTTTTTTCTATATCTTGCTTAATTATTTTGTGAAGGATATTAAAGTGCACAAACGTGTTCTTGTCATGACGACTATCACTACAATGTTAAATAATATTGTCAGCTGATTGGAGCATTTTCCTTTGTCCTATCACTGTACTCTGTAGTCTATATTCTATTGTGATTGAGTGTTATAACTTTATCGGTACATATGCTCAATGTGCAAATTCACAAATTACCATGTTCGTATAATCAGTCGAAACGAGTGGAAAAAGACAAACAGGTTTGGTTTGGTCCACAATGGGAGTGTTTTTAACTCAAGCGCTCCTTTTAAAGTATGCAAATGAGACATTTAAGAATTATGCATTTGTTTTGGAAGTATTATTTCATATCACAATGCCTCATATATAATTTCCTCATTTTCGTAATCTCTTCTTATGAAATAAACTTTGAACTTGTTTGAGTGTTTTGTACGTTTATCTCAGGATAGGGCTTGATTTCTTTTCAAAATGAATAAATTGTTGATTTCTTGTCATGTGCCACTGTTACTAATGCTTGATTTTCAGACTCAGTATTTCAAGAGAGGTGTTCACTACTGTATTTATATCCCTTTTTTTTTTTTTGATCTCACAACATTTGTTTACTGATTGTTTTCATTTATGGCACCTCGAATGAATATATATATATATATTTCAAATATATATATATATACAATTAAGTATCTTTTGACATTTGAAAATATATATATATATATATTTCAAAAATGAAATATTGCATGTGCACTCTGTATTACATTGATCTGCATTCAGTTTAAATGAATAAAAAGGTTACTGCCTTAGGTCACAGAGTCTCTACTTGTGTTAATTTTAGTAGGCATCCATCCAAAATTATTATTCATATGCAAAATTGTAAAGTGGTGTGATGGCGTTGCTTTGCATTATATTTGTTGAATGAAATCCAGAACTTGTTTCTTACTAACTTTGGGGTGCTGATTCCAAAAATAGTGCATGTTTTGCTTTAGCATGTCACACTTTCTCACAAAATATGTGCATTTTGAAGAAATGAACTATTTTTAAAACGGGTGTAACGGTTCAAATTGCTTACAGATCAGTTTGTATCGCAGTTATAGAGTCACTGTTTCAGTACAGTTTGGAATGTGCTGTGTTTACGGAAAAAGGACTATACTATCACAAATAAAGAAAATAAGAACGGGTTATCTAATATCAAGCAAAAGCATAAATAAAAACAATAGAGCAAAGATACAAATAAAATAAACAGTGCTTTTCAGGTAGGTCTAATATTTTTGAAAGCCCGTTTCCGCTGCTGAATAAAAAAAAATAAAAAAGGTAAATTGTAACTTTTTTTGGTCACAATTCTTTTTTCTCGCAATTGCGAGTTTAGATCTCGATCTGATACAAACTCACAATTCTGACTTTTTTTTCTCAAAATTGTGGCATTGTGGGAAATAAAGTCAGAGTTGCATGATATAAACTCACGATAGTGAGTTATAGTCAGAATTGCAAGGTAACTTACAATTGAGACTTTTTCTCAGAATTGTTTATATCTCAAAATTGAGAATTTTTCTCAGAATTGCAAGTTTATATCTCACAATTCTTTATAACTTAATTGCAAGTTAAGTCAAAATTCTGAGATGTAAACTTGCAATTCTGAGTACATATCAGTCTTTTTTCTCCTCAAAATTGGACGTTATTACTCGCAACTGCGAGTTTATATCTCACGACTCGGAGAAGAAAAGTCAGAATTGTGAGATCTACGGTAAAATTGCAATTGCAAGCAATAAAGTCAAAATTGGGACTCTTTTCTCGCAGTTATTATGCACGCTATTAACACTTGTGTGATGACGGGATAAATGACTGGTCATATTTGAGCATACGGCAATCGCATTGAACAAAGTTTGCAAAGAGTGACTGGTTTTTTCAAGTACAACAGCATTTTTTGTGCCACATAAAAAAATACAAGATTATGAAATTAATGTCGTAATATTTTGAGAAAAAAAGTCAAAATTACAAGAATAATGTTGAAATATTTTGAGAATAAGATTGAAATTATAAGAATATTGTCAAAATATTTTAAGAATAATCACGAGAATACAGTCAAAAGCACAAAACTTATTGCTATTGGGTGGCTGGTGCACTACAAATAATGAATGTATTCGAAATATTATTTCCAAGCATGTTGTCCCTGCGTGTATATGACACATGGTTTGATTTCCGCTAGTAATCCCACATATATTCAAATCAGTTGCCAGGCCACCAGAAGTTCTCCCGGTGCGTCCAATTCTGGTCATTTGCATGTGCAGTATAGGCTATGATATAACTTAAATCTCGTAATTGCTTAACTTAATTCTCATGATTTTGACTTTATTCTCAAAATATTTTGACTTTATTCTCGTGTTGCTACAACTTTATTCTTGTAATGTTTACTTTTTTTCTCAAAATGTTTTGACTTTATTCTTGTGTTGTTACGACTTTTCTTGTAATTTTTACTTCTTTCTCAAAATATTTTGACTTAATTCTCATGATTTTGACTTTATTCTCAAAATATTTTGACTTTATTCTCGTGTTTCTACGACTTTATTCTTGTAATTTTTACTTTTTTTTTCTCAAAATGTTTTGACTTTATTCTTGTGTTGCTATGACTTTTCTTGTAATTTTTACTTTTTTCTCAAAATATTTTGACTTTATTCTCGTGTTGCTACAACTGTATTCTCGTAATTTTCTGTTTTTTCTCAAAATATTGTGACTTTATTCCTGTATTGCTACTTTATTCTGGTAATTGGCTTTTTTTTCTCAAAATATTTTGACTTTATTCTCATATTGCTACAACTTTATTTTTGTAATTTTGACTTTTTTTCTCAAAATATTTTGACTTTATCATCATAATATTGACTTTATCCTCATAATGCTGAATTTACTCTCAAAATATTTTGACTTCATTCTCGTAGTGATATGACTGTATTCTCATAACTGTAATTTTTTTCTCAAAATATTTTGACTATTCTCGTAGTGATATGACTATTCTCATAACTGTAATTTTTTTCTCAAAATATTTTGACTTTATTCTTGTGTTGCTAAGACTTTATTCTTGTAATTTTTACTTTTTTTCTCAAAATGTTTTGACTTTATTCTTGTGTTGCTATGACTTTTCTTGTAATTTTTACTTTTTTCTCAAAATATTTTGACTTTATTCTCGTGTTGCTACAACTGTATTCTCGTAATTTTCTGTTTTTTCTCAAAATATTGTGACTTTATTCCTGTATTGCTACTTTATTCTGGTAATTGACTTTTTTTTCTCAAAATATTTTGACTTTATTCTCATATTGCTACAACTTTATTTTTGTAATTTTGACTTTATTCCCAAAATATTTTGACTTTATCATCATAATATTGACTTTATCCTCATAATGCTGAATTTACTCTCAAAATATTTTGACTTTATTCTCGTAGTGATATGACTGTATTCTCATAACTGTAATTTTTTTTCTCAAAATATTTTGACTTTATTCTCGTAGTGATATGACTGTATTCTCATAACTGTAATTTTTTTCTCAAAATATTTTGACTATTCTCGTAGTGATATGACTTTATTCTCATAACTGTAATTTTTTTTTTCAAAATATTTTGACTTTATTCTTGTGTTGCTAAGACTTTATTCTTGTAATTTTGACTATTCTCAGAATATTTAATTTACTTGTAATTTTTTAGAAACCATATCACAGACGCCTTCTCAGATTTAAGTTGAGTCATGGTGCAAGTGCATGCCAAACTGTGGGTGGAGAACGGTACATCAGAAAATCTGCCACAATACCTAATTCCTGTCTTCCTTTCAACTAGGTTACAACTGTTTGTTCAATTCAGCCAATTTTTTCTTGAATTTTTTTTTTTTCTTTCTTTTATCTTGAATACTTCTTTTTATCATTAAAACCTACATTTTTGACATTTTGACTGCTTGTTATTTTTTAAGTGCATTCAATAACTTAAAAAATTAAAAAAAAAAAAAAAATCGTTGTGAAAAAAAAAATTGTTTTGAAAAAACAGAACAGAACAAAACAAAAAACCTATGTGATGGAAAGTTGGCAGAGTTATTTTTGATTTTGCATTGTACAAGTAGGTAATATTAGGCCTTTGTTGCAATTTTATTTTATTTATTAATTTATTTTTTAAGATGCAGGGCTGTAATACATTGAAAGAGTGGGGAGATCCACTCCACTTGCCCTTGTGTCACTCTCCTTTCTCTGGTCCCCCCGCATCACCACACCTTTTGGTTGCAATGTGGCTTTCACGTGCCAAACGAGCGTGATGTTTTCATTCAAGCTGAGGGACAATTCGTCAAGTCCTTCTCATCCAGAGCTCTCTAGGGGTCAGAGTGAGCTCTTCGTTATGTAGAGCTTCGAGAGGAGTTGAGTTGTCAAGGTAATGTTTGTTTTCGTCTCTGCTCTTTTTAGGCACATTGGTAATCATTAGACAGCCTTACTGACGGATGTCCGGGCCGAGGGATTGTGGAGGAGGGACAGGTGGTTGGGTGAGGGGGTCACAAATAATAGCATTAAGTAACTGAGTGCAACTACCACGACTTTGCTATAGCAACCGCACGCCTCACAACAAGACACACAATGAGTGTGATCTGTGAGGCAGGGGAGAGGAGAAGACATGGCAAGGGCACTTAAGCATGTTTTCTATGCTTCTTGATTTACTGATGGCTTTGTTCAGATGACCCAGAAAAGGGCTTGTGCACTGTACGCAGACGGAATACATTATCAATACAAAACAATCGCTCATTTGTCAGCTGTACTAAGCCTTTTTTTTGGCTTTTCTTGTCATGCGTTTAATGTAATGAACCGGCAGCCGCTCTAGAGATGCGATGATTATTTCATAGCACACCCTAAAGGGATTAGCTTGCTAATAGAAATTAATAGTGGGGGCGGGACAAATTTACATGAAGATTTTGCCTCGGTTGTGTTTCTTTCAGGTGAATTTTTTCATCATTAACCCTGTGATGCCTGACATGAAATAAAAGATAAATGTAATTAGTTTGAAATGGTACCATTTTTGAAATTTTATACAAAATATTAAAAAGTTAGAATGTCTGTTTTTGTTGACTTTTGTTGACATATTTGATATATCAGTCTTTTATGGCATATACAGTTGTCAAAACTCAAATGTTTACATATACTTTGCAGAATTTGCAAAATGTTAAAGGGGTCATCGGATGCAAACTTCCCTTTTTCATGTTGTTCAAACATTAATGTGTGTTGGCAGTGTATGTACAAATCTACCCTATAATGATAAAAATCCATGCAGTGATTTTTAATTAATCTGTAAAAATAATATCCCCTTTTTCAAATCGAGCCATTCTCAGATGCCGGTCGGTGTTACGTCACACCGACAGAGGCCGCTCCCACGATAGTTGATTGACATGAGTGTTTTACCTCAGATCAGCTGTAACAGTCCAACCTCCATTGTTTCAATGCCGGAGCAGGGATGTAAGTTAGACAAGAATATCTCCGATTGAGCGGTTGAGGTGTTGTGTTGCTGGATGTAATAATGAGCATAGTGTTCGTCATTTTCTCCCGACATCTGAGCTGCTGAAGATGCAGTGGATTACATTTGTTTGTGAAGGGAATGCGCCTTCCGATCTACATAAATGCATCTATGTTCACGCAAATCATTCATGATCCAGCTTCACCTACACCAGAAGTGAGTATAAGGTTTTTTTTAATGAATCTCTGCAATCACCTTTCCTCATAACGTGCTAGTTAGCAAGTTTCATGGCTAAATGCGGTTAAAGTAAACAATCTCTCAGAGCAGCAGAGAGAAGAGAGGGGTGGGGTGAGCAGAGCTCATTTGCATTTAAAGGAACAGTCCCTCAGAATGGGATGATTTTTGCAGAGCTCATTTTGACAAGGTAAAAAGGGTGTTGTTTTACACTACCATTGAGAATTTTTAACCAAAGTATATTATAGACTTTTCATTAAGACCCTAAAGAATCATATCAACTTGTGGAAAATGGGCATCCGATGACCCCTTTAATTATTTTACCATAATTAGAGGGATTATACAAAATGCATGTTATTTTTTTTTAGTACTGACCCGAATAAGATATTTTACATAATAGATGTTTACATATAGTCCACAAGAAAAAAAAAATAATAGTTGAATTTATAAAAATAACCACATTCAAAATACGCTTAGATAGATAATCAAGCGTTTAGATACGCTTGATTATTAATACTGTGTTGTTGTTATTGTTGTTGTTTAGTGATAGTTGTTCATGAGTCCCTTGTTTGTCCTGAGAAGATTCAAACACTCACTGATGCTCCAGAAGGAAAAACGATGCATTAAGACCCGGGGGGTGAAAACTTTTGAACAGAATGAAGATGTGTACACTTTTTTTTTCACCCCTTAATGCATCGTGTTTTCATCAGTGAGTGTTTGAACCTTCTGTAATAGCTGCATTTGAGTCCCTCAGTTGTCCTCAGTGTGAAAAGATGGATCTTATAATCATACAGTCATTGTTGGAAAGGGTTAAAATACACAAAAATGCTGAAAAAACACAGAATTTGTGGGACTTGAAGGATTTATTCTGAAGAACAGTGGGCAGTTTAACTGTTCAGGACAAACAAGGGACTCATGAACAACTATCACTAAACCAAAAAAAAAAAAAAAACACAGCTGTGGATCATTCAGGTAACAACACTGTATTAAGAATCAAGCGTATGTAAACTGTTGAACAGTGTAATTTTTATTAATTCAACTATTATGTCTTGTGAATTATATGTAAATGTCTTTCATGTGAAATAGCTTATTCAGGCAAGTACTAAATAAAAGATAACATGCATTTTGTATAATCCCTCTTATTTTGGTAAAATAATTACCATTTTGCAGATTCTTCAAGGTGTATGTAAACTTTTGACCTCAACTGTATATAGGCCTAGTATGATATAGTGAGTATGGAGCTTATACTTGAGGGGAAAAAACAACTCATTTTATTTAATGGCCTAAACTGAGCAAAAATATGCATTCTGGTGTAGTTGCTGATATTTATATTGCCAAAAAGGTGAAATTCTGTAGCTTGTAATGTCAATCAATGAGATATTTATAACAGCATTGCAAACTGTTTTCATAAAAAGCATATAAATGTCAATTACCATCACTCTATATCTCCCAATAATAAGCCTACATCTTATGATTGTTAAATGCTTAGATTTATAATTAAAGCTCTATAGATTTTTATCACAGGGGGCAAAACATACAATGTACTGTACTCACATTTTACCATGACATTTCTAAAAAACTGTTGTATAAATAATCAAGTACACCTAAAGTCCAGTTTAGGTTCAGTCAAGTTAATAATGATCTTGAAATATGAACAACAACCTGAAGGTGGTTTAAAATAAAAGTTTACTTGATTAAAATAAATAAATAAATAAAACCAATCAGATGACAGAAGGCATGGAGAACAACATTTTTTTATTCTTTCAGTTTTAATAATGTTGATCATTTTGAGCCCTTAGAAGTTTGCATTTCAAATTTGATATGATGAGGCAACCATATTGACATTACATGACCAGTTAAATCCCATTCAGTTTGTCTAAGTGGGCCTTTTGGTCCCAAAAACCGTCCCTCACAGAATAAGTAAACATGGTTGCCTGCATTTAGAGTATTTGTACCAGCTGTGTTTTATTTGTGAGTGAATTATTCTTATTAATTTCAATGAGTCATTTTCCTTCACTAAAGTCTCTTTTGAAGCATGTTATTACTTTGGTGGCTTTTCTTTCATTTAAAAACCCACTGAATGAACATGTCGCTCCTATCACTGAATGATTCACTGAGTCCAAACAAGACACCAAATGAGACATTTAATTCCTGAATGAAATAGGCATCTAGTTCCTGAATTATCTAATAATCATTTTGACCTCTGTGTCTCCATGCAAGGTGGTTTTAAAGAAGCAGTTCACCTAAAAATAAACATTCTGATATAATTTACTCACCCTCATATTATATGGCTTTATTTTTGTTTGGAGATTGTATAACATTCTCCAAAATATCTTATTTGTGTTCTGCAGAGGGGGAGAAAATCATACTGGTTAGGAACAACATGAGGGTGAGTAGCCTAAATAATGACAGAATTTTCATTTTTGGCTGAATTATCCCTTTAATGCTAGTCTATGCTTAATGGATTCTGAATATTCCAGATGTTGTCTTTTTTTTTTTTGCAGCGAGAGACTCACTTTACAATGAAAATGATGTGTGGGAGGCAGAGTTGTGCTACTTTGTGTTTTGTGCTGACCTCATCATTTTTTCTATTTGTCAAGTACAAAATACAACTGTGATTTTATGTCAATTTATGCAAGTTTATTGTAATTGTGTAATTGTTTCTCATCATTTTGACTTATTTCTCAGTGTAACTCAAACATCATTAGACAACAGTACTTTTTTTTATCTTTTTGCTGTAAGGCAGAAACAGACTTCCATAGAAACCTGTGTTGTGAGCAAACATCACTAGCGGGTTCAGTCAGTTATGCGTTTTATATTTTCACATAATTTGCATATATAACTTTGACTCTAGTTCACCTGTTAATATAGGCCTATCTGCTGAGCTTTCAGTAAAAGTATATGGAAATGTGGAGAAAAGCTCAGTTACTTGTGGGCAAGCTCTTCACAAAATTCTCTCATCTAGGAAGCTCTGGGTTTTGTTTTCCATTACAACCAGTTACAAAATCTTTCTATTATTCCATTTCTTAACTTAAGGGCTGACTTGTAAGGAGTTGTTCACTCTTATTGTTATTCTTCACTGTCAGTACATTCATAAATCATCTACATGAAGGAAAATGTAACAACACAATGTTCTCGATGAGGAGGTGAGGTCAACTTTTCAGCTCACGTTGAGTGGCAGCTTCTAAATTTCATGCAGGTTCCGATGTTTCCCTCCCCTGAAGGAAAGGGCACTTCCATTTCCCTGAAGTCCTGATCTGTCATCACTCCCCCATCCTGCTCCACACACCAAGCGCAGCTGATAAGATTCACTGCTGATAATGCAAGCTTAATGCATTAATGGCACTGCTGAATGTTTATATGAACTTGCCCCATCTTGATGCCAACCACTGGCTCCCTCTAATGTGCCGACTTTGCTTCTAGCTGTAGCTTACAGCAGGACTGATTTGCTGTGAGCTTCAGCTGGGAATACCCAGACATCCTCTGGGAGCTCTGTCACGCCAGGCAGGAGGGTGATTAATTAAGGCATGTTGTTTTCTGTTTTGGGCTTCAAAGGTAGAACGATAGCCCATATTGTTACTTATATGTGAGCCACAGATATATCATATTAATTTACAGCTCACTGAGTTTATTTGCAGAGCTGACGTGATTTTTATGTATCACCGTTACACATGTATCCCTTTGAAAGCCACCATGGAACATTTACCGTGAGAAAGTGCATAAACTGAAACACTCTAACACTTGGTGTGAATCTGTCTATCAGTTTAATTTCTGATACATTATCGTTTTTGGCTGTTCTGCCAATGCAAGACAGCATGTACCCATTTTTTCGCTACTCTTAAAAAAACCCTTACCCCTGCAACAGCAAACTGTAAACAGATTTTCTTCCTAAAAGTGTTTTTAATAACAGCAAACAACATATCTCACAACTACGACGGCATTTTAGTGCCACATTGAGAAAAAAAAAAAAAAGTGAAATTATGAGATTAAAGTCGTATTATTTTGAGAATAAAGTCAAAATTACAAGAAAAAAGTCTAAATGTTTTGAGAATAAAATCAAAATGTTTCGAGAATAAAGTCAAAATATTTCGAGGATAAAGTTGAAATGTTTCAAAAATGAAGTCAAAATGTTTTGAGAATGAAGTAGAAATTACAAGAATATAGTCAAATTGTTTCGAGAATAAAGTCAAAACGTTTTGAGAATAAAGTTGAAATTACAAGTCAAAGTTTTGAGAATAAAGTAAAAATATTTTGAGAATAAACTAAAAAGTACAAGAATAAAGTCGAAATGTTTTGAGTATAAAGTCAAAATTACAGGAATACAGTCAAAATGTTTTGAGAATAAAGTAAAAATATTTTGAGAATAAAGTAAAAAGTACGAGAATAAAGTCTACGTATTTTAAGAATAAAGCCGAAATTACGAGAATAAAGTTGAATTTTTTTGAGAATAAAGTCAAAATGTTTTGAAAATAAAGTAAAAATATTTCAAGAATAGAGTCAAAATGTTTTGAGAATAAAGTTGAAAAGTTTAGAGAATAAAGTCTAAATGTTTCAAGAATAAATTAAAAATTACGAGAATAAAGTAAAAATGTTTCAAGAATAGTCTAAATGTTTCAAGAATAAAGTCAAAATGTTTCAAGAATAGTAGAAATGTTTCAAGAATAGTCAAAATATTTTGAGAATAAAGTCGAAATTACGTAAATACAGTTGAAAATTTTCGATAATAAAGTCGAGATTACGAGAATATAGTCAAAAAAAATTTGAGAATAGTCAAAATTGCGAGAATTAAATGATAGCAATTAAAGTTATAATGTTTTGAGAGTATAGCCTACAACAATTTCAAGAACAGCTGCAAGAAAAAAAAAACAGATTTTAAAAGGGAGTCTAATTGATTTTTTTATTAAGGGGTAAAGATGGAATACAATTTGAAAGCTTATTTAGCATATAGAATCTAAAATTTGATACTATACTTCAGGGCTTTATTTTTAATCCCGTTGTAATAAAAATATTTTTGGGCTGAAATAGTGTGTAATACTGACAGAATTATCAAATATATGAAAGCTAACGTGCAAAACTGGCAGCATTGTGTCATGTAGCCCCGCCCACATTGAAATCTCATTGGACTGAAGTAACATCAAACATGGACAGGGACATGCGTCTAGAAATGGAATTTTATAAGACAAAATCTTAAAGTTACATAAGGAATACCAATAAAACCATCGAATCGTCAGGAAATACTTTACACAAAAATACAAGGTATGTGTTCTAACAGAGAGAAACTCTTCTGATTGGCTGTGTTATTGTAATTGATTGCGTCACGGCACCGCCCCCTTTTCGCGTTCGGCGTGGACAAACTGCCCGCCGCTGGAGCTGCTTTGCGTCGCTCTGTGTGTGTGACGATGGTGATGAATTTGTTTACATATATTTTTGACTTAATGGGAATTTTATGCCATACGTTCAGCATTCATTTCACTTGCTTAATAACTGCAAAAATGTCAATAATTAGTAGACTGGTTCAGTTCACAGTTCATCAAATTGTGTAGTTGTGGATGTGTAGATGACACTAGTGTCATCCAAGTGAACTTGTGTACAGCCAAGGTGAGCTGCCAGGTCCAATACTTATAATCAGTGCACGTGTGATTGCAGGTGTCAGAGGATTGTCCTCCCTTCCTGTTATTTCCTCCCAAGGCAAACCACTCAAACATAGCCTGTGGCATGAAATCTTCAGGTTGTCTTTTTATAGTTATAGCTCCATTTAACCATCTGTCAGTGTCTAAAGAGTTATTATCTAACCATATAATCAAAGTATTTTGCATCTGTGCATCAAAGCTGCAAATTCTTTAGTATGGTATTTGGGTCTTTGGAATAATAATCATATTTAGTGTCAGTTTTCATGGCATCATCATGCTTTGCCTGCTATGAAGTCATTTTTTCAAACTGTCCTGCTGAGACTAGTCCTGGTTTCCAGTAATTCCTGCTTTCACTTTCACTCTTCCAGTGCCTCAGGGCAGGGCACTCTGAATCTGACATGTAAGTGATCATTTGTTTCCTCTTTCAAGCTACACCAGCTTCTGAGCATCTCATGATCAGCATGTGGGTTTGTGTTACAGATAAGGGCTTCTTTTTCCACCGCCCTTGGCTATGGATCACCCACACTGAAGTGCTTGTGTTCAGATCTTCCTTAAGTATTTTGAGTTTGCTCAACACTGTAAGCGAAGCTCCTTGGGGTGTATTGCATTAAAGTGGATGCTGTGAGTTCCTGTATTGAGGTACAGTACATACAGATGTTTTCATTGCAGACCTGAAGGCTGAGCTTCTTGGAAGGGGTAGATTTTATGAATCGTGACTTGACTTCCAATCCACCTACAGCATTCCTCAAAAATTCTGTAGTACAACCAGCGCTGCGTGAAAAACTTGTTGCCAGGGAACGAGATGGTAACAGGTCATGGAACACCCCCTCAGGGTTTTGTTCAATGAGAAGCAAGTCTTCCTGTCTGTCTGTTTGCCTCTCAGAGCATTTGCTAACCTTCAGTGTATCTTCTTAAGGGCTATGGTAGTATTCTTCATCAACTAAACATCTAGACAGCTAGACATTTTTACTCCTTTATCAGTACACATCACGTCAACGGCATAATGCACATATATTAACTTGTTCATCAATCCATTAAAAATGCAATAATGAGCATGTTCTTCATTTCTGAATTAAAATGAATTGTAATATTGTTTGGGGGGTGCTCCTTATAGAATTGTTATTTGAGCCTTTTTTTCTTTTTTAAACTATAAAAGTTTTAACTATATGAAACCAAAATGAATATAAATAAGACGAATGTTTTAAAAGATTTGGCGTTTTTTATTTGTGGATACACTAATTTGACATTGTCTCAATACCTGGAAAAAAAAAAGAAAGAAAAAAGCATGTAAGCCTGTTTCTGCCACAAAATAAAATAAAATAAAAAAATAAAACTATGTTTTGGAAGATTTGTCCTTTTTTTTATTGTGAATACCCTAATTTGACATTGATGATTTTTCCAATATTTGGAAAAAAGAAAGAAAGAAAAAAATAAGTATGTAAGCCTGTTTCTGCCACAAAATAAAATAAAATAAAATAATGTTTTAGAAGATTTGTCCTTTTTATTGTGAATACCCTAATTTGACATTGACTCAATATTTGGAAAAAGAAAAAATATATGTAAGCCTGTTTCTGCCACAAAATGAAATAAAATAAAAAAATAAAATAATGTTTTAGAAGATTTGTCCTTTTTTATTGTGAATACCCTAATTTGACATTGTCTCAATATTTGGAAAAAACGAAAAAAATATATGCAAGCCTGTTTCTGCCACAAAATAAAATAAAATAAAAATAATGTTTTAGAAGATTTGTCCTTTTTTATTGTGAATACCCTAATTTGACATTTTCTCAATATCTGGAAAAAAGAAAGAAAAAAAAAAACAGAATATGTAAGCCTGTTTCCGCCACAAAACAAAGCAAAATAAAATTAAATTAAAAGAAAAAAAACAAAAAAACTTTTTTGATTTCCTTATCTTATTGGGCAAACAAACTTCCGTAGTAAAAAAGTTAGTTAGCGTAATGTAATGTTTGCAGGTAATGAGAAACCCTACCATACACCACACAAGCCCATCACAACCTGATGTTTCCACTATGTCACTACTGATGATGAAATAGTAATGAGCTCCTCTTACGCGTCATAGCTCCCAAATTCGTCCAGAGTTTTGCCGAGCACTTTCATATGTAACCCGACACATGGACCTCTTACAGCTCGCCCATTGTGCTTTAGCGTGAGAGGCCATCTGTGCAGCTGGCTATGGGTGCCTACTCCCTTTCTCAGAACACTCCCAGGTGTGACCGCCCCTTTGAAGAGCAGGGAGCATTGTGCCCACCTCTGGAGTTATGACTGGCAAACAAAGAGCAGGAGGACACACAATATGATTCCAACACACTGTCCATCTGTATGCTAATGAGAAATGGTGTGCACAAGGGGGCAGTGAAACAGGACACGGCTGCCCACTCTGTGTCCTGAGAGCCTTTTGGCTTGGAAATAGTGGTCACCTAACATGGTGTGGTCAACAGGTATCGAATTTTTGCTTTGTTTTTAAAAAATGAAGCACACCCCTGTGAAGGAATCTCATGGATGATGGCATCATAATACTCTTAAAGGGATAGTTCACCCAAAAATGAAAATTCTGTCATTAATTACTCACCCTCATGTTGTTTCAAACCTGTAAGACCTATTCTGTAGCGTCTACTGCATCAAATAATCATTGTGTCATTGTTATGCAGTCACGTCCTGGTCATTGTCGTTTATGAAGGGGTCACTGGGGTGACAGGAATGATGCATGTTTCGATTCCGAGTGAGCCGGCTGTGAGAACACAAGGTCCTCTCTGCTTATTGTAGACATTGTAGATATTTATGAGGCTTCGCTGACTACACTCCCCTGCTGCTCTGTCTCCTAACAAAGTCTGCTTCTTTCTCTCCTTGTCTTTTTCTGCAGTGATAGGCAAGAAAAAAGTTCCGATTCCACAGTCTTCACTGTGTACTCTTAGACTCAGTGAACCCTCTTTGAACCAGTGGACGGATGTGGGGCTTGGAATGGAGCAGAATAAAAATAAGCAAACAGGGGAGTCACCATTCCGACTCTGTTGTAGGATATCCTGGATGAGTGCATGTCGCTGCTGTTTTTGGGCAGATGAAGCATGTAGAGTTCGATATGCTCAGCTCTCGTGAGATTCAAAAGCTAGTGTGTGATGTCATCACAAACAGGACGGACATCCTGGACATTTCTAACCCAAATATAGCCATTTTACATATGGACAAAATACTCTTCTCAAGTGGAGGCTTACGTTCTAAAAATTCTGGGTTAAAAACAACCCAACTTGGGTTATTTGGCAACCCAACACTGGGTAAATATTGGACAGAAAACGTGCTGGGTTATTTTGACCCAGCTGGTTGGGTTAAATATTTTTACCAAACATGCTGAGTTATTTTAAGTCAACTAGTGTTTAAAAATTATCATATTGCTGGTTTAAAATGGACTAGAACTTATAAAAACACAAACAGAATTATTAGACAGCAAACAGCAACAGCAAAAATCAAAAGATGAATTTATTATTAAGCAAGAACATATTGACAAAATTCAAGACAAATTGAATTTATTTGGGTGAATACATACATTTCAACTCATTTAACAAGCATTTTAGACATGAAAAATGTAACATTTAAAAGTAGAATTTTAATTTTAGTGTATTCAAACATTCTCTGTAATTGCTTTTTACCGAAATGCCGCTAATTTTCATGCCAGTGTGTCACCGAAATCTGAGCCGGTGAAGGGCTGATGTTTGCCGGGGTAACTGCGACTTTTAGACCACGGCCTCGCGTTTCACTCGTAGCTGAAAGATGCCATGACTAACTCCAAAAACTGCCCATAAACACACAGTACTAACATTAGAGAACATTATTTTAAGATGAAACTTATTTTATGCAAGGCAAAGGGCGATCCTACTAATCAACCGCAGCTGACTTACATCTCGTTCTTGTATGTTGCGTAAAATAATACAATTTACAGCACAGTAAAGACTTTATAAATTAAATAAAATGTATACAAACCTTTATTTCGCTGAAGAAGTGCAAATCGTCTGCGTTGAGAACCGGTCTCTCTTGTAGAGGACTCAAAAAGCCTGCGCTCTGATTGACTGTAACTCAGCAGCTGGGTTGTTTCGTTATAGACAGGCTTAACCCAGTGGTTGGGTAGAAAAAAATAACCCAGCGTTAAAAATGACCCAGCAAATGACAGAAAAACTACCCAGCACCTTGGTAAAAAAAAAAAAATATATATATATATATATATATATTAAAATAACCCAATAAAATTACCCAACAAGTTGCTCCCAGTATTTGTATTAAAAAAAAATAATAACCCATCATTTTTAGAGTGTAGTAGCCTATATAAGACTGAAACAACCCTGAAATGATTAGGACATGAGCTCCAGATAGCATGATACTCTCAGAAATCTATTGTTTAGAATGCATAAATAGCACAGCTGAAATATAGTAGATGAAAATGAATAGAGGTGAGTTGGAAATATGGGTTGGAAATGGGATATACAAAATACTCGAAAATAAGGGATGTGGACAATAAATAGATATGTGTCCCCCTTGAATTAATTTGACAACAAAAGAATCCTCTGCACAGATGTATTATGTCTTTAATGACACAAATAGCATAGGCATGTCCCTGCACTCTGCCCTCTTCAAAGACCCACATGAAATGGGGGTAAAGAGTCTCTTGATTACGCACAACTCATCAACATTCTCAAGTGGGCTCTAATTATATATTGTTAGCATAATTTATCATCAATTGCTGCTGCTCCTCATTAAACATGTCCAGGGTGAATGTGATGAATTGTTTTGAAACAAATGTGCAGCTACATTGTGCACATTATTATGTATAAAATACATTTGAATATTACTAATGTAAATAACGCATTTGGGTATGTGTATTATTTGGGTATATTTTTTTAAAACGCATACAAACTTATTCAACCAAATCTACAATTTTATACAATATACAGTTTTTTTTTAGATAAAATTTAAATGAAATCTGTCTGTCTGTCTACATATCTGTCCATCCGTCTTTCTATCTGTCTATATATCTGTCTGTTTCTGTCCGTCTGTCCATCCTAACTTCCTTCCTTCTTTTATCTATCTATCTGTCTGTCTGTATGTCTCTGTCCGTCCATCCATCCTTCCTTTTTCTTTCATCTATCTATCTATCTATCTATCTATCTATCTATCTATCTATCTATCTATCTATCTATCTGTCTATCTGTTTGTCTGTCTGTCTGTCTGTCTTTCTATGTATCCATCCATCTGTCTTGCTGTCTGTCTCTGTCCGTCCATCCATCTGTCCATCCTTTTCCTTCTTCTTTCTCTCTATCTATCTATCTATCTATCTATCTGTCTGTCTATTTGTGTCTGTCTGTCTTGTCTGTCCATCCATCCATCCTTCCTTCTTTCTTTCATCTATCTATCTATCTATCTATCTCTCGTCTGTCTGTCTGTCTGTCTTTCAATGTATCCGCCCATCTGTCTTGTTGTTCGTCTGTCCATCCATCTATCTATCTATCTATCTATCTATCTATCTATCTGTCTGTCTGTCTGTCTGTCTTTTCTATGTATCCGTCCATTGTCTTGTTTCTGTCTCTGTCCATCCATCCATCCTTCTTCTTCTTCTTTCATCTTTCTATCTATCTATCTATCTATCTATCTATCTATCTATCTATCTGTCTGTCTTTCAATGGATCCATCCATCTGTCTTACTGTCTGTCTCTGTCAGTTCCATCCATCCATCCATTTTCTTCTATCTATCTATCTATCTATCTATCTATCTATCTATCTATCTATCTATCTGTCTGTCTGTCTGTCTGTCTTTCTATGTATCCATCCATCTGTCTTGCTTTCTGTCTCTGTCCATCCATCCATCCTTCCGTCTTTTCATCTATCTATCTATCTATCTATCTATATCTATCTATCTATCTATCTATCTATCTATCTCTGTCTGTCTGTCTGTCTGTCTGTGTCTTTTCAATGTAACGCCCATCTGTCTTGTTGTCTGTCTCTGTCCATCCATCTATCTATCTGTCTGTCTCTTTCTTTCTATGTATCCGTCCATCTGTCTTGCTGTCTATCTATAGATAGATCTATCTATCTGTCTCTCTATCTGTCTCTCTGTCTGTCCATTTGTCTTGCTGTCTGTCTCTGTCTCTGTCCGTCCATCCATCCATCTACCAATCCATCCATCCATCCATCCATCTATCTATCTGTCTATCTATCTATCTATCATGTTGTTGTAGTATTTGTATATAAGGCTGCAGTAAATCTGTGAGTTCTCTTTCCCTGGCACAGAGTGTCAAGGTTGATTGGGCCCATTGTATAAGGTCTAATTGTAAAGATTATTGAACAGAGCAATCTGCACCTGCTCCAAAGGAGCGAATCAGTCGGGGGTGTGTCAGGTCATTCTCAAGGGTAGACACAAGAAGCTTACACACTACAACTTGCCATGCTCATTCTCTTAACATTAAAGGCAGCATGTTGTTCTGTATAATCTATTTGTTCAATCATCATAAGACACATCTAAAGCATTGTTTTTGTATTAAGCTTTAATTTCAATAGTGAATCAAATTCACAAATTGCCTAATATGTAATTTTTCATTTTTTATACAGGCTGTGTTTCACATACTTGGTACACATTGACTGAAGATGAGCTCTGTCTGTCCTAAGATTTATCCCTTGTTTAGGTTACAAGGCTAGAGGAAGTAATGTTTCCTCGGAGATAAGAAGACTAAGCAGGGATCAGTGATCAGGGTGTGGGGAGTCGCAGCTCTGTCAGGTGTCGGATGCCCTCATGTTATGCACCACTGCAAATATGTACACCACTTTTACCATGCAAGAGGTCACAAAGTGCTTGACATGCATTTGACCCCTGAAAACAGATAGTGAGTATATGAATGTGTTACCAATAGCAAATGAGTAAAATACTTTAAAACGCATAACAAGGAGTCATTCACATTATGTAATGTGACATGCTTCGCTAGCTGTCTATCATGTCTTCATGAATGAGGCTTTGGTGTCCAACGGCATACTAGGAGAATCGTTTTTGGAACGTGAAGAGTGAGATTCCATTTAGAACAACCGATGCCATTTCCTCATTCTTTTTTTTTCATGTTTGCTCTTTTAAAGTTATGGGGGGAGAAGTAGTTTATTTCAGATGCGTTAAATGCCACATATCAGTTGTATTTTGTTCCCTTGATACCTTTCTGCTGGACGTCTTATTGAAACCAATCTGTTCTGCAAAAGGCCATTTTTAGAATAAACTTAAAAAACACTGACCATTGACTGACAGCCTCGTGCAGCATGTCACACCTCCACCCATGACATTAGTTAATGTCAACCCTAGCAAGATTAGTCTTTTGCATGATATTATATGTGAGTCATGCTTTGTGAGGATTATGTACAGATGAAAGTAAATTGCCTCAGGTTATTGGCCAGGTATGAACAAAGGTAAAGCAAAAAATAGAAGCAAAACCTGTACTTATTTTTTTCCCTAGTTTGCCTAAAGGTAAAACAAAAATAGAGGTATAACCTGTACTGTTCTTTTTCTTAAAGATAAAGCAAAATAAAAGGCATAATCTGTATTTTCTTTTTTTTTTATCTTTTTCTTAAAGGTGAAGCAAAAACAAGAAGCATAACCTGTACTTTTTATTTTATTTAAAGTATCAAAGTGGGTAGACATAAAACTGCTTTAATAATCAAATCAAATCTGGTCACTGCATCTCATAACCATTTGAGAAACTCTCTTGAAAAGAAAACAGTGATATGGATGACAAAAATTAGCTATATGTGTTTTTTCTTCATCAGATTTCATGGAAATATTCTGCTAATCATACAGTTTGAATGGTTGACACTTTTTTGCCATACTTTATGAGTCCAATATATGTAAACGAAAGATGTTGTTTACCTCAAACTAAGGCAAAAATAACTGGTAGCTGAAGAGGGCATCCGTAATATATTACGAAGTCAGTAATTCTGTGTAACTTGATCCAAAGAACCCAGCAGCCATAAATCTGTGTGATTTTCCTATCAATAATTTCTCACCTTTGGGAAATCTCCTTATATCACGTTTAATTTCCTGTGCTTGCTTTACAGTAAAATCATAAGCCTATCGCTATGGAAACAAGCTTCAGTAATAAGGTCATGCATCAAATATAGGGATGAGAATTGAGCACAGCAATTCAAAAAGCAAATGGATCCCACAATTGATTTATAACCTGTCAGCAAGTACAAACGTTGCTATTTGATGCCTTGTTTTTTCTGTTTCTGCAAGGCTGAATGATGCTGTCACTTTAACATATGGTTTTGTCTTGTCAGAATTGCAACAAGGGATTCATTATTTCCTGATATCCCAGTCGCAGCTGCTTTTTAGGAGGAAATGAGCAACTAACAATTGTGAAAGCCATTAAAGTGGGTCAAGGCCATGATTGGAGATAAAAGGGAATCAATGCATTGGCTATAGGTTTATATGCGAGGCCTCAAAGGAAAAGCCATGAAATATGGATGAGGGAAGCCACCAAGACACGCCCACCAGCACCAGCATCTCTGTCCATCAGTCCGACACTCCCCCTTCCCCCATCGTCTCCACCACAAATCTGTTATTACCCTTCTTCTTCTTCCTCTTCCTCCAGGCACCCCCACCAACCCTTTTGCACCTGGCTGTGACAGCGTGTGAAATATTCCAGTTGAACTGAGGTTACGGTTTAAGTAACACAGCAATTGCCAGGTGAGAAGGCGTTGGGTGGCATAAGAAAACGAGAGCCTGTTCGGCCACACTGCCTGTCTGCATTACTTCATGCACTCACAAACGCATGCAGCCTGCCTCCTAATACAAATCAGGATCAGATATATTTTAAAATGATGGAGGACTTCAGTTCTGCTCATTTGTATGACTCTTTTATCTGACACACACATTTCATGTCTCTCAGCCTTTTATTAATGAGCTGATGATATAAATCAGATGTGATAGGTAAGGAAGACATGCAAAATGTGGAGCGTTGAGGTTATTATCCAAGACCAGCTGGTCTAGCTGGTCTATCAGCCTGCCCAAGCTAGTGTTCTGCTGGTCGGCAAGCCGGTCTACCAATTTTAGTAGCTGATCTTCTAAAACCAGCCTACAAACCAGTCTAGGCTGGTTTAATATGTTTTTAAGGCTTGGTTTTAAAAGTAATTGTTTGCCCAAAAATGAACATTTACTCACCCTTAGGCCATTCGAGATGTAGATGAGTTTTTATTCTTCATCAGAAGAGATATGGAGAAATAGCATGGATTCTCTGCAGTGAATGGGTGCCGTCAGAATGAGAGTCCAAACACCTGATAAAAACATCACAATAATCCACAAGTAATTCACATGACTCCAGTCCATCATTTAACATATTATGAACTAAAAATCTACATGTTTGTAAGTAACAAATCCATTTTTGAGGGATTTAAACTTTAAACCGTTGCTTCTGGCCAAAATATGAGTCCATAATCCATGCTTCCTTCTGTGATAAAGCAGTTTGGACTGTCATTCTGACAGCACCCATTCACAGCAGACGACCCTTTGGTTAGCAATGCTAAATTTCTCCAAATTTGTTCATATGAAGAAACAAACTTGTCATAGATAGTTGCCTGGAGTTTGAGGGTCGGCAAATTTTTGGGTTAGCTATTCCTTTAAGAAGTTATTCTTTTCAGCAAGGAGGATTGAGAACCTCTGACTTAGATAGTAAGGTGATTAGATCTTTAATTTTTTTTTTGTTTTATCTATAAATAATTTAAATATTTTTCTTTTTGGGGTCTCTTTTTCAGGTTAATGCACACATGTACAGTAGAGGGCGCTCTCACCTGTGCCAAATCACACTAGCAGGCAAAGCACGCATCAGGAGATTGAACTGCAGTAAGGATATACAGGTTTCCCGAGGCTGTGACTACTTTACGCGGTTTTGTGGTTTTCACATAGTAATGAATTTCAATTAATCTTAAAGCACTTAACTGGCTTCATTGTTTTACATATAATGTTGGCAAAGCATCAATACACACAGTAAAGAAGTAATAAAATAAAGTACCAGTAATGTTAAATTAGAATCAAACACTAAGTTAACTTGTGTTAGAATATACCAAAGTGTTTAAAACGAATATGGTTAAAAAGATTGATACCTTTCCAGTCAACGGGATTATGTTTTAGCACCTAAAATGCAAGTCTGTGTTACATTTGACGTGTGATTGTCGCTGAATGTATTTAGTAAGCATTTATATAATAATATACAAATTCTGTAATTTTACTGTTACAAAAATGTCAGAATCTTAATGGAAAAAAGACCATGCGTTTTATTGCTCGTTGTGAAATGGGAATCGATAGCGTAAGTTTTTGACAAGCTCCGCCCCTCGCGTGGCGGTTGGCCAAACGAATCAGCAGGAGGCTTTGCGATTGGTTCTAGCAGCTGTCAATCACGCGCGATCTCCTCAGGCGTGTGGTAGCTGTGAAACATATCATTTGCAGTGAAGTGATCAGACGGAGGGAGAGATCAGCCCAGACCATCACCGAGCAAACACACCACGCTTGTGAATTTTTGCATGTCAGGAGCGGAGGATCCTGTCGCCGGTCAACGGCCGTTTTCCATCTCGTATTCATAACGCATAAAATCAGCGGCATGTGGAATTGTATCAGGATTAGGAATTGGTTCCCAATCGCGTGCCTGCTGTTAACGATATGGACGAAGGTGAGAGCGCTGATTGTTTCTAGTATTGCAGATCGATTTAATTGCCATAGCAGTGATCAGCAGGCAAAAGTTGATGGGTGTGGGCTGACGATTTCAATCAATTCTGCTCAAAGTAATCGATATTTGAATTACGCAGCCACATGTGCTCATGCATTTGAAAATGTCAGATGTAATAAATGTTAACTTGCACCCCTTCGCTCCCGATAAAACGAGGGGTGGATCAGTTTTTAAAATTGCTGTTTCCAGTCTCTAATACGCACTAACAGGTTAGCAAAATTGTAGACTGATTCTCTGGAGGCTTCAATGCACAAGCGCACGCTTTTTGCAAACCCGTTCTGCATTTCAGTAATAAACGACTAGTATTATGCTTCCGCTGTTTATTTAATTTTTTTTATCAAATGTTATTTTTAGGTGTCCCAGTCCTCTGGCTATTTCGAGCTGCAGCTGATTGCTGTAGAAAATGTAAACGGTGAGTTGTGGGACGGGGAATGTTGCGACGGCACACGGAACTCTCAAGACCAGCGCTGCGTACGGGACGAGTGCGATACTTACTTTAAAGTGTGTCTGAAGGAGTACCAGTCTGAAGTCACCACCACTGGGCAGTGCACCTTTGGATCTGGATCTACTGACGTTCTCGGTGGAAATATATTTTCTTTTAAGACTGCAAAGAACAACCCCAGCAAAACGAGCGATGTGGGAAAGATCATCATTCCCTTTCACTTCGCCTGGCCGGTAAGTGCGCGTCTTTGCATGAGCTATAATAATAATGCGCCGCGGTGAGCTGTCACTGCTCGGAAGTTGACTGCACTATATTGTTACGGTGATGACAGGGTCTGTTTTTTTTATCTTGGGCGTGTAAGACTGCTGTGTCCTGACAATTTTTGCTTAGAAAAAGGTTATTTGTTATAATAGTTAAGAAATTGACTTTGCTGTGAGTGTTTGGTTAAGGTGCATTTAAGGTGACACGCATTTCTTAAAGAGATAGTTCACTCATAAATCAAAATTCTGTCATGTTGTTTCAAGCCGGTATGACTTATTTACTTTCTTGGTGCACAAAGGAGATGTTAAACTGAATGTCAGTCATTCACGTGTATTGGATGAAAAACGATTCAATGTAAGTGAATAGCGACTAAGTCTGTCATTTTGCCTAACGGAAGAAAGTCAGGTTTGAAAGAACATGAAGAACAGAATATTACGCGTAGCCGGTTGTGTCTCAAATCCTAGTGAGCTGCCTACCTAGACATCATTTTTGAACATTATAGGTGCCCTCTCTAAGTTTTGGCACCGCTTTTGCATTGGTTTTTTGTAGGCTTTTCATTGCAAGTGATGCGAATCTTTCTCAAAGCTTCTTGTGTATTTTATATTCATATATGACGCGCAATCCAGCGGCAGCTGCGTTTGCCCTGATTGTGGCGTTACTGGTTTTTGTGAATTTGTTAAATCTCTCTTTTGTAGCTTATAATCTTTACAAAAATGTACCATGGTAACCAAAGTTTTCGCTAAAACACCACAGTCACTGCTGTTATTGTTAGGCGAAAATATTAAATGTTGAAAAACGCGTTGTGGTTTCCCCTCACACTTTGATATCCCCATATTTTTTTGCTACAAATTAGTTAAAACATTTATTAAAATAATCACAAATCCAAGTGTAAAATTATACTTTTATGTACTTATACTAATTTATACTTTTTTAACTTTTAAAAACAATAAAAACAAACGCCATAATTTTAATCGGTTAAACTGACAACGTCAGTTTAACAAATACAACTGTAGGGTTAAAAAATTAATTTGAAGCTTCTGGATCTTGATCAGTTTATGTTTTTATTATTATTATTATTGTTATTATAATTATTAGTGGCTAATATTGCACTTTTCTAGCAGTTAGCAACCATAACTAACTTAGCAAGTGTGGGATTTTAGTGGAAAGTATAGTTACCATGGCAATTTGTTGTAAGGGTAGCCTTGTACTACTTGCATCTCCCTTGTGTTGATATGTGAAAAACTTATCAAGTGTCTCTCCAGACACGCAGGCACGTTACTGATGCTGATATCAGGTAGCAAATCGCTGCAATGTTTTATGCAGTTCGGTGTCACACCCGCAAACAACAACAGCAACAACAACAAAAAAGAGATGTTGTGTAGTATTGACTGTCAGCTTTGGACGCCAGCCCAGTTAGGCACATACTCACCTGGCAGACCCCTAAACCAGCCTTCCCATAGGCATGAAAAACTAACCCCCCCTCAGCACAAACACTCAACCGTTTAAGTTAATGTGTAACATGCTATCAAACTGACCCTTTTGGGGCCGCCTTTGATGCTACACCTGCTTCACTTCTGACCACCGCTTGAAATTTTACCTAGATATGTCCCTGCGTAACTCAGATCACATGATGTGTGGTTGTGGATACGTGTCTGAAAGCCTGTGATTGAGTTTGAATTTCAAATGCTGAGTGTTTGTAGTTTCTTAGTGTCCCATGGAAGCTAATGAAATTGGCAGAGGAATGTGTTCTTAAGTGCCTCTGCATCCGGACATCTGTTTGATGTGCTCGGTGTAACCCCATCTAGAGTGCATTGTATAAAGATATCTAGCACCGCACACAGAGTCTTGGAGATTGAGTCTGCCACCTGTCGGAGGTGCAGTTTGTTTTCTTATATCTCTAGATTGTTTGCCAAGATTTCAGAGATTGGGTTTGGTAAACCTTTTGCCTTTGCTTATTAGTATTAAAATAGATTTCCCAATTTGATTTGATTAAAAACTTTCAATTTGATTTATCTCCTTTTGCTTCTGTAAATTTTAATGGCATTTTTTTTGTGATTTATAGCGATGTTTTATTGTAACAATGTGGGAACATATATGCTTTTAATATTTTCAGTCTTGTATAAAATGACTCTTAAGTTGTAGACTTCTCTGAAAGAGCAGAAAAAAATCTTCTGAATGATTCATTACAAGGATCCATTCAAAAGAGTCATTTGTTTATGAAATATGAAATATTGCATGCAACCTATGTGGAATGTGTTTTTGCCATCCCCGCTGAAAAAACAATAGACATCATCACAAAAATTGTAATAGTTTTATTGATTATAATGGGACTTGTATTGGTTTTAATGGAAACTGTAAAGGACCCTGTTGGTCTCTACTGGTAATTGGTCACCTTCTATTGGTGGCTTGTTAAAACCAATAAATCCTAATGGAATATGTCCCAAAACACACTACAGAAAACCATTTTTTAATGGTTTTAATGGTTAAAAGTTGATGGTTTGTTATGTTTATAATGGTATTTGTAGTGGAAACCATTAGAATTTCTGTGATGGTTTGTATTGCTTTTTTTCAGCATGGATTATTCTGTTGTAGAAAGCCTTTTTATTATATCAAATAAAATCTGGACTGCAAACTAGGGTTAAAATATGGCCTTTTTTGCTTTGGGGATGTAGATTCAGTAGCGGGAATGCAGGAAACACTTGCGTAGAGTTAAAGATTGAACTTGTGTTTTTTTAAGAAATACATATCAAGATTGTGATTAATCCAGAAATTATATATTGACTCGGCCCTACTTGGGTGCATGTATCCGTCAAGTCAGTTTAGTTTATTTAATGCAGACTTTGAGCCAGTAGGTTAGTAAGATCTTCACCTGTTAGTTCTATTCCTTTGCAGTTATGTAACATAGATTTGTGTTACAGTTTTAAGAGTTTGAGAGAGCCTCTCTGGTGACACGGTAAATGTCGATGATGGAGACGGCAGCTGTATCCGTCCGTCAGAGTGGAGGACCACTACGCTTCAAGGCTAAACGGCAGTGTCAGCCACACCTGATTGGGAGCTTGCTGGGCAGTTGCTAGGAGACCGTTACATGGGCCTTTAGTAAACAATTATCTATTGCCCTCTGAGTTCCCTTCCCCCTTAACTGGTCTTTCAGCGGAGCCACTCGTTCTCGTCTCACCTGGGAAAGAAGTGCTAGAGCCTCACAACTGATTACACTATTGACTGTGTAATTAGCCAGTCACAGCTGGCTGTGTCTCCGGTCAACAAAAAGCAGTAATTGTCCAGTTCAGCATCAGAGCAGGTGGCTGTTGATTGGGACTGATTATAGATCGCTGCTCCCCCAAGGCCTCAAAATGTCCAGTGTCCATCTTTTGTTGTTGTTTTTGTCTTTTATGGGGGTTGACCGGAAGCCATGGTTAAGTCATGGGTGGGACGGTGTCACATTTTCACAAGCTGCGTTTTAAGAATGGTACCAAATTCATAAAAAAAGGAATGACAGGTACAAACTGGCATTGTGGCATTCAAAAACAGCTAGAAAGAGTGTGACAGATTAGAAACAACTAAATTTTTTTTAAAGTTACCATTTGTTAAACTTTTTAATTTGACATAGTGTCATAAAATACTGTGTTTGTGGTGGGACTCTTTATAGATGGATGTTGAAGTTTTACTTTAAAAGGTTGAATTTAGACATACAACTTTTACAGTTGCAGACTATCTAACTGTTTGCTATTAGCATGCTAATTAGCAGATCGCTTTTAAAAATATAAAAAGTATGGCAACACTTAACAGAAGAGCCAGGACATTTTTTTTAATATAACTCCAGTTGTATTCGTCTGAAAGAAGAAAGTCATATGCAGTTGAGGTCAAAAGTTTACATCACCCTTTCAAAATCTGCAAATGTTAATTATTTTACCAAAATAAGAGGGATCATACAAAATGCATGTTGCTGTTTATTTAGTACTGACCTGAATAAGATATTTCACATAAAAGATGTTTACATATAGTCCACAAGAGAAAATGGTTGAATTTATAAAACTGACCCGGTTCAAAAGTTTACATCCCCTTGATTCTTAATACTGTGTTGTTACCTGGATGATCCACAGCTGTCTTTTTTTTGTTTAGTGATAGTTGTTCATGAGTCCCTTGTTTGTCCTGAACAGTTAAACTGCCTGCTGTTCTTCAGAAAAATCCTTCAGGTCCCACAAATTCTTTGGTTTTCCAGCATTTTTGTGTATTTGAACCCTTTCCAACAATGACTGTATGATTTTGAGATCCATCTTTTCACATTGAAGGCAACTGAGGGACGTGCAACCATTATAGAAGATTCAAACACTCACCGACACTAAAAAAAAAACAACAAAAAAAAACAACATGTATTAAGACCCGGGGGGTGAAAACTTTTGAACAGAATGGAGATGTGTACATTTTTCTTATTTTGCCTAAATATCATATTTTTTTTCAACTAGTACTGCCCTTCAGAGGCTACAGAAGATACTTCCATGTTTCCCAGAAGACAAAATAAGTTAAATTTACCCTGATCTTCAAATTCCAAAAGTTTTTACCCCAAGCTCTTATTTTGGTAAAATAATTAACTTTTTGCAGATTCTGAAAGGGGGGGGGTGTAAACTTTTGACCTCAACACCTACATAGGATGGCTTGAGGATGAGTAAATCGAAGGGTAATTTTTCATTTTTGGGTGAACTATCCCTTTAAGACATCTTGCATGGAATCTTATTGTAAAGTGTTACCAAAAACACTATTTCCTCACTAGTAGTCTAGTCAGCATTGCATGACTAGTTGACCTGTGACACATCTCTAGATCTAATAAATGGGTCAAGGCAGAGTAGCTTTTGTTTTAACTGGCTGCGCTATTCGCAGTCATCTGCAGTGGTTTGTGATGTTACAGGAAGCGCCAGTATTGATTCCTCTCTCTCCATGGAGACCTGCTGTGGTGATTCACCAGGAAGTTTAAGATCATGAAGAATCTCTAGCTGGATGTGAGACTCTCTCTCTTTCCCTTCCTGACCCTGAAATAGCTTTTTGTTCTGCCACCACAATAAACATTTTCTTTCTTGTGACCCGGGGCAGAGCAAGGCTGTTTGTACCCATGCTTTCCCATTAAACGAAGGGAAAGGCTGCATTTTCCCTCTCCTCAATGCAGCAGTCATGGTAGAGGTATTTTTAGCAGCAGAGAGACCGGACCAATTAAGAGGCGATGTGCCTGAGGTGACTTTATGAAGCAACCTTTTATGATACAGTGCGGGTTTAGAGAGGTTGTCTTTGGCTTTGTTGCATTTTGTAAACATGGACAGTTTTCCCGCCTAGTTTTGACCATGTTTAATTTTGTAGGGGACAGTTTCGAAAAAATTCTATGAAGAGAAACCATTTGGACTCTTCGTGAAGCGTACGAGCCAGGCACTTCCTACTCCATCACTCCCACATGATGGACTCTTGAAACCTATGAAAACAGTCTATTTAGAAGGGCCTCTGCCAAAATGCTGTTAATCGATTAATGACTAAAGAACTTGAATTGAAACCCACTTCTTGGTAACATCAACTCACCCTCATGTTGTTCCAAATCCGTAAGACCTTCGTTCATCTTGGGAACACAAATTAAGACATTTTTGATGAAATCCGAGAGCTTTCTGACACTGCATAGACAGCAACACAACTGAAACATTACCGTCAAACCACTATTGTCACATGGACTGTATTAACAATGACCAAACTACCTTTCTGGGCCATTAAAGACAGAAAACTCAGAAAGCCCTCAGATTTCATCAAAAATATAATTTGTGTTCCCAAGGTCTTACAGGTCTTCTATAAGAATAGAGAAGTCCACACTACAGCTATTACAATAATGCAATATCATTGAGATCACTTTTTTTTTTCCAGGTGACATACTATAATAACATCAACAGCCAATCAGAACTTGACTTCAAAGAGCATTTAAAATGGTAGATGGCACAACTGCAGCTCACCCTTATAATAAACAGAACGCTATCGTCCCTTGATGTGGACACCGACGTAGTTATCATTATAGTTATCTTTTCTTTATAATTATCATTCTTAGTGTAAATGAGCCTTTAGGCCTGGCATCAGGAAGTGAGAGCTGAAGAAAAAGCACTTATTTTGTGCAGTACTTCAGTTGAGTACCCAAGAAAGCATGTCGGTGCTTTTAGAGTATCTTGAGATCTTGAGCGTCGCCCTCATGAAGAGTGCAAGATAAACGGGTTCCCAACAGAAGAGCTTCCATTAGGATGAACGCACTGAGCCACCAGTGGTGGACATGATTGTATTAGGCAGTGCAATTATAATGGACTTTCTGTCTCCCCTGAGAAGGGTCATAGAAAACATGGGGTCCATTCAGAAGTGGGAGTTAGCGAGCTTAACCCTGACGTCCCTTCCCAATAACACTGGAAGCTAGTGTGCGTGTGAGAGAGAGCCGTTTCTATTGTTAGCTCCTGGTGCTCAACTAATTGTTTTCAGCTACCCATGATGCTCTACCTCCCTGGTACTGAGTTTCTCCTTTGCTTCAGCACAGTTTCACAAATGACAGCGTGAATGATGATTGTTTTTTGTATTTCCAGCTGTATGAATATGTTCAGGCAGAGCCTGATTGTTTTTGCTGTGTTGGCGTACATGGATGTGGCGCATGTGTCTGACTAATGCATGTGTGCACCTTCCTAAGCTAGTAGGCTAATGAATTGTGAGCAGGTGCACTGCAGTGATTAAAGTGCATTATGGCACAGCAAGTTTAATTCCCGCTTGACCTCTGACCTTGTTCAAAATGATAATGATTGTAATGGAGTTGTAGCCCATGTGGGCTGTAACATCGCTGGAGAGACCAGCTACTAGCAACTAGGGCGAGAAGTGAAGCTACTTAGCAATGGCTCTGCCATTTTAACTAGATGCTGAAACTGGAGTAATCGGCAGTACTGTAACTGGACAAGACCGACAGGGAGACAACTGGCTTGTCAGATGGTTTGATGATGAGCTAGCAGTCTAGGGTGTCAAATGGCCGCCTCACTGTAGTAACCGAGGGGCTGCTTGCCAAATGGATGGTTGCCCGTGAGCAGTTTATGGAATATTGTCATTCCATATTGGGGTTATAACACCAGTGTAGGGGCAGCTATCAGGTGGAAGAGTTTCACAGATGTGGTTGTTGTGTTCATGTTCATTTTTTGGAAGCTACTTTAGATTAGAATGGCCGGACTAATGTGTAATACACAGTTTGGAAGGATTTAGAGCTGTGAGAATTGATCCAGGCCGGCGTCTTTGGGAGATCTGTGAGCTGTGCCCACTGGGATATGGCAGCTTCCAACCTCACAGCCTGTTTCTGTTGCTGCCAAGCAGCCATTCTAGTCTCAGCTTCTACAAATGCTGCAGTCAAACCTTCTCTGAAATTCAGAAGATCTGAACGATTGCTGTGTATACTGGTGATTGAGTTGTAATTTGCCTTGCATGACTGCTATACTATACAGTACTACTGTACCATACCTTTTAAAATATGCATTTTATACAATTTTCGGATTCCTGATAATTTACTCACCCCATGTTATCCAGTTAAGGTTTTTGAGGAAAATATTTCAGAATTTTTCTGCATATAGCAGAAAAATGGGACGTCAATGGGACCCAATGGGTTAAAGGTCCAAATTACAGTTTCAGTGCAGCTTCAAAGGGCTCTACACGATCCCAGCCGAGAAATAAGTGTCATCTTTAGCGAAACGATCGATCAAATAAAAAATAAGTGTATGTACTTTCTAACCACAAATGCTTTTTATAAGGCAAACATTCTAAGGTTATATGATTGGCTTGATTTGGGTGGCATCAAAATATGATTACATCAAATATGATTATATTTATGAAATTGTATTGTACTTTTTAAGTTACTAGTGTTTAAAATATGTTTTATTTTGAGACAGTTTGCAAACATGTTCCTACATCCCATAGGAAACTTTGTTATCAGGCTGAGTGAGATAACCAGTACACACCGCTTGTGTTTCTGTATGGGCTGTAAAAGTGTGTGTGTGTTTGCGACCAATGCCGTCCGTTCCTGCTTAATTAGCACCCAGAGGGGAGGGGTTTGTTTTATTGTCATTGCTAATGATCTTGTTGGCATAGCAGCGGAATGCTAAATGGGCCGTGTGTGTACACACTCACCCAGAGCGTGCCCTGCGTTGGCCAAGTCTGCAGCGATAAGCACCACGCAAGCATAATTCTGCATCTCGCTTGGTGTTCCTGCCTTTCAGACTCGCCGGACTCTCGTCCGAGTCGCTTTATTGGTAACGGTGTCTCGTGGGTATGCAAGGTTAACTAGACGCATTGTAGTCGATGATGGTGCTTTATTATTGTGTCTGTAGGAACTCAACCCCCGTGTGGGAGTTTGCTGAAAGAGGGGAGGTTACCGAGCACAGAATATCATTTACTGGCTCCAGGGCCCAGAGTGCACGTTGGGCTGCATCTTCCTGTTCTCCCAGGGCCATAATGCTGCTTAAACAAAGCTATTGTTCGCTTTTGTACTCTGGAAGCCTGGCGGAAAATGACAATTGACTGATTCGAAACGAGTCGTGTCATATGGACTTGTTGTGTTGAGAGGTCACTCCTGCACTGGATTTCTGGGATGGAGTAGCGAAGAATTGCTCATCCAAAGTTGGGTTGTTGATGAGGATGGATGGGAAAGACCTTTCACATTGGCCTCTGGAAGAGGGACTAACAAAGCCACCTAGAAATCCCTTTTCAGCTCAACCGTTTTGGTTGAAGCAAGTGTTCTCGACGAGGGTGGGAAAGACTTTCCACATTGTTCTCAGAATGAGAGACCATCAAAGCCGCCCAGAATCCCTCTTGAGCTACAGGTTGAGTTAGGGTGTTTCTCCAGGTTCTTCCCCAGCAATTTTTGCCAGCCATTTTCTTTGATCCTGTCCCCTCCCTACCCTGCTCTCCTGTCATTACCCAGATCCAAAGAGCTGTTTCCTTCGGTTTAATTAGACTGCAAGCTCAATGTTGTTTTCCTCAGAGAGTTGTTGTGGCTGGTCTTGTGAGAAAGCTGGAAACTTGGGACAAATAAAATGGAGTTTAAGATTGATGGGATCGATACAGCATTGACAGACAAGGAGAGGCCGAGAGAAAGAGCACAAATGAAACGACCTGGTCACCCCCTGTCGGCAGTGTGGCCGAGACCCCTGAGCATTGGTGATGGAGTAGGGGACACCTTTCTCTTGTGGGTGATTGATTACAGAGCTGGCTTTTCAGCCTCCTCTTCCCACCACTGAGGGCGTGATGTGGTCCCTGCGAGGTGACTGGACCTCCCCGACACCCCCGATCATTCCCTGACCAAGTCTAGACTTGGTTGACACAAACATGACCTTGTCATGCTGGGGCGGGTGACAGTCATCATCACATCGCTCATTGCCTGCTCTAGAGGGTCGGTGAGAACAAAGTACCGTCATTTGTGATCAGACCTGTGCTGCAGGGAAGAGCACAGAATCTGAGTCGACGTCTTGATCTATGCTGTGGAATTGCACTGTACTTTCTAAAGGGGGTGGGAGTTCTTGGGCTCTAATGTGCTGAATTTATCAAAGTGGGTTGGCTTTTTGATTTATGTCCACCATTTTTCATGTACCTTTGATTAACGACGGTTTCAGAGTTTAGGCTTATTTAAACGGCCTGTTTCTACAATTGTATAACTTCCTACAATTCTTAAATCATTGGAAATTGTATAGATGAAGATTTCAGTGATTGAGAAAAGGCCTTTAAGTATCCATTATGTACTGTTTTCTCTAAATAAATTGCAAATAAAACTACAATTTAGTCATTATAATGCACTGTATAAAAGTGGATATTGATTGTGAGATTAGCTAAAGATTACATTTAACAGTGTTTAAATTAACTCTGAGTGAATGGTAGATGATGACAAAGATAATTTGAATGCACAAATATGGAAAATTAACGTGCGATTACAATCTGATAGTTAATTTTTAATATTGCTTGATATGGTTGATATATTGTGCATCTCTCATCAATATATGTGACCTTGGACCACAAAATCAGTCGTAAGTGGCACGGATATATTGTAGCAATAGCCAACAATACATTGTATGGGTCAAAATTATCAATATTTCTTTTATGCCAAAAATCATTAGGATGTTAAGTAAAGATCATGTTTCATTAAGATATTTTGTAAATTTCCTACCGTAAATATATCAAAACATAACTTTTTTTATTAGTAATACGCTAAGAACTTCATTTGGACAACTTTAAAGGTGATTTTTCCTCAATATTTAGATTTTTTGCACCCTCAGATTCCAGATTTTCAAATAGTTGTATCTCGGCCAAATATTGTTCTATCGTAACAAACCATACATCAATGGAAAGCTTAGTTTGCTTATTTTTGAAATCTCAGTTTCAAAAAAATGACCCATATGACACTGGTTTTGTGGTCCAGGTTCTCATATATGATAGTATTTGCTCATCTGTAGTTTAAAGCTGCATACATTCATTGCCTTATTTATTGACAAAGATTAAATAGTTTGTTCGAAAACTGATTTCTGCATCATGTTGAGCTAATTCAATATGTCAAACAGGAATGAGTATTTTCTTATTGCGTCACATTTTAAGGACATGCTCTGCTCCAAAACTATCCGTTAGTTTTGGGAAACAGTCTCATCTTGTTCCAGGCTGATGATACAAAAAAGCCTTTCAGTGTCCTTTAATTGGCCTGGTGGTGTCTTACATTTTGTGGTAATTGAAGGTTGCGGTCAGTGTTGTCCACTGCCTCTCCACCCTCGCTTTGGCCCAAATCTCTGTGTCAGTCAACAGTTCAGCTAAAAAGATGGGATTGACATCCCAGATTAATGGAGATTATATGCCGTGGTCGCTTGCCATGGAATGAATAAATGACCTGCAGGTCCCCGGAGGACAATCAATCAAAAAGTCTGGCACAGAACTTGTGTGACTGGTGCTCAGACTTTAAGTGACAGGTTTAGTGTGAACATTGTAAAATATTGGTTTTATGGTTAGCTAGTTCAGGTAAAAAGACATGTATGATTTGGTGTTCACATGAAAAAGAGGTGTTTACATGAAAAAAGTATCTGCATGCAATAAGATGTAACTTTTTAAAAGTTGGATTATAATGCAAGTGCTAGAGACTAATCACCGCAAAACTAACAAAACAGTTATCCATAGGTTATATATTTGGTTGTTGAACCGCTGTGACCCTAGTAATGTGTTGGTCGGCAAAGAGGGTGGGGATGATATCTTTCTGCCAGGTCAGACAAGGGAAGTTTGCCTCTCTCTGCAGTTCCCTTTCCAAAAGCAGATGAGGAAATGAAGTACTCGTTTTCTCACCGAGGTCACAGAGGAATGAAGACCTATTTTTTTTTTTTCACAGTTTCTGTGATTTCTTTTTGACTCTTTCCGTCCCTTCTTTGCATCTCAGTCCCAGTTCTTTAATTTTCTTTCTATTCTCGTTCACTCTCTTTGTAGGGTATTGACGCGGTGCTGAAGGCTTCGGGTAGATAAGGCAAGTGAAAGCTCTCGCACTTGCTGTCAGCTGGACGTCACTTGTTCGTGACTGCTGGTGGAAAACACTTTGCTTTCTTAGCAAGAAGATCCCACATCATCCTGTCATGTGATCAGTGTTTGATTAAAGTTAACATTGTTTAATGTAATAATCATATGGTTTACTCTCAGTAGGGCCTTGTGTGCGAATGCGTCAGAGAATTGCAGCCGATTGCGTGTGTGCGCCACTGCCAAATGAAACTGCGGCGTGGGAGCCTTTTGAAGCTGATGAGAAGTCTGATGAAAGGTCTCCAGGGTCATTCTTAGCCTCTCTCACTTCAGCCCCCTCTAATTTCAGCCCTGCCCCACTTTAAACTGCCCCATCCACTGACTGTGGGAACTTGCACCTGTGGCTTCCTCCACCACCACCCCGGTAGCCACCCACCTACTTACACACACACTGAGGGCGTCCCAACATGACTGCAGTAACTAATGCGAGTATGCGATTGCTTGAAGGTCTGGTTGTGATGCGTACCCTCCTAAGTACATCCGAGCCAGGCGGTCTGTGTTAGCTTGTTCACAGCCCTCTATAAATATCCTCGCTATCAGCAAAAGTAGTCCATGATAAGAAGGGAAGAATTACTTGTGGTGAAACGCAGCATGCATCTCCTAGAGAGTTTGTTTGGGTGCGTTTGTTGCGTGTTGGGCCACTTCTAGGGGTGTGTGTGTGGCCGGAGGAATGTTCTCGGAGTGTCACGAGACTCAGGTTGATGGTGTCTTGCAGTGATGGGTTTTAGATGGAGGTCTTTGTTCACTGGTTACCTCCCCCACTAGTCTTTATCCGCATCTAGCCCTTTGGGCAGCTGTCACATAATCCAGCTAATCAGAGACCGAGTGTGTGGGAACAGGACCGTCCCCGTGCTACCGCGTCTCTCTCTCCTTCTCACGCGCGCGCACACTCTGACATTCTGACCTTTCTCCTTGGGTACGCGCATGCCATGCTTCGGTACGCATGACCGCGTGTGCACGGCCAACCGGCACACGCGGCATATTAATCCAGCATATTCATTTACTGATGGAGCTTTGGACCAAATCCACATGTACAGATAAGCGTGCGCACACAAACACACGCATTTGATGCTTGCTACTATGAGACCCCACTAATACGCTCTCTCACAGTGGCTGCCCCCCGTGTTGGGGGATGGGTGGAGAGGTCAGAAGCCCTGCAGCATGTCGTGGGATGATCCACGTTCATGTCAAATAATCCATCTTTTTAAGACGCATCTGTTGTACGTCTGCATGGATATGTGGCCCACCCACTCCAACCCATCCAGACAGACCTGGTGCTGCCAGCCTGCCGCTAATCCCTGACTGCATCCACCAGACCAGCCCACAGCCCCCAAACATGCCGTCTGGCTCCGCCCCTCTCATTTCACCTCTGGAGATGAATGAGATGCATGTGTAAATCTAACAGGTCACTTTAAAAGTTCTATTTCAATCAAATGCAATAATCAGTCTTTTTAAAATAATATAAACGTGTTAGACTGGTTTTTGTGAAGTCAGACTTAAGCCCAAAGTATATTTCGTTTTTGTACGCACACGCGAAATCATAAAGTCGAACGCGTAGCCTTTCAAAGTATACTCCATTTGATGTTGCGCATGAACACGGACAGTCGACACGTGCGCTCTAAAATGCTTCATCCATGTCCACTGTCTGCTCTGTATTCTCCTATAAGTTACAAACCGATAACAGATATTTTTGAAAACACTTTTAAACCAAAGCTGAGCTGTCTCAAACCCTCTCGCTCACAAGCGCTTGTCAATGTGAGTGTCCCTGATAGCACACATACATATCGGAGACGTCTTTTTGACGTCTGCATTTACAACTGCTAGACCTATTTTTTAGTGTTTGCTCTGCAATACGTCTATAGGACGTTTCCTGTCAGATGTCTACTAGATGTCTTTAAGATGTTTATGATTTAGAATGTATGTAAAACTGACATCTTACGGATGTCTGTCAGATGTTTGTACATAGCAGATGCTTTCCAGATCAAGTGATCTTTAACAGACATCTTGGAGACGTACACATGCTATATGGGGTCTGTTGTTGTTGCAGTCTCTGCAATTTTGTTGTTGTTCTGTCTCTTTAGTTTCCGGCCTGTGGAACAACTGATTACTGCAAAGTAACTTTAATGCACATGTGCGGCCTGCGCGTACAAAAATCGTGTGGTGCGCGTACGGTATGTGCATACTATTGTGATGGCGAAATTACGTCCCTCGCGTAAAAAGTGAAGTATACTTTGGACTTAACAGACTTAACAGACCTAGATGTTCTGTTTATACCTTGGCTACGCCAGCATGTATGCAAATTATTCAGACTATGTTTGGTCTACAGTTGGGACTACCATTTCAATATTGCTAGTGTTTTTCAACAACTTTATTGTTTAATGTGAGCATACATCTTTGTAGATACTACAAAGTCAATGACGTTGAACATAGTGAGCAGCCAATACTTGTTTACACAGTGCATTCTGGGAGTTTCTAGTGAGCAAATGTACACTGAGATGATATTGACAGTAGGACAGTCTTTGCCAGTGCTAACTCACTAAGGGGCCACCCTCAAGCTATCCTAGGTGTACATGAATTTCTTCCTTCAGGTGAATACATGAGTTATATTTAAAAAAAGTCCTGGCTTTTCCAAGCTTTATAATGGCAGTAAATGGGTGTCGAGATTTTGAAGCCCAAAACACTGCATCCATCCATCATAAAAAGTGCTTCACACTAGGGATGGGCGATATGGGTTTAAAAATATATCACAATAATTTCTGGTATTATTGCAGTACGATAGTCCAGGGAATCCTGTTTCTTTAGAGAAAAGTAGTCTTTCCTGTTGTTGTGAGCATTACTGATTACTGAGTACACACGTAATGTAATGACCGTTTCATCACAAATCATAAACATCTTAAAGACATCTAACAGACATCAAATAGATGTCTCCAAGATGTACCTGTGCTATCAGGGATGTCAACAACTAGACTTTATCATTATTATCGCGGGAAGACTAATACTTATCATGGGGAGAATTTTTACTGGTATGTCGCAAATGATAAGATATCGCCCATTCCTACTTCACACAGCTCTGGATGATTTAATAAAGGCCTTCTTATGTAAAGCGACATATTTGTGTAAGGAAAAAAAATCTATATTTACAACTTTTTAAACCATAATCTTTTGCTTCTGCTAACTGTTGTATGCATGTTCACGAGAGAGTGGCGTCCCAGTGGATGACGTTGGACGTAAGCGAACATGGTGATGAATGCGGAAGTGAAAAATGAGGTACAAAGTGTAAAGTACAAAATGAGGATTTGTAAAGAAAAATGTTGGAGGATTTTGATATAAGCCAAGAGGAGACTACTTTTCCTTTGCTGTTAACAAAACTTGGTGAGACTAGCATATTATCATCAGGGCTTACAATATACCTACGCCTTAACATCATCTGCTGGAAGGCCACTCTCTCGTAAAAGCGTGTACGACAATTAGCAGGATCATGGTTCATAAAATTTTAAATATAGATATTTTTTTTTACACAAATGCATGGATTCATTTCAGAAGGCCTTTATTAAACACCCGGGAGCCATGAGTAGCATGTTTTACGATGGATGGATGCACTTTATTGGACTTTAAAATCTCAACACCCATTTACTGCCATTCTAAAGCTTGGAAGAGCCAGGAAATTTGTAATATAACTCTGATTGTATTTGTCTGAAAGAAGAAAGACGTATACACCTAGGATGGCTTAAGTTTGAGTAAATAATGGGGTAATTTTCATTTTTGGGTGAACTATCCCCACATTAGTTTTTATATACAAGAACATACACACTTCATTCTGAACACACACAACTAAGGGTGTGTTCACACTTTTAGTTCAGTTTGTTTGGTTCTTTTAGTCCGAACCAAAAAGGAAAATGATACATTCGGTACTGGTCCACTTAGGGTTCACACTGGAATTTTTGACAGCGAACCTAAAGATACCGAACCTAAAGGCATAGTGATACTTTCACAACCTAATTGGTCCGGCTGAATGACGTAAATCTTGTGACGGAACTCACAGATGGCAGCGTTCACACTTCCTCAAATGAACCGCACTAACACATCACACCAGAGTTCGTTTTAATCAAACCAAACATGACAAGTGTGAACACACCCTAAAAGCATACGGCTAGAAATGAAAGCCCAGCGGTTAGCATGTTCAGTTAACACGTGATGATGTTTTCTTTTCAGGAGGATTAGTGAGGTCGTATAAAGTGCTAAAAGTAGTGTTGTGTACCTGTCCAGGGTCAGGAGTGAGAACATGGTGTGAATAAACTCGTCTCTAAAGGAAACGCATCAATTAAATGATTCTTTTCCACATTTCTAGATGCCCTGCTTCGGTGGCCTGTTTTTGATAATTTGACCTAGTCAGGTAGGGACTATAGGCAACATGTTAGTAGATGGACTCTCAGAAATCAGAGGAGCATCAAGAATGTTTCCAGATTTAGTTTGAACATCCAAGGTGTGGCTGGAAATCTCCCCCTCCCTCCATTTCGCGTGTAACGTAACTCAACTCTTATAAATGCTGCCCGCTGTCATGAGAGAGGACTGTAATGGAGCTTTAGCATCTCTGTCATTTCATTAGTGCTGTTTGCTATTTGCTAAGACAAACACCGCTATTTCTGTTGCTCATACTTGAGGTTAGGGATTTGAATAAACCGCTTACGCTCAGTATTACATTTACATTTAACATTTAGCAGACGCTTTTAATCCAAAGCGCATTAAAACTGCATAAATTGTCTGGCACAATTTCTGCCACCTCAGATTTTGTTTAGAGGAGGTGTGCGATTCCTTTCAGCAGCCACCTGACCCATATCTAGGGATCAGAATATCATAGAGACTTGAGGGTGGGACCTTTTGTCCTGATCCATTAAGAAAATATAAAAAAAATTGATTGTTTCTTGTTGTGCTTTCTTCAACAGCTTCATCTCCTAATGATTTTCTCTCTCTTTCTCCCTCAGCGATCCTACACACTCATCCTGGAAGCCTGGGATTGGGATAACTCCACTCAGAACAGTGAGTATTTCTCTGTAACCGCTGTATGATTTACTGCTGCAGGCTGCTGTAGCCTTTCTGGGCTGGGTTTGATGCTCATAATGGCTGTTGAGCGTTCCTAGTCTGTAGTTTTGCGCTTTAGAGAATGACTTCATATGTGGAGATACTTGAGGATGAGATGAAAGCGTTGAAGCTGCCCCGCTGACGTGTTGTAATTTTAGCGTGAGGGAATTCGTTAGGGCGTGTCAGGGTTTTATTGGACACGTATGAGGTCGTTTAAGGATTTTGTTGTGGGCATCAAGTGTAGAAGTTGTCAGTTTTCATGTAGGTACTGATATAGAAGGTTGGAGGTATGCATTCAGTTTGATAATTTTTAACCACACTAAGCAGGGATTTATCATTTTTGACAGATATATTGAGATGATGTGTTGCTTACCAAAGAATCGTTACCTGAGTTCCAAAGCATTCCAGAACAGGGAACCTCACACGAACGTGCATTTTAAGGCTCAAACGAGCACAATCTTGTGTCTTCCACACCTGCTTCAGTAGTGCACGCAAGTCCAACGAGATTTCACAATAAACCTGATCATCTGAAGACCTCTGTTGATTGTAGCCGCTGGGTGAAATCTTTGAGGATCCTGAGTATTGAGTCATACACATAAATCACGGATATGAGGTTTTGGCACATAGTCAGCATTATAATGTTTAATTGTTTGGATTCCTTTGGTTTGTATGACAGATCTGTTGATCATATTCATAAGCAAAAAGAACTGCAATTAAATTTAGTTCCTTGAGGCCCAGTGTGTTAAAACAAATACTTGAGTGAAAATCTCACCTGAATATGACATCTTGGGTTGTAAACCCCTAATCCTGGTTCTTGGGGGGCTTCCATCATGTTAGGATCTTGGGGAAACAACATTGGCACCGTAATTCCACAGCTGTATCCTGTTTTCTCCCGCCGCCTTTGTCTGGCTTGAGGAATTGTCGGTAGGAAAGGGTCAGGCGGAGGAATTTGACGTATGCAGAAGAAAGGTGAACGCTGGTAAAACGGGAGAGACAGGGGGAGCCTGGCTTTGATCTGCGGATGTGATTTGTAGAATCACTGTATATCCCAGTGTCTGTAAAACAGCAAATGTAAACGCTCTTTCTCTCTGCTTGAAGTCATTATGTCCTGTTTTTTGTTTTCATCTTTGCATGCACCATCAGCCTGAAACAGTGGCCCAGAGGACTTTTGTTTGACTCACTGCAGTGACTCAAGTATCTTGTAGGCCTCTTCTCCATGGTGTTTGCTCGTTAGTACACTGAGCGTGACTTCAGAGAGACGCAATGCAGGTGTCTGGGTTTGTTTAATCAGTGCTTGAGCTATACTTTCCAAGTGTTGTTTCGTTTTTTTTCTTTGGTTTTCTGATTTTGTTTGGTGTTTTGATTTTTCTTTGGTTTTCTGATTTTGTTTGATGGTGTGTTGATTTTATTTTATTTTTAATTTTTCCCCCTTTTGTTTTTCGTTTTTTTTTTTTTTTTTTTTTTCGTGTTTTTGTTTTGTTTGGTGTTTTGATTTCTTTGGCTTTCTGATTTAGTTTCTTTTTGTTGGAGTTTTTATTTTATTATTATTATTATTTTTTGGTTTGTTTTTGATTTTTTTTTTAATCATTTTGTTTGGTTTTTGTTTTGTTTTCTGATTTAGTTTGGAGTTGTTTTGATTTTTGGTGTTGATTTTGGTTTGGTTTTCTGATTTAGTTTTAATTTGTTTTTGTTGTTGTTTTGGTTTTTTTAATTATTATTTTGTTTGGTTTTTGTTTGGTGTTGTTTAGATTTTTCTTTGTTTTGATTTTTGTTTGGTTTTCTGATTTTGTTTAGAGTTTTGATTTTTGGGGGTTTTTTTTGGTGTTTTGATTTTTTTTTTATTATTATTTTGTTTAGTTTTTGTTTGGTGTTGTTTTGATTTTTGTTTGGTTTTTGCTGTGTATTTTATGTTTTGTTTGGTTTTCTTATTTAGTGTTTGGTGTTATTTTGATTTTTGTCGGTGTTTTGATCTTTGTTTTTCTGTTTTTGTTTTGTTTTGTATTACTATTTCTTTGTTATATGATCACATAAAAACTTGGTAACTTGCTTGCATCATGTTCTATTTTATACTATTCAATTTTACGTATAAATTTCATTCTTTAACTATAAAAGCCTGTATTATTGCTTTCAAAGCTAATATTTTTACAGCTAATCAGTGGTTTAATTTCTGCCACCTCAAATGTTTTTGTACTGGTTTGCAACGGCAGTGTCAGCAAAGAGTTTAAAATTAAATATGAGATGTGTGTAGATGGAGAAATCAAGATAAATATCACTAGAAATATAATATCACTGTATTTCTAATGTCCCTCATTGGCAATCAAAATATAATTTTATCAAATAATTAGAAACAACTGAAAATATGAGTCATTAATTTAAGATAAATAAAATTCTTAGAAATTAGCTTTAGAGTTAAAAAAATGACTGTAGAAGTTTTCACCAGACCATTTGTAAGCTCTAGTGTCCATTGATTAGAAAGGCTTGAAATTGACGAGCTCTCTTTGATGATCTGGAGCGCTCTCAATGACTTGGCAAAGCTCTGTTTAAGACAGTGGCTTCATTTATCACTCGAGTCCATAGTACAGAGACGTGCCAGACATTAATGATCTTGTCATAGAGAGAGAAAGCTGCCAAGGTCTGTCTGATGCGACTATCTGCAGTCTGTACTCACGCAAGGCTTGGCAACAAAAGCACCAGTACATCCTCCTCTCTCCAATGCCGTTTGATACTACTTGTTTAGTATGCAGTGTGAACGCTCAGAGCTGCCGCACCTCTTTTCTTAAACCGGACACGTCCCCACGCCTCCTTGTCTGTCTGTCAGAAACCCAAGGGCAAAAAATATGCCTCTCACTCTTTCGCCGGGCGAATAAAGTTTAGCCCGCACGATCCGTCACGTCATCTTGGGATTCTGGATTCGAACTGACAGAATTAGCCGGCATGCATTTTTTATAGACGCTTTAAATAATTCCGTTACATCTGTCAGAACGGTTCGTATGTGTACGTGTGCTTGGTAGGGCCATGCAGGCCGCAGGAAAAGTCCTGTAGCATTGTGTTTACTCTGCAGGAAGGGCTCTGGACTGCCCAGTGTTTAGACACTGGGCAGAACGGGCCGGCAAAAGCTCGCTCCATTGTTCTTTATCTGGAAGCGCCAGGGCTATTTCTGTTTTTGTTGCTTAATTCGGTCGACATTGTCAGGGGACGGAGAGGAAGGTATGTGTATGTGCACCCCGCATGTGTGTTTGCAAGAGGAGAAAGACGCGGACGCGCTCTGCGCGTTGGGACAGAGGAAATCGCAGGCCCCCCATTTCCACCGTGATTGTTCGCCGTCTCCGATCCCACAGCGATAAAGATTGCTTTCTTTGCAGAGAGGCTGGGAAAGCTTGGGAAAATGGAGCTCTTAATGTGAACGCTAACCACTCTCACTAGCAGGAGGGATTCGAGTCGAGGGTCTGTGTCCTGGTGGACCTGGACAATGTGCTTGATGATTAGGACTAGGGTGGGTTCCAGGTCCTTCAAGGACGACTAGGGCTAAGTGCTGAAAGTGGCCGGCTATGGAGACCAGTGGCTTCCTCTTCCTGCCGCTCTTGCCCAGATCTCCCTGGTAACAGCAGTCAAACTCGCACCCCTCCCTCTGGCCAGACATCAATGATTTTATTAGAAGAACTGGATTTAGATTAGAACTCACTAGAAATGTGAACGGTTCTTGCTTGTGTAAGTGACTGCTATGATGCTAAGGTGTTTCTCTGCAGTTGCAAAGGTGTTTGGAGTGATTTTAGGGCATTTTGCTGCTGTTAGTGAGATTTTCTGGTCCCTAGATATAGCTTAGGTCCTTTTTCTTGGACATTTTGTTGTCTGCTGACTGAAAATCGTCAGTCTGATTACTTAAAAAATCACTCCTGGTTTGAGGTATCATCATATCATGGCACAAAGTTTGAAACTCAGTGTAAAAGTATATGTTCAAATGAACATGAACTGTAATAATCGCTCAAAGTACGTGATTTCGGATGGTTAACTGAGAGCCGATTGAAACCTCTTTGTTTGGGCAGTGGTGTCATTCATGTGTGAGTGTCTTTGTTGTGCTGTGATTTGTCTGAATGGATTTGCGATACAGGAAGTTGGCAGGGACAGGATAGTCTGAGTCACTAGCGAGTGTATAGCTTTAAATCAGGGTCTGTCCTGTCTCTCTTGTCTTACAGCTGATCTACGCACCCATTTGTTATCACATTGTAGAGGTTGTGCGACTGTATTTTAGCTCTGTCTTAGACATTTGAATTAATGGAATGAGTAAGTTGCATTTGAGTGTTATTGCTTAATTTGTATGTTTGTTTTGAGCTACTGAAGTGTTTATTATATGTAATTATTATATTGTTAACTTAAAGTGTTATTTTTAGCACCAAATAGCAAACTGAATTGACATGCTAAATCAATGACAGCTAAAATATCAAATCTAGGGCCTATAAGTTAATATAGGCACTTGTTGCACTACAAGTTTACCATTTCTAATAATTGTGTTCTTGCAAAATCTAGTTTTTAATTCTGTTGACAAAGTATGGGATTTATGCGCCTACTTCTGTTTTTTCAGCTGGCGAGGAGAATTTGATCGAGCGACACATTCACGCCAGCATGGTGAATCCCGGCGACCACTGGCAGTCCATCCGGCACCCCGGCATCACGGCCCACATTGAGTACCGCATCCGGGTCAGGTGTGATGAGAACTACTACGGGAGTAAGTGCAACAAACAGTGCCGGCCAAGAGATGACTACTTCGGCCATTACCGCTGCGATCCGTCAGGAAATATCGTTTGCCTAGATGGCTGGATGGGAGAGGACTGCCGGACAGGTGAGTGATTTTTAACCCTCTATATTTTGTACATAACATTTCAGTTTATTGAGATGGCCAAAAAATGTTTCTTTTATATTTTTAGTTTCATGTGCTTTTGAATTTCTATTTACCTTTAATTTATTTCAGTTTTAGTCATTTTAGTACTTGAGTAGTACTTTTAGTAGTTATTTCAATTACAAGTTGACAGGGTAGTATTACAGGGTTCTACGCTTACTATACATATATATATATATATATATATATATGTATAATATATGTATATGTATATGTATATATATATGTATATATGTGTGTGTGTGTGTGTGTGTGTGTGTATATGTATATGTGTGTATATATATATATATATATATATACACATACACACGTATATATATATATATATATTATAAGCTTATTAAAATTTCTAATTAAAACAACAGAATAAGAACAAGTAGAATAAGAATAAGTTATCAATCAAATGAAGTCAGTATTAGCAAAATGTATTTGTACTACAGAGGTGGCACAGAAGAACACAAAAGTGGCTTAATATTTTCATATGTTTAATGAGGCTCAGAGGTGGCATGAGTGCAATCAAATTCATAAGTTCATGTTGAGATTAATGTTTTAAATATAACATTTTGAATACAGAAATATTAAATGATTTAAAAGATACTTTAAAAATGAAACAAACTGTCAGTAGATGGCGGCAAGTTACTGATTTAATTACTGAATCATTTATTAATGTGATTCGTTCAAACGGCTGATTCTTTCAGGAGTAAAACAAGTGACTGTCTTTATGAATGGGAAATTGAGTCATTGACTCACTAGATTCATTTAAAAATGCATGTTCATTCATAAATGAAACACTGCTATGTTTGAACAGAGATGCACAGTGGCTCAGTTGTGACTTGTTTCAAACTATTTTTGATGACGAAATAGAGCAAAATCAGGCAATAGTGTTATAGTCAGACATTGTAAGTCACTTAATATTAACTTCTTGTTTAACTGTTATATTAAATCAACATCTAATTGACAAACTCCCTTAAAAATCATTAAAAGCTGTCACTCATCTTAGTTCATCGCAATCTCAAGTTTCATGGTTATCAATGAAGCTCTCTACATTGCACAATGAGTCTCTTATTTACACTCTCTCTACACTTAGTTTATAAAAGGATTCGTGAGATATGTCTGTGATACATTACTTAACGTTGCAAAAACACAGAAACCTTTGAAGCTCCCCTCAGTGCAAACACTGCTGATCAGGTCAGTCACACTGGTGCTCCTAAATATTTTTTCATAGTCGCACACAGTAGTTTACAGTAGCAAATGCGACTGAAATGGTCGCTTTGTAGATCCCTGTATTAGGTAGAAGTTTAAATTTTAAGTTTGTTTTTCATCTAATATTTATATTTTATTTTATGTCAGTTTTATTTCAGTTAATAAACCCAATTTTAGCTGTCTTGGTTAGCAATACTGCACTAAAATCAGTTTTTTAAATGCTGCAACTGAATTTAGTCATCATAGTGTATGAAAAAATGAGATTAATTTTGAGATTACATTTAACGGTTTAATAATAATGATTTATCTGACATCCTCAGTGTCTAACCAAGTGTTATTAGCCACATTGCCCTTCATGAAGGGTGAACTAGGGCTGGCTAATATCTTGAAGCGCATAGAGAGAAACCCTGTTAAATCTTGCCCTTTACCACCCTGTAAAGAGACCTGTTGCTATCAGTGTTTTCACAGCCCTGTGATCTTTGCTCCTTTGCCTGAAGGTGAGATTGTGTTGTAAACGACACCTCTGCAGTCCTGGAGTCACACTTTCCATTAGCTCAATTAATCTGAGTGATGCTGGGGTTTTTGATATCTTTGACCGACCACTGCAGGCAACCTAAACACCTCTGTCCTGATGCTGTGTGTCTATACCCCACTAAAGAAAGGCAGTAAATCACCAGCCACCATCCTAATGAGCAAGGGTATGAGTAGGTGGGCGTAACAGGGGCGGATGGGGGCAAGCGTATATGTGTGTTCGGGCCATAAAGTTGTCTTCTGTCACAGCGAGCATGATGAATTTATCTTGTCGCTCTTGTAAGGCAACACAAACAAACAAGACTGACCTCTCCTCCCTCTCTCTTCTCTTACAGCAATCTGCAAGCAAGGCTGTAATCTGATTCACGGAGGATGTACGGTGCCTGGAGAATGCAAGTAAGTGTTTGAGCATTATTTCATGCTTGGTTGGCCAGGCTAATCTGGCTCCTTAATTTCAGCAGGGCCATATGTGCTCATGCTGATAAGGTCTTTTCATTTGTTTACCTTTCCATTAATTAATTAGTGCACTGAAGCCATTATTTGCGCAAGCTGTTTTTGTTTAATATGCTTTTTTGATCACGCTATACTTTCGCTCGAGTGTTTAAAAGTTGTGAACGATTATCATTTGATGGAGTTAAATACTTTAAGGCATCACAGCTACTTCAAGAGTTAGTTTACACAAAAATAAAAATTCTGTTATCAATTGCTCAATCTCATTTCACCTCAAGCCCATAATAGTGTATGCACACCAAAAGCGAAGCGAATATTCACATCACGTCACTCACTCTAGATGGGGATGTTTTTTCGCGTCACTCACACAGTGCTTTTCTCCATTTTCTAATACAACGAACGTGTCAAACCAGGTGTGTCAATAAGCTCTTCGCTGATTGGCTTGTGCGACAACATCATGCTAATTTCCCGCTCAAGTTGAAATTTGAAACTTACACGCGTTCGCAGAAATTTTTATGTAATCTACTTGTGCAAATAATTCAGTTCGCTTTTGGTGTTTAATTTTGTTCTTAACCACACAACTGTGGTTGACCTTTTTATTTTTGTTGATCAATATTTATATATGCATAAAAGCCTAAATTAAATCTGTTCTTCATATAAAGCAAACTTTAAACCGCTGGATTCATATGGATTAGGTTTATGTTGTTTTTATGAACTTTTTGAAATGTCAACTGGCAAAAAAGTCCACTGAAGGAGGGTCCTGAGTCTCATCTACCCAGCTGAAATAAAAACAATACAAACCATTACAGAAATTTCCACTTCAGTTTCCACATTACAAACCATCAACTGTAACCATTAAACCTATTAAAAATGGTTTTCAGTGGTTTGTTTTGGGACATACTCTATTAGATTTAGTGGTTTTAACAGGCACCATTAAGGTTACCATTAAAACCAGTACAATTCACATTATAATCAGTAAAACCATTAAAATTTCTGTGATGTTCATGCGTTTTTTTATTTATTTTTTTTTTTTGTTTGTTTTTTTTTTATCAGGGTACTTATGTCAACCACCCAAAACATTTTAGCAACAACAAAAATGTTCAAAACTTTCTGAACACTTTAGCAACCTCTCATGTTTTGCGAAGGCAAACTCTAGATTTAAAAAGTTGGTTAAAGCAGTGTCCCAGCATACCTTGTGTTCTGGACATTATCATCATTTGATAATTGTCAAACGATGGTATTTTGCTCTTACTGTCACAGGAAACCCTGATGCTTCCTGTGTTGGAGCTGAGCGTTAAATCCAGCTCGCCATCCCACATCGCATTCTCCTCTCGTTCTCTTCCTGTAGCTTAGCTCTGCCTTCTTCCTTTGCCACAGGAAAAGCTCCTCATCTTTGGCACGAGGAAAGCCTTTTCGCTCATGCCACCTACAACCTCAGTGTCTAAGGGCAGGGAATGAGTAGATCCAGAGGTGTCTAAACTAGGAAGTCACTCTAGACGATGATGACATACTGGAATCTTTTGACAACAAATCATTCAGACACTTAAGGACCCCTCACGCTTTAGTTTTACAGTTCTTACTACTACTGAGCAGAGATACCTGTCCTCATTCTTCTGCCCTCCTTTGCCTACTCAGAGACCTGAGCGGTTTCAAAAGGACATGGGTATTTTCTGCCTCAGGCATCGGAAAGGCCACGAGTTGCGTCTCGGGGGATGCTATGGCCAAAAACATGCTTGAGGACATCATGTACCCAAATCTCTCGATGGCCTGGAAGAAAGAGTTTCTGGAACCGGGGCTAGGAAACAGAGGCCAATATGTTATTTCAGAGTTTGAGTATTTGGGAAGTTCGGTGAGCCTCACTCCCCTGCAGGATGTGGTGACTCGCTTCCCTGCCGTCACTAGCTTGATAGTCCTTGGAAGGAAAGAGGTGGAGACTAGAAGACTAAGGTTGTCACAGATAGTTAACCAGTAGATATATTTGATTTGGTTTGGTTTGGGTTTTTTTGCTCTCTTTTAAATAACCATTTAAGGTGTTTTTTTTTAAGGGAACTCCAGGTGTTAAGACTTGTAAGGCTTAATATAACATAAATTATTATGTCTCTTACTGAAATATGTAGCAGGAAACCCATAAAAGACTAAAAATCCACACCGTTTTATACATGTTTTGGACTATGGGGGTGCCATTATTTCAATGATGTGAAATGGCTGCAACAAGACGAAGTCGAAGGGCAACAAGAGAAATGATTTAAGTCTTCACTGATTTTCCTAGTGATAAGAAGAGGAGCAAAGAATGGGAAGATGCCTGTGGACGCATAAAACTTCCTAAAGACCTGTGTCTTTCTCTCCACTTAGCCTTGATGCCTTTGCTTTTAGTAGACCACAGCTACTGAAAGAGGCAGAAATAAGAAACACTAGATGCCATCCTGGCAGGATGTAAACATGCCGATGCTTATGAAGTCGCAGTCACTTAAGGACATTCTCAGCGCAGATTTCGCTCGATATCCGGAGCGTTTAGACTCCTTGTGGGGAAAATCTACTGTACGACATTTGGTTTAAGCTTATACTTACATCCAATTGAGCCTGTAAGTGCTTTCAGTAGCTGTGGTCATCGTATCAGTATTTTATTTTCAGAGTTGTGTATTCTGAATTGTGCTGTGGGAAAAATAACAACAGGTAGCACCAGTAGCTCACCGAGCATAACCATTTCACGTCATAATGGCGTCCCCATAGTCCAAAATATGTATAAAACGACCTGGATTTTTTAAATAATGTAAATCTTAACGGGTTTTCTACTACATATTTCAGTAAGAGACATCATTTATGCTATACTTTAATTTACTCACCCTCAAGTCTTTCCAAACCATTTTTGAGGTTTGTTTCAACTGCTTTTGTCTACACAGTTGAAGTCAGTGGGGTCCAATATGTTTGTATCAGCATTTTTGGCTAAACTACCCTTTTAAGTGAATCAAAAGTGAAACAAAATGACACACAAATGCACTTGCGATTTAAGTTTAAGGCGTTTTTATGGTTGTAACGGACATGTCCTGACACATAAAGTAAATGCAATGCAACTTTCTCTTTCTCTGAGTTAGTGAGCAAGCTTATGTTTGGCAGTGCTCGGCAGAGCTGAACGCCCCCGTGCACAGGCAGGGTTCAGACTCTCCCCACACACTCCGCTGCCTACATGCTCTTTCATACAATACTAGTAAGGTTGTTACTGGGCAGCGTGAGGCTGTGTGTGCTCTGGTGTAAGTAATCCAGGCTCTGGCCTGCCCCTTGGGCACAGATCTGGGGGGCTATTTCAGAGACCTCATTGGAGATGTTATAAGTGGATTTGGATCAAGGCCTCCATGCAGAGAATGTGCCAGGTGTGTATGCAGTGGCCAAATCCACTTCGCCCACCTCCTCGAAGAGCACATTTGCCTTATTTAGTTAGTAAACACCGTTGCTTTTCACCTCAAATGTTTTGGAGTTGTGAGCTGATGTGAGGCATTGGGGTCCTGAAATATGTTTATTATACATTGGAATCACCTTTGAATACATGGAGAAAAAATAAAAATGCTAATTGTTAGAATATTAAAAGCAGTATAATTAAATGCAGGGTCAGAAAGCTCTCGGATTTCATCAAAAATATCTTAATTTGTGTTCTGAAGATGAACGAAGGTCTTATGGGTTTGTGACAACATGAGGGGGAGCTATTAAAGACAGAATTTTTATTTTTGAATGAACTATTCCTTTAATGTATTAACATCATATTACTGGGAGTAGCATGTTAGTCCTATGGTAAATGAATAAGATGATAATCATTCAGTGCTGTCTGTTTCTCAGAGTACTGTAGTATTTCTATCCCTGTACCATGTTACCACTATAGTATTTATTTGTAAGGCTAATAAGTGTTAGGTCTGTGCCGTTTCTCTCTCTCTCCAAGACACTGAGGTTGAGATATGCAGACAGCGTCTCTCCACTCGGCAGCTGGAGTTAGGCCATACCTCTTCTGCAGGAGAGCTGTCTTAAAATAGCCTGCTCAGAAATGACAAGACAGCTGGGTGAGGGGTGTGGTGGAGGACGGAGAGAGTGCACCACTAGCCTTGGAATAGCGGAGTGCTGCTATAAACTAATGATTAGTTAACCCCTCTGCAGAATTTCCCTCTGCGCCCCCAGACTGCAGCCGAACTGCCCGAGGGGGCAGCGCGCGTCTGTGCGCAGTCGTGAAAGTGTTCTTAACCTTTGTCGCCCGGAATGTCGTCTTGTCCTAAGATTAGGTGTCAGCGCAGTTACGTGCAGCTGAATGTTTGTTCCTGTCTGTCATTTAAGATATCACAGGGGTTCAGCCCTTTAAGTTTTAACACCTTAATGTGGTTTTCAGGTGCAACTACGGTTGGCAGGGCCCGTTCTGTGACGAGTGTCTGCCGTACCCCGGCTGCTTGCACGGGACCTGTGTCGTCCCCTGGCAGTGCACTTGCGAGAAGAACTGGGGCGGTCTGCTCTGTGATAAAGGTAAGGGTCCTAAATGCATCAAACATGCTCATACTGACAATTTGACCTAATTAGTTTTTGAAAAATCGAGGTCAACCTGGAATTGACCTATTAAATGGTCAGCAGTAGATCAGAATGAATACATTAAGCCTGTAAACATCTAGCTGCGAGGTGCCAAGGCAGCAAATTCATATCGTGGTGTTAAATAGAATTACAGCATCTTACACTGAGCTGGTTTGTTGGCTGCAGTGTTAGCACAGGCTGTGCATCATGTGACAGCGCACGCACAAACACACACTCTGGATATTGTGGTTGTGATTGGAGTGGCGCTCGGATATCTGATCTGTTGGTCAGCGTGCGTCCTAGAAGGTGGTTAGGAATGAGAAGCAGCTGAGAGGTGCCTACAGTTCTCTTTATTTATTTACCAGCTTTTATGTGCACGGCCTCGCCTTACAAGGCCTGCTGGGAGCCCAGCAATAGTTTCTGCCAACTGTTTTTATTCAAAGAGCAAATGTTTGCAGGCTTTAAAAAAAAAAAAAACAGAATATAGTGTTAGTACTGCTTTCCCCATGGCCTTAAGAAGTACCCCAGTTCACTGTTTTATGTGTCCTTACAGATTTGAACTACTGCGGCACGCACCATCCCTGCGTCAATGGCGGGACCTGCATGAACTCTGAACCGGATGAATATAACTGTGCCTGTCCCGAAGGGTACTCGGGCAAGAACTGTGAAATAGGTACGAGATGGATGGGGGGGGGTTCAGTAAATAAAAGAGCTACATGGAGCAATTATTTATATGATGTTGTGCAGATGGATGGATGGATGGATTAATAGAAAAACAACGGATGATTGTTGGGTTAAATGGGTGGTGTTGGGATGAATTAATTGATAAATGGATTGATAAATAGACTGATAAATGGAAAAATGGATAAGCAAAAATGTGTGGATGGATGTTGGGATGGATGGATGGATACTAAATAGATGGATAGACTGATTGATAAATGGATAGAAGGATGGATGGATGAATAGATACACAGATGAATGAATGGAAAAATGGTAGATGGGCTGTAAATGGATGGACTAATAAATAGATAAATAAATAAATAGATGGATGGAAAATGGATTGATTTATAAATTGACAAACAGATAAATAGATTGATAAATAGATAATTGGATGGATGGATGGATGGAAAGAAAAGCTATTGATATATGGATGGAAGAATAAAATAATGAATGGATTGATAGGTGAATGGGTGGATGTATGATAGATGGACTGATAAATGGATGAACTAATAAATAGATAAATGAATAAATAAATGGATAAATTAATAGACAGATGCTTAAATATGTTGATAACCGGATAGACAAATGGATAGATTGATAAATAAATAGATGGAAAATTTAGATGGATAGATAGAAGAAATATGGATGTATAGATGAATAGAAAAATGATGGATATATGGATGGATAAAAAATATGAATGGATATGTAGATGAATAGAAAAAAAAGGATAGGTTGATAATTGGATAGAAAAATGGATGGATGAATAAGAGAAAAATATGGATGGTGAATAGAAAAATATGAATGGATGCACAGATGAATAGAAAAACGATGGATGGATAGATTGATGGATGGATGAATAGAAAAACAATGGATATATAGATGGATGAATAAAAACATGATGGATAGATGAATAGAAAAAAGGATAGAAAAATGGATAGATTAAATAATTGGATGGATGGATGGATGGATTTATGGATGGATGGATGGGTGAATAGAAAAACTATGGATGTATAGATAAATTAATAGAAAAATTATGGATATATGAATGGATGAATAGGAAAAAATATGGATGGATGCATAGATGAATAGAAAAATGATGGATGAATGCATGGATGGATGAATAGAGAATGATGGATATTTAGATGAATAGAAAAAAAATTATGTATGGATGAATAGAAAAAAGGATAGGTTTATAAATGGATAGAAAAATGGATAGATTGATAAATAAATGGATGGATGGATGCATAGATGAATAGAAAAATGGATGGATAGATGGTAAGATAGATAGTCATAGACATAGTCTTTATTAAGATTTCAATGTATTTATAACATACTGTTTTTTGTTTGTTTTTTTTTTCAGCTGAACACGCATGCGTTTCCAACCCCTGTGCGAACGGAGGCACGTGTCACGAAGTCCCGACCGGATTTGAGTGCCAGTGTCCACCAGGCTGGGAGGGACCCACTTGTGCTAAAGGTGCGTAAACCTTTCGTGCACCTTCCTGTCTGTATTTTCCAGGCTCAATCTGTTCCGTCTGGAGACCTAGTTACAGCGCTAGACTGGAGCACAGACACCCGTCCCCTCCCCAACATGTGTCCAGATGCTGTGGCCAGTGTGCCGCTTGGCTGCTTGTCATGCTGGGATGTGTCAGGTACATGGCAGGGGAAGCCAGTCTTGGATCTTGGCAGCACAGCAGGATCCCATCGCATGGCGTGCGTAGCTTGAGCTCTTACGGGTCGCGGATTAGAGCCTGGTGATACCCATCACTGAGACAGGGGGGATTTGCATAATCTGTCTTCACTTTGAACCAGCATTTGGCTTCACAAATTGAGAACGCAGTGTGTCATGGGCCGCCCTTCCTTCTCCACCCCTCCTGTTCCACAAAGCATCCCACTTTAGTGCCACAGAGCTCGTATTTGATCGGTTGCAAATGTGTTTCTCACCTCCAGGATGCCTAGTGGTTTAATTTTTGGTATTTCTCACACTCTTCATCGCTCCCTCCACATCCTACCTCCTCGGTCTCATCCACCACACATATGGGGCTGTGTTTCCATCGTCATAGCAACAGCAGGGTCCCCTGCTGGAATTTGGACATTCGCCCCCCCACCATTTTGCCCATAAAGGTTTTTCCCCCCACCTCTTCCCTCTTCACTTGCCTGTCTGACCCTTTTACACACCCCGCTCCACCCCATTCACCACAATATATGTATAAGACTAAAGCGAGAAGAAAGGAGGGAGGAATTTCTCTTGTTTTTGCTTCCTCGTATTTTCTTCCAAATTTCAAATGGCTGCTGCTCAGTTCTTTGTGCCTTTGTGCCTGTATTAAAACTGTAACGATTTGTGCTCTAATAGCAGCTAATCTGGCGACCTGGATTATATCAAACTCTAATCGTGTTACTGTCTTGCATAAAGAAAAGCCTATGCTCTCTTTGATAAACACACTGACACTCTCTCCTGTCCTTTTCTCCAAAGCCATTTAACCAGCATTATTTTGTTTTGTTTTATTTTATTTTATTTATTTTAATTAGTGCTGTCAAATCGATTAACCACATCCATAATAAAAGTTTGTGTTTACCTAATATATGTATGTGTACATTTATATGTATATAATAGTGTATAATAGTACACATACACATATTATGTAAACAAGACTTTTTTTTGGATTTGATTAATTGCAATTAATCAGTTTAACGGCACTAATTTTAATTCATTTTTAGTTTTTATTTTTTTAATTAGTGCTGTCAAATTAATTAATCATGATTAATTGCATAAAGTCTGTGTTTACGTAATATATGTAAATGTACTGTGTATTTTTATATGTACATAATAGTATATAATAGTACACATACATATTATGTAAACAGACTTTTTTCGATTCAATTAATCGCAATTAATTGGTTTAACAGCGCTAATTTGAATTAATTTTTATTTTATTTATTTAGTTAGTGCTGTCAAACTGATTAATAGAAAATAAAAGTTTGTGTTTACATAATATATGGATGTGTACTGTGTATACACAAGACTTTTTTGAATTCGATTAATCGCAATTAATCAGTTTAAAGGCACTAATTTTAATTCATTCTTATTTTATTTAAATGTTTTAGTTAGTGCTGTCAAATCAATTAATCATGATTGATCGCATACAAAATCAAAGTTTGTTTACATAATATATGTATTGTGTATTTTTATATGTACATAATAGTACACACACATATTATCTAAAAATACTTTTTTTGGATTCGATTAATCGTAATTAATCGGTTTAACAGCAATAATTTTAATGCATTTTTATTTTATTTTTTTAGTTAGTGCTGACAAATTGATTAATAGAAAATGAAAGTTTGTGTTTACATAATATATAATATGGATGTGTACGGTGTATATTTATATGTATGTAATAGTATATAATAGTACACATACAAATATGTAAACAAACTTTTTTTGGGTGCAATGATTTAACAGCGCTAATTTTAATTCATTTTTAAATTTTTTTAATTTTATTAAATGATGAAAAATTTTAAAAAATGAATTAAAATGAATTAAAGTGTGTGTGTGTGTGTATATATATATATATATATATATATATATATACATATAAGTTTACACAGCACACATACATATTTTATGTAAACAAACTTTGGATGTGATTAATCGCTTTTACAGCGTTAATTTTAATTCAGTTTTTTATGTTTATTTTATTTTATAGATTATTGCATCATTTTTTTGAATGATGCAAAGCAGAAGACAAACACAGCTACACATTATGTAGAGTAACAAGTTATTAAAACCAATAATATGTGAAAAATATGACTGGATATGTGTGAAGCCATTATAAAACATACCTGCACTCGTGTGACTGTGTATCATTTTAATTGTTTATTATTGCACCGAATTAGGACCTACGTTGGCAACACAGCAAGCAATGCATCATCTAAATTGTTCACATATATTAATTTTAGAATGCATGCTGTAGTTTTCTGCTTGTTGGATGTGTTTTTCTTTTAAATTCTGTGAATATACTGCAATATTGAAACAATAAAGAACACATGCTGACACATTTCCATTGCATTGTATACATTATAATGCCTTGCCCTACTTTGTATCATTTTAAAATCAATGTAACTGATCCTTTCTCTAGTATCTGTAGCGCGTGTGTGTGTGTGTGGTGGGCGGTGAATAGCCTGCACACACATGCTGGGTGTAAAATTGCCCAGTTTGAATGTTTATATGCATGAAACTGAAAACATCCCATAATATTATGGGATGTAACTCCTGTAATAGCTTTTTTATGCAAACTGTCTCTCAGCATGTCATTTAAAAGCACAATTTCAGGTGTGTTTTTCATATCTGCAGAACGTAACATGATTTTGTGTTGATGTTGCAGACATGGATGAATGTGCCTCCAGCCCGTGTGCGCAAGGCGGAACATGTATTGACCTGGAAAATGGCTTTGAGTGTGTCTGCCCTCCGCAGTGGGTTGGGAAGACCTGTCAAATCGGTAAGATTGAGATCCTCCTGTATTGCAGTCATGCTTGAGTTTAAGTTTTTAATATACACACTGTTCACTGGACCATCCACTCATGTCATATTATTCATTTTTGCATTGCCATTTGTTGGAAAATATGAACCATTATGCATCCGAATGAGGTGTGTTAGATCTAAATTGCATGCACTTCGACAAGCCAGCATGTGTTTTAAACAAAGCAAGACTTGAAACAAGTGATTTGTGACAAGTGTTTGCATGAGGAGCTTGTAATAGTTGTTGACTGTAAGGCAGCCGTATATGCATATGTAAAAAGAAAGGCCAGCCTTAGAACTGGTTCTAAGACTAGATCAGATGGCAGTGCAGGCGCCACAGGAGTTTCCATCATCCTTTTGCTCACAATGGTGTGCGGCCCTTGTCAGGGGAAGTGATGAATGTGAAAGGAAGTGGATTGTGACCTGTAAACAAGCGTGGGGTGGGAACAGGAGTCGGCCTGCTCATCTTACGCTTCAAACCTTAGCCTCCAGCTTGAGTTTCACTCACAAGAGCCAGGCCTGAGCATGGTGGGGAGTCGTGTTTCCCGGAGGACAGGTGCGCAGGGGAGCGGAGCGCACCTCACTAGGGGCCCCTGATGAATATTTAAACACCTAATAAGCACTAGTTTTTTCATGGCGAAGTCAAGAGTCATAGCCCCCTGAACTGGCTGGTCACCTGCTGTAGTCTAATGGAGGAGAGATGCGATTACGACCAGCCCCTTAGTTTGCGATGGGAAAACTTTTTTCTTGGCCCGTTTTGTCTTGCTTTACAGTAAAAATATTTAAAGGGATAGTTCACCCAAAAATTAAAATTCTGTCATTAATTACTCACCCTCATGTCGTTCTAAACCCGCAAGACCTGCGTTCATCTTGTTAACACAAATTAAGATATTTTTGATTAAATCAGAGATGCTTGCTGACCCTGCACAAACAGCAACGCAACTGACACGATCAAGGCCGAAAAAGGTAGTAAGGACATTACAATATTAAAAATTGTTAAAATAGTAAGATTTTTAAGATAGACTAATGGAAAGTATCTGTAAAGGCATGTAGACGTTTTTTATATTTTAAATAAGTGTTTATTATTAAAACTTTATATTCATCAGTGAAGCAGTGAAAAAAATCTTAGTTTCCAAAATAAATGTTTTTTAATGTAGATAATAAGAAATGTTTTTTGAGGAAAGAATGATTTTTGAAGGATCATGTAACAGTAAAGGCTGGACTAATGGCTGCTGAAAATTCAGGTTTGCCATCACAGGTATAAATTACATTTTATTAAAGCTGGGCAATGATTAATTGCATCCAAAATAAAGGTTTTTGTTTACGTATTTATGATGTGTATATATAAAGACACACACATACAGTGTATATTTTGAAAGAATTTACATGTATTTACATTTATATATTTATATTCATATAATTTATATTATATATAAATATATTTAATATATAAACATAACATTTATTACTTAAATATATACATGTGTATGCGTATACTTTTATTTTGGATGTGATTAATCACAATTAATTGTTGCCCAGCTATATAATATAATATAACATAATATAGATGTAACATACAACCCTACTGTACAAAACTCATAAGAAGAAACTAAGAAGAAACAGTTATTCCAACAAAGAAATTAAAAAAAAAAAAATGCAATGCAGGGACTTCTGGGAATATCAATTTATGGTTATTCACTGTAAATTTTACATGCTTTTTCACTCACAAAAATGGTATGCTACCGTTATATTCCAATACTGTTTTTCACCATATATAGTAGGGGAATTTACCGTTAACCATTTAACAGGTTTTTACTGTAGCATTTTATTTTACAGTCTTTTACCGTTAAATTCACGGCCAATTTTTACAGTGCAAATCTTAAATAAAATGATCTTGTTTTAAGGATGTTTAGGTATTTTATTGGAATAAGCAGAATATACTATTTGAGGTTTATTTATTCATCTATTTATTTATTTTGCTGTGTAATGGTCATTGATCAGGGAGTGAAGCAGTCTGGCAACATTGTGACTGTTAGAGTTTCAAGCCAGCAGACTGTTCAATGGGCTTAATGGTGGTGGGGTTACACAGCGAGATCTCCAATTTCTCTGCCCCTATCCTGCTACTCTACACTTCCCATCTCCTCCTCTTCAATCTCCCAATCTACCGATTGTCTACGCAATCTCCCAACTCTTTCTTTCCCTCACTTTCACAGATGCAAATGAGTGTATGGGGAAGCCTTGTGTAAATGCTCACTCTTGCAAAAACATGATTGGTGGATATCACTGTGACTGCTTTCAAGGATGGGCCGGACAGAACTGTGACATCAGTCAGTATCTCCTCATGCTCCTTTCCTGTCCTTTCCTCCGTCTTTAACAGCATACACTATAGTGGTGCTAAGGGTTTCCTCTTTGGACACTTGATATCCTGTGGGGTTCTGCACACTGTATATTTTATCTTAGGCTTTACTTATTGCATGCTGGGTTATTGGTTGTACCTCACTCACATGTGTGCTGATTGTACTAACATTTCCATCCTCAGCACACTTACCGAGCTCATCTAATTCGGTTAATTGCTCGTCTTCAGCTGTCCCTAACTGCTGTCCTGATTTCCTCCACTTAGCCATTGATTAATTGCTTCATTTACTTTGCCCACGACTGCAGATCTCAATGGCTGCCATGGACAGTGCCAGAATGGAGCAACATGCAAGGTATAGCCTGCTACAATTCGTTGTTTACTTTAGCAACTCAATTAATTGTGGTATTTATATTAAGTGATATTTCATTTGTGTCTGAGCAGGAGCTGGTTCATGGAGGTTACCACTGTCAGTGTCCTCCAGGTTTTGTGGGCTTGCACTGTGAAGTCTCAAGGAACAAATGTGCCAGCGGTCCTTGTCAAAACGGCGGCCGCTGCCATGTCATTCTGGACAGTTTTGTTTGCGAATGCCCGCCTAACTATGCAGGGATGCTCTGTGAGGTGAGAATCATTACTGTTTATAGTGTTAAAGACATTTCTTTTTCTTTATAAAATTTTATTTGGTTTTATACCCAGATGGGTTTTTTTGTTTTGCTTTTTTTGTTTTATGCCCAGATGTTTTTTGTTTCATTTAGTTTCATTTTGCTTTGTTTTTTGTTTTATGCCCACTTTTTTTGTTTTGCCCAGATATTTTGTTGTTTTTTTTGTTGTGCCCAGATGTTTTTATTTTTGTTTCGTTTTATGCCCAGATTTGTTTAATTTTGTTTCATTTTGCTTTGTTCGTTTTTTTGTTTGATGCCCAGATGTTTTTGTTTTATTTTTTTTCCCATTTCATTTCATTTGGTTTTGCTTAGTTTTTTTTTTATGCCCACGTTTTTTTTGTTTTGTTTTGTTTTTCCTGGATATTTGTCTTTTTATTTGTTTTTATTTATTTAATGCCCAGATATCTGTTTTGTTTTGTTTTGTATTTTGTTTTATGCCCAGATGTTTTTTGTTTGTTTTGCTTTATGCCTAGATGTTTTTTTGTTTTATGGCAAAATGTTTTTGTTTTGTTTTATGCCCAGATGTTTTGTTTGTTTTGTTTTATGCCTTGGTGGGTTTTTTGTTTTATGCCCTCATGCTTTTTGTATTGTTTTGCCCAGATTTTATTATTTGCCCAGATGTTTATTTTTGTTTTGTTTATGGCCAGATGTTTTTTTAGTTTAGTTTTGTTTGATGCCCAGATGTTTTTGTTTTGATTTGCTTTATGCACTGATGTTTGTTTTGTTTATTCCAGATGTTTTTTGTTTGTTTTGTGCCCAGATGTTTTTGTTTTGTTTTGCTTTATGCACCAATGTTTGTTTTGTTTTTTCCAGATGTTTTTTTTTGTTTGTTTTATGCCCAGATGTTTTTTGTTTCGTTCTATTGTTTTAATCTCAGATTGTTTTTTGTTTTGTTTCTTTTTTTGTTGTTTGTTTATTTTTCTTTGCTTTTTACTTTTTTTGTTTAGTTTTGTTGTTGGTTTATAAACATTAAATGGAAACAGTGGGGCTCGGTCTTCATTAATCAATGACATTTAGCTTTACAGATGGTCACTTCTCCATTCATACTTCGCTCACAATCTTGTTCGGCGCGGCTAAATTGGTCGGCACCCCCATCGTCGCGTGTATGTATGTTTAAAGCCTTGGTGTAAGGCAGATCAAGCCTGCTATTCGGCCACAGGTGTGCCAGGGTAACTAGAGCAGGGTTTGGGTGGAGGGCTGGAGTATTTTTTCTTCATGTGGCCATTATTGCTGGTCTGGAGCCAGTTTAAGTCTAGTGGCAGGCTAAAGATGGACTTCCATAGAGGTGCTGGAAGCTGGTCCTGAGCCAGTCTCAGCTTACTGTGCAGACTAAAAATAAGTTGTAGTGAATGAGGCAACTCTTCTCATGGCCTCCTGGCTGCCTGCCCACAATCAGCCCGGGAAAGAGAAGGCCTTGATTTTCACGTTATATTCATGCCTGGCGTGCCATGAGCTCACATTAGACCATACCGTCTGCAGTCTTTTAGAGAAGTGAGACTACCATGGAAGCTTTTGATCTGGAAGAGCTGTTTTCAGTGCAGGTGCACAAAAGGCTACATATAATGGTCCAGTATTAACATGTTTTCATGTGACATCAGATCTGTTTAATTGAAACGTTGTTAGAATAAATTTGTGATTTACAACTTTTAGCTGCAGTGAAAAATCTGTTTGCTTCTGATTTAAAAAGCTTCAGATTCATAATTTAAAATGATGTGCTCACCAGTTTTAACTATCAACATACCACTGTTTGAAACGCATCCAAATGAGTTTGTTCTATGGATCCACTACAGATGGCTTATTATCTCTTACATCTGTCTGCTTCAGCAATTTTATGTATCTCGATACAGTCTGGTTTGCAGACGCTCCTCTTACATCACTGCCTGAATAAGTGCTTTTTGCAGCCATTCGGCTTCCAGTATATACAGTGTATATCCCTAATAGAATAAACGTAGTGGCCTTGGAGCTCAGGAGAACAGTGTTACAGTACAAACTAACAACTTACATGGCAGCTGGCATGTAGAGGTTGTTTACATTCCAACAAAGGTTCATCTCCTTAAGAAATTCATTTGTGAGAAAAATGAGAAGTTGGGACAGTGAGGGAGTCATAGAAAAATGCAAAAAGCTGCATTAATCAGTAAACATTACCGGAACAGGTGTCTAGTGGGTTTTTGCTATTTTATTTTATATTTCATTTTATTTTATAATTTTATGTTTTGTTTGATTTCATTTAATTGAATTTTATTTTTCAAATGTTTTGGGTTGGTGAGATTTTATTTATTTTATTTGTCTATAATAGCATCTTATGCTCACCAAGGCAGCATTTATTTGATAAAAAAAATACAGTAAAACAGTAATATTGTGAAGTGTTTATTTAAAATATATATTTTTTTAATTTTAAAATAATATCGTATTTGGCTGGCAATTTAACACATTAATTCAGAAAAATTAATGATATAAAAATGAATGCATTTAAAAATACCCTTCACCCATAGAGAATTTGATACAGCATCCTAAAAATGTGGCACCCATGGCAAGAGACATGATGCAATGGGTAAAGACGTCTGTCTGCTTGTGTCCTAGACCGTAGTTAACAAATAGCACAGACAGAACGTGTGAACGTGTCCTAAGTCTACCTCAGACAGATTGGCAAACTCAATTGCAAAATGATAAATTGCTGTGGAATGACTTATGGTGAAAAAAGCCACTTTTGTATAATATAATTTGTGACCCTGGACCACAAAACCAGTCTTATGTTGCACGAGTATATTTGTAGCAATAGCCAAAAATACATTGGATGGGTCAAATTTATAGATTTTTCTTTTATGCCATAAATCATTAGGATATTAAGTAACGATCATGTTCCATGAAGATATTTTGTAAATTTCCAACCGTAAATATATCAAAGCTTAGTAATATGCATTGTTATGATCTTCATTTGGTCAATTTTAAAGGTGATTTTCTCAATATTTTGATTTTTTTTTTTTTGCACCATCACATTTTCAAAAAATAGTTTCAAATAGATAGTTTTCCAAAGGTTTTCAGATAGTTGTATCTCGGCCAAATATTGTCCTATCCTAACAAACTATACATCAACAGAAATAATGTGTATTTTAATTGTTTTATTATTCATAGTAATAATTATTGATTTAATAATTTATAATTAAGCTCATTACATGGTATATTTGAAATTTCATTGGTCATAACACAGGGCCATTATTATTAAAAAAAAAAAAGTATTAAATGATGTGAAGTTTGTTAAATATGTTAACATATTAAAAAAAAAATATGTAAAAAAAGAAAAAGAAAAAAAAAAGTAAGAATTAAGAGTTTCTGTGTAAAATAGAAATTCATTTCTAAGAATATTTACCAGAACAAGGCCAAGTCGAGGTAGGAGAACTAGATGTGCAAAAGTGTTCCTTGTCCCAGTTGAATATGCTCGGTAAGAGCGGAAGGATGTCTAAATTTAGCCGCACAGTTTGTTTTGATTGGTCTCTTGTGTGAGTATAATGGTGCTGTCTCCTTTAGCTGTAGGCTTATGGGAGTCTTCAACAGCTTACCTGCCTGTTTATGACTATATCTTAGGAGGACTGGCCTAACTTAATCTCCCTGTCTCATTTGAAGGTGGAGAGTCTGTCTCGCCTAAACCCCTGTGAGCCGAACCCTTGTCAGAATAAAGCTTCATGCTACAGCCTGCCGGGTGACTTCTACTGCGCCTGTCCTGAAGACTACGAGGGCAAGACCTGTGAAAACCGCAAGGACCACTGCAAGACAACCCCATGCCAAGGTATTGCCCTTTCTGAAACAGACGGAGATGACCTGCTTTTGTACAGCAGCCATCTGATCTTATTCCCGCTTGTCTTGTTTTGACATTCCCAGTGATTGACAGCTGTACAATTGCTGTGGCGAGTAACAGCTCGGATGGGGGTGTGAGACACATCAACTCTAATGTGTGTGGTCCTCACGGACGCTGTATCAGCCAGCCAGGCGGCAACTTCACCTGCACCTGTGAGCTCGGCTTTACAGGAACTTACTGCCATGAGAGTGAGTCATCCTTACTGTTTCACCTTTTCCCTTTTTTAATCATGCTCCTGTGACGCCTTTTCATCTTTGTTTGTTCGCTTCTTATCCTAGCGTAGTAGATGGGTAATTGATATGACATTTTAAGCAGTTTCAGTAGATCCTTGTGCTGTGAAACTTTTTTTAAACCAGTTGAACTCAACTGAAAATATTATATTTAAAATTCCACAAAGTTCACATAATCAGTCTGATTTGATTAAGTACCTAAAAATAGTGCAGAAACGTACTTCATTATGTTTATTTAATTAAAAAAATGGTTCATTTCCAGTTCTATATTAGATTTTGGTCTTCTGAAGTTCAGTGTGGACCTTTTGAACCTTATTGTGTCCTAAAATCTGGATGTTTATCAATTTTATATATCGACTACACAGATGTAAATGACTGCGTGAGCAATCCGTGTCGAAACGGAGGCACCTGTATCGACGGGATCAGCTCTTTCCAATGCTTCTGTCCGGACGGCTGGGAGGGTGACCTCTGCGACCTCAGTGAGTGTCCTTCTTTATCTTCCTCATCATCTTGATCTTCTTTACATTCAGTATCTTATTTTTTCATTTGTGTTTCTGCACTCAGATGTAAACGAGTGTAGTCGGAGCCCCTGTAAGAATGGCGGCCGCTGTGTGGACCTGGTCAACGACTTCTACTGTGAATGTGCCAATGGCTGGAAAGGAAAGACCTGTCATTCACGTAAGTTACCGCTCCTTGTTTTATGTCAACGGACTCCCTCTTTTCACACTATATAGTTTAACTGTGTATGTTAACTGACTGGTAAATTTTTTTGTCTTTAGGTGAAAGTCAGTGTGATGCCACCACTTGCAGTAATGGAGGGACCTGCTATGACCACGTAGACGCTTTCCGCTGCGCCTGCCCTCCCGGTTGGGGAGGAAGTACATGCAACACAGGTGAGCAGACCTCTATGAAAGTCTGGTTTTCATATTCACTTTATTCACAGTAGGGTTTCTTAGAACCAAAAATGCCTTTTTATAAGCCCAGACTATTTATAGGCTCCCCTCACTTGCATAAAGCATAGCAAATTGTATAATCAAATCGATAATCATGCCCTCTCAATGCCCTTTATAGACCGTTTTATATTGTGTTGTAAGTTGCCGATTTAATTTATAGAATTGTCCTTTATTTATTGAGTTTTTGCATTATTTTTATATGTATTTATATTTAGATATTTATATTATTATAGCTTCTTAATTTGGTTCAGAGCCGAAACAATTTAATAACATTTTTGAATTTTTTTGTGAATGCCTATACAGAAAATGAATCCTAAATCATGGTTGGTTTATATATATAAAATGTACATATAGAAAATGTATATAAAAGTACAAAGTCACAGTCCAGAGTCTTCTATCTTTGTTTTTTGTTTTTGTTTTTTTCGCTTTAAATTAGTGCTGTCAAAGATTCATCGTGATTAATCACATCCAAAATAAGTTTTTGTTGTTTTTGTTGTATTATGTACATACACATACGGTATATTTTGAAAATATTTCTATTTATTTACATGTGTATATATTTATATTCATACAAATAATATTATATATAAACATATTTAATATATGAAGATAACATTTTTCTTAAATATGTACATGCATGTGTGTATTAATTTAATTTTAGTTTAAAATTAAATTTGTTTTTAAATTTGTCTATAAAGAAAATGAATGCAAACTTTTATTTTATTTATTTATTTTTTTTATTTTTTTGTGTGACCCTGGACCACAAAACCAGTCTTAAGTAGCATGGGTATGTTTGTAGCAATAGCCAAAAATACATTGTATGGGTAAAAATGATTGATTTTTCTTTTATGCCAAAAATCATTAGGATATTAATTAAAGATCATGCTCCATGAAGATATTTCCTACTGTAAATATATGAAAACATTGCTAAGAACTTAATTTGGACAGCTTTAAAGGCATTTTTCTCAATATTTAGATTTATTTTTTGCACCCTTTAGATTCTAGATATTGCGCCCTGAGATACTGTCAAATTGTTGTATCTCGGCCAAATATTGTCCTGTCCTAACATACATCAATGGAACGCTTATTTATTCATCAATCTCTTCAAAAATTGACCCTTATGACTGGTTTTGCGGTCCAGGGTCACATTTAGTAACATCCTCTGACCCTATTTGAGATATACTAGTCTACAGAATTGCTCACTATCTAACTTTTCCATTTCGTCTTTGTGCTTCAGCGAAGAACAGCACTTGCGCGTCCAGCCCCTGCCTGAACGGAGGAACTTGCGTGGGCGGTGGTGACACGTTCACCTGCATCTGTAAAGATGGCTGGGAGGGGCCCATCTGCGCTCAGAGTGAGTGAATTCCCCCATTCACAATTTAGCTGCCAGTGCATGTCTGCATACCACTGAAAGCAAACATCATGATCCACAAAAGTGTTAAATTACATCCGATCGATGCACAAATGTCTCGCATTGACGCTCTCTTTTGATTCCTTGCAGACATCAACGACTGCAACCCTCACCCCTGGTAAGAAGACCTACAGTTGTTCTCCTACTTATTTACTCTATCCCGCCCCGGGACGCCAGTAGATCTGCTGTGCCCTCTGTTTGGGCCGACCCTCCCCTTCCCTGTACAACATAGACAGCTAGGAATAAACCTTTTAATGTGGCTTTCTGCCCTATTCCACCCTGTTGTTCCTGCCACGCTAACCCCCATTCTTTGCAAGCGGATGCATCGAGGGGAGGGGTTCGAGGGGGAACACTGGTTGTAAAGACTGGAGAAGATGTCCCTAAATCACCCCTAAATCCGACAGCTCAGGAGACCCCGGGCTGGTTTTAATGGGAGCCACAATAGAGCCGATGGCCCTAAAAGAGCACCCCCAGCGGTGAGGGGAGGAGGGAATGGACAGGCTCTTTTTCTCCCAGCCTGCTCTGTCCTCCTGCCTTTCTTCATCGCTGACCTGGGAGCAAGGGATTTGGGAGGTGGGGCGGGAGTAGGGGGTGGGGATCCCAGCAAGGAGCCACTGTGGGGATTTGCATCTGAAAGGTGCCGGTATCCCGCATCCCTCTTCGTCCACTCTTCTCTTCCCCCTTTTTCCTGCCTTTCCTCTTCTATGCATGTATATTGGAAGTATTATGTCAATCACTGGGGCGAAGGTGTCTCTTTGGGCTGATAACCTCATTGTTCTCACGCCTCCTCACAGCTACAATGGAGGAATCTGCGTGGACGGGGTGAACTGGTTCCGCTGTGAATGCGCCCCTGGATTCGCTGGACCCGACTGTCGTATCAGTGAGTATCTTGAGGAGGAAAGAATAGGGATGTATAGAAAGAGGGTGTTGGTGGATTACCGAGCATCCCGTGCCCTTTGACCTCCTCGGGGGTCAAAGGTTAGCCGTGGCTCACAAACAGACAGAAGAGATAAATTATTCAACCAGTGGAAAAATTCCTCTCCTTGTCTCTTGTGTCCATTGACTTACTCTTTAAGGATTCCATGCATTTCCCCAGCCTCATTTTCCGAGGTGCAGCCATGGGAACGCCATCAATCCTAACGCTTTATGTATTGATTTCAAATCACAGTTTTAGCTTTTCTAACCGTTTGACATTTCAGCCCTAGGCAGTAGGGGTATTGATGCGAATGCATGTTCTTTTTGCTTCACCAGATATTGATGAGTGCCAGTCGTCACCCTGCGCCTACGGTGCCACCTGTGTGGATGAGATCAATGGCTTCCGATGTGTCTGTCCGCTCGGTCGCACCGGACCTCAATGCCAAGAGTGTAAGAGTTATTGTTTAATCATTAAAACAGTCAATCTCTTTTCATCCCTCAGCTTGCTGGTATTGAGCAATGGACCTTAAAGACCCCATGAAACGTGCTTTCCCTATTGTTTCAAAGTGAGAGCCTCAAAAATAGCCAGAATGGTGCATTTACTTCACAGCCATGAACATTATTTCTGCTTGTTAGTCAGAAGCAGGTGGGACATTCTGTCTTTAGAGAGCGTTTGATTGGACAAAAATCTCTCTAGTGCAGGATAAATATTTTTTTAAGTTTCCTGGAAAATAAACATTGTACATTTTAAATGCATATACTGTTCAAAAGTTTACGTTAAATTGTAATATTTTGAAATATTTCTACAAATATAAAACAACTGTTTTCTATTTTAATATGTGACCATGGACCAAAAAACCAGTCAAGTAGCATGGGTATATTTGTAGCAATAGCCAAAAATACATTGTATGGGTCAAAATGATCATTTTTTTATGCCAAAAATATTCATTAGGATATCCATAAATATATCAAAGCTTAATTTTGTATTAGCAATATGCATTGCTAAGAACTTCAGTTGGACAACTTTAAAGGCAATTTTCTCAATATTTAAAAAAAAATTTTTTTGTACCCTCAGATTCCAGATTTTCAAATAGTTGTATTTCAAACCATACATCAATGAAAAGCTTATTTTTTCATCTTTCAGATGATGTATAAATCTCAATTTCAAAAACTGTACCCTTATGACTGGTTTTGTGGTCCAGGGTCACATATATTTTAAAATGTAATTTATTTCTGTGATGGCAAAGCTGAATTTCACATGATCTTTCAGAAATCATTGTAATTTGGCACACTAGCCTGTAGATGAACTAAAAGCTAATAGGTGTGGATCTGAAGCTACAAAACGGGGAATATGGTTCCTAAGAAGTGAACGACATAAAAGGCAGACGGCATCGTTCGTAGAAGCATTGACCTGGCATCATGTGACTTAGATCATTCCAGACAGGAAAGGGATCTGCTCCTAAATTAGAATTGGCCCCAGTCTTACGGTGTTTGTGTTTGTGTTGTGGCGCAGTCATTGGCATTGGGAAGACGTGTCACTATGCTGGACTTCAGTTCCCGCATGGCAGTCGCTGGGAGGAAGAATGCAACACTTGTCAGTGTGTTAACGGCAAAGTGGAGTGCACCAAGGTAAGTGTCTGGGGAAAAAAACAAGTCTTTTTTCTATTTTATATAAATAAATTAATATGTTCACAACACTTTTTCAGGTGGTGTGTGGCCGACGGCCGTGCCTGTTGCCAGGGACGCCAGGGCAAGAGCTTCACTCCTGTCCAGGAGGTCGTGAATGCCTGGAGCACAACTTCCTGACGTGCCTCTCTCCCCCTTGCCACCAGTGGGGGTTTTGTTCAAGGCCTGAAGCCACCCCAACCCTCCAAACCAAATGTGAGCCCAACTCAGTCTATCTGGACAAGAGCTGTGCTCGCATCACCCTTATATTCAACAAGGAGAAATTACCCACAGTAAGTATTCACCTTTAAATTGTTGTTTTATTCAATTACACAAAAGCCCTGTGTGGTGGTACCATGGTACAATGATGGTATCAGACGGTAACATCATTGCCATAGTCTATGAAAACATGGTAATACCAGTTTGTTAGTGATATCGTCTCTGTCCAATTCATGACACATGCTACCATATAGAAGTTTGTGGTCAGTAAGATAGCTAACTTATAACTTTTGAGTTTTTTGTATCTTCAGATCTTCAGTCATCATAGCTTGGTAAATATTGGTCACAGACACAGAGATTTACTTTAAATTTCATCAAGCTGATTACTCACTTAAAAACTCCCACAGATCATGTTTTCATGCCATTTTAAGTCTCATTTTAACGTTACAAAGTGGTTATATCTAAGTGTGTGAGTTGTTTACTTACTTTTTTTTTTTTTAAATTAGTCTTCCCATTAACTCTATAAACATTAGCCCATAAACATTATATTGTTCATTCAGACTGATTTGTGAACACACATGAACATAAGAGGCAGGATTTATGGCATGAACCAATCACAACCGATCATAACCAGTTATATCCAATCATATCATGATAGAGACATTGCCTCCTCTCAGAAGACTTTCCCCCATTCATTCTCAGTTACCCCTCATCAAACTTACCGCACGCTTTAGGGGGTCTGTTAAAGCTTAATGGGCTCAGGGGAGGTGAGAAAGAATGAATCGCATTTTCAAGGGCCTAAAAAAATGCTCAAACTCATGAAACCTTGCAAACATGCCAAAAGTGGTGAAAATTTACATCTGATATGGGTTTCAGAAGTGGGTATGGCAAAATGGCGCGATAGCGCCACCTATAAAATTTCAACTAAGTGCCCCTTGAGCTATGTTTCACATAAATGTATGAAATTCGGTAGACACATGTAACACACCAATACCTACAAAAAACTTCCCTGGTGTGACGTCCGAAACCAGCAGGAAATCTGTTATTTTGAATTTTCTTGGCAAGTTTTGTGCCGTTTTTGCCATTTTCGGGTGTTGTATTTAATTGAACTCCTCCTAGAGATTTAAAAATGATGCTAAATTTTTCGTTAAGAGGTGTGTCTGTGGCGGCCTGACAAACTTCGATGTTTGGCCATGAAACAGGAAGTTGTTATAATTCAGGCATACAATGTCCAAGCTGTACAATAACCGAGTCCTGTCCTGAATACATGCCCATGCCCATATCCAGTTAGTCATAGCGCCACTTGATGACAACAGAAAGTGCCATGTTTTATGCTTTAACAAACTCATAGATGCGGGTGTGAGGGCCCATTCAACACTACTTGCAGCTTTAATTTTAAACTGAAACTAATATTTCCCAATATTTCTGTCTTTACTGTAGTTTTAATCAGTTATGATCTTGAATAGCGCTGTTTCTGAAATATTGTTCTAAATATGCAATGTGTCTTCTAGGGAACGACAGTGGAGAACGTCTGCTCAGAGCTGAGGTATATGCCTGCCACGCGTAGCCTGGCGAAAGATCACGCGCTGTTGGTTCTTTGTGACCTCTCCTACAAAAACCAGGACGCAGTAGAGGTGGCAATCGTAAGTACATTTTGAAGACCCTCGCTTTGTGCACCTACATTTTAAATTCATGAGTCCTTTGCAAGCCTATACCCATCACACAGCAGTGTTGTGTGGGCCCCTAAGATCTATTATCAGGGGAATAGAAAGTCAAAGCCATGGGGGTCCTGGATACTCATCGCACAAATCTGTTAATGGATGCAAATTTGATTTCCTGACCGAGCCGAGCGCAGTTCCTCGAAATGCCCGGATGCCCAGAGCAATGCCAACCAGCCCCCTCTTCAAACTAGCCCATTATGTTGTAATGAGATTCAGTTGACTGACCAGCAGCGGTCCGTACTGCATTGCAGCATTCCCTCCACCCACACGGAGAGCGCTGGAACTGGGCTTCAGCGCATCTCACACAGCCTTAGGATGTACACTTTTGTCTTAGACAAAAAAATGTTGCATAACCAAATAAGCTTGAAATAATCCTTAAAATAACAAAAAAAAACATACTTGGGTAATGACATGAAAATTAACATTTTGCTGCCAGACAGGTTTTGTGTAATTTGAAGCCACATTTCCTTCGTTCAATGAAACATTTTGCCTTATGGATGTTACTTACAAATAGTGGTTACCTACAAATGCATCCTTTATCCTCGATAAGATTACACTAAATCCCTACAGTGTTGTAACAAGTCACTAACTGAAGGCCCTATTTAACTGTCCTGACTCATTAAAATGGAACCTGTAGGCAGGAAATTTAAACAGCTGCAGGTTTTTGCATGTTGAAAACAGAATAGAGTTGACTGAGTCAACTACTTTGTGAATAAAGACTGCTCTCGTTTTAGTTATTTTACTGATTAATTACAGGTCTTTTTGTTGGTCTTGTACCAAGATTGAACTTTTCTGGGGTCTGATGGAACAAATTGAAAACATCTAGGTGGCACAGCAGAAGAATTTTCAACACCAATGGAGAAAACATTACAGAAAACCAAACGTTCAGGTTTACAAACATAAAGTTGGATGTAGAAGATCAACAAATGTGACCCTGGACCACAAAAACCAGTCATAAGTAGCATAGGTATATTTGTAGCAATGGCTAACAATACACTGTATGGGTCAAAATGATTGATTTTTTTTTTTTAGCCAAAAATCATGAGGATATTAAGCAAAGATGATGTTCAGTGAAGATATTTTGTAAATTTGTAGGTCTATATTATAATTATAGGTTGTTCTTTGTAGGTGGTTTTTACTTGGAATCTTGGCTCCATGTTTGGGATGCAATCTAATGTATATTTATTCCACATTATTTCTCTTGCAGTCCTTCCAGCAGGATGAGCAGCCTAACCACAGTCAGATCCAGGAGGCAGCGAGTACCATCGTCAGCACGCTGTCCAAGCGGCACAACAGCACCGTCATGCTTGCCGTCATCGAGGTCAAAGTGGAGATGCCGGTCATGTCCCAGCCAGTGGGTGAGTAGAGCTGGGGCCAACTGGCCTCGAGGCTAAAGTCAGCCTTCATCCCCTGACCGAGTGTCAATTCCCCGTCTCCACCAATTAGTGCAGCTTAAATGTCTTTGTGAGTCACAGGAGGAAGGGTACGGAGAGGATCCAGCAGTTGTGGGCAGGAGGCCATAAACCTGTGTGACAGTCATATAACTCCTCCACAGTCATCTGTCACGCCACAGCAGTATATTAACAAGAATGATGGGACAAACTTAATGATTTTTTGGTTAAGGCAATTATAAATGGTTTTAAAAGAGGATTAATATTTGAAACCTGCAGGAATTAAAGCCAAATAATTTGCTCTTTTTCTCCCACATTTCGAGTCTGTAATGTTATGGTCAGTATTAAAAAAGATATACTATTTTGTCTAATTAAAAAAAAAAAAAAACTTAAATAATTCTTGACAATAGCTAATGAATGTTTAAGTGGATTATGAGCTAAAAAATAATTTATTAATTTAATTTCTATAATTATTTTAGAGTGTTTATTATATCGATAATTGTGAATACAAAAAAGTATTATATTATGTTACAGTACATTACATTACATTATATTATATGCACAAGTTGTGGCCAATGCTGATAAGACAATGGTTGTTTCTGTTTAATGTAATGGACAGCGTTACGAAATGTATATTATTTTGTCTAATAAAAAAAAAAAAAGAGGATAAATATTTGAAACCTAAATTAAAGCCAAATAATTTGCTCTTTTTCTCATTCATTTCAATTCTGTAATGTTATGGCTACACTATATTGTTATAAAACTATATTATACTTTTTTTTTAAATATTTTGTCTTATAAAAATTAGACATTAATTAATTTATTTAATTTATATAATTATTTTAGAGTCCTTATTATATTTATTACTGTGAATACAAAATAGTGTGTTTATATTATATTATATTATATTATGTTATATTATGTTATATTATATTATATTATATTATATTATATTATATTATATTCACACTATTTTAAATTAAATATCTAATACAATTAAGTATCTAATGCTGGCCAAATCGAAATATCTATTATTTTAATAGTTGTGGCCAATACTGAAAAGATGATGGTTATTTCTTTTTAATTTTATGGCCAATATTGCAAAATATATACTATTTTGTCTAATACAAAAAAATTCTAAAATAATTCTTGTTAATAGTTAATGAATGTTTAAGTGGCTCCTGAGCTTAAAAAATAATTTATACATTTAATTTATATCATTATTTTAGAGTGTTTATTATATTTACTATTGTGAATACAAAATAGTGATTATTATATTATATTATATTATATTATATACACACTATTTTGTCTTTATAACCTATAGGCATTAAATGATTTGATCTTTTTCTCCTTCATTTCAATTCTGTAATGTTATGGTCATTTTTTTTTTTTTGTCTAATAAAAAAAAAAATCTAAAATAATTGTTGTCAATAGCTAATGAATGTTTACGTGGCTTCTTATCCTAAAAATAATTTACAAAATAATTTACAAATTAGTGCGTTGATGGTTGTTTCAGTTTTAATTTCATGGCCTATATATACTATACTAATACATACCATTTAGTCTAATTAAATAAAATCTTATCAAAAGCAAATGAGTGTTCAAGTGATCTTAAAAATAATGTAATAATTTTATGCCATTTCATTGATATTTGTATCAGACAAGATAGTGTTTACATATGTTTATATTTTATATATACACACCATTTTATATTATTAATATATGTACACTGTTTCATCTCAAATAATATCTAAAAGATTGGTGGAAGGGGCCAGGCAATCAAAATCTCCACTACTGACCATTACTGATAAATGAAGTGACTTACATTAGCCAATAACCAATATAATTTTTATGTCGTACATCCCTACTTCATTATTTTCCTCTTTGGCCTGAATCCCAGATTTGCCTGGTCTGACTGGACTCTCTTTCCATACAGACTACCTGGTGCCCATCTTATGCGTCGTCCTGTGCGTACTCTGGGTCTTCTGCGTCATCGTCTGCGTGTGGTGGACCCGTAAGCGTCGAAAAGAGCGCGAGAGGCGGGAGCGCGTGCCCACGGAGGAGAGCGTCAACAACCAGTGGGAACCGTTGAGGCCCGTGACGCGGCCGCAGCACAAGGACAACCGGGACGCGCAGTACGAGCGCACCAAGCTCATGGCCTCCCCGGACCGGACCTGCACAAGCGGGGAGGACGAGGAGGAGATGGAGGAGGAAGAGCTGGAGCTGGTGGAAGAGTGGTGCGGGACGGAGGGGGGCAAGCGTCCCATCCAAAAGTACTCTAAACCTGCAGCGCGGACCAAGAACGGGCTGATCTGCACCACGCGGAGCAGCGGCAGCAGCGGCGGCTGCAGCAGCCCTTCCCTCAAAGCACCCTACTGGACAGGCTTCAGCCCAAAGGACAACAACTGTAAAAATGTCAATAACGCCACTGCTGAGCACAAGGAACATTGCGTATGAGATCCGAACGAGCAGGACGAGGAGACCAAGGCCATCTCAGAAACTAAGACTGAGTTTTTTTTCCCATGTGTTATTTTTATTTTTGACTTCTCTGAGGCTGATAAAGTGGCAAATTTCTTTCTTTCCTTTTTTATGTACAGAGGAAGCAAATTATATTTCATTATAAGGAGGCGGTGAGAAGCCTTGCTTTGTTTTTCGGAGAAAAAAAAACTGCTGGATTTGAAGCAGGACTAAGGAACACGTGAGACAACCCATTATTAAGACTTTTACGTTGTTGTTTACAAATGGTTGTGCTTTTGGTTTCGTTTCGAGTGGCCCGATTTTGGTGCAGACCACGTGCGGGAGGTGGGGGACGCTGGTTTCGGGGGATCCCGCTTCAACCGTTCATCTGTTCTCCTTCCACGCCTGCCTTACCGAGCTTGTCGTCCATGAGGAGGGCTACAGTGCCTATAAAGTGGCCTTGTTTTTTCTGTCTTGGCTGAACGCTCTTTAAAAAACGGATTGCAGTATTTTGAGTCGGTCGCAAGTGCCTTCGGACAAGCCCCTCGGTTCTCGATAGATCACGACAAAGAGAGGCTGGTCTTAAGAGCAGCTCCCATTATCACCATCAAGGTATTTGTTTAAACAAAGACAAGAGATCTGTAAATATGTGTATATAATAAAGGAGTCGCTGTGTATATTTGAATTTAGTAACTTAAGTCACTTTTTTATTATTATTATTGTTATTATTATAATTATGATTTAAATATTATGATTATTATTGTTTTTTTGTCTTTCCTTTTTTTTTTTTTCTTTTTTTTACACCATTCCTTTTATTTATGCCAGTTGATATGGCAGGTTTTGTAAGATGTATACAGCGTCCCACAGTCAGAACAAAAATATAATCAAGAGATCATCCTATTATGTTGTTGGTTTTGTTTTCACTAGACACCTATACGATCGTGTGCTGTATTGTGGCGTGTGTGTTCGCCTCTTTGAAGAGCCCTATTCCCTTTCCACACCTGTCCTTTCTTGCTGATCATAAAACCATGCTGCTTGTTTCTTGTAAAGATGCTGATTATAATGTCCAGCTGTTTTTTTCCTCCTTTTTCGTTTGTTCGTTTTGGTTTGGTTGGATCACAACTTCATGAAGGGAACAATTATGTTGTAAAGCATTTGTACTTGAGGTACCAGCTCAAAGAAATGGATCACTTCAGAAACGACTGGCTGTGATTTGAGTTCTTTCATCGTGATGTTAAATCTAAGATTTCATTTTTTGCTGATGGAAAAATGTTCCTGAACAATTGGTTCACAAGTAAACAAGTACAAATAAGCAAGTTAAGCTCAATGTCCGTTATGGAAGGGAAACGGGGTGGAGCTGGAGTTGAGTTTCTTCTTTTGTTTTGTTTTTTAAAATGTAATTTTTTTTGTACAGAAGAATTGCTCTGAAAACATATTTGGTTCATTTAGTGGAATTTATGTTTGTTCTTAGAAATAAATCAAACTATTTATTAAAGCATTTTATAACAATGTGCTCGAGAACCGCTGTCTGCTGGTGTTTTAGTCCTAAAGGCGCTCGCCTGAGTTTGTGGTAAGTCTTTTCATCATATCGCATTACCGATACAACAAAATAATCCCCCTTCCCTTGCCAGAGGTGAGGACGGCTCCGGATCGATACAGGAACTCGTGCTTCCAGTCGAGATGCTACCGACGGGAAGCAGCCAATGGTAACTGGTCTGCTGTTCTCGGCTGACTGCGGCTGGCCAATGGACGCTGGGTTTCTCATGGCTTCATCTGGTGTGAATGTTTTATGAGGATACTTATGATGATGCAGTGAGTTTGTTATGGTTTTGTTCCATAAGTAACGGGCTCTAATGGGGCGGAGGCCTGGAGTCGTGTTTCACATCACTCAGAATACCGTAGTGTTGGGTTTACGCATCTCTGATGGTGTAATTCAAGTTGGGTCGTGGAAGTAAAGTGGGGAAATCGTTTTTTGTGAGGAAAACCCAATGAAGAAGAGGAGACAGGTGCTGTTGGGAGCCGTGACTAATTATGGTTTGGTAAATGTTTTAATGGTAAATGGCCTAAATGAAATCAACTAGCAACTTTGTTGCATCCTTTCTTGAAAAGGATTGTATCAACAGTGCTTTCATATATGCATTTTTGTCTGAATGTCACATCATGAAAAAATATAACAAGGTAAAATCTTAAGTTACAAAGCTCTTGACCTGATGATCTAAAGCTTTACTGCAGTGGTGAGCTCTGGGGTCATTCCTATTAAGAAGCAGATTTTAATATCCCTGTCAAATATATGTCTTAAAGGGATAGTTCACCCAAACATGAAAATTCTGTCATTATTTACTCATCCTCGTGTCATTCCAAATCCGTAAGACCTTTGTTCATCTTCGGAACACAAATGAAGACATTTTTGATTAAATCGGAGAGCTTTCTGACCCTGCATAGACAGAAACGTAGCTGAAATGCTACCAGGCCGAGAAACTGCTGTCTATGCAGGGTGAACTTTATCCCTTTAATATATGATACATTATTAAAACATTACACATCTTATTTTAATCATAATTATGTGAACATAGGGTGAGTTTTAAGTAATTTAAATAAAGAAATGTCATAAAGGAATAGTTTTTGAGGAAAACATTTAAGCATTTTTCTCTATATAATGGACTGATATGGTGCCCCGATTTTAAACTTCCAAAACGCAGTTTAAATGCGGCTTAAAACGATCCCAGACGAGGAAAAAGGGTTTTATCTAGCGAAACGATCGGTTATTTTCATAAAAATAATACAATTTATATACTTTTTATTCTCAAACGCTCGTCTTGCCTTTTTCTCCATGAACTCTGTGTATTCAGACTAAAGACAGTTAGGGCATGTCGAAAAACTCTGAAAGTGAACATGCAAAGAAGATCAAACACCCTTAACAAAAAAGGTAAAACAGCGATTTTGAAGTTTGGGAGTTTTTTGACATACACTAACTGTCATAAACCGGGAAAAAACAGTCCAGGCAGAGTAATACAAGACGAGCGTTTGACATTAAACTGCATTTTGGAAGTTCAAAATGGGGGCGCCATATCAGTCAATTATATGGAGAAAAATGCTGAAATGTTTTCCTCAAAAAACATGAACATCTTGGATGACAAGCGGGTGAGTAAATTATATGGGAATCTTTGTTTTGGAAGTGGACTTCTCCTTTAACACATTTGAATTAAGCAGATGTCATTTTTGTCATGACCCTGGCAAAAACTGACGTAGTGTTTCGTTTTGATATGGATTCAAACCTAACCTTTTTTTAACTAATAAATTTGTGGATTTCCCCTATATGCCTCAACATCAATTTATCCTTTTAGTCTTTTGTATCTAATATCTCTTTATTGATTGATTGATTGCAAAGAAAAAACGACACTCCAAAATGCAAAGAACTTAAAATGAAAAGGAAATAAAATTTACATCAAGAAAGAATTTAAATAAAGGCAAAATGCTAAGAAATGTGTTCTTGTCGAAAATACATTTGCAATGCAAAGAAAAAAAAAAGAACAAAAATAAAGAAATGAAGTTCATCAGCATTGTTACTGCCAGAGGAAAAAAAATTTGACCTGAGGATCTAAAGCTTTACTGCAGTGGTGAGCTCTGAGGTCATTCCTCTTGAGAAGTTACTCACCCTTGTGTCATTCCAATCCATAAAACCTTCGTTCATCTTCGGAACACAAATGACAATATATCTAATGAAATCTGAGAGCTTTCTGATCCTGCATTGACAGAAACATAGCTGAAATGTTACCAGGCCCAGAAACTGCTGTCTATGCAGGAAGTTCATCAGCATTGTTACTGCCAGAGGAAAAGAAAAATTACATTAAAATATTTAGTTTACATTTTATGAAAGAAAATAGATCATTTAAATTTTACCTAAGGGGGATGTATCTGATTGCACTGATACAATAAATTAAGAAACAAATTTAGTTTTTTCCTCAAAAAGTTACATCAACAAAACTATTTGGGAGCCGGTTAGGTAAATATTATGCAGTATCCTTAGATGTAGTGCAGTATTTTTCAGGGAGTAACTATGCTAATATTCCCTTAACTATAAAAGGGAGTTCTCTAATGACGTCATACTCCAGGAAGTGACATCACTTTGGAGGATAAACAGCACAAACATAAGTATTAGCAATGGACCTGTCTGATGTTTTGCGTTGGTTTGTCTCACTGTAGAATGTTCAATCCTGTTACAATTTGCAGAAAACGCTATAATAATATTAATATTAAAAATGGTTAAAAGCATGAACTTGTCGGCGCCGATAGCCTTGTTGGCAGTGCGCCAACATATAGCGCCGTTGCGGTGTCCCAAATTCGAATTCTGTGCGTGTCTATCTATCTATGTCTATCTATCTATATTAAAACTGGGTTCAGTTTAAGCCCCTAGTTAAAGCTAAAGATAATCCTCAATTCCACACTAGCAATAGTTAATTTTAGCTTTTTATTTGTATCCTCTCAGGAATTCTGACTACTATTAATGTACACAACGAAGTTCCAGCATTTAGTAGGTACTGCATAACTGGAATGAGACAAATTAATACAGTCACACCATTTTCTTCAGGCATATTTTTACCACTAAAAAAGGGATTTATTTATACTTCTCATGATTTTATTAAATGTCCAAGAAAGTCTCACAGTACTTCTCAAGGTGTAAATGTAAGGTCCATATAATAACGCAATTATCTACGTAACGACAGCATTCACTCTAAATAAAAATTATATTTAAAATACATGTATTTCATACTACGTATAGTATCTATTAGCATATTTACTGACATCGCTCAAGACTTACTTGTATAAAAATTATACTTTACATTTCTAAATTAAACTTTACTTGGAGAACTACTTGTGCACAATGCACATTTCTTAATATTAAACCTAAAATGTATTTTAATATCACTAGTGATGAAGACAGTATGATCTTTGAATAACATCGGCATTTAAATGGGATATTTAAAGTGTAACTGAAGTATACTTGCAATAGTCCCACTTTAGCACAGTCAAATATACTTAAGTATATCTTTAGTTGGACTTCAGCACTACTTTTGCACAATTAAAGTGCATTAAGTACAAAAATAGTTCTTCCAATTTAGCAGACTATACCAGTATAGTATGCTAAAAGGCTTTTTATTAAGCACATAAATATGTAAATATATTTGTAGCATGCTTAGCATTTTAATATATTTATTTTTCACTAGGGCAGTGTGATCCAACTACATATAAATTTCCCTTGAGAACTTAATGGCTATGTACACACACACACACACACACACACACATACACACACGTATATAATTATTTATATGTAATTTTCAGCAGCTGTTACTCCAGTCTTTAGTGTCACATGATCCTTCAGAAATCATTCTAATATGCTGATTTGATGCTAAGAAACATTTATTATTATTGTTGAAGAGGTTGAAAACAGTTTTCCTGCTTAATATATCTGCAACCATTTTTTAAAATTTTAATTCAGGATTCATAGATAAGATTCATAGAATAGAAAGTTTAAAAAAAAACATTCATATGGAATCTTTTACATTGTAATGTCTTCACTTTCACATTTGATTTATTTAATTCTTCCTTGCTGAATAAAGTATTAATTTCTTTAAAGCTTTTGAACAATAGTGTCTATATTATGCAATATACAATATACTTGCTTTAAATAAACACCACCACCAAATGTAGAATCTTACTTAAAAGTGTCTCATTAGTTGAAAGACACATACATTAACATCTGCTATATCATTCTACTGCAGTGTAACCTTCTTGTTCATATAAAGCACCTTTAAACTGATGTGTTTTTCACAGACACAAGTGACCTACATGTGTGATGGAGTCTATAAAGTTGCCCCATGTCTCCCCGTACAAGACGGCTGCATGTGGCTGAAAGCTGACACCAGATTCCTGAAGTGTTTCTCAGCAGTCAAGGACGTCTGACCCACACACATTTATAAACATTTTGTGCCTGTCATGACCCGAAACGAAAGGTACTGTATGTCCATCTCATTCAACCATCAGTCTGCTGTTAGATATTAAAGAGAAACTCCCTCCTTTCTTCTTGCATTTGAACAAGCTATCCAAAAACAGCCTGTTTGACTGATTAAAGTGCATCTCCCTTTTAAAGTATATGGCAAAATGACAGGTTTCTACAAGATCTTTCCAAATGTGCCGTATCAACAAATTAAGAAAGTCAAAATGTTGTCGAGCCTTTAAGGAGATGACAAAGTTGATCTGAAACTGAAACATTTGGCTTGACAGAATTAGGGAATAGTATGTTGGCCAATTTAAAGCCTATAGCTTCAATAATAATTCCTCTTGGTTTTTCATATCTCCCATTTAGAAGAAAAAAGGTTGTAATTGGAAACAGTTGACAAATGCCAATGTAGACTGTTTACTTTTGCGAATGCCAACATTTTGGTGCCCCTCTGGAGTTGGAGGATTATTCCTGTCTGGATTTAAAATGGTTCAGTTGTTAGTATCCAGTCTAATAATTTATGCAGGTGGATTTGATTTAAACATTTCTTTTGTTCTCTGCTCGCTTTCTAGAGGATCCACATTTTAACTCCCAGCCAAATGTGTTGGATAGTGTTTTGTTATATGAATAGAGTGCACTTTTTCTGAGAGTGGACAGTTGTTTCAAAAGTAAAAATGGTATATGCTTCTGAATTTTTTTTTATTAGGTCCTAAACATTATATTTAGAAGTGCAGTTTTGTATAAAGCAATGCAGAACTGCGCTACCATGATCCTGAAGAGAGATACCCACCAATCGGAGAATAGAAACAAACAAATCATGCCAATGAAGCACTGTGAATCAAGTAATCACTGATATCGATATTATAATTTGAAATTGCTTTTATTTTTATTATTCCAGTTTTCATTTCCGTTTTAAAGTTTTGTAATTTTATGCGTTTTAGTGTCTTACAATAAGGTTCCATTAGCAAACAATGAACATAGATTTATTACAGTATTTATTAATCTTTGTTAATGTTAGTTAATAAAAATAGTCATTCATTGTTTGTTCATATCACAGTGCTTTAACTAATGTTAACAAACACAACTTGTGATTTTAATATTGCATTAGTAAATGCTGAAATAAACATTAACCAAGATTAATACATGCTGTAGAAGTATTGTTCATTTTTAGTTCATGTTAACTAAAATAGTTAACTAATGTTAACTAATGAACCTTATTGTAAAGTGTTACCTCTTTTAGTTTAGTTTATATATACAGTTGCAATCGAAATTATTCAACCCTCTTGACCTGCAAGACATTTTGCTGCAGAGAACAACATTTTGTGAAAACAATTCAACGAAGTCATCAGTACCATTATACACTATTAGAGAAAGTTTATCAATACACATTCGAGTAATTCTGAGAACATATGTTGATGAATAATAAAAAACCCCCATCAAACTGGCTCTAAATGTTCATGTTCAAAATTATTCAACCCCAAAAATCAAATCTTTGATTATTTAAAACACTTATAAACGCTGCATGGAAGTGCTTAGAAGCTTCTGTTACCTCTCTACTTGGCCCATTCCTCGCCTAAAAAAGCTGTCAGGTCAGTGATAATCTCTGGTTTTCACTTTGCCACTGTTTTTTTTTTTTTTTAATTCAAAATGGAGACTGAACGTGCCACTCAAGAACATTCTATGACTGATCCCTCAACCAAGCATAAGTAGATTTTGGATGTTTACTTTTGGATGATTGTCCTGCAGGAAGGTCCACTGATCATTAGCTTCAGTCTTTGCACCAAATCACAATTTTTGCTAAAATAGCCTGATATTTCAAAGAATCCATGATGTCCTTTATACAGTCATGATTTCCTCTTCCTGCTGCAGTAAAGCAACCCCATAAGAGGACTGGCCTACCTCCATGTTTGACCATGAAGATGGTGTTCTTCTGCTCATAAGCTTTGCCTCTTTTTGCACCAGACATAAGACAATTTTGTTCCCCACCATAAAAATAAGTGACTTAAAAACGGCAGTGTTGAATAGGGGTTGAATAGTTATGACATAGCTGTGTTATTAAAAAAATCTTATAACTCAAAAACAATACATTATACTGTATATTGACATTTTAGTACTTGAGCTTAAACTTATTTTAGTTGACAGGGCAATGTTTCTAATTTTATAATGAAACTTTTTGCTTTAGTTAAAGTTTTTCATCTAACATTTTAATTTTATTTCAACTATATTTAATTGACCTTTTTTATTAGTTTTATTTTTAATTAACAATGTCAATTACTGGATGTAATCAAGGCGGCTTATTTTTTAAATGCAGTTTTGTCTGATTTGGAGATACGTTTTGAAATACGTCTTTTTTTGTTTTTAATTTACCTTTGCTGGTAACGCTTAAAGCCTTCATGTATAATGCATTATAAAGGGTTATTAAAGGGTATAATGCATTGTAATTAATCATAATGTTTGTTGTAATACATTATTTCTTGTCATAAATAATTATAGCTGAATTTAAAGTGCATAGTGTATCAATGAATTGTAATAATGTATTAGCTTAGTTACATTTATTGAGGAGATTGTACAATGCATAATAAGGTGCATTACAAGGCATAATTAATGCATTAAAACTACTTTTATAATGCATTGTACTTAAATGCTTTAAGTAAATTGTTGCCCTTTTACTTTTTTCTTTTTTTTTTCAAAGTTTTTCAAAGTAGATTTTGGATGTATACTGTTGGATGATTGTCCTGTAGGAAAGTCCACTGATCATTAGGTTCAGTCTTTGCACCAAAGGCATCACAATTCTTGTCAAAATGGCCTGATATCAGACATACGGCTGATCCATAGGTCCAAGAAGTTTCAGTTTGGTCAAATCACTCAATAAAACATTCTTATCTTTTTTTTTTGTTTGTTTTGTTTTTGTTCAAAAAAGGTTTCTAAGGTGTTCCGGTACAACACATTTTAAACTAGGGAATAAGGCTGCCACTTGTGTCTCTGGGAACCTATAATGTCTTGGAAATCTTCATGTAGCCTTAGACTCTTCTCGCTTTGCTATAGCTTTTGTGAGAGCTCTGTTGACTTTAGATTTGCTACTCAACTTCAGCACATGCATGGGCTAACTGTATGTATGTTTAACAGCCCGAGCTAATTCGGTTTTTTTAAAAGAGTTTTAAAGGTTTAATTGTGTTTTAATACAGTTTTTTCCCCGCCATAAAAATGACTTAAAAACAGCAGTGTTGAATAGGGGTTGAATAGTTATGACATAGCTGTGTTATTTAAAAAAATCAACTCAAAAAGAATACATTATATTGTATATTGACATGATCACTTTTAATATACCAGTAAACTGTTGTAGATACAATTTATATAAAGTCCCAGGTCTTCAGAAAATCTTGTATTTGAAAAGTACTGCAGTCTCTGGGGGGCTGAATAATTTCGATTGCAACTGTATATATAAATCTTTTAGCATTATTTTAGTTAATTGAGTTGTAGTAATTTTAGTACTTGAACTTAAACTTATTTTAGTTAGTTGACAGGGCAATATTTCTAATTTTATAATGAAACTTTTTACTTTAGTTCACGTGTTTCATCTAATATTTTATTTTATTTCAACTATATTTAATTGACCTTTTTTATTAGTTTTATTTTTAATTAACAATGTCATTTACTGGATGTAATCAAGGCGGCTTATTTTTTAAATGCAGTTTTGTCTGATTTGCAGATACGTTTTGAAATACGTCTTTTTTTTTTTTTTTTTTAATTTAGCTTTGCTGGTAACGCTTAAAGCCTTCATGTATAAGTAAAGTGTTGCCATTTAACTTTTTCTTTTTTTTCCTAAAATTTTGTTGCAATTAATCATAGAACTTTTCAGTTTAGTTCATGTCTATAGAATTTTTTAATAAATATTTTTAAATCCTTATGGCTAAAAATAATGCCTGGACCAAAAGTAGATAATCACTGTTGCTCTATATCCCGCTGTCATCGTCATCCACTGATGGAAAGAATCATTTGCTCATCTTCTGTCTGGTGAGTCAGATCATTATAATTCAATCAAAGGTTGTCACTCATCCTGCAACTGCTTTGGTCTTAGAAGAGTGAGATTGGAATGTCAAAGCAGTGAGGTAATTTTTAAAACCTCTGGAGAGCAGAAAATGCTCATCACATGGGTGTACGGATTCAGATAACACTCAGTACATCCAGCACATCAGCATCAGTATGACACATCATCCTTCCCACCAACGATAGAACATCTCCATATATATTGCACATATCCTTGCCGTATGTGATGTTGAAACACCCTTTTCCCAAAAGATTACTGGAGATTTGGCCTTTTGTGGACTTGCATCATTATCAGTGGATCAAAACCAACCAAGGATATGACACAAATTATGATAGTTCACCCATGCCAGTCATCGTGATTACATCTGCTCTAATAAGACCCAAAAGATCTGAGACATAAGAAATACTCATGCATTTGTTGGTGGGACAACATTTGTCAAAATTGCATAACAAGCTTTATATCTTCAGGCCTTTCCTCACAGCATTTGTGACCTGTGGCAGAGCTGGCGTAGAACTTTCAGGCCTCAACAAACAAGCGCACGTGTTCTGGCCTAAAGACAGTGGAGTAAATAGGGGTTGTGTTGCGCACCAAGATGCTGTATGCACCTCCTTTGGATATGAACAGTAGCGTTGCAGTAGTGATTTTAGGTCAGTAGTGTTCATTGCACTTTTTATGGAAGTTCTTGTCATCTTGAATAAACCACATCACTGATATTACGAGATATTTTAAGCAAGTAAATCACCAACCATTCACTGGTGTGCATATCCGACATTATCTCCATCTAGATATGGGATGGAGCAGATGAACTCCACCCAGGGGCCTTTATTCCAGCAATGAGGCATGGATTATGCGGCAAGGTCTCATGGGTAAGGCTTTGGCAGCACGATAAAGGTCACGAGCCCCCATGCAAGCATCACCCCCTCCATACAAGATCAAGAATTACTCCCATGGCAGGTCATCATGTGTCTATGTTCAGATTCATCTAGTGCAGCTCAAGATGGCTGAGCTATGTACCTTGTTTTTCTGCTCCAGTCCAGCGAAGTTGCATATGTTCACTTGATAAGGCACATCTTTGGCCCAGTTTGCTTGTGTCCCACAGTGTTAGAGGCTACTGGGAAATTCATCATGCTGCCAAGGACCAGCCGAAATGTTATTGTTGCAGAAGAAGGTGAAATTAAAAAGGAAGAGGAGTGCAGGCCGAATGCCCTATCCTTGAGAACATGCTGAGTTGATATGTTGACTTTGGGGCTGCTTTGCTTCCTTCAGCTCGATGCCAGATCTTCCTATTTTCATAGTCAGCTGACATTCAAGTAATGCTTTTCTCAGCTTGGATGGAATAACTGTTGACCACTGTCTTGGTGACCTAGAAACCAAAAAATTCCCACTGACATCAAAGAGAGGGCCTTCCAAAATATACACGTTCATACAGATTCACCTCTCAAATATCAACAGGTCCTTGCTGCCCATGGACATCAAACAGACTTGAAAGAGACTTCCTGACCCTTATGGGACTTATTCATTGTTCAAGTTCCCGTTCCTGATTCCATTTTCCTTCAGTTTTGTGTGTCTTTGCCTGTGTTGTCAGTATCTTCACTGAGTAGACTTCAGTAACATAACCTTGAGATGTTAACATAGTGATTAAATTAAGAAATCGTGGTCAATTAAAAAAATCTGTACCTATTGATGACAAACATTCACATAACTATAACATGATTCACAATGTTTTCCGTTGTGCGCAAAAATCTTAGTCACTTCCTTATTTCAAATCATGCTAAATACCTGCATAGATTGCTTCACTGACTTACCTATATCTGTATCAGATTGCAAGGGAGATTGTGGAAAATCCACATAATGTATATTATGAAACATTTCAAAGCACGTAGAAATGTTTAATTTCCCACAAAAAGATTAGAACACAACTTGGTAAGATTGCACTTTTATCAGATGCTAAATAAAGGTTAATGAACGAAAGTTTTGCTTATTAGCATTATGGTTACAGGATAAAAAGTTGAAAGTTTGCTATTATCTAACTAACAATGAGTAATACATTTGTTACAGTATTAATTAATCTTTGCTAATGTTAGTTAATAACAATATGCTCGTTGGTCCATTAAATAATACTAACAGATACAACTTTAGATTTGAATAATGTATTAGTAATTACTGATATTAACATTAACTATGATTAATAAATGCTTTAGAATGATTTTATCATTAGATCACAAAACTAGTAAGGTTCATGTTAACTGATGTAGTTAACTAATGTTAATACAAAGAACCCTTTATTATAAAATGGTACCGATATTTTTTTTAATGCATCAATCTGTAATTTTGTCAAATAATGCAAAAACAAAATAGTGTGTATTTAGGATACATAAATTTCCAATTGCCAAAGACGGGGTATTAAATAGGATGAAGATAGACAAAAATAGGATACATAAAACACTAACAAAGCCAATAAAGAAGTTGGCAATTTTTAGGGGTTCAAGCACGTAGCGCTTGGATCAGCAATCTTTACATAAAACTGATCAGGAGACCAAACTGTAAGTGGTAGAGGCTTGATACTTAGAGGGATGGTAGTACTCACCCTGTCTACAGTGTCACCAAGGCTCGCCCCAATCGGCCTGATGGGTATTTTGCATTTTTTAAAAAACCTACATTTGCGAACTAGTCCTAGGTTTTTTGTCCAGTCGGAACCAAACCAGTGCAGGAAGATTCTCTGGAGAGTGCATATAAATAATTGTCAAAAAAAAAAAAAGTCAAACTTTTGACTCTCCATCACAAAGGGATGCCAAAATGTTTGAAAACTATAAATTTTGAACGGAATGAGATATCGTCACCAAACTCACAATGCGTATGTAAGAGCTAAATCTGGTGTCACATGAAAAAAGCCACAGAGCTTGGCCACTTTGTGGCGCTATAAGAAAAAACATAAAAAACGGCCATAACTATGCAACTGTCTGTCCTACTGATGTGGAAATTGGTACGCACGGTCTTGGTTTAAAGTGCCACAAGTGTCTATAAGGACATTTGTGTATCTCAAAAAATATGGCCGCCATAGGCCGATGAACTTATTAGCCGATGAACTTACGAGCACCTATTAGACAAGGTTAACGGAGGCCAATAGGAAAAACTCGGTGGGCCTGTTTGACTCACGGCCCTAAAGGTCTCTGAGAAATTGCCCACGGGGAGGGCGATATGCATTTTTCAAGAACGTAAAGATTGTATATTGCATGCACGATATTTGTATCAAACGATAGACTTTGTAGTTCCAAACAACTTTGCCTCTAGAACCACTGCTGTCAATGAAACTGTTAGTTAAATAATTAAGAAGATGTCAAAAATCTACTTTTGCAAACTAGTCCTAGGTTTTTTACTCAATCTGGAAAAACACTGCAGTACAATTCTCAGGATTCTCTAGGTCAGTAATTATCAAAAAAAAAAAAAAAGTTGAAATTTGGGAAGCTATAATGGGGTTGTTTAGAAAAGGGGCCTGTCCAAATATACCCAAAAGCCTATAAAGCCTAAATGAAAGCTCAAATCTTCACGAGCACATGCAACAGGTTTCTAAACAAGCCTGCAAAATTTTAGGGAGATCGGACCACAGCTGCCCCGTAACACTTATAACCATTAAAAAAACATCATAGTTCTGTGGTAAATTACCTGTATTTGCCAAAAATGATTTTTAAAATCATTGATTTAGGTAGTTACAGGCTTGCTAAATAAGATGTAATGTCTTTTTTATATGTGCTTAAATGCCCTAAAGCACTTGAACCCCGGTAATCGCTGCTTGCAGCTATATTATTCCTTTATTTTCACCACCATAATTTCCACAGAATGTAATGGAAGGAACAGTTCACCCAGAGATGAAAATCCTGTCAATAATTACTCACCTTCATGTCGTTCCAAACCCGTGTGCCCTTCATTCATCGTTAGAACACAAATTAAGATATTTTTGATGGAATCTGACAGTTTTCTGACTCTCTGATTCAACTGACAACTGACACGTTCATTGGCCAGAAAGCTAGTAAGGACATCATTAAAATAATTCCTGTTGTAGGCGCTGATAGCCTTGTGTGAGGTGCGCCAACATATGGTGCAGTTGCGCCTCGGGTGTCCCGAGTTCAAGTCCCACCTTGTGGACCTTTCCCAATCCCACCTCTTTCTCTCCTACTCACTTGCTGTCTCATCTCCACTGTCCTGTCAAAGAAAAATGGAAAAAGGTTCCTGTTGACATCAGTGGTTAAACCGTAATGTTATGAAGCTACACGAATACTTTTTGTGCGCAAAAAAACCCAAACCAAAATAACGACTTTATACAACAATTTCTTCATTTCTGGGTCAGTCACGACGCATACCTGTGTATTCTTCTGCTTGAAAGCAAGGCGCAGTGCAACTGGGTTCTGTGTCTTTGGCACTGAAGAGAAGAAATTGTTGAATAAAATCATTATTTTTTGTTTTCTTTGCACACAAAAAGTATTCTCGTAGCTTCCTGAAATTACAGTTGAAATTTTCATTTTGAGGTAAGCTCTATCTTTTAAACACTAAATCATTTGAGGTGTGCTAGAAATGACAAAGAAACAATGACAAGCAAACTAGTAAGAGTGAGAAGTGCTACTTTTTTACAGCTTTTGCCTCCACTGTACCAAATATGCTCATAGTTGAGGAAACACCCTTATAGGTCTATATTTTTTCATCTCTCCCTGTGGATCTTGTTTTTTGCAATATTTTCCTGCCAGAAGTAGTTCAATAAACAAATCAGATAGAATAATTTTGTAATATCACATTCCGATGTCAGTTCAGGCTTGTCTTGAGCACCTTCCACTTTAGTGTAACGTTACTTTCAAAAGAATGATTTCACATACTTCATATACAGCATTGAACAGCAAAAGGTATGAAGGAGCATCTAATAAAATGTTGACCACTGAGTACAGAGATATCATGCCTCAGCGTAATAACTGTCATAACCTTAATCCAGCTCTCTTTCGCACCTTATTGTGTTGTGTCCATTAGAGAGGGCAGAACTCAGACATTATCTGCGTGGGGTGAACTAAGCCCAAGGAGTTGGTCACATGCCGCAGCAGGGTTGGGTCCTGCTGCTGCTCTGGATTGCAGATGTTGTGTTTTCCAACAGCTGCTTCTACAAAAGCTTGGGGAGTGGTGGCCTTCATTGGAGTTGTGTCTGAAAAGGAACTTAGATCCACCAAGCATTACTTTAGCCAATTTTTTCACAAGCCTGAACAGGAAACGGGCACTAATTCGTCATATGTATTAGTTAAAAGGACATGCTGGGGTTATAATGTAATTGAGTTTTTTGGCATAAGGGAGAGGAGGGACCTCCCCACGAAGCTGCAGCTTGTTATGCAAAAGGTCAGGTTTGAACACGATAGACGTGGGCATGGCAGGAACAACTGGGGTTGGCAGGTCACCATGTATGCTGGCAGGCTGCCCCGCTGGCTCGAATGCTGCTCTTTGATCTTCACACAACATGTGGAGCTGATGGTACCCAGAATTCTCCTGGGAATACTGTCTGCTGGTGGAAATATGGGTAGCATCTGATTCCAGAATTCTGCACCTCATCTTTGTCTCTCCCATGATGTCTGAGTCCTGTTATTAAATCTGATTATAACATGGCTGTCCAGAATACTTGATTCTGATTGGTCAGTTGTGACATTCAGTGGTGGGATATTGTTTTGCTTCAAATCGAAGTTTGTAATGTTGGGATTCACCTTGTACTGTATCATGATTCACTGTATTTCACAATAATTAAATCCCTTTAAGGGATAGTTCACCAAACAATGAAAATTACCCTATGATTTACTCACCTTCAAGCCATCCTAGGTTTATATGAATTTTTCTTTCAGATGGATACACTCGGAGCTATAATAAAAAATGTCCTGGCTCTTCCAAGCTTTATAATGGCAGTGAATCGGGTTTAAGATAAAGTTGGATGGATGAAGTTCAATAAAAGTGCATTAATCCATCATAAAAAGTGTTATACAAGGGGGTTAATAAAAGCCTTCTGATGGGAATCGATGAGTTTGTTTAAGAAAAATATCAATATTTTAAACTTTATAAAACTATTACCTGTAGCTTCCGCTAACTAGCTGTCATACGCGTGTTCACGAGAGAGTGTCGTTCCAGCGGATGATGTAGGACGCAGGCGTAAGCGGTGAGAATATGCTAGTCTTGCCAGAACCAAGTTTTGTTTACAGCAAAAGAAAACCAGTCTCCTCTTGGTTTGTATCGAAATCCTCCAACATTTTTCTTTACAAATCCTTGTTTTGTACTAGGGCTGGTTGATTTGACCTAAAATCAAAACCTCAATTAATATAACACTTTATCTCAATTATGATTATTTAACAATTTTTTATTTATTTATTTATTTATTTTATTTTATCTTATTTTTGCCCTCATAGTTTATTAAAGGGTTGTAGTACTATTAAATGTGGATAATGAAAAAGTGCATTTCTTACCATTGTGATTTTAAAATAATTGAAGGAAACAAACTAATTATGGTTATTTGTTGAATATTTTGAACAACTGAAATCGAAGCTTGTTTGAAATGAAGACATCTTGTGAAAAAAGTCTCATTTCAGTTTTATCGTAAAAAGCAAGTTTCCTAAAAGAAAAAAGAAAATAACGTTAATTTTTTGCAAACAAAATAAATGGATATTGCCATGCCAAAAGTAGAAAATAACCAGCATCTCTTACAAACAAAATACATTTTAAATATTGAAAAAATATTATCATACGAAAAGTAGAAAATAATAACTTGCATCTCCTGTAAACAAATGTTTTAAGTAACGAATATTTGCAAATAGAACACTGCTGCTTAAGAGAAAGAGCATGGCACCATCTTATTGATCTTGTCCTGTCACCCTATATGTGTAATTACTCTAGATTCTTACTGGCCGTTCACACAGAACTTGTCTTTGTGTCTAAAAACGCGAGACTCAGAAATGGTTTTAAAAAAGCGCAGCGCAGAATGCCTTTTCCGTTGTGTTATGTCAACCTGCTACTGTAAACAAAAGTTCGCAGCGCATGCCCCGCCTCCGGGGTCTTCTGATTGGTCCACTGTTTTGGAATTGACATTGACAAGCGGCGCCGTGCGGCACTCACGTGCGAGACGCTGCAAAACACGTGAGGGCAACGGTCATACACGTCCGTATAGCGCCGGCGCAGTAGTATGTTTTAAGGGGAAAAGTATTAATAGGATTTAAAAAAAAAGAAAAAAACAACACAAAAAAAAATTAAGTTGGTTAAACTTCTTTGCATGAGTTTGCGTTTCTGGTCTATAGCTTTCCAATGCAATGAATGGAAGTCAATGGAATGAAAAGTGTAGTGTGACTGTCTCTTTACATTTATCATTGCCATAGGCCTACTGTATCATAGAAAACAAACTCTCAGTTACTCCGTCCAACTGGGTCAATGAGATGTGAGTAGTTTCGGAAGGGCTGTATTACTACTTCAAAGGGGCCAGCGCGAGGCACTGACCAGCACTGCCAGTGATAATGCAAAAATAGGTAGTGGGGAATACATGGTGACTTCAGAGAGAGAGTAAGACATGTAAAGTCGTTAAGCTGTGGCTTTGTCTTTAAAACCGACATACATGACTAGCATTGGATCCCCCATTGCTTTTGGGGTTACTGCGGTAGCCGAGGTCATGAGAAATGCTTCTTTCATCCTGTACAGCTGGAAGAGGTATCGACTGAAGTCAGCTACCTTCCTTCCTGTGTCTGTCCAGTCGTCTGGCACTCAGTGCCACACTCAAACAGGGACTGATAGCACTCTTTTGACAAGGTGTCTGATTTGATACTTCGAGCGCTTAAGTTATCGCAGACACTACGATATGACCCAGGCAAACAGTCTGTGCTGTACGGATCTCATTCTGTGTGTCACAGCAAGTCATGGTCATATACCCCATTTCAACTGGGAACAACAATCATAAAAATTTCTTTACTAAATTGATTTTAATATATGCTGTGACATGGACCCTCCACTAGAGTCTCTGTCACTAAAATATCTTTACTTGCACATGGCGTTAAAATGATCATACTGTACAAAAGTAAAATAGTTACATACACATATTGGTAGATTACTTTTTATGCACTGTTTGAACTAAGCCAATTGTTTCTTTACTTTCAAGCCACTTTTGAGTAAATTTTATTTTAGTGTATTTAGTGTATGTTTGAGTGTATTTTATTTTATTTTATTTTATTTTATTTTTGTCAAATTGGTTAATCGCAATGTGTATCGCAATGTATACATAATTACATGCACACACACACACACACACACACACACACACACACCACACACACATATATATATATATATATATATATATATAATCGTATTTATATATGGTTTACATATATATGTATGCAATTAATCACATCCAAAATAAAAGTTTCTGTTTACATAATATATATGTTTACAGTGTGTATTTATTAAGCATATATAAAAACACATACATGTACATATATAAGAAATATGTACATGTGTGTGTGTGTATATATATATATATATATATATTTTCTACATATGGACATGTTTAATAAAATAATTATTTTATTTTATTTTATTTTTACTCACCAAAATCAGTTGTTTGTTGCATTTGGTGCTTGCCTTTTACTTGCATTTCTTGACTGTTATTAACATGCTTTTAAAAGTTTGTATTGTCAAATTAAAAGGTTTACTTTAAAATACATTTTAAATCATTATGTTTTAATAATCTTTTTGTGCTTTAAAGTACACTCAGTTAACTAACATACAAAAAGCACATGTAATTTTATCTCGATTTTCAGTATTACATTTGAAATGGATATATATTTAAATGTAAAAGTTTAAAAATAAATTCCAAAAAAAAAGTAAACATGCAAAAATGCAATTACAAAAATTAGGTCTTACTTAAGTGAGTCAAAAAGGCACTCTAAAGTTCAGCTAACTGTATTTTATAAAACTTTAAACTATAATATAATTGCAATTAGGTGTCCAAAAACACTACATTTTTTCTCACTTAAATATGTTCCTTTAATCTTATGTTGGTAGTAGGATGGTTGTTCTTTGGGTAATGTTTGGTTAATGTTACAGCATAAATGTCATTCCTTTTTCTTATTGTTTGAAAAAAAAGAAGTGCACAAAAAAGTGTATTCTTTTTAAAAACTATGCTAAAGCTTCTTTTTTGACACAAGGGGCTTCTGTATGTTGAACTGGCTGAACTCGTGTTCTGTATTTGGAGGCCATTGATCAGTTCTAAAGATAAATCTTTTCAGGGGCATTGTGTGGGGCTCTTCACATCAACAACCCTCCTTGTGTCTCTCCTTCTCCCTCTGCTCATTTCCAGCTGCGGTGCTGCACTGCCTCCCATGGCCAGCCTGTACTCTCAATACTAAGACAGCTTGTCATTCAAAGTGTGCCAATGTTGACAGTTACTTTATAGTAGAGTCATCTTACTCCTCTCCATGTCTTCGTTCAGAACGGCCCTCCATTCAGGTGTGTTGAAGACAGCAAACAGCCATCCTGCCTGCACCTCAACAGTCTGAGGATGTTTCCGATGTATCGAATATCATTCAGAGATCAGACCACATCTTCGCTCTGACTGCAGAGTTAAGGGAGGAGCCGTGCAGAGAAGAAGAGCTGCAGCATCTCTCCTCAGTGTGACCTCTGTGAAAGACACTGAGATCAAACCGAGTGGAATATTAGCCCAGGTTAGCTCAGGCCAAGGTTGGTTTATCTCAGGGTAACTGAATGATGTGTTTCAGAGCATGATGAGACATTATTTTCTATTATGTCTGGATTAGGAACATGCGTCATGGTATTTTTGTGAATGTGCATAAAAAAATGACACAGAAGAGAAGAAATTGTCGAATAAATTTGTTATTTTTGCTTTCTTTGTGCACAAAAATACTCTCATAGCTTTGTAAAATTAAGGTTTAACCACTGATGTCTTATGGACTATTTTAACAATGTTCTTACTTCCTTTCTGGCCCTTGAACGTGTCAGTTGCTTTGCTGTCTATACAGAGTCAGAAAGCTTGTATTTCATCAAAAATATCTTAATTTGAGTTCTGAAGATGAATGAAGGTCTTACAGTTTTGTTTTTGAGGGTGAGTAAAGCTGACCTGTTTAGTCCGGTTTGTCTAGGAAGATGTTAAACCCCCCCTGTATTCTGACAAGCCCACTTTGCCTTTCAAATCCACTTGTTCTGACTCACTTAATTACATCAAGACAAGCAAAGGAAATGCTTGGAAAAAATACTCGAGGGAAGGAATGTGAAGTTCTCTGTTTGCATGCGAGTAGAAGTAATTACACAGTTGACGTACCATCGCTACTGATAGGGAAATGTGATACATGGGTTATGAGACTCAGCAGAGCTTAAGCTGTCATAAAAGGCCTCAGTAACCAGATTAATGTTCTGACAAGACTGTCTGATTGTCGCCATAAGGCTAATGATTAAAGGAAAGAGGACGCTTTGTGCTGTCACTAAGAACGCTCATGTTTTGCATCTCAGCTTCGAATACAAGCTCAACTTGGGCTGAACGTAAATAGCAGACGTTTCTGTGAGTCTACGTGATGCATTGAACTCAGAACTGTTATTAATTTCTAAGGCTGTTAGATGGTTTGTTTGTTGGCACAATATAACTGGTCAGTATGATGGATTGAGGATTACATTAGAGTGGGTAACCATTCAGAGTTTCCTGTTATAAGTTATATCCTGTCAAATCCATTGTTCAGGAATCTTTCTGTGGTTTGTGAAGTACACTCACTCCTTCTCTGTTTGAGCGCACAAACGGCTCCCAGCCCCTCAGTCCCCAGAGCTGATTACAGAAAGCCCCTTAATGTGTATTGTAGGAGTCAAACAATGACATTTCCATAGTAGGAACTGTGACTTCCTGTTGATAAGCAGCACGCTATTCCAAGCCAACTAGTGTTTATGTGTGTTTATGCACCGGGTGAAAACAATATCTCTTAGTCGAGGAGAACAAGTGTTGGTGTAAAAATAGCGATGCGTGGTTAAGCATCAAAGGCCAGAAAATTCCTTCCAATAAACAATGTTTCGCGAGAACTCCACACAAACAATTCAATCCCACACATTTATTTCTAACTCAATTGAAATGTGTCTTTGAAGGATTTGTTTTGAGAGTTTGAATAATGCTCAAAGTTTTCCATAGTGCACACTGTAACTTATGTTGTAGTTATATAACTGCAGTTTTACTGATTTGCCTTTATTGTGAGCGCTCAATACAGAAAATCAAGCATTGTTTTTGAAAAATCAGAGGTTGTTATAAAAGGACAAATAAAATGAAATCAACTGTCATTTTCAATCAGAACATTCACTTAAAACATCATCACAAGATGTTTTGCTTTTGCTTTGTTTTGTTAAAGATAAATGAAACAAAACTTACAGTGCCTTGCAAAAGTATTCATACCCCCTTTATTTTTTCACATTTTGTTATGTTGCTGCTTTATGTTATACTGCTTTAAATTTTTTTTTTTCCCACATCACTCTACACTCCTGACACCATAATGACAAAGCAAAAACAGAATTGTCACAACTTCATACATTTCTTAAAAATAAAAAACTGTAATAAGTACATTGCATAAGTAATAATACCCTTAACTCAGTACTTAGCTGAAGCACCTTTACAGCCTCAAGCCTTTTTGGGTATGATGCAACAAGCTTTGCACATCTGCATTTGTCAATGATCTGCCATTGTTTTCCTCACCTCTTCACCTCTCAAGCTCTGTCAGGTTGAATGGGGGCAGATGCACATTTTTCAGGTTTGTCCAGAAATATTTGATTGTGTTCAAGTCAAGGCTCTGGCTGGGCCACTCTAGGACATTCACAGAGTTGTCTATAAGCCACTCTTGGTGTGTGCTTAGGGTCATTGTCCTGTTGGAACGTGAACCTTCTGTCCAGTCTGAGGTTCTGAAAGTTTTAGACTGAGTTTTCATTAAGGCCATCCCAATATTTTGGTGCACTGAGCATTTATTCTACTCTGACGAGTCCTTCAGTCCCAGCTACTGTAAAACAGCCCCACAGCATGAGGCTGCTCCCACCACACTTTACTTTTGAGATAGTACTCTGCAGATGATGAGCAGTGCCTGGTTTCCCTCAAACATGATGCTTGGAATTGAGACCAGAGAATATTGTTTCTTGCAGTCTGAGGGTCCTTTAGGTGCTTTTTTGCAAATTCCAAGTGTGTCTTCACTGAGGAGAGGATGGAGTCTTGCTACACCTCCATAAAGCCAAGATTGATGGAGTGTTGCAGTGATGTTTCTCCATATATGATCATGGAGCTCAACTAGAGTGACCATCAGGTTCTTGGTCACCGCTCTAACCAAAGCCCTTCTCCATCAATTGCTCAGTTTGGCCAGGAGGCCAGCTCTAGGAAGAGTCCTGGTTGTTTCAAACTTCTTCTATTAAGGGAAACGGAGAAACATGCTTCTGTGAACCTTCAGTGCCACTGAATTTTTTCTGAACTCTTCCCTGGATGTGTGGTTTGATGCAGTCCTGTTTTGGAGCTCTACAGTTATTTTTTACCTCAGGGCTTGGTTTTTGCTCTGATATGCATGTTCATCTGTTAGACCTTTTATTAAGATGTGTGTGCCTTTCCAAATCCTACCCATTCAATTGAATTTGCCACAGGTTAACTTCATTTGAAATGTAGTAACATCTACAAGCAATATGAATGCTCCTGAACTAAGTTTCAACTGTCCCAGATAAGGGTATGAATACTTATGCAATGGAATAATTTAAGTTTTTTATTTTTAACAAACTTGCTAAGATGTTAAAAACAATTTCTTTGCCATTATTGTGTATAGAGTGTAGACTGATGTGGAAAAAAAGTAATTTAAAGCATAAGGCAGAAACGTAAAAAAAAAAACATGAAAAAATGAAGGGGTATGAATACTTTCGCAAGGCACTGTACTTGTTTGCTTTCATTTATCTAACAAAAACAAGAAAAAAGATCAAAACATGTTTGAAGATGATAGCTGCGGCAAAGAACTAATACTTTTTGATGCCTAGATGCAACTTGTAGATGCTATTTGCAGGGCAATTAATATAATTTAGTTAAACGTCTGTGTTTATTTTATGATTTGTGACCTTTGGCCTTGACTTTTTACTCCGGACAGTATTTAAAACGTAAACCACAAGGCGTAGTGAAACACAATCGCTATTTGATGTACCACTACTATCATGTGCTACAGCATGGCAGCAGCAGCTGTCTAGTGCTACAGATGACGGGAAGAAGTTAGTAGCTTACGAGCAGCTCTTTGAACTTGATGCAGTGTATTAAGTGTTGGCGCTTTTGAAATACACCCCGTTATCCTGTTCCTGCCTGTCTTATGCTAAAGTGCATTTACTAAGTATGCGGGTGGTTGTAGAAGAAGATAGCCTATTGAAAGACAAAAGTTGTGCTGATATAATTGCACTCTGAATAGGTCAGGTAATTATGAATACTTAGGGCATTTTCTTAACTCTTTATATTCACAATAGTATCTTGTCCACCAGGTGACTGTAACTTAATGTCCTTCAGGAGCTTGAAGGGCAGTGTTCCCTGAGGAGCATGTTCTAGAATGTGTTCCATGTTGACACTCTAAAAATAGATCCTATTCCCGTCTAGTCGCTTACAGCACCCCCTCATCACTTTATCAAATAACCTGCGAGACGGGGTTCTGAAGAAGATGGTGGGGGTTCTGCTGTAGACCTGCTCCAGATGGGTTGTCCAAAAAGAAGAGCGGGTTAGTTTAAGAGTTGACAGTTCGTGTACTCACAGCGCTGGTTTTTGGTTTCAGAAAAACAGAAGCTCACCAAGGAAGGTGGGAGAGCGTACTTGTGACTTCATAGAAAGCTTCTCCAAGATTGCTTGTTTACCCGAAGCCAGTAAACCTGGGTAAACGTAATCCTGGTTTATTTATTTCTCCAAGTTAATCCTGGGTTATCAGGTTTCAGGATTTCACACTGTATATTGTAAACCATGGATTAACATTCTTATTCCATAATTATGAGAGCTATAAAGCTAACTGGTCTCCTAAAAGAAAACAACAAATATTTGTGTTAAAAATTAAGTAATTTAATATCAGTACTAAAGTTTAAATTTTAGTCTGTTTTCAACTAAAAATTATATTTTATTTTAATTGAAAACTGAAAACACGAACACAAATGGTAATAACACAACTCACAGTGTGTAAGCATGAAAAATGCTTGACCCAGTGTTTAAAAAGATGTTAACTGAAAATTAAATGCTTTATGAAAAACCTTTTGTTACTTAACCCAACCTGATCTCATGACGAAAATGCACCTGTGGGAACTTTTTTGAAGACACAAAATAAGTAGCGCCAAGTAGCGCCAAATTCAATGTGAAATGTCCACTGAGTGGCGCTAAAAGAGTGTTTGCGTTTTTTTTCCTGGAACAGATGAACGTACAAATAGTACGTTTTATGTGACGCTGGTTTTGTATGCGTCACTGCAGTTCTGACTTAAAATATACATTGAGTGGCATTATAATGCTCCATGATGTTTTGAAATAACGTACCGTCTGCATCTAAATCTACCTGATAGTATGAACAAAAGCGAATGTGATGAAAAAATTTCAAGCATGCCGTTTTAGCTTGTTTTTCGATCTCTCATCTTTTAGCTCTTTTATTGTGAGTCATGTTTTTCACAGGATTTGTACCCAACAATCAATAAGTCCAATTCTGTGCCAGCTGAGCAACCGAGCAATCTTGTTACTTCCGGTGTTGTGCCCATTTTCGACCTCCTGCCAAATTATTACCCACTCTTGTTGAAATCGCTACATGATTGTCTAATCCTAACCCCACCCCTACCTCCAGTGATAAGTTCTTATTGGTATGTATTTCACGTCTTGCGAAAAAAGTTCCCACAGGCATGTTTTCATCATGAGATCAGGTAGCTTTAACCACTGAAAAGCACAGAAGAAGAATAGATGAGTGTGCTGTCTCAGGACTGGAGCATGCTTAGTCCTGCCAGCTGAAATGCTGAAATGCTGTACATTATGAAGCGTTTAAGAGTGTGTGTACTGTAGCTACACATGGCAGCATTTTTCAGTGACTGATGAGCTGATGTGGGGGCCTCAGGTTTCTCAGTTTGGCTGCTGATTGACTGAAGACTTGCTGGTCTTGCAGTCTGATATTTTAATCAGATGCTCTAATGAGTTAATGGACACCCAAGGCAGGATGTGGCCCCCAAACCCCAGCAGCACAAGAGATTTCTCTTTCATTTTGACGCATGCTTAGTGTTTAGCGGTCACAAGTTCCAAGCTATGGCACAATCATGTGTGAGCTAGTGAGGTATCTGGTAGCCATATAGTTATAGATAATGCATATATTCACTGCTCATACATTCATTCATTCATTCATTCATGCACTCATACTTTCACTCATTCATGCACTCATTTCTCATGCACTCATGCTTTCACTCATTCATGCACATACATTCACTCACTCATACACTCATTCATGCACTCATGCAATCACTCATTCATTCCTTGCACACATTTACTTGTGCACCCATACATTCACTAATTGATTTATGCACTTATTTACTTATGCACTCATACATACTCATACTTACTCACTCAGTCACTCATACACTCATCCATTCACTTATTCATTCATGCACTCATGCATTCACTTATTAATTCATGCATTCACTCATTCATTCATGCACCCATACATTCACTCATTTATCAGGCATTCATGCACTTACGCATTTACTCATTCATTCATGCACTCATTTACTTATGTACCCACACATAAAATCACTCACTCATTCATGCACTCATGCTTTCACTCACTCAGACACTCATGCACTCATACATTCATGCACTCATGCATTTACTCACTCACTTGTTCATTCATACACCAATGCATTTACTCATTTATTCAGGCATTCATGTACTTATTCATTCACTCATTTATGCACTCGTGCATTCTCTCACTCATTCATGCACTCATTTACTTATGCACTCACACATTCAATCATTCATTCATCATGCACTCATGCTTTCACTCCTTCATGCACACATACATTCACTCACTCATACACCCATGCATTCACTCATTCATTCTCACTCGTTTACTTGTGCACTCATATATTCACACATTTATTCATGCACTTACACATTCACTCATACATTCCATCACTCATTCATCATGCACTTATGCTTTCACCCACTCATTAATGCACTAATTTACTTATGCACTCACACATAAAATCACTCACTCAGTCATGCACTCATACATTCACTCACTCATACACTCATGCACTCATACATTCACTCACTCATACACTCATGCATGCCCTCATGCATTCACTCACTCGTTCATTCATACACCAATGCATTTTCTCATTTGCTCATGCACTCATTTAATTGTGCACTCAAAAATTCACTCATTTATTCAGGCATTCATGTACTTCTGCATTCACTCATTTGTGCACTTGTGCATTCACTCACTCATTAATGCACTAAATTACTTATGCACTCATACATTCAATCATTCATTCATCATGCACTCATGCTTTAACTCCTTCATGCACGCTTGTTTACTTGTGCACTTATATATTCAAACATTTATTCATGCACTTATACATTCAATCACTCATTTATCATGCACTTATGCTTTCATTCACCCATTCATGCACTCATACATTTAATCACTCATTCATCATGCACTTATGCTTTCACTCACTATTTCATACACTCATTTACTTATGCACTCATACATTCAATCACTCATTCATTCATGTAATCAAGCATTCACTCACTCATTCATTCACACACTCATTTACTTATGCACTCATACATTCAATCACTCATTCATCATGCTTTCACTTATTCATTCATACACTCATACACTCATTCACTCATGCTTTCTTAGAGGTGGGGGTCATGCTGAGAAGACATGTAATTAAACATAGAAAAAAAATCTAATTAAATAATATACACGTCATTGTAAATATCATTTGATTGGATTGAATGTGTCATCCTTTACTGTTTTCATAATCATTTAATCTTACAGTTGAACTTTTGACTGAGTGGGAGAACACACAGGCATGTGTATGTGAGTGCTGTAGTCATGAGACTACTGTAAAATATAAGCATATCATTGGAGATCTGGAACTCTTCTCAGGGCCTGCTTTCAAAAACATCCTTTGTTTACATCATCCTTCTGTTTATCTTTCACTCCTCTACACACCTGACCCTCCTAATTTTTTATTTTTACCTTTTTTGACATGAATGACTCTGAGATATTCAATTATACCTTGTTTTTGAATCAACTAAAGTAATTCTCCTTCTTATCAGCTTCCCATTGCTTTTGATTCTGACTATCTGCAATGGATTTGACACACTACAAACCAGTTTTGAAATTGTAAAGTTTTCTAACCATACTCTTTAGACTTTTTGAACCTGATTTATTTAGCTGAAAGAAAGACGTTATTTCAGCTAAATGGCAGAAGAAGAAGAATGGCAGAGTTTTTTGGGTGAACTATCCCTTATGAATGAGCTAAATCCAAGTGATTAAAACAGATATATAGCTCTACTGCAAATAATTATACATGATATATATGGTATTATTATATACATATAAGAGACTGAAGTTTCTTATAGCAGAACTCAATGTATGGTGTCCAGCTCAGTTGTAAGAGATATCCATTTGACAATAGACCTCGGCACCCCCACCTCCATCCTGCGTTCCTGGCCGTCTGGCTCACAGTCTGATGTTCTTGGCTGGATATCAGTGGCTAATTGCCAGTGATGTTTAGCAATTCTGTGCATGAGACAACGCGTCTGATATCCATTGAACAAGCTTTTTATCAGTCTCTTTGCCCTTGATTCACTTTACATCCAAGCAATCGTGACCAACCCCTAGACTCTCTTTCATGTTGGTTTTCCCACGCTTGTCCTGGCCGTGATCACCCGTACTGCAAGTCGGGACGCTGTAAATGTGTGTGTGGCTTCAAATCATCCCCCTGTAATTGGTGTTTCAGACATGAAAGGCATTGTGGGATTAGTCGGTTGCATGGACTCCCTCTGTGGCTGAGATGAATTAGAGTATATTAGAACATTAAAGGTCATGCACGGATAACACGGCATTGCTTTACTTCCAAGTAAGGGTTGAGTCAGGTGAGGAAGCCTGCAATGGTCAAGTCTGGTGTGTTGTAAAGGCATAGTTCTCCAAAATATGAGAATTCTGACTTCATTTATTCATCCTTTGCTGTAAAATGCAAAAATTGAACTATTGAAGAATTTCTGCTGGTTGCTTAACATGAAGATACAATATCTTCATGTTACGAACAGACCAAAATTTACTGGTAATCCCTTCTAGTTAACTATTAACTACTAGGAATCACTGAGACAATGACTTAAACTCAAGAACTATATTAGTCAGTTTTGTGTAGGCATCACTTAGGCTGGTTTTATGAACTACAGCCACTGATTCATCAAAAAGATCATTCTCAAAAGAGTGATTCATTCACAAATCAGACAACACTCTTTCGAAACAAGACAAGCACTCTTTTGATGTGCTTAGGTTTTTAGGATCTAGGTTTGGATATCAAGATGTTAAGTGAACAACGACATCTATTTTGGTTTTTATTGAAGTCATTACTAGAGAGTTGTCATGCTTTTCACTTTAGAATACTCATCCAAATAATTAGTTATTCCTTCTGAAGGACTTGATCATACTTAAGTCATTACTAGTGGGTTACCTTGATCTTCACTTTAGAATTAATTATATATTTTGCATTATTCACCTCAATTATGAACGTGTATATAGTAATTCTTTGGGGTTCTCTGGGAGGTATGAAAAATAGTAGTTACTGATTAACTAATCGTGAACTACCACTTTCAACTGACCGCTATTACTCACAAATTCATTAATCAGGATTTCTTGTTAAGTAATAGCAGTTACTAAAAATGTTAATAGTGGATTAGTCATTTGTTTCTGTGTAGTTATTCATTAATGACGGAACAGTATTCTAAAGTCTTAGTTTTCAATTGTGGTGTTATTTGCCATTATATTTAGTATATATTTAATAGTGCTTTAATAGTTTTAATCATGATTAATCCCACCTAAGGTTAGTTTTTAAATATACTTTTATATTGCAATAATTTCACATTCAAATTTCATATTAATGTAGAAACAACAGAAAATATACTGTATATTTTTAACATTTGTTTAACATTTTTTTAATGAATATCACTGATGTGATATCTCTAGGAAATCAGTAATACTTACCTAATCGCATATTTTTTCTGAGATTGATCGCAATTAATCGTGATTAATCCCAGCTAACATTAAAGTTTTGAAATGTACTTTTACATTGCAATACTTTCACAAACTTCAAATTAATGTAGAAACAACATAAAGGCAGTATGTTTTAACTTTTGTTAAAGGGGTCATCAGATGCCCATTTTCCACAAGTTGACAAGATTCTTTAGGGTCTTAATGAAAAGTCTATAATATACTTTGGTTAAAAATTCTCAGTGGTAGTGTAAAACAACACCCTTTTTACCTTGCCAAAATCAGCTCTGCAAAAATTATCCTGTTTTGGTCAAGGTTGCTTTAAATGTTAATGAGCTCTGCTCGCCCCGCCCCTCTCTACTCTCTGTAGAGTGACGAGCATGTTTACTTTAGCCGCGTTTAGCCGCTAAACTTGCTAACTAGCACGTTATTAGGAAAGGTGATCGCAAAGATACATAAAAACCCTTTTACTCACTTCTGCTGTAAGTGACGCTGGATCACGAATGATTCGTGCGAACATAGACGGATATATGTAGATCTGGAGGTGCATTCCCTTCACAGACAAACGTAATCCACTGCATCTTCAGCGGATCAGATGTATCAAAGCAGCTGGGTTATTAGGTTATTTAAACGCTGTTACTTTAAGAACTGGTGCTGCTGAACCGGACAGAGATCTGACACGTGTGCTCGTAGTTTCATTCATGCTTTAATATGAAATGATACACACGCTGCCTTATTTGTGCTTGCAAATGAAGTGTGCATGCTATGAGCACAGTATTACTGCTGACATGACAACATCTCATCTGACTGCAGTTCACTGTATTTCTAGCATGAATAAAACTGGTGTTAACCTGAGTAATATTAGCCTGAGAATTAATTTCTGTCTTAATCTGCAATGTTATAATATAATTTTATGTTACCTACTGCCGAAAATTGCCAAGATGCGAGAGTTTTGTTCCCGCTGCGTCATATAGCAGTAGCTCAGCTCTTGCCAGTTGTCTTTTGGCATTGCTTTTAGTGGTGTCTGCTTGTGGTCAGGGTAGACGAGCGTCCTCAAGCTTCTGTTTGTCCTGTGACTGCAGCTGTTTCTGCAACCCCCCCAAGCAGTACAGTTGCTCCAGCAGTCTCGTCCCAGCCAGTAGCAGCCAGTCTGAAACCAGTGGCTTTGAGAAACACCCAGAGGGGATGCAGAGGGCTCAGGGAAGTTGATGTGTGTGGAACTGAGACACCTATCACTGCCTGTGTGGAAAGAATGAATGATTAGCCCTGCATCTCCTTTTGTGTCAGATGGCAGCTTCTCAACTCACACTTGATAAAGGGGTGTGCAGTGGTTGTCAGGAATATAGTAGTGCAGGGCCCGACATGCTTCACAGCGGCACCTATATGGTGAAGGACCTGAGTGGCAGAATGGGGGATATTTCAACACCACGAGACACTGGCTGTCAGAGCTAATGAACCTGTTCCTGTCCCTGTTTGACAGTAAAATGTCCCCTATAAATAAAATATGTGCTTAGTCGAGTATATTGGGTCCAATGCAATATACTCAATCTTCCAGTGTTGACTGCTTCTGCTTCTTCTTACTTTAAATGAAGCTTGCAGTCAGGAAGTATGTGTAAATTAATGAAATGATTTTTCAGGACATTTCAGGATTTTTCTCCATATAATGGACTGGTATGGTGCCCCGATTTTGAACTTCCAAAATGCAGTTTAAATGCGGCTTTAAACGATCCCAAATGCGGTTGTAAACGATCCCAGCCGAGGAAGAAGGGTCTTGTCTAGCGAAATGATTGGTTATTTTCATTTAAAAAATACAATTTAAATACTTTTTAATCTCAAACACTCGTCTTGTCTTGCTCTCCGTGAATTCTGTATATTCTGGCTCAAGACAGTTAACCCTCTGGGGTCTGAGGGTGTTTTGGGGCCCTGGAGAAGTTTTGACATGTCCTGACATTTGTGCTTTTTTCAGTATCTTAAAAACTTAATTAATTTTTTTAAGTCACTGAAATAAGACCAAGAAACGCATTCAGAACATTTGTGCACAAGACTTTTGAGAACTGGATGTGGTAGGCTAGAGTTTTTTCTACAAAATGATGTGAAAATCATCTCGTTCAGTCGTTCACAAAAAACAATATACTTATTTAAATTTTCTAAGACATGTTTTGTGATCGAAAGGGAATATGCGAGGGAGTGACAATGGCCATTGAATATTTAGTGATTCACACCTGAGAGACAAAAGGTCCTCCCCTAATGGCCCATCAATGAGACTGTGACTGTCAGGTAAGAAACAATGTGAGAAGATTCAGAGATTGGGGTTTTAAATTATCTGTATTTTACAACACAGTATAATATAAACATACATCATGAAGATCAACAACACATTATTAAGCACACTGATCTAACCACAGAGATGTGAACAGATGGTGTGTAATTCCTGAAAATTGTTTTCTGAATTCTGTTCAACACGTAGCACAAGCAAATCATACCTGATATTTAAGTGCTTGCAAAACTCATCATCAGTAGTCAAGGAACTTGTTTTACCAATAGAATATCCATGTAGTTGAAGATCTGATGTTGGTACAGTGCTCTCAGAGAAAAAGTTTGCAGGATTCATCTGTTGTGCAGGTATCAGATCACAAACAACTAAAGCAAAACAAACAAACAAAAAAAACAACATATGTGAGCATGTTAACATCAGGAGCAATTTAAAGCATCCTTGCTAAATAAAAGCATTAGTTCTATAATTTCTATCCCAAAAAATATTCATATAGGTATCTAGTCACTAACATAAATGAATAAATCAGTGTGCATGTTGATAGGCCTGGAGCAATATTGTTACATTAGCAATCACTAATATTGCCCATGTGATTTTTATAGCTATCATATGCACACATGCTTTGTATTTATTATTATACAGTATAAAAACGACATCTGAGAAACTAAATTATTATTAAGCACATTATGTACACGTTTGAGCAGATATTTGCAGACAGGTATGTCAAAAAACTCCAATTGTATTTTCTCCCTCAACTTAAAAAATCATTTAAAAATCATCCTACATCGCTGCAGAAGTACTGACCCAGTCTTTGCAAAGTAAACATGCAAAGAAGATCAAACACCCTTAACAAAAAAGATAAAACAGTGATATAGGACGATTTTGAAGTTGAGGGAGAACATGAGATGGGAGTTTTTCGACATACCCTAACTGTCATGAACCGCAAAAAAAAAAACTGTTCAGGCAGAGTGAGACAAGAAGAGCGTTTGGCATTAAAAAGTATACAAATTGTATTATTTTTATGAAAATAACCGATCGTTTTGCTAGATAAGACCCTTCTTCCTTGGCTGGGATTTGAAGCCGCATTTAAACTGCATTTTGGAAGTTCAAAATCGGGGCACCATATCAGTCCATTATATGGAGAAAAATCCTGAAATGTTTCCCTCAAAAACATAATTTCTTTACGGCTGAAGAAAGAAAGACATGAACATCTTGGTGAGTACATTATCTGTCAATTTTTGTTCTGGAAGTGGACTTCTCCTTTAATTATTTTACCAAATTTTACTACTTATTTTGTCTTCTGGGAAACATGTAAGTAACTTCTGTAGCTTCTGAAGGGCAGTAATAAATTAAAAATATGATATTTAGGCAAAATAAGAAAAACATAAACATCTCCATTCTATTCAAAAGTTTTCACCCCCCCCCCAGCTCTTAATGTGTCGTTTTTCTTTCTGGAGCATCAGTGAGCGTTTGAACCTTCTGTAGTAGTTGTCTTCAGTGTCAAAAGATGGATCTCAAAATCATACGTTCACTGTTGGAAAGGGTTCAAATACACAAAAATGCTAAAAAACCAAAGAATTTGTGGGACCTGAATGATTTTTCTCAAAAAAGCAGGCAGTTTAAGGAACAACTATCACTAAACAAAAAAATAAAAACAAACAAACAAACAAAAAAACACAGCTGTGGATCATCAGGTAACAACACAGTATTTAATAACCAAGTGTATGTAAACTTGAACACAGTCATTTTTATAAATTCAACTATTGTGTTCTCTAATGTAAACATATTTTATGTGAAATATCTTATTCAGGTCAGTGCTAAATAAAAAATAGCACTTTGTATGGTCCCTCTTATTTTGGTAAAATAATTAATATTTTGCAGATTCTGCAAGGTGTATGTAAACGTTTGACCTTAACTGTAATAACTGTTTTTTTTGTAATATATAATAGTCATAAAAACTGATAAAAACTATATTTTCAGAATCTGTTTTGCATCCATATTTGTTGTATTTATAAAAGTAGAGATGATATTTTTGTGTTTATGCCTGTCAGTCTGCCATTATCTTGAATTCACACAAAATGTGCATTGTTACAAATCTTTTCATGGGCTGTCTGCAAATTGAATCAGAACCTTATTTTTTTTTTTTTTACAATCACAGGATCTGACAATCTCGGTACATTGTGGCTTTGTATATTCACCTAGCGCACACTAAAGGCGCACCTCTCATCTTTGTAAAGTTGCATCATTGTACACGAGCGTTAACAGCAATTTTCAGCAGGCAGCGCCACAAGCAGAGGCCAAGTTGGATTTGAGTCTTTGGCATCAGGGCACAGTTAACTTTGTCTGGCAGGGATCTGGCTCAGCTGAAGAAAGAGGATATCGTGTGCCCGCTTCAGTTGCTCAGAAGAATTAATAAGGTGATGCGGCCAAGACGGAGGCCGGAAGCATCCCTAAATAAATAACAGGGTAAATAAGGGGCTGATCCCATAAAAGGTGGGAAAAACTCTTCTGGTCCCAGGGGTGGGCTGAGCAAGAAGAGATTTGGCAGTGCAGCAGCAGGATTGCCCGGAAGATAAGAGTGGGGTGGGATTTCATGCTGAACAGTCATTGGGAGGGCTTCTCCAAAACTGGTGACTAGGCTGTGGGGTGACTAGACTTTCACCATCCAAGAGTATGGAGGAAGATGCAACAGCCAAACGCAGGAGAAAGTGCCAACATTAGAAGTTGCACTTGGCTCTATGTGCATCAAGCAGACAGTAGATTTAGTGGAAGCAGCTGTAGGGAAAACATTGTGCTTTCCTGTTTGATTCAGATTCTGTCTAGCTTTTGTACACTCAGAAAAAAGGTACAAAAGCTTTCACTCGTTTCAAAAGATACTAAATTGCACAGTTTAAGCACTCTTTCGGGATAAACAGACACAAAGGTGTACCTTTCAAAAGGGTATGACCCCAGTGACAGTTTCTTTTTTTCTTTTCTTCCTGAGAGTGTATGTACCATCTGTTATCCGTAATATTCTACCAATTATTAGCAATAATGATATAGTGGAAAAAAAGTTACAAAATGCCAGGTGAAATATGGACAAAGCCTTCTGGGTATTTTTATTCAACTCAACTAAATGACTATATTACTTACTTAAAAAGAACCCAAAATAGATTGGAAATTAATATTTATATGAACATTCATTAATATGTTTAATAAGTAACATATAAATTATTAACATTTTTAAAATTGCTTATTAATAAATGTTCACCTTTTGATAATTATGGATGCCACCAGTAATTAAGTGTCTGATTTTTAATACAACATATTTTAATACAACATAGTTTTGTCTTAACATTTAGTGTTTTTAGACTTTTTTAAAATTAATTAATTAATTAATGTAATACATGTAAAGATGTAATACATGTCAGATGCCTAAAATTAATTTAAATTCAAATTAATACAATAATTTTTAAAATTCTAGTCTGTCTACTGTTATGGTAGATTTTTCTTCACTTTCAGTGTTGTTAGACTTTAAAAAAAATAAATAAATAAATATAATAATTGTACAACTAAACAAAGCCCTATTTTATGTCAGATGCATAAAATGAATTGAAATTAAAATAAATAAAAATAGCTTTAAATAACTCAGAAACAGATACCATATATATGTTTATATATATGTTCTACAGATAATTGACCACTAGGTCAATACAGTTTTCGAAGAGGCACTAAAACATAAGAAGGCAGGCTTATTAAAATATTACACAGTGTGCTGCAGAGGCGTTTTTGTCTCCACTCCTCATTTTAAACATCTACTATTTTCTTGCCCCTAATTTTGGATAATTTCTATCCTTGGTAGAAAATTGAAAAGCTTTTACTGCTGATTTTTGATGTTTCATACCATTCTGGACTTCTTTCAAAGAAACAGCGAGAAGCCAGAAGACAGTCTGTCTCTAATTGTTATAGCCGTGCCAGTCCAGGCAACACCAGCAGAAACCCTGATGAGGGTGTAGATGTGGATGTACCAGAAGGTTTTTACAGCCCTGAAGCTGCATCATTATGTGAAACCAAGTTTGAGTGTGTCGGCCGTATGGAACGGAGCCAGTCGTTTGAGCGTGTGTGTGTGCCGTATGTTTGAGAGTGCGCACAGTGGTATTGAGTTTCATGCGTGTCAACTGTGTACTGCTGGCTGAATCCTGTCAAATCCACACTGCCTCCTGCTGCCCCCTGCCGGGCCTGCGTCACACGTTCAGAGAAACAGACACAGATACACATCTTATTAGTAATCTTAACTAAAGGGATTTTCCTAGTAACAACTAGGACTAGACAGTATTAATCAGTTGTGGTCATGGAACAATGTGTGAGGCATTAGGGAAGTACTCCAAAAAGCCTGAATGTAGAAATGCTTGGACATGCAGCGCTTGAGGCTGGCAATCAAAGTTACTCAGAAATATCTGTCAAGTTGCCAGTAGTGGAAGCATATTCATGCACAGGCAATATTTCAGCCAGCCGGTGACACTGACTAAGCTGAAGCGCTGTTACTCAACCAACTGTGCGTCCTCATGAGCGCATCCGCGTCGGTTTAGCAGGAGGTGGGCCGTAGTTTAATCATTACCCATCCGTCTATGCAAATACATAGAGCGGGCCAATTAATGGGGTGTCATACATTTACAGCCGTATTGTTTGGACACAACGAATCCTTTTCTGAGCGAGAGTTATAAATCAGTCGGTGATGTCATCCAGTGACAATGCAGGACAATGTGGCTGTGTGATTGTCCCTCGGTGGACAGCAGAGGGAGGTGGTCCCTGGCCCTCAAAGTTGAGCTAACAAGCTATCAGTGGGGTAGTGCTAACCAAAAGTTGATGTACTCTGTTTACAATTTCCAGAGAATTTTTTGCAGATCTTGCAATTGTTTTGGACTTGTTTGGATGTAAGTTCAACAAGAAAGCTAAATGTATTAGGGAAGCAAATTTCTACGATATAAATGGGTGTCTCTGCAACTTTGGAAAGTGTTATGTCCCATGGGTTGAATTTACTGGAATTAACAGATTTACCTTTCTCAGATTTGTTTTTGTTTTTTTTTTTATTATTCTTTTAATCAATTTCGAAGTTCACATTACACTAGACTTTTTTTTTCTTAATTTACTAATGCCTTAAAAAAATCATTATTATTAATATAATTATTTAACTAATAAATATATTAGTTATACAAATGATAAAATTATTTACCACAATAATAGCAATAATAAAGACTATAATAACCTAAACAACAAATAGTAAAATAAATATGGGGGCATTTTAATATTTAATTTATTATTCTGACACACCAGCAAAGAGCTGAAATATGAGATGTGAAAAAATGTAAATATGCTTTTCCAATCAAGCTATATGCAAAAACATGTGAAATAATAATAGTAACAATAATCATTATTATTATGATGATGATTATAATAATAATAATTATTATTATTATTATTATTATATATTAATAAGTATTATTATTATTAATGCTTTATAATGTATGCATGTGTGTGTATATATATATATATATATATATATATATAATATTGTATATTATAATATATAATCATAATTATTATTATATAATTAATATATTCTTATTCTTATTATTATTATATAACATGATGATAATAATAATAATAATTATTATAAATATATTAGAATATATAATTATATAATAAGAACAACAGCATAATAATAATAATAACAACATTATTATTATTATTTATATTTTCAATACATAAATGGCTATGAATTTAGCCTTAGTAAATATATTATAATATTATTATATATAACAGTAATAATAATATAAATAAATAAATTCTAATATAACATATTATATTATTATAATATATTATTTTATAGTTATTATTATTATTGATTATTATTATATACGCAATAAATATAGTGTAATATAATTATATATGTAACAACAATAATTATTACAATAAATGCTGGCTATGAATTTAGCCTTAGTAGAAATATAATTCGTATTTTTATTTTATTTTATTTTATTTATTTATTTATTTATTTATTTTTATTAGTAGTAGTATATTAGTTTATTAGTATTTTTTTAATGTCATCATTAGTGCCATTAGTGGACAGATTAAGTAAACTAGTAAGAGACTTTATTTTTTTTTTTAAATGTTAAAAGTCACCTAAATACCTTCTTTATTCACAGTCACACCACCAAGAATAATCAAAATCATTGTGTTGTTTACTCGTTTTTTTTTTTTTGCAACTTTCCTTTTACAGTTCTTGTGGTGATTGTTGTTGAAGTATCTTCAGCTGCGATTGCTTGTTAGCACTTGCAAGGTCCTTTTTTATGTCTTAGTATACCTTGTACAGGCATGGCGCTCTCTTATGTGGGTAATATGGAGGATGATCATGAAAAAAGTTTCATGAAGTTGTAGTAGTAGTCCTAGTAATACATATCATTTGGGATTCTGATAAGGTGAGAAACTACGGTCCTATGAACCCCTGAACCCTCTTCTTTTCTCTTTATTTTTTCTCTGTGTGTTTGTACCGGCACAGGATAGGACCGGGGAGCAGAGATGGGTGCTGATGTGTGCTTAATCGCCCCTCCCCACCTCAGTGCTCCACATGGCTAATGACTGACCTCCTCATGGTCCACGGCTCACTCCTTTATCAGCCCTTCACAATACCTGACATTCATCTGACATCCCGCCTTTATCCCATCAGTATTTCTCTCGAATCCACATTGTCCTCACCTCTTTTCCTTAAAATTGCCTCAGCTACCTAGCGCATTGGCCGACAAGAGCTGGGGGTGGGGCTGATGTGACATGGGACTTTAGTGATTAAATAACACAAATTTTGACTATGTCAGATCTTTATGCTTTAAATTCATCCAAGATGTTCTAACAGTAACTTTTAGATGTTAAAAGTCAGGAGAAGATTGTGAATTCTTCTTTAAAGTATGTTGCAGTACAGTATGATGCTGCTGGTCACCGCTGTCATGATTTGATGGCTTGTTTTCAGAGCACATCCATTGTCGGTGGGATTTGCTGTGGTGTGGAGTTCATTGGATCATGTTGGGATTGCTGATCTCTTTTTCCTGATATTGGTTTCCTGTGGGCTTACGGCCTACACACAGACCCTTTCCTCTGTCCGGGCCTCTCCTGCATCCAGCCGCTGGGAAAACAAAACATGGGAGATCCAGGGCTTGTCCTCCAATCAGATCCTGCTTTGGCTTTTAGACAAGCATCAACATAATGCTTTCGTGAGGCTGTAGGGATGACGCACAGTTGCCCCTTCATAATCACACCTGTTATACTTTCAGATGGATTCGAAGAGAGAATACTTGTACCTGCTTGTTCTTGGTGTCAGAAAATGTTAGAAAAACATTGGCTTTGTTTATGAAGTGTATGGCACAGTGATTTTAAATAGGGTTCCATGATAAATCAACACCATATATGGACCATTCTACAGAATTGGTGCAAACTGCTGTCCCACGACCAAAAAAACACATTTAAAAAGCATTTAAGTATTCAAATCTTAGATGTTTACTAAGATCATTTTATCATCTATTGAAACCCGCAATAACACTTAAAATATCAGTAAGCTTAATATATATAAAAATCATAATTTATTTGGTACTTTCAAGTACGAGGTGGCTGTCCTGAACCCTAACCCCTAAATTTCAACTTATGAAAATGATATTGAAATTTTTTGCATTTTTTGCAGTTTTTGCATCTTATTCCATTGTTGTTTTTAAAAATATCCTTTTGATTTTGTTAAAAAAAATTACTTCATATTTTCCTTGTAAAGTATGAAAAAACTACTGAACTACCGAAAGAGTGTGTGATTTGAACTACACCCCTACATTTATGATCAGGAAATATTTATGTGTAACTCTCTCTCATAGCTACATGGTGAGTGGATAGGCCCCATCATTTTGAGGTAAATGTGTTCAAAAGTCTGAAAATCTGTGTGTAACTTAAGGAACGTCACCAAACACATTTTTTTCTGCAATTAAGCACACTTTATTGGGTGTTTTTCTGTTTAGTTTTTATATGTGTACAACTGTTCAGAGTTGTGCTAGCATCTTCCAAAGCTAAGTTCAAAAGTATCTAAAATTGTCACTACCGAAACAGTCACAAAACATTTGGTGAAGTTTTGGTAGTTTTTATGTGTGGTATTCCATAAAATTTATGTGTGTACTTCAGAACTATCTTTAGAAGTATCTAAAATTGTCACTATCGAAACCAAAACTTTAGTTGGTCACAACCAAAACATGTCATCATTGTTTCAGTAGCGACAAAAGGGAACACTTAATGCTTTATTTGGGGAAGTAAACAAGACGGTTTAGACGGTTACAGTTTACAGTTATGCAAATCTGAAGTGTTTTAGTTTTCAAGTTAAAATTCTGTCATGTGATGTGGTCACTACCAAAACATTACTGTAACAACCGAAAATGAGCAGTCACGACCAAAACATGGGAAAATAAAATATACTGAATTAACAAGCAAGATATTATGATAGTGTTTGGTTCAATGTATAACTAATAAATCCTTAACTCAACTCAACTTTTACAAGAAAAATTGAATTCAAAATACAACAAATCTCTTAAATCACACTTGAAATATTGTTAAAATTGTAATTGTTATTGATTTACCTCTGAAAACCTTTTTTTATAAATTAGCATAAAATATATTTACAAGGCAGATGTAAGCAAAATCTTAATAGGTCAATATAACCCTTTTTAATTAATTTATATATTACTGTGTTTCAGTAGTGACAAATCTAGGGAGAGGACATATATTCCAAAACTTTATGAAAATACAATATGAGAATTAACTACACAGTTACTAGAAATGTGTACCTTGGATTTTATACAATTTGCATATTTGCATATTTGCATATTTCCATACAAAATTTGGGTGAAAAGGATTTTTTTTTTAAAGACGTTTCCATCTAGTTTTAATAATTCAAAGTTTTAGTAATTCAAAGTGATAATAACAGATTTTGACATAATAATGGATTTTGACCCTTTAAGAGCACATCACCATGAGTTGCCATGTGCACGTACAAATATTTTTTGTTTTTCAATGGTTTTAATTATTTTAACCAAGTTAATATTAAAGGGGTCATCAGATGCCCATTTTTCACAAGTTGATATGATTCTTTAGGGTCTTAATGAAAAGTCTATAATATACTTTGGTTAAAAATTCTCAATGGTAGTGTAAAACAGCACCCTTTTTACCTTGTCAAAATGAGCTCTGCAAAAATCATCTCATTCTGAGGGATTGTTCCTTTAAATGCAAATGAGCTCTGCTCGCCCCGCCACTCTCTACTCTCTGTGGAGTGACCTGCTTCTCTGAGAGATTGTTTACATTTAGCCGTGTTTAGTCGCAAAACTTGCTAACTAGCACGTTATTAGGAAAGGTGATTGCAGAGATTCATAAAAAACCCCTTATACTCACTTCTGCTGTAAGTGAAGCTGGATCACGAATGATTTGCACGAACGTAGACAGATATATGTAGATCGGGAGCCGCATTCCCTTCACAAACAAATGTAATCTACTGCATCTTCAGCGGCTGTCAGGAGTAAATGACGACCACTATGTTCATTATTACATCCAGCAACACAACACCTCAATCGCTCAATCTGAGATATTCATGTCTAACTTACATCCCTGCTCCGACATCGAAACAATGGAGGTCGGACTGTTACAGCTGATCTGAGGTAAAACGCTCATGTCAATCAACTTTCGTGGGAGTGGCCTCACCAACACGCATCTGAGAATGGCTCGATTTGAAAAAGAGGATATTATTTTAACAGATTAATTAAAAACCACTGCATGGATTTTTATCATTCTAGGGTAGATTTGTACATACACTGCCAACACAATTTAATGTTTGAACAACATGAAAAAGTGAACTTTGCATCCGATGACCCTTTTAAAAATAATTAAAGATTTATAGCAATAGATGACTACTGTTCAAACATTTGAATTCATTAAGATTTTTTAAATGTGTTTGAAAGAAGTCTCTTTCATACCTTTTTATATGATGAATGGGGTTTGTCAAGGTGGAATATTGTCTCCTCTTCTTTTTAACTTGTATATGGATGATCTTAATTAAACAAGTGTAAAACTGGATGTGTAATAGGGGATTGTCTTGTAAATCATCTGATGTATGCTGGTGACTTATGATGTTATTCTGTCACCTTGCAGTGCGGGATTGCAACAGTTGCTTTGTATATGTTCAAGCTATGGTGTGTAGATTGATATAAAATTTAATAGGAAAAAGAGTTACGATTATGATTGTCAAAACCAAAGAGGACCTTAAGCAAAATTTTCCATCTTTTTATCTAGGTGATCAAGTATTAAATGTGGTGAATAAAACTAAATATTTGGGTCACGTTATCAAAGATGATTTAAATGATGACGATGAAGTTGTATGCACAAGCGAATATGTTGGCTCATAAATTTCTTATGTGTACAGATGAGGTTAAAATAACACTTTTTAGGGCTTATTGTACTTCTTTGTAAACAGTGCACTTGTGTATTGGGAATTTTGCTTAGGCTCTCAAGGTGGACGAGTGCAAGTCAGGTGTTTGTGTATAATAATATTCCTACTCTTCATGCTGTGTTAAGGAAATATGTGTAGAATTTTATGTGTAAACTGAGTAACTCAAGAAATCTTACTGTTCGTAAACATTGGAATGGTAGTGTCTAAAGTATTTAAAAATGCTTTGTGTTTAATATCTAACTGAGCAGGACAGGTGGATGATAAGTCCATATTGACCTTGAGCCAAGTTGTCTAAGACCCAGTAATACAGGACTAGTCACAACTTTGTCAAAGGCAGGGAATGTGTGTATGGCCCACGCTGTCTCACAGTGACCTCATGGGGTGATGTGTGACCTCCACCGCTGCACAGATCTTCTGAGACGCACCGTTGAAGTGTAACGGCGCAGAGAGTCCAGCTTGACCTTTGATCCCTGGCTCCCCAGGAGCCTTGGCTCTGTCGGAGAAGATTCAGCTCGCGCAACTCAAAGGGACTGTGGCTATCAATCAACCATGGGGACGGGAACAGAACCGATGCCCTTCAAGAAGCCATTTCGACTTGTCAGGTTGTAGGCCAGGACAAGCATATGGCCCATTTACTCCTGATGATGGACATGGAACACATCTGTTTGTTCACGACAACAAGACACGTCCCATAAGATCTGACAGGAGGGTGGAAGTCTTGAATAAGCCCAAGCCCACGCCTCAAGGGACAGGTTTCTTAACTGGGGGAAGGGGTGATTCTCTTCAGCCTTATAAAGCTTTCATGAAAACCCCCAAGAACAGAGGGTCATGCTATTGATTGAACCTATGAGAGGAAGCAGTTGTGACCTATAATTCTTCGTGAGGACAAGAGCTGAGAATGGCGAGAGGGATGACACCAAGCTGAAAGGGTACATGTATACGCTGATGACTTGTGAAATGTGGATGGGCAGCTGGGATAGCGGAGACGAAATGGTGATCCCCACGTTACGTCTGGGACGGTTGGAATGTTTTCAAAATGGAGTTGTATTTGTCCATCTTGGTCTATTTAAATCCTTTACGTGTGTTTAACTGCATGTACGCATGCTTTGAAGTCCCTGAATGCTCTCTCTGACAGTTAATGTTGATGTCAGATTCTTGAAATCCTCAAGCGTTCTTCTATGATATCAGTCATTGAACATATCAATGCACTTTGTATGGTTATAGCTGAACTTTTGAACAGTGTTTACAGTCTTACAAACCATACAAGAGATTAAGATAAAAAATAGATAAAATTGAAAGTAGCTATTTTCATTTTGGGGTAAACTTCTCTGTACTATGTCTATACCAAAGTAAATTAAATAGGATAAGATATTAGACTAATAATTAAATTCACAGTTCGATTAAATTCAATAGAGTGAAGGAATAGAGAAGACAGATGCAGAGAAGCCTTCTGATGGTGTAGTCAGTCAGAAACCTGATCTTATTGTCTCCAGTGAGCTCTGTGTGGAGGTCAGAGGCTGCTTTCACAGATTTCCTGCCCTTTGACCTCTGCTGGGCTCATGGTTAGAGCTTTCCTGAAAAGCCGTTGTTAGCGGTGACTGGGGGTCACGTTTGCCACAGTACTTAACCTGCAACAGCTAGTAAAATTTATACCCACTTTTAACTGCTTGTAGAATCACTGATGGTGGCTTTTTAGCAGTGACCCCTACTCAGCTCAGTTTCCAATTTTACAAATTGCTTTTACTTAGGAAAACCTAACCAGCTAAGCATCATGAAATTTAATGCTTGTTTCAGTTACGTGTCCAAGAACACAGTGGAATCCTCTGGACCCTCTTCTCAAGTTTGGCTCCAGTACATTGCCTAAATGCAAAAAAGACTAATATGTCTAACAATAAATATTCAACTAAAGCATGTCAACCAAAGCGTTTTTTTTTTTAGGGAGTGGGCTTTTTTTAATGGACAGGACAGTAGAGAGATAACAGGAAAGTACTCGGCAGAGAGAGGGGAGTGGGATCAGCAAAGGACCTCAAGACAGGAATTGAACTGGGGTCACCACAAGCACAGTTGCGCTATATGTCGGCACACTAACCACAAGGCTATCGGCACCGACAACCAAAGCGTTTTTAGCCAGCTGAAAAAATGTTAGGCACTACTCTGAAAATGGCCAGCTGCTGGCACTTGAGAACACTTTGGTGGCACTGCGTTTTTCCCGCCACTTTGGTTGCTATAATCCACAACAGTAGTGTATTATTAATATCTAATTTTAAAGAATATTATGGAATGTAAAAATGCAGTAACCAGTAATATTAACTTTTCTATTGTTGTCCGGTTGTTGCACAAGTAGGATGGTTGATCGATGTAGTATTTGTCCCGCCACTCCTCCATTGATTGGAAAAAAGTGACAGTAGCTGCGTTTCCATTACCCTTCAAATTGCACAAATTGAAATTACGTCATAACGGAAACAATTTAGCAAAAACTCCCATATATCGTAAAAAGTTTTTACGCTCACATGACGTGGTTTTTCAGCCAATTCGAAAAGGAATATTTCGCAAAACTGCAATGGAAACAGCTTTTTCGTATTTACAGGTCACCTTGCATACTTAAAATTCAAATTATCATTCTTTAATGTCCTATAATCTCAAAAAAAAAAAAACTATGGCTTTCCTTGCCTGCTGAGCTGATTGTGGTCACTGTAGTCAATCGTTTGGCTCGTTTCCGTTTCAGAAGCATCCCAGAAGCGGCTCTCCACGTTGCTTATGTAAAGATAATGCCTACGTCTCCTACAAATAAAATTAATGGCTAGTGCGGTAGCTGCGACATGCGTAAACCTACCAACATCCGCCGCCATGACTTATCGAGAAAGGAAAAAAAATTACGTTTTAGTCACATAACATTTAATGAAAACGCCGCCATTTCGCAACTATTTTTTTAGCGACATTTATAAAATATTGCAAAGGTTTTGCGTACATCTGTAATGGAAACACACCTAGTGACAAGTGCTACATTTTACCCAAAGTTAAACAGTTATGAACTATCAGCTACAAAAATAAATAAATAGATAAAAAAAAAACAGTGCAAAAGAATTTCTGAAATTTTATGGCAGTGCATCAAAATTCTGTGTCATCACTTTGCCAAAAAGAACATTTTACACACCATTTACACGTGGTAGAGAGCAGATGTGCAATTCAAAAGATTGCGTCAGAATGGCTTTACGAACAATATACACAAAAATTCATTCTGATCGTGTTTTATGAATGAGGTCCAATATTTCCAGTTGTATAATCTGAAACAAAACCAAAGCTTTCATTTATGTCTAAACAGCACACAGTAGGTGCTATTTCTTTCTTGAATGAATTAGTGTTTTGAACTGGTTGAGTAAACGATTCAATGACTTATTCAAAAATTGTGGCTATATAGTAGGTTACTGTGTAGTGGGTTAAAAACATGAAAAGAGCATGTCTGAATTCATATTTATAAAACATGAGACAGAAAAGTATCTAAAAGACCTCCTGGTTGTATTGAGATTCTGAAGTGCACATCCAGTGGATACATTACTATCCCATGAGGCCACAGGAGAGGAGCTGTGAATAGCAGCACATATTTTTTTTCAGTCTGCATGTTAACAAATGAGTGCATTTACACCAGAGTAGCGATGGTTTTGGTGCCGAGTCTATTTTTGATGCGCTGCTCACATTCAATTAAGGTGACAGCAATCTTTTGATGGACAAAATAAATATGATTTGACAAAAAAACTACTAAAAATGCTTAGAATACGCATGTCTAGTGTGATTTAACAAGAATTTGACTATGTTAGAAAAGAAAATGAAGAATCAAAAATATTTACCAATTTAAACTTGTTTTTAATTATTCAGTTTGGGTGAAAGTATGGTTTATTATCCACCTTTTTCATCCTGGTGTGGCTTTTTGTAAATTTTATGGGTCTGGTTTCCAGTCTCATCTGCTTCCAGCTATTTTTATCTGTTTAAAACAGATTTTGCTGCTTGATATTGCAAATTGGTGCATCTTACCAAATTATTTTAATGTATTATCTTAATTATGAACACACTGGTTTGTAGTTCGAACAGTTTTACTATTTACTGCATGTTGTTCTCTTTATTTCTCAATAGCAGCTAGTGAACCAGAATTCTCACCCATAGGCTTACTTCCGCATTAAAGAAAAAGGTGGGGAAAAAACAGCACGTTCTATATCGAAGTATGATTGAAACATAACCGTAGCTGTTTTTGTTGCTTTTTACTGTATATGCGAATCCCCATGTTAACAAACTTGTAAGACTTTAAAACTTTCAAGTTTATAACTGACTAACTAAAAACAAATTTCTAGCTGCCTTTGTGAAAAAATATGTAGCTTTGGAGTCGCCGCAGCGACGAAGCAGTTACACTGACCTGAAGCTGACACGAAGCTCAAGCTTGTGGTGTGAAAGAGACGTAAGTCGCATGACAATGTGACACATGTCCAGATTGCATTCACATTACCACATTCATATCATGAATGCAAATGCAAAAGAAAGACAGTATGCTTTTTCATAGGGATCCCATCACTTACTCCATTCCTGAATTAATCCGTGGTTTTGAACGAATCAAAAATGACTCACTCATGAAGACAGTCACTCGTCGCCACCTACTGGTCGTAACAATGTAACCTCCAAAAAGAGTCACTGCAGAATGCACTAATGTGGTACGGTGGCTGAGAGAGCTCAACTTAAGAAAACACATGCAAATAGAAAAAACGACAACAAATTAAGAAAACATCTTCATCAGTTTGACAACACAGGCGCTGCAAATCCTCGCAACGCAAACACAAATACGAAAATCACTGCAAATTCTCACAACACAACCAAACACAGAAACGCGCCGCAAACACACAAATGCGCTGCAAACACACAAACGCGCTGCAAATAGCATGGACCACAGCAGAAATGTAATATTATTAGACTAATCTGACGTTAAGTGTGTAATTCGTCAGATTAGTCTAATAGTATCCAAAAGACCAAGGAATTGTATGATCAGGATGTTAAAATAAACAATAAACTCACCTTTTAGTCACCGACAACACCCCTGCTCTGACCAAAAGCCACTGAACAAATAATCAGGTCCCAGCTGGGTTCGTCACTTTTTGAAGTCCCCCTGAAACATTTCCGTTGTGGTCCGTGCTGTTTGCAGCGCGTTTGTGTGTTTGCAGCGCGTTTCTGTGTTTGGTTGTGTTGTGAGAATTTGCAGTTCGTTTCCGTATTTGTGTTTGCGTTGCGAGGATTTGCAGTGCCTGTGGTGTCAAACTGATGAAGATGTTTTCTTAATTTGTTGTCATTTTTTTTCTGTTTGCATGTGTTTTCTTAAAGGGGTCATCGGATGCCCATTTTCCACAAGTTGATATGATTCTTTAGGGTCTTAATGAAAAGTCTCTAATATACTTTGATTAAAAATTCTCAATGGTTTTGTAAAACAACACCCTTTCTACCTTGTCAAAATGAGCTCTGCAAAAATCATCTCATTCTAAGGGGTTGTTTCTTTAAATGCAAATGAGCTCTGCTCGCCCCGCCCCTCTCTTGGAATGAGGAGCTTGTTTACTTTAGCCGCGTTTAGCCGCTAAACTTGCTAACTACCACGTTATAAGGAAAGGCGATCACAAAGATTCATAAAAAACGCTTGTACACACTTCTGCTGTAATCTGGATCACAAATGATTTGCGCGAACATACGGATATATTTATATATATCGGGAGGTGCATTCCATTCACAAACAAACGTAATCCACTGCATCTTCAGTGGCTCAGATGTCGGGAGTAAATGACGACCACTATGTTCATTATTACATCCAGCAACACAACACCTCAATCGCTCAATCGGAGATATTCTTGTCTAACACACACCTCTGCTTCGAGCTCTCTCGGCCACCGTACTAATTGTCTAGAAAACGCAAATGGTGAAAATGATTAGATATGAAATACATGTATGGCTCAATCTAAAAAAACGAAACAAAAAACATTCATAATACACATATATTCAATTCAAGGACTCCTCTCTTTGAATGATGTGGTCCACTCAGTGTGGGCTGTGATAGACATGAAGATGTTCACACCTTCTTGATAAATGGCTATGTCTGCACAGACTTGCCAGCACAGAGATCTGATAGCATTACTGCCGTGAAATACAGAGCTTGTGCAGGACTCTAAACTAATTTTACATGCCTCCTACTGACAAGCCCAACACTGGCCATTTGCCATGCAATCAATCAAAAGAGCACAAAGGATACAAACCTTGTATTTTTGTTGCTTACAAGATTACAGTTGTCTTGATTTGTGGAGGAGTCTTATTCTGATTCAATAACACTTCAGCACAGCGTGAACCTTGCTAAGTGTCAATGTGATAAGGACAGAAACCACAGTGATCGTTCTATAGCTGGAACAGATGAAACTAGTGTGTAGCGCTGGTGATGTTGTTTAGAAAGCACCATACTGTGTGTGTGACAGATTCTGACAAGCTATACGCATCATTTATAGTTTCGCACATCCAAGCAGTTTCGCTGTCTGTCGTTGGCTTGCTGAGAGCTTCTTGCTTGCATTAGCAATATGAAAGCGCCATTCAGAGCAGTGTTTCTTATTATCTGAATAATTCTATTTTTACTGCATTCAGCCAAAAAAAAAAACTCTTGGTGAGGCATTAGACACAATGGACTCGTATAGAGCATGAGACCATATGAAATCACTCTCACACTATGATGTGGGAGCTCTTAGCTGATGTCATTGGGTTTTATGGCAGCTTGAGTGTGAAGCCAAAGCTCTTGACAGTGGCGTCAGCATGTTGAGGTTAAGTCTTTGCGGAAGGCTGAGTATGGATGGAGACACTCCTATTTTCTTCTTTTGAAGGGATTTTTCACCTAATTTTGAAATTTTGGTTATCACCTACTCACCCTCATGTTGTTCCAGACCTGCATGACTGACTTTCTTCTGTGGAACATTGAAAAAAAAAATAGTGAAGAATGTCTACAAGAGTAAATCTAAAGTAAATGATCAAGTACCCCCTACAGTTCTTTTTTAGTTACTCTTTTGTAAGTAAACTATACTAACTAAGCATTTGTCAGTACAGCAAATTATTCCTATTTCACTTTACTTTTTTAAAACTAATTAGATTTTACAGTGTAATTGCATTATTTAGTTACTTTTTATGGAAGGTAATGTGTTACGTTACTTTTGCATTATTTTTTCCCATCTGGGCTGGGCTTACTTGAATGAATTTTTGGCATATGTAAAAGCCCTTTCACACCAAAAGTAAAATGAATAAACCTCAGGCTGAAGGAAATCTCAATTATAAACATATTTAATTATTGCAGGTTTGTGTTTCACTGTTTTTATTCATTTTGAGGAACTCTGAATCTGTTTTTGTGTAAGTGAGATGAGTAAATGCATGTTGACATTTAGTCTAAAACTACAGTAAGCATCATGATTACACAGCGCATCTGCAATTACTCTTGATTTCTTTCAACAATGGAACAGGAGAGCTGTCAGTCAATACATGGGAAAACAAAAGTAAAAAGTAACTGAGATATTTTACTGTAAATTAGAAAGTAATGCATTACCTTACTAGTTACTTGAAAAAAGGTAATCTGATTACGTAACTCAAGTTACTTGTAAAGCGTTACCCCCAACACTGTTAAAAAGTATATATATTTTTTTCTTTTTAATAAGCTACATAAGATCCATATTCCTCAGCTGAAATCGTGTAGCGCCGTTTGAAGCTGCACTGAAACTGCAATTTGGACCTTCAACCCGTTGATCACCATTGAAGTCTACTATATGGAGAAAAATCATGAAATGTTTTCCTCGAAAAACCTTAATGTTTTTTAACTGAAGAAAGAAAGACATGAACATCTTGGATGACATAGGGGTGAGTAAATTATCAGGACATTTTTGTTTTGGAGCTGATCTAATCTTTTAAGTTCCAGGAAACACTATTTTCATAGCCTATATGAACATTTATCTATGTCGAGTAGATGGTCTTGCTTGGCTTCGATTTGAAATGTGTGTGGGATGCTTGATTATGCAGGCTCACTCAGACAGCCTCAGGAGATTGAACCAGACATCCTCAAAAACACAGAGGTTTTGAATGTGGCAGAGGAGTGCCACACTCCAACTAAAAAACATTGCATGCATAGTTGTATAATTGTTTTGATACTGAAGGGATTGTAAACGAGTGACTGCCGCCGATCTCAAGCAGACCAATTTCCAAGGAAATCGTTTACTTTGTGCAACGATCGTCACCTAAAATGTTAGGCAAGTCGTGGCATAATATTTATAGATTTCCATGACAACTCTTTTAAGAACGCATTCACAGAAATCAAAGTTAGACGGTTATCCTTTTGAGGGTTGAGTGTCATGTACCATTTGTGATAATTCAGGGTTGAGTTCACTGCTTTACGCAAATTGGATCATAAACGCTTGAACGAAACCTTGAAACCATTATTATATCAAAATCTATTAGTCGAGGTTCAGTTGGCATGGTGATTGCTGGCTGTTAAAGTGACATGGAGATCTATAGACTTTTATGTAAGTGTTTGTTAAACTCCAGCTTTCACTTTTAGAGTAAACCAGTGTGAGGTAAGAGAGCGCTGGCTGTTTACTTGTTTCTTGGGCAACACCTTAGCACTCAGAAGCAACACCAGGTAGGGTGTAGGTTGCTATTTGACTGAATCACAGCTCATAAGCCTTTAATTTATATAGCTTTCATTTGGCATTACGTCTTCTAAATTGAACGAAAGTATGATTGCATGTTTTCTATATTGCTTGAGATTCAGTAAGGCATTTTTGGAATTGTGTGGGACGGCTTCTTCACACAGGTAAATTGTCTAGGCCTGTATTTCCATGTGTACTCACGTCATGTTATGAGTCAGTAATAAATAAGGATGTCCGGGATGATAAAATCCTATATAATCTAGTTTAAAACGTTCAAAATAATCAAAAATATTAAGCGTAATTATCAAAAAGTAATGCAATTATGCAAATAGCTGTGCCATTTCCAGGAACATTACACTACCAAGCCATGTGATTTTAAGCTCCACAAAAGTTATTAAGATGAATTTTAATTCAAAAGTCAATAAGTTCATTGTGAAAAATAAGTGCACATAATTGTATTAAATGTGCATATGTTGTGTACTTCAAATGTTAAAAAATATATATTTTATTAGATACTAAAAGACCACTTAAATGTACTTAAAGAGAGTAGCTGATTGCATTTAATATAAATTTTAACTATAATGTTGCTAACTAACAATTAAGTGTCTAAAAACATTACATTCATTTCATTCAGTTCACACTAAAGTATATTCTTTATATTAATCAACTGCATTTTGATTCAAGATTTTGATGCAAGTATTTTATAACTTGATACACAGAGACAAAACAGATGAGCATCTTGTCATTAACCAGTATGTGAAATATATTTTCTACATCATTCCAAAATCTTTATACCCTAGTCACATTACTTACTCTCCACCCTTTTTTTCTGCATTTACATCTGAACTGCAGGATGTACCAAACAAAGCATACAATATAACTGTGCTGGTGAGGTACGGATTGGGGCATGAAGCTACTGAATCATTTATCCCTCCCATTGCAGTTTTCCACAACCATTAAGCAGATGCTTTCATCCAAAACGACTTACAGTTTGCAGATTGCAGGAACAGTCCCTCAAGAGCTCCTTGCTTAAGGGCACATTCGTAAGCGAGGAGGCTTGGGATCTCAACAACTCTCCAGTTACAGGGTCACCTCTTCTTGGGACACCATCTAGTTCCCTTATCCACCACCCCCATAGAGCGAAAGCACTAAATCATTTATGCCCCAGATCGTGCTGTATCGTGGCTCATTGAATTCCATGAATTTTGAAGTTGTTGAAAAACACAGCTTATGCAACAAACTGAAGTTTGATTTTTATCCCTCAGAGGCAATATAATTCCTCTCGGGTGGAGTATTGTAGAAATGCTGATGGTGAAATCATGCAACGGCATGCCTGGCCTGTAAAGACTGTTATGCCAGCATATGAGCAATGATTAGGAAAGAGACTAAACGACAGCATTCACTGATTCTTTTACCAGACGTGCTCTTATCATTCGATTTTACAGCAGATAAGGCCTCTGATTACACACCTAGACATTAGACATTACTAATCATGAAGAGAGTCTTCAAACCTTTTATGTAGCCCGTCCTTAAATCACTCATCCATCAAGAGCTCTCTTCAAGATTCTCTGAAAACCTTTACTGTTTGCTTACAAGCATGAGACACTGACAAAACACTGATTGTAAAGGAATAGTTCACCTAAAAGTGAAAATTCGGTCATTATTTATTTACCCTCTAGTTCCAATCTAGTTCCAAATCTTCTGTGGAGCATAAAAGAAGATTTTGGCTGTTTTTGTCTGTATTATGAAAGTCAGCTACACTTAGTGGAGTTTAAACGTTTTCAACCCCACTGAATTTCAACATATGGGAAAAAGCATTAAACATTTTGAATAACTTTAAGGGATGGTTCACCCAAAAATGAAAATTGCCCCATGATTTATCATGCTCAAGTCAATCTGAATATATATAATTTTCTAGTTTTCATTAATACAAACAGTTATATTAAAAAATGTCATAGCTCTTCCAAGCTTTACAATGGCTGTGAATGGGTGTTAAGATTTTGAAGTCCAATAAAGTGCATCCATTCTTCATAAAAAGCACTCCACGCGGCTCCAGTGGGTTAAAAGGGGGTTAAAAATCTCTTGTTTCCGCTAACAGTCGTATACATTTTCACATGAGAGTGGTGTGGCGAAAATTCAGTCATTATTTATTCACCCTCATGTAGTTCTGAAGCACAAAATAAGCTGTTTTAGCTGTTTTTGCCTGTATTATGAAAGTCAACTGAACCCAAATCTCGTTATAATTATGTCCTTAGTGGAGTTTGAAAGTTTTGATTTCATAACATGGGCAAAAACAGTTTAAACGTTTGTTAAAATATCTTATTTTGTGTTCCACAGAAGGTTTGGAACTACACAATTAAGGGTGAGTAAATGATTCAATATATGAAAAATATCATTGCATTCAATTCACACCTAAGTATATTACTTTAAAGTATATTATTTCCATAATAAGTACTATTTTTAAAAGTATGTTAAGTGTAGGACAAAAACCAGATGAATGCCTTGAAATATATCATCTGATCAATGTCTTGAGGTGTGGTAATCATAGTATGAGCAGAATAATTGACGACGAGCCATTGAATTATTAGAAAATAATGCACTACACCTCGGGTGTGCATTGTTTTCTAAGAAATCAACGGACAAAAGTTAATTATTCCGCTTATACTATGATTACCACACCTCAAGACATTGATTAGATGATATATTTCAAGGCATTCATCTGGTTTTTGTCCTTAAAATGCTATTGTGAGTAGGATTAATTTCTTATGCATCTCATCCAACGCCTCCGTTGCTAATTCCAAAACATCATTTTAGACCTAGTAATGACTCCTGAGCCGTTGATAGCGGGCTAATGCAGTTAATAATTAAAGGGGTCATCAGATGCCCATTTTCCACAAGTTGATATGATTGTTTAGGGTCTTAATGAAAAGTCTATAACATAATTTGGTTAAAATGGTATTGTAAATAACACCTTTTTTACCTTGCCAAAATCAGCTCTGCCAAAATCATCCTGTTCTGGTCGAGGTTGCTTGAAATGTTAATGAGCTCTGCTTGCCCCGCCCCTCTCTTCTCCCTGTGGAGTGACAAGCCTGTTTACTTTAGCCGCATTTAGCCGCTTTTAGCTGCTAAACTTGCTAACTAGCACGTTATAAGGAAAGGCGATCACAAAGATTCATAAAAAAAACGTTATACTCACTTCTGCTGTAAGTGAAGCTGGATCGTGAATGATTCACGCGAACATGGATGGATATATGTAGATCGGGAGGCGCATTCCCTTAACAAATAAACGTAATCCACTGCATCTTCAGTGGCTCAGATTTGGGGAGTGAATGACGACCACTATGTTCATTATTACATCCAGCAACACAACACCTGTGTTGTGTTGCCATCTGAGAATGGCTCGATTTGAAAAAGGGGATATTATTTTTACAGATTAATTAAAAACCACTGCATGGATTTTTATCATTATAGGGTAGATTTGTACATACACTGACAAAAAACAATAATGTTCAAACAACATGTAAAAGTGAACTTAGAATCCGATGACCCCTTTAAGTTGTTAATCGTCAGAGTAGCTCTAACAACATTAGTGCCTATGCCAACGTGTGCAAACTGTACATTATTTGTGTGTGTCTGTAAGGGAAAGAGCGGGAAAAATGGAGGATGTGCTTGCCATAGATAATAAAAGGTAATTTTGTGTCAAAAACATGGAAATAATCTGTCGTTTTTACCTGTTGTTTACTGTAGACACTTGTTTGGCCAGTGTCATTGTGGGTTTTGGTTATTTTCCTGTTTTAGGTTGGAAGGACCTTTGAAATGTTGACATGTAATACGGTCAAGAGTTGCAAAATGAAAAATTAAAATAATGCACACCTTCAGAACGTTCGTCAGCCAATCAGATGCAAGCATTCAATGACCCTGTAGTAAAGTATTTTAAATAACTTAAAGGGATAGTTCACCCAAAAACGAAAATTACACAATAATTTACTCACGCTCAAGCCATCCTGAGTATATATGACTATGTTTTTTGTTTTTTTGTTTTTTTCACAAATACAAACAGAGTTATATTAAAAAATGTCCTGGCTCTTCCAAGCTTTATAATGGCAGTAAATGGGTGCTAAGATTTTGACGTCCAATAAAGTGCATCGGTCCATCATAAAAAGTACTCCACACAGCTCCGGGGGGTTAGTAAAGGCCTTCTAAAGCAAATCGATGCATTTGTGAAAGAATAATATCCATATTTAAAACTTTATAAACTGTGATCTCTTGCTTCCGCCAAATGTCGTACACTTTTATATGAGAGTGGCGTTTTCAGCGGATGACATAGGACAGAGTCATAGCGTAAGCTCTGGTGAGAAGTGACGAGTGTGGAAGCACAACTACACATCAATCTTTACGCTACACCTACATCCTACATCATCTGCTGGAACACCACTTCCTCATGAATGCATGCACAAACTAGAAGCTAGAGATTACGGTTTGTAAAGTTTCAAATATGGGTATTTTTCTTACACAAATACATCAGTTTACTTCAGAAGGCCTTTATTAACCCCCCAGAGTCATGTGGAGAACTTTTTATGATGGATTTATGCACTTTATTGTGCTTTAAAATCTCAGCAGCCATTCACTGACATTATAAATTTTGCAAGAGCCAGAACATTTTTTAATATGACTCTGACTGTATTTCTCTGAAAAAAAAGAAAGTCATATACACCTCGAATGGCTTGAGGGTGAGTAAATCATAGGGTAATTTTCATTTTTGGGAGAACTACTCCTTTAATACACAGAGACAAATGAGCGTCACATCATTAATGAATATGTGAAATACACTTTCTCCACTAATTTTTTAAAAATGTTTATAGCCCAATCACATTACCTGCCCATTTTTAAAGAAAAACAGAAAAAAACATTCTTCAGAATCTCTTCTTTTGGGCTATTTCAGAAGAAAGAGTCATACAAGTTTGGAACAGCATGGGGTGAGTACAGTTTTTGGAATTTTGGGTGAACTATCCTTTTAAGTTTCATGAAGTTTTATAGTGTTGATGGAGCCAGGCTGCAGTGCCAATGGCTGCTACACTACTGTATATAGATAGATAGTCAAACCACAGTAAAAGAAACCCTAAACTTTCAGTTTATTTCCAGATTTACCAGCATGTGCTTCTTATTAAGCCTCAGAAACTGTGGTGCCACTCAATTAAAAACACAGCCAATTGTGTTTTCTTTTTTCTAGTACGTGTTAGTCATGTGAAGGTATAGAGTACATTGTAAAGTGATCAGATGAATATCAGATGGCAAGCCTGAGCCCCAAGGGCTGTGGTTTTGTGTATGACGGCAAGTGTGGGTGCAGTGGCTGCGGTGGAGGCTGACGCGTGCCGGCCCTGTGCAGGGCGTGTAGGCATTGTGCTGGCACACCCTCTCTCTCGCGTCAACCCGGCCTGTTTCTACAGGCGTGAGATATCAGCCTACGGCTCAACTCGAGCCTCCTTTCACTCAGATGGCTGCATCACAGTCCTGTATCCCCTCAGGTGGACAACAGCTTGTTTCCTTGTTGCTGCTTTACTGATAACCTACTGCCTCATGCTGGCAATCAGATGCAGTGGAAACGTGAGGTGTAGATGTGTGGGGTTGTGGCCCATGTCTCAAGTGAACTTAGCATAATAGTCTTATGTAATTAGCATAACAGTTTACTGTTCACTGTGAAGGGGTGGGGCTGTTAAAATGACTGGTTTCTCATCAAACTTATTTGCTAAAAGCTCTTTGTGTAGTTACTCCCTAAGGAAGCATGTCCCAGATTTGAAACTTTTTAGAAGAGAGACAATCTAAACAGCTGCTGGTGAATTCAGTGGTTTGTTGTGTGCTAATGCCCTCTTCAGTTCAAGCAGAGATTGACACATTGTGTGCCACAAGGCACTATAGCATGTAGCTGTTTATAGCCTAATGGCTACCAAAGGCAAAAGTGATAAACTAATTTGGATTGGCAGTTGATTTACCAAACATGATTTACAAAGGCGGATTATGCTTTAATCAGTGATGTACTATAAGTTATTACAATTTTAAAGTACCATTTCTATTGTAATATATTTTACACAATAATTTATTCCTGTGATGGTAAAGCTGAATTTTCAGTAGTCATTACTCCAGTCTTCAGTGTAACATGATCCTTTAGAAATCATGCTGATTTGATGCTCAAGAAACATTTTTTACTAATAGAATTGTTAGGTTGATACAGTTTTGCTGCTTAATATTTTTGCAGAAACCGTGATGCACTACTATTCAAATGTTTGTGGTGAATAAGATTAAAATAAAGAGAATAAAGACAGAATTCAATACTTTTATTTGGCAAAGACACATTATATTGATTATAATGTTCTGTTACAAATAAATGCTGTTTTTGAACTTTATATTTATCAAAGAAACCTGTTAAATTGATCACGATTTCCACAAAATATCAAGCAGCGCAACTGTTTTCAACATCGATAATTAGTTCTTATTGATAACTGAGCACCAAACAATTGACAATAGAGCACTATATTTTTCTTTTTTTTTTCTTTTTTACATTTTGTTATGTTGCGTTGCTGGCTTATATTAAACTGCTTTAAATTACTTTTTTTCTACATCAGTCTACACTCCATGCACAATAATGACAAACCAAAAACAGAATTGTCACAATTTCGTAAATTTATTAAAATACGAAAGTAAGTGCATTGCATAAGTATTCATACCCCTAACTGTGTACTTCGTTAAAGCACCTTTACAGCCTCAAGTCTTATTTGGGTATGATACGGCAATTTTTGCACATCAGTATTTGGCAATTATCTGCCATTCTTCTCTGAACCTCTTCACTACTCAAGCTCTATCAGGTTGGATGGAGGCAGACGTACATTTTCAGGTTTCTCCAGAAATATTTGATTGGGTTCAAGCCCAGACTCTGGCTGGGCCACTAATGGACATTCACAGAGTTGTCTGTAAGCCGCTCTTGCTGTGTGCTTAGGGTCATTTTCCTGTTGGTAGGTGAACCTTCTGCCCAGTCTGAGGTTCTGAATGCTCCACAGCAAGAGGCTGCTATCAGCACACTTTACTTTTGGGATAGTACTCTGCAGGTGATGAGCAGTGCTTGGTTTCTTTCAAACATGATGCTTGGAATTGAGGTTCATCAGACCAGAGAATCTCACAGTCTGAGCGTCCTTTAGGTGCTTTTTTTGCAAATTTCAAGTGGGTTTTCTGAGAAGAGGATTGAGTTTGGCCGCAACACCATAAAGACCTGATTGGTGGAGTGTTGCAGTGATGTTTGTTCTTCTGTTAGTTTCCTCCATCATGGATCTCAACTAGAGTGACCATCAGTTTCTTGGTCACCAGTATAACCAAGCCCCTTCTCCATCGAATACTCAGTTTGGCCAGGAGGCCAGCTCTAGGAAGAGTCCTAGTTGTTCCATGCATCTTCCTTTATGGATAATGGAGGCTACATGCTTCTGTGAATCCTCAATGCAGCAGATTTTTTTTTTTCAGAACTTTTCTCCAGATCTGGGCCTTGACGCAAGCCTGTTTCTGAGCTTTATAGGCAGTTATTTTGATCTCAGTGCTTGGTTTTTGCTCTCATAAGCATTTTCAGCTGTTAGAAATTTTCTGAGAGGTGTGTGCCTTTCCAAATCATACTCATTCAAATGAATTTGTCACAGTTTAACTCCACTCCACTCGTACTTATACAAGCGATATGAGTGTTCCTGAACTAAATTTCAAGTGTCCCAGAAAAGGAAATGAATTTTTATGCAATGGAATCATTTCAGTTTTTTTTTTCTAATATATTTGCAAAGTTGTTACAAACTTGTTTTGTCCTTTGTCATTATGGTGTATGGAGATTGGTGTAGAAAAAAGTCATTTAAAGCAGTTTAACATAAGGCTGCAACATATGAAAACATGAAAAAAATGAAGGGGTATGAATATTTTCACAAGACATTGTGTAATGTTTAATGTTTTTGAACTTTCCATTCATCACAGAGTCCTAAAAAAAAATATATCATAATTTCATAACATGTTAAACAGCACAGTTTTTCGACAGGTTTTCAACATTGATAATAATAAGAACCATTATTAATAATTGAGCACTAATAATAATTGATAATATCTGAGCACTAAAGGAGTTATAGAGTCAGAATTGTGAGATATAAACTTTTTTCTCACAAATGCGAGTTTGTATCTCGCACCTCTGACTTTATTTATCGGAATTGTGAGTTGTTGTTTTTTTTTTTTTACCTCAGAATTGTATAAACTCGCAGTTGCGAGTTATATAGCCAGAATTGCGAGATACAAACTCACAATTCTGAGCTTTTTTCTCAGAATTGCCTGATATAAACTCGAGAGAAATGAAGAAATAAAAAGAATTGCGAGATGGAGGAAAACTGTAGTTTTTCTTGCAGCTGGGAATTTAAGTCTCGCAATTCTGTCTTCATTTCCTCAGAACTGCAAGTTTATATCTTGCAATTCTGAGGAAAAAAGTCAGAATTGTCAGAAACTCGCAATTACCTCTTTATGTAATTTAGTGGCAGAAATGGGCTGAAAAAATTAAATTGTAATAATATTTCAAAATATTACTATTTTTGCTGTATTCTCTGATCATTGCTCATCTGTAAGCATCTGCTATTTTCATAAAATATTTTTGGTTTGTAATGCTGGCAACATGTATATTTGCAATGTTGTGCTGTACGTTTTATTTTCTGATACTTAAAGAAATAACATTTATTATTGCTAATTAAAATAGTACATGTAGGCATATTTTAATTGAGGTAAAGCAGGGATATGTTTCGCTGATTTAATCACAGAAACTATTTAGCTTAAATCTTTTAACGTTTCATCTTAAACATCTTTGACTTGTCCACAGTCATTACCTGACAGTCATCATGTTGAGCCAGACACAGTTGAACAGGACTCAAAGTTTTAATTTTACATCCATAGCACCGACTGTCGAAAAAAAAAACGTTGATAGTGTTAGTAGCCTACATGAGTACAAATACTTTGGGAGGCCTGTAAAGATGTAATGTATCAGAAGAGGGCGCCATTGTGCTGCTCGTCAAAGGAAGGAAAGTAAAGGAAAGGAAAGGACGTGACATGTGGCCAAGTATGGTGACCCATACTCAGAATTTGTGCTCTGCATTTAACCCATCCAAGTGCACACACACAGTAGTGAGAAGTGATCAAACACACACACACATACACCGTGAACACACACCCGGAGCAGTGGGCAGCCATATTGCTATCGCTGCGGCACCCGGGGAGCAGTTGGGGGATCGGTGCCTTGCTCAAGGGACTCACCTCAGTCGTGGTATTGAGGGTGGAGAAAGCACTGGATATTCACTCCCACCACCTTCAATCCCTGCCGGACCTGGGACTCAAACCCGCAACCTTTCGGTTACAAGCCCGACTCCCTAACCATTAGGCCACGGCTTCCCCGTTCTCTTTATGCTGCCTGCATGTTTGAACATGTTTATATAAAGGAAAATATGTTTATAACTTGGTTAAATTTCAATTGACTGCAGATATATTTAAGTGCTGCTTGTGTCATATTTCTCTGTCCTTTTTCTCGGCAGAAAATTTGCGTGCCAGTTCACATCTGACAATAATTTGGTTGCTTATTGGAGCATGAACATAACACGATCTTTACTATAATAAACAAACAGGGTGGAATAAGTGAGTGGACTTGCCATTGTCCTAAAGTCTGTTGTAAAATAAAGTTTATTCTGGTCATTAAAACAGAAACGAGCTGTCTAACCAAGAAGTATAACAGACAACCATAATTTATGTGACATTTAGGGGTTGGTTAACCTGAATTTGATGATACCCCTGGTGAAAAAAACTGCATATGCTGGTAGGTATGTTTTGATGCTGGGATGCTGATTAGCTATGTTTTGGTGCTGGTTTAAGCTGGTCCTTTGCTGGTTTATGCTGGTCCTTGACCAGCAACAATAACTTGCTCAAAAAATTGCTCAGCAGTCTCAGTGAAAGGTTATAAGATAACAAAAGAAAGTGGGAAATGAGCATAGACTTTCTGTCTATCCAAAAGTAGTATCCACTGATTATATAAACATCACATAAAGATGATCACATAAACATAACTAATAATAATTAATTATTAATAATAATTTGCAGCTCTACAACTCTCCGCTCTACACTAGAACTGTACTATTCTAATACTGAGATGAAATTTGCTATATGAATGAATATAGATGTAATTGTAATGAAAACAAAATGTAATACACAGATGCAGAATCTCTTCACGGGTCCATGTTGTAACATCAGATGGATCTGCACTTTAGAGCGTTTGTAAAACCCCAATATCTACAGGCCATTTTACAAGCACTTATTCTGTCAAGCAGCAATAATTCAGTGGATTGAGATTGAGATCCTTTTTTTATCAATACCCTCCACAGACAGATAAAAGAGAAACTAATTTAAACAGCAAAACAAGAATATTTAAAAAAAACTTTTAGTATAATTGATCACCATATATTGTTCCCCAGTTACACTTTAAAACATTATAGTTATACTGTGAAAACATACTGTAACTTCATCCCCATTAAAAGTGACTATTATTGAAACTAAGTAGAAAAAGAAATATTAAAATAACAATTAGAAATGAGAAAATGAGAAATATTATTATGGCTGTTTGAGATCTTAAAATTGCGAAACTATCCAAAACGGACTCAGCTGAAGTTACCAACCCCCTTGTGAGAGGGAAAGGAGGGAGAGGAGTGCTGGAGTGGACAAATGTTAGCAACCAATGTTTGTTTGCTATCAGCAGAACATGTCTCTTGTCAAATAATGATTAAAGATCGAAAGTGATACAAGCTGCCACCTACAATCTAATGAGAAACGCATTATGAGATTTCTCTTCAAAAATCTTTGGATGACTGTCGGCGCCGATCACCTTGTGGTTAGCGTGCTGACATATAGCACAACTGTGCTCGCGGTGACCACAGTTCGATTCTTCCCTGTCATCTCTCTACTGTCCTGTCCATTAAAGCATATGTAGATGAATTTTACAATGTTAAATGACCCAGCCCTGTCTGTCAGCCTTGAGAATAAGGATCTTATGAGGATCTCTGATATCCCAAGGATATCAAATACTGCACTACTGCATCATCTTTGACCTCCACCATGTTCTTCCACACTGGTATGAAGAAATTTGTTTCCTTTGGTTCTTTCTAAGTAAATTCTAAATCTTAATCTGTGACAGCAAAGTCAGAATTATGGCTTTCAGTGTATTTATTTATCTGTTTTTGTGGCTTTAATGGTTTTCCAGAATCAAAAACCTACTCCCACGTCACAGCGTGTACCAGCAGAGAATGTGAAGCACGGCTTGGCAATAAATCCAGCTGTCTCACTGGAGGAAATCAGGCCCTCAGAGGAGCCCAAGCCTAGTTCACAGTATTGCCTCATGTCCCTCACTTCTTTCTTTGATGTAGCTTTTTTAATTATATTTTGCTGCTGTATGAATTCCTTATGCTTTGGGTTGGTCTACCATTATACATGTACCAGCTCTAAGACATTTAATCACAAATCTCACATTCCCTGAAAGAATGCACGTGAGAGTCAAAATGTCTGATCATACTTCTACCATTCATAGGCAATTTGAGCTAAATGCATTAAAGCATGAAATGGCATTTACAACTCGTTTTTTTTCCCGCAAGCGACAACAGTGTATCAGTTCTAACAATTTCAATACTGTCTGAGTGAGGCTTAGGTGTTTTTTATTTTAGGAAGAATTTTAACCTGTATGACGGGAAATTGAAAATCTGTCATAGTGAATTCAGTGATGTCCAGTTCTTCTGTGAAAAAAGCAACTGAGAAGTCTGAAGAGTTCAAGGTCTCGGGCATCATGAATTATTCAAATCTGAGACAGCACAGTCAGTTTATCGAAATTTACTGGATATCTGCTGAAAACACAAGTATTAGCCTATATAGTTGATATTCTGACTCTGACTTCTGACAGTATTTTCCTAGGCATGAATAGATTAGATTCCTCTGGTTAAATAAATACTTTCTGGGAAAAACAAAGAGCTGCAGAGGCCATAGAATTATAGGTTTGAGGATCTACCCAAATACAACGTATTATTATTTCATATCACATTAGAGAAATTACAAATTTGCTTAATGTGAAACAGCTTACAAGTAGTGACAAAAGAAAAGTAGAAAACATTGTAAATCCTTCATGAGAAAGGGAGACAGAGTGAGACAAAAAAAGAGAGAATGAAGACATTTGAGAAGGCCACAGCCCAGGCTGCACAATCCCTGCAGATTTATAGAGATTCCAGCAGGCCAGTTTAAACAGACATTGGCTTGCAGAGACGGTTACGGGCCAAAGACTCTCAAATACAAACTCAATGAACATCAGCATCAGGACGCACTCATTCAATATTTTGTAACATCTCCAGTTTTGCAGACACATGAGTCAGACTTGCAAAAAGCTGGGAAAACATTTTAGCTAACATAAAACATATTAATACCTTAGTGGGCTTATTCTGTATTTTCACTTGGAGGAATTGCTAACAAGTCAAAATAGGCAGACAGACTAGTTTTTTGTTTTCATTGACAGATTTTATAATAAGAAAATTTTAAAAGAAACATTGAATGCCATACTATAAAATACACACACACAAAAAAAATTTAATAATCAAATAACATTTATTTAGCAGTGTTACCATTTATTTTAGATTTGCTAAAAAAGGCAACACCATTACGATATTTTAATATTCTCAAGTATAAAATTGACCCTTAGCCTCCACGTCGTAGTCACAAAGCCTATTAATAATTCATCACAGTCTCCTGCATATATATATAAGTTTTCAACAAAATTTTATTGTCTATTGTCTGCTCACATATAAGTCATTTTCAAACCAAGCAGGTTTCTGTTGGTCAATATGGCAGATTTGCGTGATTTGCTTCAACATGAGGAATGTTTTTTTTCTCTTACATGAAACTCCCATATGACACGGATTCCTTCTGAAAAGACTGACTTCATCCATATAATTTCCCTGAGTAATGCTAAGTATCCACACATTAAATGTGACCTTTTATGCCCCTTTTTACAAGATGTAATATAAGTCTCAGGTGTCTCCAGAATGTGTCTGTGGAGTTTCAGTTCAAAATACCCCACAAATGTCTATTTTGAGTTGAAGCATGCACTGTTTTCGTCCATGTATCTTTAAATGCAAATGAGCTGCTGCTCCCTGCCCCTTTTTCCAGAACAGGACCGTACCTCAGATACTCTGATAAAAACATCAGTTTGGGTTTTGATTATCATGTCTTGTGTTGAAATCATGTGTTTTAAAGCTATATCAGTTTAAACTTCTGATATACAGAATTCTGAGTGCACACATCCAAAGCACGCACACAGAAAGCAGATGTCACAAGGCATGTGAATACTAAACTGACTACTCTTTTATGTCTTATTGCACTTAAATTGACAAATACACACAAGTTTATATTAAAATCACACACAGGAGTTATAAAAATAGTCAGTTATGTCTATGAGGGTAAACAGCTGGGAAAGAAATCACGTTTATGTTAGATCTGTGTGGCAGCGGCGTAATATATACGCTACAGTAAATAAATAAATAAACCCACTGCTCTCTTGTCACCTCTGAGGCTGTGACTCTAACTAGTGTTCTGTGCTTGTCCAAGCTGCCAACAACAGAACAGTTAGCATGCTTTGCTCAAACTTTTGCCATGGTGTTAGTTAGTGTTGGGTTCGAGTCCACCTAAGTCGAGTCCGAGTCGAGTCCGAGTCTTTAACCAGTCGAGTCCGAGACGAGTCAGAGTCCAAAATGGGCCGAGTCGGACTCAAGTCCTTCACTTTATTCATTGATATAGTAAATGTATAAATTCAAGGGTGGGGGTATAGGAGTAGGTATCTTGGTGAATGGGACCTTAAGAGCAGAAAATGCACCTCTTTTATTTCTGATTGTGGCTGTGTGTGTTTTGGGTTTTATATGACTTTTTTTTTCTTGGATGAAAATGAGGCTGTGAGGGATAAACCTAGTCTTTACAATGGTACACACTGTGTATAAAGCCCTATATACTTTCCATAAATTACAGCAAACTCACACCTGTTTTATTTTTAAATGCATTTATAGTTACATTAATTACAATAAATTACATTATGTAAAGAAAATTTGATGATGTGCCATTGATTTATTAGAAAATCATGCACACCCAAGGTGGTTTTGGACCCATTAAAACTATTGCTGCAAAGATGTTGAAGCTAGAAACTGCCACCATGTTTTAAAAAATAATAATAATTTTAATACAGCAAAAACCAATCAACTAATGTAAGTAAAACATTCTCAAGTTTACTGAAGGCAAGTAAACACTCCAAGTAGGCCTATTACTTACAAACAAAAGGATAAATAAATATATTAATCAAAAATACGAATGAAAAAATAGAATCTTTTTTTTTTAAATAGAATTTTTTTAAATTTTTTATTTATTTATTTATTTATTTTTTTAGGTAGGTCTATCTAAAGGCTATTACAGAAATAGACTACTGCAGACATTTCTTAATAAATGCTAAAATAAAAAACTGCAAAATCTTCACTGTATACATTAAAGACGATTCTTATTAAAGTTAATAAGTGATTCACTCAAGAAAAGTGAGTGATTCTCTTTTTCTTTTATTGTTTGATTAATATTTATGACGCGGTCGGCGGCTGCAGGTTTACGCTGCTGTCGCTTTAAGATCTGACGCACAGATCAAATATTTTGGCGCATCAGTATTTCTCCCAACTGTTCAGGTTTACTTAAGACGAAACCGATTTCATTTACATGAATAGTCTCTAAGACGAGCATGTATGTAGCAATAACAGAACCTATTAGAAGCGAAAGAGAACTCGACATTCGCACACTGACTGAGAGGCTTGTTCTGTGAGCGCGCTTTGAGTGTGTGCGCACATAAACCCGTAGGCTTTCAAGTAGCCTTCTGGACAAGACTTAAAAACATGCAAATACTGAATATCACTTTCGTGATAATGCATCGAGCCATTGACGTTTCCGTCAACTGTCTCTGGACTCGGATGGACTCGGCATATTTCCAGAGTCCGAAAGGCTCGAGTCCGAGTCAAGTCCGAGTAAAAATGCATCCGAGTCCGTGACAAGTCCGAGTCGCCTAGAAATTGTACTCGAGACCGGACTCGAGTCCGAGTACGAGTCCGAGTACCCCAACTCTATTAGAGAGCCTTCGTTTCAATTTACTGTAAATTGAATGACCTGCTGGAGTAGTAGGTATACTGTTAAAAAGGTCTGGCTTTTAGATGTTATTGAAATATTTAGTAACAGATTGTTATGAAAGTCTTTGATTTATGGTTAGAAATTGATAGATGACAAGCCAAGTGATTTTTAATCAGTGATTATTATCTTTTTAGTCACTTTAGTCCCATGTTTTTGCTCGACAATAAAAATCTAATTAAGAGCATATGCAAATCAAAACATAGTTATGTAGGCCTAAATGTCTTATGAATTAATAATTAGAGAGCAGCCACAAAATAACAGTAAGGAAAACAAAATAATGCATTTTGTTGTTGTTGTTGTTTGCATATTTATTCCTGTCAACACTAAAAGGTTATTGTTTCTCTACGGATATCCATGGTAGATTTAATTTAATTGAATGTATTTTTTAATTTAATTTAATTTAATTTAATGTAGTTCAATTTTATTTACTAAATTTTTTATTGAATGTAGAAATCAGTGCAACTTTTTGTGTTCAAAGACAACTTTAACTTATTAATAAATATTGTAATACTTTAATAAAATACAATATTAATACATTAATATTTTGAGTGCAGCCACAGAGTAACAGTAAGGAAAACAATTACTGGTTGTCCTTCTTCTTCTTCTTTTATTTATTTATTTTTTTTTACATATTTATTCCTGTCGATATTTTATTTTATTTAATTTACTAAAGTTTTTATTGAATATAGAAATCTGTGCAACTTTGTGTAAAACAGATTTTGTGTTCAAAGACAACTTAATTTATTATATTAATAAAATAGAATAATAATACACTAAAATTGAGAGTGCAGCCACAGAATAACAATAGTAAAACAATTATTGGTCATTCTTTTTTGAATATTTTTAAATTATGAAACTAATGTTTTTATTGAATGTGAAATCAGTGCAGCTTTGTGTAACCAGCTTTTGTGTTCAGAGACAATTTTAATATATTAATAAATATATTAACACATTAATAAAATACAATATTAATACATTAATATTTAGAGTACTGCCACAGATTAACAGTAAGGAAAACATTTTTTGGTCCTTCATTTTTTTTCTTTCTTTTCTTTTTTTTACATATTTATTCCTGCTTATATTTATTGTATTGTATTTTACTAATCTTTTTATTATATGTAGAAATCAGTGCAGATTTGTGTAAAACAGCTTTTGTGTTCAAAGACAACTTTATTTAATATATGAATAAATATATTAATACATTAATAAAATAAAATATTAATATATTAATATTTAGAGTGTAGTTACAGAATAACGGTAAAGAAAAAAATTTTCCTTTTATCATATTTATTCCTGTCAAAATTTTATTTTATTTACTAATATTTTTATTGAATTTAGAAATCAGTGCATGTCATTTTTTTTGTAATAATGAGAACAGTCTAAATTAGTTGAGAGTTTGGCATTTGGTCATTTGACCATCAACTATACGGTTAGACTGAGAAATCATAATTGAGTGTGTATCTTATCTGTAATACTCAACAAATCTGTATCCCCCCATCATTTCATCTTTGCCATCTGCTGCACAGGTCACAAGAGCCCTGGAGCCGGAAAACAGCTGACAAGAAAAGAAGAAGTATCAGATTCCAGAGAACGATTGATTTGTAAAGAAGAGGAAGATCCCAGACTCAGTGCCACAAACAAGCATGGAGACCATTGGTTCAGTGACACAGGGCCTCTTGAACAAGGAATTAAAACCTCCTGACTTGTGCTGCCAGGGTCAAGTGAGTGCCAGGGGTTCAAGATGACCCGCAAGGGCATCAGAGTTCAGCATGAAGCTTTGTAGAAGTGAGAGAGGAAGTTGTTGATGTTGTGGCACATTTGCTGCATGTTTATTTAAGGGAACGCATTTTTCTGCCCACTAGCATTTTCTCACTTTGACTCTGCAATTTATGTTTTGGCTCTTATGCCAACAGGAAAACTGATTATAACATTTTTATTGCCACATTAAATAGCCTACCATTACCACTCATTATTTTAAAAAAAAGTTGTTTTAGACTGGAATAAATGTTGATAATTGACTTCATCATCATAACCATGCATATGGTTGTGTTTTCCATTATTTTTGCAATAACAATCTCCAATGTTAGTTTTAACTAGTTCCAGTCCACACATTTGTTTGGTGCAGCAGCTTTCAGCACAGTTTGCACTACAAACCAGTGTGTTCATAATTAAGATAATACATTAAAATAATATGGTAAGACCAAATTGCTATTTAACTGTTTTGTACAGCTAAAAATAGCTGGACACGGATTAGACCGGAAGCCAGACCCATAAAATTTACAAAAGCCCACGCACACTCTTACAGGAAGAAAAAGGTGAACTGGCCAAAGTTAGAGACTGTCTTAGTTTTGAATGTTTATGTCTTGTAAATGCAAAGTTTGTCATTGTTTTGGATATTAAGATATTCATACTAAAAGCCAAAAAACATGAACTTTAGTTACCAGATATAGGTCTCATATCATAAAATAATTTAATACGACTGACTTTGTATTTAACGGGAATTTAATAAAACATTGTAAGTTACTATAACACCTTAATTAGAGAGCAAACAACATGAACATTATCATTGACTTAAGTCTAACGTTAGTCAGAGTTCAAGCGCTCCCAAAAACTCCCATTATAATCACTAAAGCTGTTTGTATTATGAAATTAATATCTTACTTACATCCTACGCACATCTACACTTGGTTTGTTGTTTCTGATGAGAGTTCGTCAAAGAACAGAACTAATAACGGGCGTTTCATCGATATCTCATCTGGACGCTTGTGATTGGCCAATGCATTCCAAAGCTCAACAGAATCGTCTGTGATTGGTTAAAAGGTTAGCATGCGCAGCGCAGTTATTGCCGAAAATTTAGCTGGTGATGTGCCGCACTGAACGATCTAATAACACCGGTGTAAACGTATCAAATATTTTAAAATCATTATTCGTCTATTTTTTTTGTCTTTTGGAAGCTGTATTCAAAATCCACTCGGCTCAAAAACCTGAGGGGGTACGTGCCTCCTTCGTTTGAATGAATGGACATGACGCTTCTGTCCTCCACGGTTGAAATCGCGTTCAGGTAAGCCCGTGTTATAACTCATTTTATGGCAAGAACAAAAGTAAACAAAGCAACTGGCATTACTGTGTCTTAAATTATAAAAATAATTTAAAAAGCTACTCAATATTAACTTGCTTAATGAACTGTTGAACTGTATATCACACTTGCATTCGTGGCTTTGGTACAAATATTGTTTTTGTGTCACAACAGCTTAATTTGCTGCCAATCATTGATATAGTTTTCAGCAGGCTGGTAAATTGAATACTGAGCTGTTTTTCTTGGTACAGAGCTAATTCCCCCTTTCCCTCTATTTTTCAACCTTGCTTCAGAGTACTTCATGATAGTGATTATTGAAATAGTCCTCAAAAGCTGGGAAGGGGTCTCCATCACTGAATTGTGATTATTACCAAGGCAGACCTGTCTCGATTAGATACACTGTTACTCTAGCCGGCCCCATCTTTTCCTTATTCTCATTTCATCAGCGGGGCCCGTTTCTTGCTGTAATAATGAAAACTGAAGAGGAGAGAACGGCACTCCTGAGGTACAGACTCTCTTCATCGAGATTACTAGAGCACAGTGCGCTGAGGAGGACACAATGGAGCACACGATCAGGTGTAGCTAACCTGTGTTAGCTTTATGTTTTAATAATCTAAACGTTATTGCCAACATTTTTAACACCACAAGCATGTACCATTTAAGTTTGATCCATTTCTAGGTATGCTATAGCATCTCAGAACTACTAATAGCTCATTCATGAATGATTTGTTTGTTGTTTCTGCCAGATAGAGTTATAGATTTACCGTCCTACAGAAGTTTACCATGCTATAGTTTACTTCCATGTTGCAAACCTGGAAATGTAAGAAGCACGTCTAAAACGAGTGAGGTGGCCAACTGAGTTGTGATTATTCATAATTTGGTAGCCAAAAAAATATGTTGGTCTCCCGTGCTGGCAAGGTAGCTGTACTTGTACTTCCAGATTTCTAAGAGCTGGGGCTTGTGAGATGCAGGAGTAACTGAGCAATCATCTCAGCAGGACACATGACTGCTTATCTGACATCCTGAATGCAGGTGCACAGAGAAAGTAGGAGAAAAGCATTTCATCTCTGCTCCTGGTTAAAGCTCAGATCTCCTGTGGCGACGACTTTACCTTGCCACATTTACAGAGCCATTACAGTGCATTGTCAGCCCTTGTTAAAGGGCACAATTTACCCCCATCCACTTCCATTCTCTGAGGTCCAAATCTATGACTGTAAATAGGCCAACAACATCAGTCCCACTTCTCCAGTTAAATTATTTGTTTGTTTTCCATTTGTGCTGCTAAATGTGCTTTTGAGTTTTTTCCTATATTGTTTTTGGACCCAAAAAATGCATTACCTTCAGTTACATAAATGAAATGATAGGTCTGGGTTTTACTGGATGAAACATTTGCAAACTGTGCTGAAATTCCACATTCTTCTTAACATCAGTGTATTAGTTTTGACAGTTGTTACTTTTAGTTTGACTAGCTCCAGCGATTTGTGGCAAGCTTGGCCTAACCACAGACTAAATCACACAGGATTGCTTGTACTGGTCTATTAGACAAGTTACAACAGGGAAAGTGAAATATGAGCAATATTTTTTGTCCTATGTGTGATTCATTGTCTTAATTTGTTTTTATTATTTTAATTACTTGATAGCAAAATTTGTTTTTAATTATTATATCCAGTGCATGTGCAGATGAAAACAGTGCACACAATGACTTGTCTTGAATTAATGTATTTTCAGTCATTATTGTCATTTTGCACTTGCATAAAGTAGGCCTGTTAAGAAAGTGAGAATAAACTTAAGGCAAAAGCCCAGCTATAATTTTAAAAGTTCACAATAAAATAAAATAAAAAACTTTATTATAATTTTACAAGTAATTTTGAGTGTTCACATTCGTTGTAACCTACTTATATTGCCAGGACATGAAAAGTCATTCTACACTGACCAACAGCATGATTATTGCACAGGTGTGATTAGACAGCATGGTTATTGCACAGGTGTGCCTTAGGCTGGCCACAATAAAAGGCCATTCTGAAATATGCAGTTTTACTGTATTAGGGGGGTCCGGGGGGGTCCGGTCAGTATCTGGTGTGACCACCATTTGCCTCACGCAGTGCAACACGTCTCCTTCGCATAGAGTTGTTTAGGTTGTTGATTGTGGCCTGTGGAATGTTGGTCCACTCCTCTTCAATGGCTGTGTGAAGTTGCTGGATATTGGCAGGAACTAGAACACACTGTTGTATACGCCAATCCAGAGCATCCCAAACATCCTCAATGGGTGACATGTCCGGTGAATATGCTGGCCATGCAAGAACTGGGATGTTTTCATCTTTCAGGAATTGCGTACAGATCCTTGCAACACAGGGCCGTGCATTATCATGCTGCAACATGAGGTGATGGTCGTGGATGAATGGCACAACAATGGGCCTCAGGGTCTCATCACGGTATCTCTGTGCATTCAAAATGGCATAAATAAAATGCACCTGTGTTTGTTGTCCATAACATACGCCTGCCCATACCATAACCCCACCGCCACCATGGGCCACTCGATCCACAATGTTGACATCAGCAAACCGCTCACCCACACAACGTCATACACTCTGTCTGCTATCTGGCTTGTACAGTGAAAACCGGGATTTTTCCATTAAGAGAACACCTCTCCAAAGTGCCAGACGCCATTGAATATGAGCATTTGCCCACTCAAGCCAGTTACGACAAATTCTCTGAAACGCTTTTGGAGATGGCTTATGGTAGAGAAATGAGCATTCAATTCACAGGCAACAGCTCGTTTACACGCTCCCTCAAAACCTGCAACATCTGTGGCATTGTGCTGTGTGATAAAACTGTACATTTTAGAGTGGCCTTTTATTGTGGCCAGCCTAAGGCACACCTGTGCAATAATCATGCTGTCTAATGAGCATCTTGATATGCCACACCTGTGAGGTGGATGGATTATCTCGGCAAAGTCCTCACTAACACAGATTTAGACAGAATTGTGAACAAGATTTGAGAGAAATAGGCCTTTTGTGTATATAGAAAAAGTCTTAAATCTTTGAGTTCAGCTCATGAAAAATGGCAAAAACAAAAGTGTTGTGTTTATAATTTTGGTCAGTGTAGTTTCTGTAAAATCTTTGGGTTAGTACTTATAAATGAAGCAGGCTACATTATAATTCAAAAGGCTTTCCAGTTATTATTTACATTCTTTTTTTAATATACACTACCAGTCAAAAGTTTTTGAATAATAAGATCTTTAAAGTTTTTTAAAGAAGTCTCACCAAGCCTGCATTTTTTGATCCAAAATACAGTAAAAGCAGTAATATTGTGAAATATTTTTACTGTTTTAAATAACTGTTTTCTATTTGAATATATTTTAAAATGTAATTTATTCCTGTGATCAAAGCTACATTTTCAGCATCATTACTCCAGTCTTCAGTGTCACATGATCCTTCAGAAATCATTCTAAAATGCTGTTGTTGTTGTTGTTGTTGTTGTTGTTATTGTTGTTTTTGTTTTGTTTTTTTATTATTATTATTTTTTTTGGGTGGGAAATAAATGATAGATTGATCATTGATGATAAAGACATTTATAATATTACAAAAGATTTCTATTTCATATTAATGTTGTTCATCTGAACTTTCTATTAATCAAAAAACCTGAATTCTAACTATAATGTTATTTTTTTATATATATATATATATATATATGTATTGTAACGCCACGCCAGCAGAGGGAGCCCTCACCCACTGACTGCCTGTTAAAGCTCCCTCTGCTGCTTCTCTGGTAACTTCCTGTTTGGTGGCCATTTAAGGAGGCCTAAACCAAACAGGCCCCGCAAAGTATTGTTTTGCTGTGCGGACTCTACTAAGCATTTTCTCTTGTTTCATTGCCACGGTTTTCTTTTATAGTCATAGTTTTTGTCTTGTTTTTGCCATAGTTTTGTCTTGATCCATTGCCATAGTTTAGCCTAGTTTCATAGCCTTGTTTATTTTGCTTCTTTGGACTGCTCACTGGTATTTGGACTCATTGCCTGTTTTATTGGATTACGCTTTTGTCTTGCCTACGTTTCACTGATTGTTTGGAGATTGACCCTGCCTGTCTGACTACGCTGTGTTCAATAAAAGCTCGCACTTGGATCTTATACGCTTCCCACGATTCCTGTTACAGAATACTTCGCCTACCAAAGATCCAGTGGCTTTCAGAACACACGACCAACAATCACCATCGATCCAGCATCACGCCTCTTTCATCTCAACCAAGGTAACCGGCCTATTGAAGATTATGTTATGGACTTTTGCGGACTGTGTCATCTGGTGGATTTCAATGATGTGGTGCTTAAGGACATTTTTCGCCACGGATTAAATGAACCCATTTGTTCCTGCTTACCTGGAGGGAAAATTCATTGGTCACTGGAAAAATATATTGATTATGCTCTGCTATTAAGTGGATCACCTTTTACTGTTGAGATTGCGGATAAGGGACCCTGCAATCCTACAGTAACCCCCATATCACAGCCTTCTCATGTCAAGCCTGCCAAGCCAAAGCCTGCTCAAGTCACATCTACCAAGTCACAGTTTGCTCACGCCATGCCTGCTGCTCCAGGGCCTGCTCATGCCAGGTCAAGTAACAGTTGTGATTCCTGAGCCACGTCAAGTTACAGCTTTTGCTTCGGAATCAAGTCAAGCTACAGCAGTAGTTCTTGAATCAAGCCAAGTCACAGCTGTTCTCCATGAGTCAAGCCAAGACACAGCTGTTGTTCTCCATGAGTCAGGCCAAGACACAGCTGCTGTTCTCCATGAGTCGCCAAGACACAATGAGTCACAGCTGTTCCCCATGAGTCAAGCCAAGTCACAGCTGTTCCCCATGAGTCAAGCCAAGTCACAGCTGTTCACCATGAGTCAAGTCACGTTACAGCTGTTGTTCCTGAGTCAAGTCACGTTACAGCTGTTGTTCCTGAGTCGTCACGTTACAGCTGGGTTGTCTATGTTACGCCAAACACAGCTGATTTCCATGAACCAAGCTGTTACAGCAGATCTTCATGAGCCAAGTCAAGCTGCTGCTGTCTTCCCCGAGCCAAGCCAAGCCACAGCTGACCTTCATGAACCAAGTCAAGTCCCAGCTGATCTTCCTGAGCCAAGTCAAGTCACAGCTGGTCTTCACGAGCCAGGTCAAGACACAGCTGTTCTTCATGAGTCAAGTCAAGTCACGGCAGACCTCCCTGAGTCAAGTCAAGCCACGGCAGACCTCCCTGAGTCAAGTCAAGTCACGGCAGATCTCCCTGAGTCACGTCAAGTCACAACAGATCTTCCTGAATCAAGTCAAGAAACAGCTGTGCTCCTAACAGCACCTCTTCACGACATGGCTGTTAGTACAGGGCCTTGCCAAGCCACGGCCATCCTGCCTGAACCTCACCAGGTCCCCTCTGACCCTCCAAAGCCACGTCATGTCTCAGCTGATCTCCTAGAGCCTTGTCATGTCTCAGCTGATCTCCAAGAGCCTCGTCACGTCTCAGCTGACCCCCCAGAGCCTTGTCCCATATCAGCTGACATCCCAGAGCCTCGTCAGATCTTAGCCGCCTTTTCAAAGCCTCACCAAGTCTCGCTTCATCTCCCAAGCCACGCAGAGCCCACGCTCCCAAGCCACGCAGAGCCCACACTTCCAAGCCACGTGTCCACAGTGTCCACACCCTCAAGACTGGCAGGCATCCCACTATCTACTGTGCTGCCTGTAATCGCTGTTGCCATTTTGAGCGTGTAGGCTACACGCTGTACTCCAGAGGCCTCGTCTGTCCACGAGTCTGCTCCAGAGGCCTCGTCTATCCACGAGTCTGCTCCAGAGGCCTCGTCTATCCACGAGTCTGCTCCAGAGGCCTCGTCTATCCACGAGTCTGCTCCAGAGGCCTCGTCTGTCCACGAGTCTGCTCCAGAGGCCTCGTCTGTCAAAGAATTTGCGCCTATGCCTCCAGAGGTGTCAGCTCATGCTGTAGATCCTCCAAAGGAGGCGGCGTCCACCCATGAACTCACTGCCACGTCTGGCCATGAGTCTGCGCCAATGCCCCCGGAGGTGGCGGCTCCGGCTGCAGAACTTCCTATAGGGGCGGCGTCCAATTATGAACTCTCTGCCCGCCATGTCACGGTCAAGAAGGCCTATCATGAACCCTCTGCCTGCCATGTCACAGCCAAGGAAGCTAAAGAGGCCAAGGAAACTGTCTATAAACTCTCCGCTCTGCTATGGATGTCACTAGTTCCACTATGGATACTACGTTTTTGCAAAATCAGAATATTAGAATTATTTCTGAAGGATCATGTGACTGGATTAATGATGCTAAAAATTCTGCTTTGAGTCAGCGCCATAGCCTTGTATGCAGAGCACTGACATATGGCGCGATTGCGCTTGAGTGTCCTGAGTTCGAATCCTGCTTTATGGATATTTCCTGATCCTGCTCCCCTCTCTCTTCCATTCAGTTCCTGTCATATCTTCACAGTTCTATCTAGAAACTGCAAAAACACCAAAAATAAAAAAAAAATCAGCTTTGAAATTACAGGAATAAATTACGTTATTTTAAATAGTAAAAATATTTCAAATTTTAACTGTTGCTGTATTTTGGACTAAATAAATGCAGGCTTGGTGAGCAGAAGAGACTTTAAAAAACTTCAAAGATCTTACTGTTCAAAAACTTTTGACTGGTAGTGTACTTAAAACATTAAACTCAAAATGATAGAAATTGTGCGTGACTTTTGAATAATTTCACTTCTTTGATTGATTGATTTTATTTATTCCTCATGAAATTTTAACATGCTAAAATTATTTATTTATTTTCAAGAACGTTACAGTCAAAACATTTTAATTTGTGATACATATATAGGTTTCTTTCTCAATATCAATTCATACTCTTTCCTATTATAATCTTATACAGTTTATATTCTTTTCAATTCATACAGTTTCCTGTTAACATAAAAACATTCTTAATTTCATTAAAGGGGTCATCGGATGCAAAGTTCACTTTTTCATGTTGTCTAAACATTAAGGTAAGTTAGACAAGAATATCTCAGATTGAGCGATTGAGGTGTTGTGTTACTGGATGTAATAATGAACATTGTGGTCGTCATTTACTCCCTACACATCTGAGCCGCTGTAGATGCAGTGGATTACGTTTGTTTGTGAATGGAATGCACCTCCTGATCTACATAAATGCGTCTGTGTTCGCGCAAATCATTCATGATCCAGCTTCACCTACAGCAGAAGTAAGTATAAGGGTCTTTTTTATGAATCTTTGCGATCACCTTATAATAATGTGCTAGTTAGCAAGTTTTGCAGCTAAACGTGCTACATGTAAACAGTCTCTCGGCGCAGCACATCACTCCACAGAGAGAAGAGAGGGGCGGGGTGAGCAGAGCTCATTTGCATTTAAAGGAACAATCCCTCAGAATGGGTTGATTTTTGCAGAGCTCATTTTGACAAGGTAAAAAGGGTGCTGTTTTACACAACCATTGAATATTTTTAACCAAAGTATATTATAGACTTTTTATTAAGACCCTAAAGAATCATATCAACTTGTGGAAAATGGGCATTCAATGACCCCTTTAGCCGCCAGAAAGCGAAATCATTTTTGGTGGAAATATAACCATGCAAACATTAACAATGGATTTAATGAACTGATTAAATGTCTGTTTAAGTGACTAATGTACCAAATAAGTACTTTTAATAAATGACATAAGCATTTTTTAAGCTAAATATTGTTTATAAAAAGATATTGCATAACAGGAATGATCCAGCTGTTAAGTGTAGAATATAACTTATAGAGTACATAGTGAGCACTTCAATAGCAGCAGACGTTCAGGCAGGAGGAGGTGATTCAGGCGGGTGTGGTCAGTGACGTACAGACTCTCAAATAAGTACGAGCGCTCAGTGACAGACGGAGCAGAGCACATTTTAACATGTAACCTAACAGCACATCACAACACTGGCCACAGGCTTTTACCAACGATCAAATTAAGCAATACAATTCTCTTTTGGGATACTTATCTACTGAAGACTTACAGTGGACCATCTGTTGATCAGCTAAACATCGATTGCAACAGGTAGGTTCACTGCCTTCCAGTCCGTTTTTAGTAATGCGGGTAAACTTTCGCCTTATTCGCATTGCAGTGTTTCTTTCACCGCATGTGCTTTATTACTGTACGTATGTTTACGCGTGCACGGCTCATCCTAAAATGACGCAAGCAGGTTAATAATGGAAGTATGCAGAACATCTTATTCATGCACTTTGAAGCGGCACTGCGAGGCATGAGGATGAAAGTTTTAACCCACTGAGATCCATGCGTTGACACTAATATTTTTCTCCACATTGAAAGTGTTTTAGGAAGCCACTCGCTATAACAGTGATGATGATGTATACTTTGTTATTCTATTTCACAGTTATTTTACTCAGCAAGTAGTGGTTTGGTATTGAATATTACATGTATTAGGTATTATGTATACATGTATATGTATTGTACATATATTATAGTTGGCAGATTTACAAACCAAAATATGACCGTTTTGAAATGAGTAGTGTTGTCTTCAACTGTGATACATACTCATATTTAAATCACTGACACAAAGATAATTAAGTCTTTTATCTAAGAAATCTGTCAGTACATATTGAAACAGTATATCTTTTTTTACATTAAAATAATAAAACTACGCTCAGTGATTATATAATTGAACACTACCAGTCAAATATTTATGAATTACTTGTAGATGACATTTAATATGAAATGTTCTTACAAAACAGTTGTTGCAGTACAAATCAATTGGTCAGCTGCTGTTAATGTGTAGTTTTTACTTTGTGGCGAAGACAAAAATCTATCTAGTAATACATTTACTGTTATATAGTGCTTGATTTTAACTCTTGAAACTGAAAAAGTAGTAGAGTTGACTGTCAGTAATTGTTTTTAATAACAGGGAGATTGAGCAACACAGGCTCCTTATGGCTTTCTTTTCTTCATTCTCAGTTAAAAAGGTGTATTTTATCTCTCGCATTTCATTTATTACCATTGTTTGATATTTCTGGTCTCTTTTTGCTTCTTAAGAGGTCATGTAAACTAATAAAATTATTAAAATTAAAATTAAGTATGTTCTTTTAGTCCCACTTTATATTAGGTGGCTTCAACTGCTATGTGCTTACATTTTAATTAATCGTGATACAATGTACTTACTGTGTACATACGTTTTTACATTGTACTTATATTTGAAAAAAATACCTGCATGTAATTACATCTGTAATTAATTTTTGTTATTACATTTATAGTTACACTGTTGACCCATCCTTTACACCTTAACCCACCCTTTAATGTACCCATACCAACAAACCTGTCCCTAACCTTACCTCAATAGCAGAAAAAAGTGTTTTGCAATACAATATAAACACAGTTAATGCATTATACTTATTTTTTGATGTAATTACATAGTAGCCACCTAATATAAAGTGGGACCGTTTCTTTTTTCCTTTTTTGTGGCTTAATATTTTTTTTATCATATAATTTTACATTTTTTATTATATTTTTTTTTTTTAGTTGTGTAGACATGCCTCTGTGTTGCCAGTATGTGAACAGTTACCTTACAAATCCTGCAGCATCATTTGTGCAGTGACTGTGGTCTAATAAAAGTAGATCTGCCTTATGGGAATGTAGATGAAGTGAAACGTGCGTCACTTGAACATTACGTACTACTTTTACCATTTATGTATTTGGTAGATGATTTTATCTAAATCACATTTGCATTAATTTTATACATTAGTATCAGTTCTTGCATTCCCTGAAAATCGAACCTATGACCTGCTGTTTCTAAAACCTGTTTCTCTACTGTTTAAACTACAGGAAGACCTACAGCACTGTATTTTTTACACTATATTGCACTATATTATTAGATGGTTTATAGTCTTGAGGGTTTGCATCAGTCTCTGTGGTGGTCTTCCTGCTTGTTCCCACAACTCCTGCACAGGGCATGGTTTCCGTCGCTCCTTCTCTCTCTTATCCGTTTTCCGCCAGAGAAGGGAGTGAGAAGGGAGATCACACCGCGGCCTTGGGCTTTTGTTTTTGGTATGCACTGCTGGCCGGTGGCCGGGCGCTCTTTTGCCTCAAGAGCACATATCATGCCAGACTGTTTGTCAGGAGAGAGTTGATGCATGCAGCTTCAGTCTGTCCCGCTTTCCAAGTCTCCTCCTTCTCTCAGTCTTACGTTCTGTCTTTATAGGAGTTAGAGCATTTGAAATTATAGGAGTTAGAGCATTTGAGGTTACTGGGTTATGAATGGGAAGAAGTTTCCGCATTATCAGTATGGTGGGAATGAACAGAGAATTTTGCTGTAGGTGTTTGACCAACCACCACATCTGGTGAAAAGGTCATCCACATTCCTGTGATTTGTATATCATATTTGTACATTAACAATCTAGTCCATATTCTGTTTATTAAAGCCAAGTATGATCTCATGTTAGCGTTTTTAAGCATTTTACATTTATTCCAAAATAATAACAGTTTAAACAATGTATTTTACAGGTGCATCTCAAAGAATTAGAATATCATGAAAAAGTTCTTTTTTTTTTTTTTATTGTAACTTATTTTAAAAAATAAAACTTTCATATATTCTAGATTCATTACATGTAAAGTAAAACATAAAAATTTTTTTACTTTTTTTTTTTTCCACTTCCAAGTGGTTTTCTGACCATGATATTACTGTGCTTTATCAGCCAGCCAACATGCCTGACCTGAACCCCATTGAGTGTCTATGGGATATTTTCAAAAAGATGACGAAAAAGAGAAACAGTTGATCCAACAATATACAGATGATCTGAAGGCTCGATAGTGCCTCAGCAGTGCCACAGGCTGATCACTTACATGTCACACTTCACTGATGCTGTAATTTGTGCTAGGAGCAAGTCATTTGCTGTAATGTGTGCTGCCAACCAAGTATTGAGTGTGTAAATGAACATACTTTAAAAAAAACCTGAACTTTTCTTTTTTGCAAATCCGTTTTTGACTGGATTTTTGACTTTCATGAGCTGTAAGCTCTAATCATCAAAAATAAAACAAAAAACTTTAGAAATATTTTACTTTACTTTTTCATGATATTCTAATTCTTTGAGATGCACCTGTATTTGTGAAATTATGTTTAACTATTCTTTTTAATAGTCAAGTCTTAACAGTCATCAAAGCTCAGTAAATGTTGGTCACAGACACAGAGATTTACTGTGTGCTGATTACTCACTAAAAACTCCCACAGATCATGTTTTCAGGCCAAGTTAAGTCTTGATGTAACAAAATGGTTATATCTAAGTGTGTGAGTTGTTTACTTACTTTTTTAAATTAGTCTTCCCATTAACACCATTATATTGTTCATTCAGATTGATTCACATTTGATGTATATACTGAAACTGCCAACATTTTTATCTTAAAATGTACTGATAACAAAATGTACAAAAGATGTGGCACAGGGTTATACATACAAAGACAAAACACCATGATAATAATAAAATAAATGGATAACAAAAAATAAATAAATAATAATAATAATAAAAACTTTATGAAATTATTTTAGTATTATCATGGTGTTTTGTCTTTGTATGTATATAAATATAAATAAAATACAACTTTTACTCTTTTTGAGCATAAATTAAATGGTAATTCAAAGTTTGTTTTTTAAAAACAATTTTTTTATAGTATTATACAGTAAAATGGTGTATAATGTGATGTTAAACCATTTACAATTTTTTAGCATATAAAGTAAGGTAATTTACATTTAATCAATTAACTTTTTTTTGCTGTAGCATTTTATGCTACAGTCTTTTCCTGTAAAAATTAAATTTTTGCAGTGTGTGATGTGCACAAAAGGATATCATTTGACATATTTATGACCAGAGTGTCTTTGGTTTCAGTTAGTTCATGCTGATAATCAAAACTTGCATATTATTATTATTATTATTATTATTAATAATAACAACAACACATTATTATTGTGTTTATTATTATTAAAATTTACAATTATTAAAATTATTTATAAAAATAGTAAAAAGTTTGTACCATTTTATGTGAAGTCAATGTTTGCAGTGTTTGCAATTCACAACATAGGATTATACTTTTCTCTTTCTGTCATTTTGCAGGTACTTGCGCTCTGTGCAGGGCATATTTTGGCCAGTTGCCTGTCTGCACTGAAACAAGGGTTCAAAAGTCCTCGGCTGACTCACCGCTGGCAGTCTGGACAGACAGTGTGGCTAACTGCCTCTCTCGCAAATACAGTCTACAACACTGTGTAGGTAAGCGTCACTTTAACAGACTTCTGTGTTACATTTATAAGAACTAGCAAGTGCCATTAGAAAGGCTATGTAGAGCTGAGAGAAATAAAAATGTATTTTCATGGATATGGATATACTGTGTATAAGAAATGTAAATGTTCCTGAGGCAAATCTTTAGGCCTTTACGAATGCAACTTAGATTTATACCATCACAGAGCTGTATGCAACAGGCTGAAAGTTTATTAAACTGACCTAAAATAGGCAGATATGCAAGACATGCAGCTGCTTTTCAGTGTTCACAAGCTAATAGCTTCAAACAAATATTTGCTATTGTAAATTGTAGTGACACCATATAATCGTTCCTCCATAACATGACATTAGCAATGTCAAGGTTTGGGTTTAATCCAGGCAATGCATGCACAAATAAAATCTATAACTTGAATGCAGTCTAAGTCACCTTGGATAGAAGCATCTGCAAAATGTATTTACATGTAAATTATGTATATACTGTTACAGATCATTATGGGAGCAGAACACATTTTGCATGTATTTGGTATTTGGTAAGGAACAAGAGTAATTTGACAATATATATATTAAGTGGGATTTGACCTTTATTTTTTGGTGGAACACAGTGTGATAATTAAGTCTTTCTCAATCCAGTCTTGTCACTCAGCCTGCACTGTGAATGACTCGCCAGTAATTATGAACTTAGAGGAATAGTTCAACCAAAAATGAAAATTCTGTTATTAATTACTCACCCTCATGTCGTTCCAAACCCGTAAGACCGTCGATCATCTTCAGACCACAAATTAAGATATTTTGAATAGACAGCAACACAACTGGCATGTTCAAGGCCCAGAAAGATAGTAAGAACATTGTTAAAATAGTCCATGTGACATCAGTGGTTTAACCCTAATGTTATGACGCTACGAAAATACTTTTTGTGCACAAAGAAAACAAAAATAACAACTTTATTCAACAATTTCTTCTCTTTCTTGTCAGTCTTTGACGGCATCAGGTTTCAGTATCGATGTCTGAGGAGTTCAACATGACTTCCATCAGCAGTTCCCTGTTGATGATACAACATCGCTGAACTCATCCGCTTTCACCATGTCCGAGTATCCCGAGGGAGACAGCCCTCTGCTTCAACTGCAGGAAGTGGACTCCAGCAGGGTGGGAGGTCACGTCCTCTCTCCTATCTTTAACTCCTCTCCATCCCTGCCGGTGGAGAGCCATCCCATCTGCATCCCTTCACCCTACACAGACCTCAGCCATGACTTCACCACTCTACCCTTCTACAGTCCCGCTCTGCTGGGTTACGGCACGTCGCCTCTATCCGACTGCTCGTCGGTACGGCAGTCTCTAAGCCCCACCCTCTTTTGGCCACCTCATAGCCACGTTTCCTCACTTGCATTGCATCAGCAACAGACTCGATTACAACAAACCCATCCAAATGGTGGGACGTGGGCTGAGCTTACACCACATGGTCACGGTGAAGAGGAAAACAGGTGTGTGGAAGCTCAATTATGTTTTATTTCAGATGACTGCATAGTTTTGGGTACTCAGATGCATGTGTCCGCTCTGTTCCATAGCAAACCGTTGGTGAAGAGGGTAGCAGATGCAGAGGAGACTTCTGCCTCTTTGAGAGGCAAAGCTGACATGCACTACTGTGCTGTCTGTAGCGATTACGCTTCTGGGTATCATTATGGCGTGTGGTCGTGTGAAGGATGTAAAGCCTTCTTCAAGAGAAGTATACAAGGTATTGCTCTCTATAAACACTTATTTACTTTATTGTGTACTGATTAGTAGGGATGCACCAATATTAAAGGAGATATTGGATGCAAAATTCACGATGGTATTTGCATATAATTGTGTCTTAGCAGTGTGTGGACACAACCACCCTACAGTGATAAACAGCTGACGAACTGTTCCATATTAGCATATTTCCAGTCCTCAGTTGTACGCTGTCCACCATTTTCTCCGTGCTTAAGCAGCTATAGTGACAACAATGTCTCGTAAGCAATGCAGGTGTTTTGTGGTTGGATATAGAAGTGAACACAAGAGTCTTCATTTTGTCCCAAAATCAGAGCCACTGAGGACGCAGTAGATTAGTGTTAGTTTTTGATGGTAACGCTCCACTGAATACACAAAACATTAAAGAGAGGGGTGGGATGAGCAGAGCTCATTTTCATTTAAAGAGATATGCACCGAAACTGGTCGCTGTGAACTGTTTTTGACAAGGTACATTTTAAAGGGAATTTTAACAAAATTGTGTTGCAGACATTTCATGAAGACCCTAAATAATCATACCATTTTTTGGAAAATGGGCATTGATGTCCCCTTTAAAATTCTGGCCGATTATGATCATCCGTCAGTCATTTTCATGTTATGACCTATAATTAATAAATGGCTGATAATATAATTACATTTTACCAAATTAATTAACAATATAACACCACATGCTAAAATTAATAATTTTCCTGTCATTGCCAGTAATTGATAAATTGCTGAGAGTTAAATTCATTTATAAATTAATTTAATCTTTAATTACTTATGCAATTGTTTATGCAAATTTAAGCATCTCAACATTATAAAGTATGAAAAACTGATAAAGATTTTTGAGATATGCTAAAGATTACATTTAACATTGTTTTTAAATGTAAAGCTTAAGTGTGTGTTTAGCTGATAACAAGGGTACACTGTAAAAAATAAAAAACACAATTTGTTGAGTCAGCTTAAAATAATTTGTTACCCTGCTGCCTTTTAAGCTTTTTAAGCTCAGTCAACTAAAATAGGTTTATTCAACTTGAAATGTTAAGTTGTACTAAGTAACAACTTAGATATTTGTATTTGCTAAACTTAACAAATGGGTAAGTAACCCAGCTGCCTTAAAATCTGAAGTTGATTCAACTCAAATATCTAAGTTGTCACTTAGTATAATTTAACATTTCAAGTTGAATAAACTTTTTTTTGAGTTGAATGAACTTAAAATTTTAAGGCAGCCAGGTTACAAATTATTTTAATTTGACTCAACAAATTGTTTTTTGCAATGTAATAAAAAATGTAAAAAAAAATCTAAAAAATAGGGGAAATTAGCATGCTTGTTTTGTATACCTATAATACTGATATACTCTCCATTCCAACTTTACCATTTAAGATTAAAGGTTAAAATCTTCCACTGACATATAGATAGAATGTCCAGCATACAAAATGTAACTCAGAGCAGAGGGTTTATGGTGTCATCATAAATTTGCATACTAATTTGTGATTGATCTTTTATATTGGACTTTCATATGTGATTGCATGCTGAATTGTAAACGGTCTTGTATTCTTTGCATTAATAGCCAAGTTTACAGTGTTTAATGTAGGGCTGGGTAAAAATATTGATTTCTCTATATTAATTGATTCTCATTTTTCAAAACAATATCAACTCTCAAATTCCAAGAATCGATTAGCCTATTTTCAGTTAAATGAACAGAATATTGTAGCACACTTCCCATCCATTAAATCTCAATAAGTTTTGTGCTATGTTACTTTTGATATTCAACCATGCCTCAGATTCCAAATTCTGTCCATTTTATTACAGTATTCAAATCATTTAGATCATTTTAACACCTCAGTTCAAAAGAAGCGGCAGTGTGAAGCGCACTTGAACAGATCATCTTTGTATCCTGTCTCATGTAATCGTTCAATCAGTGTTTCAACAGAGGAAAGGCGTCAGTATAACAGCTTGTAAACAATGTCAAGTAACATCACATTTACCTAAAAAAAAAAACATATTCGGTGACCATAAACTCGTTAGACAGCTAGAAAAACTCTAGAGAGGATATTTTGCTAAATATATACACCATATAATATTAATTATAATTTTACTGTTCTTCAATATTTAAATCCATCAAGTTTTTATTTAAATGTTTATATGTGACCCTGGACCACAAAACCGGTATATTTTACAGGTACATTTGTAGCAACAGCTGCCAAAACTAGATCGTATGGGTCAAAATTATTGTTTTTCTTTTATGCCAAAAATCAGATATTAAGATAAAGATATTAAGTAAAGATTATGTTCCATGAAGAAATTTTGTAAATGTCCTACTGTAAATATATCAAAATGTAATTTCTGAGTAGTAATAAGCATGGCTAAGAACTTAATTTTGACAACAATTTATTGATTTTCTTTGCAAAAAAAAAAAAGACATATATATATAAATTGTTTCTTACGACTGGTTTTGTGGTCCAGGGTCATTTAAAAAAATGAATTGGAGTAGAAATATAATTAAGTAATTGTAACTTTATTATTATAAAAACTTCATTGACAGTAATTTTGTACACAAATCAGTTTAACCTAATATTATGGTAGTACCAACTGATTCTCATGAATGATTTACAGCATTAGTTGAGAGTTTTTTTTTCCTTAAAAGAACGTTTGGCATGTACTGTACCTGATAAATATTTTACATAATCAAAACTGAATCGAAATCGCGTAATTTGTCAAAACCCAGCCCTAGTGTAATGACACCTTCACAGCCACCTTTTCCTTCAGAAATGCTATTTTAGCTCTGAAATAATTGATTCTAATTGGTCAGTCATGGCATTCTGCGTTAAAATATTTTATATAATGATTCTAAATGTCTCTGCAAGGCCACTCTGCTTTACAGTCTATGAACATAATAACAGACTTGTCAGACTTGTTAAGCTCTAAGCAACTGCTCAGTGCATAGTAAGGAACATCTGATTTATTTTCTCAGGACACAATGACTACATCTGCCCTGCCACCAACCAGTGCACCATCGACAAGAACCGCCGCAAAAGCTGCCAGGCCTGCCGCCTCCGAAAATGTTATGAAGTTGGAATGATGAAATGTGGTGATTCTTTTGTTTTCCATTCCTTCCTACCAACACCCTCTCTACACCCACACGGTTGCCAAATACTTCACCAGAGATTGCTGCTGAATTTGGACTTTGGAATTTATGTCACAGTATTAAACAGCTATCGTGATGTTTTGATATGCGTCACCATTGCAGTGATAGTGTGATCGAGCCCTGATTTTTTTTTTTTTATAGATGTTGGTCAAAGGTTGCACCAAAACAATCCAGATAAATTACTTACAATTCATTTTATCATACATAAGTTTTAAGATTTCACATAATAATAATTCACACGTATTTGAACCAGACGGTCTTGCGTGAGCTGTTTGTGAGTTGGCTGGGAGTGCTTGTTTCTCTAAACAACAGTTCTAGTTGCATTAAGTCTGTGTTGCTGTGGAGACTGTTACCATCTATCCTCATCCGGTCCTGTAATTGCTGTTTTAGGGCAGTCTACTTTCACAGCTTTGCTTCAAGGTTAGAAGAGAAAGTGATGTACTCTCATCTTATTGGTCGATGTGGTTGTTTTGAGCTCTTTAGAATGTATCAAATGTCATAACAAACACACAGTTTTGTCATTTGTTTTTGCAGCTTTTGGCTTTGCCTTCTTTTCAAACTAATTTTAGCTTAAACTAGTGGTTCTCAAACTTTTTGTCCAATACGTTTTTAATTTTAATAATGAATTGTGCAATTTACATGGTGTTTCTCACAGGGTTACGGCGAGATCGTGGCAGCTACCAACAAAGAGGAGCACAGCAGAAACGACTGGCGCGATTCTCTGGCAGAATGAGAGCAAGTGGCCCGAGATCTCAAGAAATCAAAACTGTCCCATGTCCCCTCAGTGAGAATAGGGTGGTTACCATGGCATTGAGCCCTGAGGAACTAATTGCTCGAATCATGGATGCCGAGCCACCTGAGATTTATCTCATGAAGGATGTGAAGAAGCCGTTCACTGAGGCCAGCGTCATGATGTCACTGACCAACCTGGCTGACAAAGAGCTTGTTCACATGATCAGCTGGGCCAAGAAGGTTCCAGGTGAATGTATAACCAGATTCATAAGACAAAACGATGCAATTTTGACTCTATTTCTCGCAATTTTGAGTTTATATCCTGCAAATGTAACTTTATACTTTGCAATTGTGCGTTTATATCTCATAGTTCTGAGAAAAAAAGTCAGAATTGAGAGATGTAAATTTGAAATTGCGAAAAAAAGGTCTGAATCGGAAAATAAAAAGTCGCAATTACCATTTATATTTTTTATTTAGTGGCGGAAACAGGCTTCCATAGTTTTCTAATAGATATGATATACAGTAAATACAGATGAGGTCAAAAGTTTACATACACCTTGCAGAATCCACAAAATGTTAATTATTTTACCAAAATAAGAGGGATCATACAAAATACATGTTTTTTTTTTATTCAGTACTGACCTGAATAAGATATTTCACATAAAAGAAGTTTACATATAGTCCACGAGAAAATAATTGAATTTATAAAAATGACCCCATTCAAACCTTTACATAGTCATAGTGTCAAATTGTAGACCAAACCCACAAAGCTGATTCACTATGGATTCCTGCTGAAGCATCAGTGAGCATTTGAACCTTCTGTAATAGTTACATATGAGTCCCTTGGTTGTCCTCATTGTGAAAAGATGGATCTCAAAACCATACAGTCATTGAGGGTTCAAATACACAAAAATGCTGAAAAAACAAAGAATCTCTGGGACCTGAAGGATTTTTCTGAAGAACAGCAGGCAGTTTAACTGTTCAGGACAAACAAGGGACTCATGAATAACTATGACCAAACAAAAAAACACATAGGTGTGGATCATTCAGGTAACAACACAGTTTTAAGAATCAAGCGTATGCAAACTTTTGAACACAGTAATTTTTATAAATTCAGCTATTATTTTCTCATGTGGACTATATGTAATCGTCTTTTATGTGAAATATCTTATTCCGGTCAGTACTAAAATATAAGTAACTAAAATAAGCATTTTGTATGATCCTTCTTATTTTGGTAAAATAATCCACATTTTGCATATTCTGCAAGGTGTATGTAAACTTTTGACCTCAACTGTATACATACGTAAGTTAAGTAGTGTATATGTGTTTATATCATCCTTTGAAGGCATAGGACCATAAAATGGTCGTCCAATCATATCATTCTGTCCAAGGGCTGCGATAGGCTGTCCTACCTTCCTGTCAGCATATGTACTTGAATACCTTCGCTCATTTCCACCAATAAATAAAGTGTAAAAAAGGTAATTGTGACTTTTTATCTCGCAGTGCTGTTCTGTTTTTGTTTTTTTTGTTTTTTTTTTAGAAATTTTGGAATGTAAACCTCTGATTCAGATTTTTTTTTCTCAGAATTACATGATACAAACTCACAATTTTGACTTTTTTTTTCACTGATTTGTGTGATAGAAACTCGCAATTATGAGAGAACAACTCAAAATTGCAAGCTTTTAAGTCAAAATTGTGAGATATATACTCAATTCTAAGAACATATCAGTCTTTTTATCCCTCAGAATTGGACTTTATAACTTGCAGTTCTGAGAATAAAGTCAGAACTGCGAGATATAAACTCGCAATTGTGAAAAAAAACTCGAAGTTCTGACCTATAGAGCCAGTATTGTGTGATATCTCTCAATTCAGATTTTTTTCTCACAATTGAGTTTATATCCCACAATTGTGACTTTATATCAAGCAATTCTGAGTTTATAACTTGTGCAATAAATCATGCAGTTCTGAGAAAAAAAGTCAGAATTGTGTCGTACCTACCTTTTTTTTTTATTTTTGTTCAGTGGCAGAAACAAGCTTCAATAGTAGTGTTATTGAATGAGACATGAAGAAATCTGACAGCATTGCATTCAATCCTCCACCAACACCATCTCTTATAGTGTTGCTGATTAGCTTCTGGTCTGCCTGTCCGCGTTCATGTGTTTTGGAGGAGGCGTGGCTTTAGAGAACTACAGTATTTGTTGGGAGAGTGGGATCTTGTGCTTTTACAGCTAGATCAGTCTTCGAAATCGCCTACCCTACCTTTAATCTTTTTAAATGTATTTGATGTTGTCTGTTTTCTTGTCTGATTTATTATTTTAATGAATACTTAGCTTTTGAGATGTGCAGAGTTTTTATTAGTGAATCACCATGTTCTGATTCTGAACATGAGCAGCTTGTTATTCTGAGAACATCAGCAAACCATCCCTCAGATGCGTCTTCGTTCCCCAGGGATGACACAAGACTTATGTCATTCAGTGAAGCACTGCCTGCTGAAATCAACTACTGTACTAACCTGTAATCCTGGATTCTAGTGAATGCTATGAAACTGTTTTTGGATGTGTATGCAGTTGTTAATAATTGCTTGTTTCTCTCTTTAGGTTTTGTGGAGCTCAGTCTGTTTGACCAGGTCCATTTGTTGGAGTGCTGCTGGTTAGAGGTGCTGATGCTGGGACTGATGTGGCGGTCTGTTAATCACCCTGGAAAGCTCATTTTCTCTCCAGACCTCAGTCTCAGCAGGTAACTAGTGTCAGCTAATTGTGTTTATCCTTCCAATTGCCTAATTTATGAACAGGCACATCCATCTCTCTATGCTTTGAATGATTTTTTGTTCTCACATGCTTTAGATGGTCAGTATTTTCATGGAACTGTAAATTTTTCCTGTGTGCCAGTATGGTATAGGCGATTTAAAGGGATATTTCACCCAAAAATTAAAATTCATTAATGTCATTAATTACTCACCCTCATATCGTTCCAAAACCGTAAGACCTTCGTTCATCTGAACACAAATTAAGATATTTTTGATGAAATCCGAGAGCTTTCTGATACTGCATAGACAGCAACGCAACGGACACATTCAAGGCCCAGAAATGAAGTAAGGACATTGTTAAAATAGTCCAGATGTACAACCTGAATTTTATGAAACTATGAGGATACTTATTGTGCACAAAGAAAACAAAAATAACTTTATTCAACAAATTCTTCTCTTCCTTGTCAGTCAATGTGCATTCACAACAGTACACTCTGTGAGCTCTGTGAACCATACATCTGTGTTTTCACTAGAAATTTAAAATGTAGTATATATTGTAATGTGTCTACCAGAAAAAGGTAAAGTATACTTCAAGCTTATTTTGTTAAAGGAGAAGTCCACTTCCAGAACAACAATTCACAAATAATTTACTCACCCCCTTGTCATCCAAGATGTTCATGTCTTTTTGTCTTCATTTGTGAAGAAATTATGTTTTTTGAGGAAAGCATTTCAGGATTTTTCTCCATATAATGGACTTTATTGGTGCCCCGATTTTGAACTTCCAAAATGTAGTTTAAATGCAGCTTCAAAGGTCTCTAAACGATCCCAGTCAAGGAAGAATGGTCTTATCTAGTAAAACGATCTGTCATTTTTTCGGAAAATAAAAATGAGTATACTTTTTAAGCACAAAAGCTCGTGTAGCACAGGCTCTTGGGATGCACGTTTATGAAGCTACGTACTATTGAATTACGTCGAAAGGTCATGCAGAATGTAGGCGGAACTACAGACCCAGTGTTTACAAAGTGAACGTGCAAAGACTAAGAAAGTGCAAGTAAGTCAAACGCTGTTTACAAACAAAAAGGTACAACGATGTTGGATGATTCTGAAGTTGTAGGAGAAAATAAGATGGAGTTTTTTGCCATACTCTACACAGACGATGAACTTAGACGTGATTCATAGTATGGGAAGTTTGGATCATTTTACCGACTCGGACCTTTGGGTCTCGTTCAGCAAAATGAACAAATCTTTTTTCGAGTCATTTTGTTCATTTCATTTCATTAATTTTAGCAAAATATAAATCAAATGTTACGTGTTATTTCCCTAACACATCTACTGCTTACACAAATGTTGATCACACTACAAATAAGACAAAACTATAATGCTATAAAAAACAGAAAAGATTAATTTATTGTTTACCTGGGTCTTTAGTCTATGATTAGCTCACCTCACCTCTTATCTGACAAGTTTTCGGATTTGAGTCGTTCGTTCATCACGTGACAGCCCCATACGATGAACGAACGAATTGAAAAACCCGAAGACTCGAAACAGGTGAACTAATTCCAGTACAGAACCTAATAAGATGTCGGAGTACATAATAGGAAGTGGAGTTCTCCTTTAAGTATACTTAAGTAAAGTTCAAGTATATTTTTAAGTATACTTTATGTAGTAAGTATACAAATATCAGTGTGCTAGTAGTATACTTGTAAGTGTACTATTTCAGTACTTCTTGGAACTAAATTGGCCCGCTTTCTAGTATATAAAAGTATACTTTTAAGTAAAACTGTAGTAAACTTTAAGTACACAACTAGTGTACACAAAAAAAACATGGATTCTTTTTTATAAACATCTGAATGTGGGTAAGTTTCAAAAAAAAAAAAAAATTAAGAAAGAAATAAACATTTTAAACAAAAAGCTGAAAAAGACTGAATTGGATTCAGAATTATAATCAAAATGTTAATGGATTCGATCATTCCAAAGTCATTATTACCTCTTCATGGGTCGACATTTTATTCCATAATGTTACACAGTTTTGTAACACATGCTGTTTTATGTCTGATGATCATGTTAGATTATGTGTGGAAGCATCTGTTGTTTCGGTTTCTTCTTCGCTTGTGTTTTGGAAATTCTGTACAGAAGATCTGTAATAGTGCTGTAGGAGCACAAGTATAGCTCAAATATATTCAGACTTTTTCTAAGTATGAGTCAAGTATACTTAAATGTCATTTTAAGTATATTTCTGAGAAGTACATAAAAAATAGACAAAGTATACTTTCCTATTTTTAGTTTAAAAGAAGTATACTAATAGCACACTTGGATAAACTTCTTTTTCATAAGGGTTCTCACATTGCAGAAGCCTTGTATAAAGAACTGTGTGTTCATAACAGTTGATTGTGTAGAATATAGCCCAATATATGAAGAATACAGCTGTGAAATCAAATCAGCGGTTTGGCCAGATGTGTCAGAGCAAGTGCGAGGCTTTATTTGGTGGGAATTAAAGTGCTGTGGGAAGACAGGAACTGATTCTGCCATGGCTTGTGCATTATCACGCCTATCTCTACTCCGCTGCCCTCTGTACCCTCTGACATGGTGTGTCCATGTTGTAATGTGAGAAAAAAATTGGGCCAGGGTTACAGATGCTCCGCAGACTTTATACCGGACTACACTTCCAAACCGTTTCAATCAAGAGTGGGCTGTAAATATGCTCACAATCTGATATGCTGCCAGACATTTACTGTATTTTCATGCGCTGAATTTTAAAATCTGTTGTATCATAGCTAACTGGATCCCTGAGTTTGGTAAACTGCTTGTCAACATCAAAAATTGCCAAAAAACTACGCATGTCTTCTTTCTGACTACTACTGCCAATGATGACCCAAAATAATACTTAAATGTAGTAATGAAATGCAATAAAATCTATTATTTTGCACCCCTAGCATTTAGGTTGTCTTCTTAAAAGCTAAATGGAAGTAGCTGTATCTTTGTTCTCTGTTCTCACAAGTTTTAATGAAGTGTTAGTGCCGTTCCCTCTCATTCACTGCTGCAGACCCAATTGCAGCAGCTCTCAGCGTCTCAGAGAGCACTAGTACTCTCATTTTCCATTGACTCTTTATACAGACTTCATCATTCGTACTTTCAGTAGGTGCCAGGTTTGGAATAAGACTGCTGAGGTTTGAGATTGTGGCCCGGTCCCGGGTTTCTGATGGTGTGAATTCTAATTTGTGAGATTGCTAAATGTCTTTGTGTTTGTCAGGGATGAAAGCAGCTGTGTGCAGGGGTTTCTGGAGATTTTTGATATGCTGCTGGCAGCCACGTCCAGGTTCAGAGAACTGAAGTTGCAGAGAGAGGAGTATGTGTGTCTCAAAGCCATGATCCTGCTCAACTCCAGTGAGTGTTCTTCTCATTAAAGTTTTTATGAAATGTGCATGCATTTTTACCTCTTGTATTACTAAAACAAATGTAGTTTTATTAGAAAAAAATTTATGTGTATGTTTTGTTGACCTTCTCCGTAGGAAGGCGATTTATTTAAAAAAAAAATATATCAAACATTTCTCATTAAGTTCTTTTAATTTGTAGTATGATCTATGATATCACGCTCTGTTGTTTTAATGTACACACATGGTCACATTAGGGATGGTCCAATAGACACCATTAACCAATAGAAACTGGTCAACTGGACTATTGTTTATCACGTTTACAGGCTCACGTGACATTGCTGTGTTGCATGTATTGAACCAAGTTATTTTTGCTGCTTTATAGGTCTCGAACGGTAAAAAGCACTCACTTGTATGTGTCAAAATGCCCATCTTTGGATGTATAAACACAGTAATTTAGGTTTTAAGTGAAAGCAAAGAGCTGAGAACGAAAACACGTGTATATTGGATCTGGGTAGCTCTTAAAGTGACAGCAGTCTGATATTCCTGCTGTCTGTCATTCATGTTAATCAAACATCAAAAGAAAGAAAATCTCTCATCTCTCTTGACTAAATCACTTTCGTAACTTTAATAAGAAGAAATATATATTTAATTTACACAGTGAAGAATATACAATTGTTTGTAATTAGTTTCTTATTCTTATTTAATCACTGACTATTTACTTGTCTTTAGTAAGCTTGATTTTTTTTTTTGTGGTGACAAGAATTATTTTATTATATTATATTATATTAATAAAAATAAACTACCGGCTAAATGGACCCTTCACAAAAACCCGCCATTTTGTGGCTCTAATGTGTTGTGACAGATCACTGTATTGCCTTATTAGATAAACCCACAAGTGAACCAATCGTCTTTTCTTCTTTAGTTAAAGGGGTCATCTTATGCCCATTTTTCGCAAGTTGATATGATTCTTTAGGGTCTTAATGAAAACATACTTTGGTAAAAAAAAAAAATTTCAGTGGTAGTGTGAAACAATAACCTTTTTACCTTGTCAAAAACAGCGAGCTGTTTTGGTGCATGTTCCTTGAGCTCTGCTTACCTCGCCCCTACCTTCCGTGGGGTTACGAGCGGTTTGAGAGACTGTAAACTTTAGCCGTGGAACTTGCTAACTAGCGTATTATTAGGAAAGATTCATAAAAAAACCCTTATGTTAGATCAGGTCCCCACACCAGACTATTACTTTAGCATCTGTTTAATCTGACAAATATCTTTAAGAACTTTTAAAACATTTTCAACATTTTTTGAAAACAGTTTAACCCCTTCAGTTTTCCTGTTGTCCTTAGGTTAAAATGAGAACACCTTTCGGCACTGTGATTGTATGTTTAGCAACTATTAATCATGTGTTACTGCTTCTGTTTACTGATCTTAAAATGCTCGTCCAATTGTTCCAAAATTAATTATCTCATCTAGCTTAACATCTGCCCACTCCATAACTGAAGAAATGATATAATCTGACCCAGTAGCAAGAAGCTACCACCACAGTACGTACTGAATTTTTTAATGAAATGTCAAACAGAACACACTCACTCTGCCTTTCAGTAGTTAAGCCAGGAGAAGACACCTGTGAGAGTCGTCCCCATCCTCACTCGTGGCCCCGGAGTCAGAAGCCCAGTGGTCTGGGACATTCCACCATCTGGTCGTGCGAGAAATAATCTAGACTCCGCTCTTATGGAGATAACAGCACTGTGTTATTCCATCCTGCCGACAACGCCAATTGTTAGATCAGGTCCCCACGCCAGACAATTAGGATCCAGCCCCCGGACACCAGATCCTGTCAGAAAATATCAGTCTTTCCAGTAAGAGAACAACTAGTCAGCAAGCTGTAGTTACCCCAACCCCACTAACAGCAGGTTTCTGTCAGTTAGGAAGTTGACCGATGGAAGCCAGAAAAGAGCAGAAGCAGGAGATGAAGTAATGATAAAAAGGAGCAGAGTTTATTGATTAGTCTTAGTTGCATATGTCTCAATGCTCAGACTTTGTCTGGAGAACACAAATTCAACAAGTATTGTTATACCAAACTGATTCACAACAGCATCCCATAAACCTTGAGTTTCTATAAACATTCCCTTGTATCTCTTATTCATGAAGACAAACAGCCCTTGAAGCTACACAGTCATAAGACTAAACAACAATGGAAAAAAAATATATAAAAAAACAACTATAATATAATATGAATTACTAATCAATTAATGAATCAATAAAATGAATATATAAATTATTATAATGATTATTATAAATGATTATATGATTAAATGGAATAATAAAATGATGAAATGATTAATGATTCTAAATGAATAAAGAATAAATGAAGAATATATAAAAAGGAAGCAAAACACAACACAAATGTATGGTTGCTCTGAGGCAAAACACACACAGTTTGCATTTGAGGATCGTCAGATCCTTCACTTATACTCACTTCTGCTGTAGGTGAAGCTATGACGAATGATTAGTGCGAACATAGACGCACTTAGGCAGATCGGCAGACGCATTCCCTTCAAAAACGAAAGTAACGTTAATCCTCTGCATCTTCAGCGGCTCAGATGTCAGGAGTAAATGACAACTGCTATGTTCATTATTACATTCAACAAAACACCTTTATCGCTCAATTAAAGACATTCTTGCCTACTCCTGCTCTGACGTCGAAACAATGGCGGACAGTTCACAGCTCAGTCAGGCGGGTCTAAGGTAAGACGGCCGTGTCAATCAACAATCGTGGGAGTGGCCTGTGCAGAACTACGTCAATTCTGCCAGTGATTGGGGATTTAAAAAAAACACTGGGTAGATTTTTATCATTATAGGGTGGTTGTGTACACACACTGACAACACACATTTATGCTCAAACAACATGTAAGTGAATTTTGCGTTCAGTGACCCCTTTAAAGCACAAACAAAAACATGAATGAACATCAGAGCATATTTTATTTTAACCATGGAAAGACGTCAGTACACACAATTGAAGTTTAAGTTGACCGAAGTTAATCTACTCTCTTGTCTGATTTGTTTGTGGGACAAAATGGTGGATTTGACGTTGATTGGTCAGATCGCCTGTCAGTCAAGCTGTTTGCAAAGGCTCAAGTGAAAAAGTCAGCAAATGTATACATTCTGTCTCTAGCACTCGATTGTAAAGTTTAAAAAACCAATCTACAACCCCTGGCAAAAAGTATGGAATCACCCCTCTCAGAAGATGTTCATTCAAATGTTTAATTGTGTAGAAAAAAAAACAAGCACATATATGCCACAAAACAATTTTCACTCAACAATCCAAACTTCTGGCTGTATAAAACACTTTTTTAAAAAAACAAAGAAAGACAACTATAGTCAATTACAACTGTTTTTACAGATCACACAGAGGAAAAAAATATGGAATCACGCAAATCTGAGGAAAATTATATGGAATCACCATGCACTTTGCATTTCTAAAACAAACACCTGTATCTGATTACAACTGCTAATTAGTCTGCAGTTAAAAAAGAGTGCTTGCACACATTAGTGATGTGTTGAACCAAGATGATTGACATAACTCATGGCTCCAACACGAGAGATGTCAGTTGAAACAAAGGAGAGGATTATCAAACTTCTCGAAGAAGGTAAATCTTCACAGAATGTTGCAAAAGATGTTGTTGGTTGTTCCCAGTCAGCTGTGTCTAAAATCTGGACCAAGTACAAATCAAATGGAAAGGTTGTAAAAGGGAAGCGTACTGGTAGACCAAGAAAGACATCAAAGCGCCAAGACAGAAAACTTAAAGCAATATGCCTTGAAAACAGAAAATGCACAACAAAACAAATGAGGAACAAATGGGCAGAAAGTGGAGTCAATGTCTGTGACCGGACTGTAAGAAATTGCCTAAAAGAAATGGGATTTACGTACAGAAAAGCCAAACGAAAACCATCTAAACAGAAAAAAAACAAGGTTTCAGTGGGCTAAAGAACGACAATCTGGGACTGTGGATGACTGGATGAGAGTTATATTCAGTGATGAATCACGAATCTGCATTGGGCAGGGTGATGATGCTGGAACTTTTGTTTGGTGCCGTTCCAATGAAATTTATAAAGACAACTGCCTGAAGAAAACATGCAAATTTCCACAATCATTAATGATATGGGGTTGTATGTCAGGTAAAGGTACGGGAGAGATGACAGTCATTACATCTTCTATAAATGCACAAGTTTATGTTGAGATTTTGGACACTTTTCTTATTCCATCAATTGAAAGGATGTTTGGTGATGGTAGCATCATTTTTCAGGATGATAATGCATCGTGCCATAGGGCAAAATCTGTGAAAACATTCCTACAGGAAAGACACATAATGTCAATGGCATGGCCTGCAAATAGTCCGGACCTCAATCCAATTGAAAATCTGTGGTGGAAATTAAAGAAAATGGTCCACGACAAGGCTCCAACCTGCAAAGCTGATCTGGCAACTGCAATAAGACAAAGCTGGAGACAGATTGATGAAGTATACTGTTTGTCATTAGTTAAATCCATGCCTCAGAGAATTCAAGCTGTTATAAAAGCCAGAGGTGGTGCAACAAAGTACTAGTAGTGTTTATATTTAGTGATTCCATATAATTTTCCTCAGATTTGTGATTCCATATTTTTTTTCCTCTGTGTGATCTGTAAAAACAGTTGTAATTGACTATAGTTGTCTTTCTTTGTTTTTTAAAAAAGTGTTTTATACAGCCAGAAGTTTGGATTATTGAGTGAAAATTGTTTTGTGGCATATATGTGCTTGTTTTTTTTTTTTCTACACAATTAAACATTTGAATGAACATCTTCTGAGAGGGGTGATTCCATACTTTTTGCCAGGGGTTGTAGTATAGTGAACAGCTGTCACAACAGCAGTCTTTTGGTTCCGTTTATCATAAATGAGCGCGCTTACGCTTAATACATATAATAGTGAAGTGGGTACTCTTAATATTTCTGTCATCAAAAATCCAAACAAAATGCTGACCTCCACAAAGCTGTAATAAATAGTGTTCACTCGAGGCTCATAACTCAGAAGGTTACTACTATCCTTTCTTTAATTGTTGTCAAGGCCAGGCAAGAAAAACGCTCATGCGTTGTAAAGTCTTAATGGGGACAACATGCCTTTGCTCAACGCTTTCAACTCAAGTATCCATTTCATTACAAACGCTTATGTAAGTAACAGGCAGTACCTGCATCGTGTTTATTGTCTGAAGGAACCAATATTTCTTCCTGCTCTGAACTTTTGATCTGTCTTTTCCTTGTGCATTATCTCTTCATTCTCAGCCCCCAACAGCTGTTCTCACTTTGTCTCTTCAATATCACTTATGTGATCGCTCCAGATGTGTTGCGTTGTTTTTGAATGGGATGTTCTTTGGATTGGATGCTTATTTGTGTATCACCCTCTATTATTTTAAGCGGCCGTAAATGTCAGCGTCTCACAGCTTTAATCTCTGAGAGTTTGCGCTTGTGCGTCATTGCAGACATGTGCCTGAGTTCGTCGGAGGGAGCAGAGGAGCTGCAGAGCCGCTCGAAGCTGCTGTGTCTGCTGGATTCGGTGACGGATGCCCTGGTTTGGGCCATCTCGAAGACGGGTCTGAGCTTCCAGCAGCGCTCCACCAGATTAGCCCATCTGCTCATGCTGCTCTCCCACATAAGGCACGTCAGGTACAGACAATAAAACCTTGAATGAGGAACTGTTGACGCAGGTGACTTCTTTGAGTGCACATCATGCTGGATTTTCACTCGTACAGTAATCTGAAGACTGCGAAATTGCTATATTTCTTTGCTCAGGAATTATGGCTGCAAAAATCATTGAAATTGCAGTGGCTAATTATACTCTGATTACAATTACAGGTCATTTGGACATCTAGTCTACCACTTACCTTTTTTTTTTTTAAGATGAGGTTCATCAAGCGATTACTGTAATTGGTTGCTGTAATTAAAACATTGTCAAGTATCTACAGGGGTGCTGCTTACAAAATAGCAAATTGTAATCATTGACATTACTTTTCTTCTTGCATTTCTTCTTCTTCTTCCGCTTGAGTCTGTGGCAGCCCATAAAATTGCTTGCGGGAAAGTTATGAAATTTGGCACACAGATAGAGAAACATTAACCATAGTACATTTGGAGTCTCTAACCCAAACCCTCCAGTGCCACCAACAGTTCAAAGTTGCACTTATGTTTATGCTAACAACTTTTGAACCATAAATTACAGAAGCAAAATTCGATTTTCCTCTGATTCCTTAGCTTATGCTGAGTCAAATGGACACCAAAATTTGAATTTCTACGGGTCAAGGTTTTTCACAATTTTAATTTTAAAAAACCCTTCTTTTTCGAACTCGTCCTATATGGTTTGTCTGATTTTCACCAAAATTGGCTCAGATCATCTTCAGACAATGTTGGTAAAAAGTTAATGAATTCAAGTTGATTAGTCAAACTACTCTCGAGTAACACAGAAACTAATTTGACAAAGAGCATCAAAAATGGAGGCTATATCTCCACAACGGTTTAGCGAAATGAGACCAGACTTGGTGTTTGTTCTAATAACCATGACCTGAGGCTACCTGCACAGTTTTGGTGCAGCGCCACCTAGCGGTCAGGAGATATGAAAAATGGTAATTTTTATTTTAACTTCTGAATGGTTCGGCCAAAAATAAAAATAGTTTCAGGGCAGCATACCAAGTCGAACCATACCCACTTTTCCTCAAAAGTTAGCTTGAACTACTACAAGCCAACTGTAGGTGAGAGTGGGGTAAGATGAGCCATTTTTTACTTATGTGGTCTTCAAAATAAGGGAAAATGAGGTAGAAGTACAATTAAAGTATCTAATGTAATTTCAGGGTGTTCCTGTTATTTTAAATTATCTGAATGTATTTATGACAGAGGGTTCTAAAAATGTGACTTCCTGAAAAAAGTGTTCCTGTGGCTCAATTTGCCCCAAGTCAGTGGGTAAGATGAACCATCTGGGTTTAAACTGACTCTCAGACTGAATCGGATTCAAACCTATGTACAATTTTAAAGATGATTTACCTTTTTTAAAAGCGAATTTAATAATGAAATTTAATTTTACGAACAGTCTAAAGCTAAAGCTGACTTATATATCAAATGAAGTTTGATTTTTTTTATTTTTTTTATTTATTTATTTTTTTTTTTTAATCTTACGTTTTTTTTAATTTCTAAAACATTATGTTGAACACCAAATTTTTAACCTTCCTATAACAGACCAAACAGAGTTTGTTGAGTAAAATTAGAATGAAGGACTAAATGTCACTGAAACTAATTAACATTTCAGTCAAAAGATTCTTGGCATGGTAGCTTTCCTGCAATGGAGACTAATAGGTGAAAAAATATATATGATTATAACATGTTAAAAAGGATCTTCTGGTTCTCAGAGAAGGATATATAATAAACTAAACCAGTTGTGTAATATCACATTAAAACACCAGTCTATTCTTCAGAGATTTAACTTAACTTCAGTGCCTTATGGCGGGGTAAGTTAAAGTGCTGGCTCAACTTACCCCACAGCATTTGGCTCACTTTGCCCTATAGCTGGCATTCTGGAAAGAAATAGCTAGCTTACCAATTCAGACTTACCTATATTTAGCTAAATGATTTGTAGGTTTCATATTTTGCTAAATCACCTATATGCATCATAAATATTTTTAGACCTGAATAAATTTTCTTTGATGTAACAGCCATTACATCTGTTATGCAAACATTTTACTTTGACAAGCCAAAAACCATTTATGCCAAATAAGTCCTCCCATGTGTTTCTCCTTTTCACAGTCTGGCAGAAATGATGTGTGATTCCAAAATACATGGTCATATGACAGTAAAAGTGTACAGCTGCCAAGATACAGGGGGTGGATCAACTTACCCACTGGCTCAACTTACCCCACTCTCCCCTATTCTTTAAAACGTTAAGTGTAGTATTGAGCTAGTATTGTAGCTAACACCTTTTTCAAAGCTTACTGTATTAAACTACTTTAAATAAGTATGTATCTAAAAACGTTTTGCAAAAACTAAGCTTGAAAGTAATGAACCACTTTAAATGAGTAGTGAGTAACTATTTATCCAAAAGGCCAATAAGCTTAACCAATAAGCTTACCAATAATTCAATGTGGAAGTATGCCTATAGGTGAGACTTCTGGTTCATTAGCCACTATAGAAAAATTACGAGAAGAATAACAACGTGCAGTAAACAATAAAACTGCTTGCACTACAAACCAGTGTGTTCTAAAAAATAGCTGGACGCAGATGAGACCAGAAGCCAGATTCATCAAATTTACATATGACCTGTCTCTGTTTTATAGCTATTTGCAAATTTTGATCTGTGCAAAAGCTTCTGCTGACTGTATTTCCACCATCTGTAGTAACAAAGGCATGGACCACCTCCACTGCATGAAGATGAAGAAGATGGTTCCTCTGTACGACCTGCTTCTGGAGATGCTGGACGCTCATATCATGCACAGCTCACGTCTGTCTCACTCCAGCCCTCGAGCGGCTACTTCTCCCAAAGAAAGCAAAGGCATCCAGGAAGGCTTCGCCTGCTCTTCTCAGCACGGAGGGACCTTAGGACCCTAAACCATCTCTGGTGAGACAAATAGAAGGATAAAAAGAGTTAAAAAAAGAGTTTTACTGATGAAAATGGCTGGTTTATAAATATTTAGTTTGTACATTCATTTTCAAGCTGAAAAACATGATGTTAAATTGCTCTTCTTTTTCTCCAGCACTGAAGAATGATCTATAGTTTCGGGAGAATGGACAGCAAAAACAGCCACACAAAAAGAGTGGAATAGGATTTCTCAAGATGAAAAACATTGCTGTAAAATCCTTGTTTGTTTTTTTTTTTTCGTTTTTTTTCACAGAACACCTTCTAAACTGTTTTTTTTTTTATTTTATGTACCCTGAAACACAAAACCTTAACACTTGCTGGTGGTTTGAAAACCCATTAATACTTGTTTGGTTTTTGGATTCAAAAGCATTTTTGAAATGTAACATGCAGTGAGAAATCTGACAGTGTCGCCTCATTCATCCATTTACATAAAATCTGCACCACATTGAAATGTACAGTTTCCACTTTACCATTTTCTCTACCATTTTCATTTGCAACAAAGAAAACAGCAGCATCACACTGATGCCCTCATCAACTGTAGCAACTGCTTTAGAGTGACTACTGGCGACACTGTCAGAACAAACTGATTAAATTCCAGCATTTGCAAAATGCCAGCATGGACAGTCATTTCTAAAGATGAGAGAGTTTGTATGCAATGGGAGCAAAGACCAAATTTTGGACCAAAGGCTCAGAAGAACTGACTCAAGCCTGATTCTCTGTCAAAACAAGGACTTGTGAATGTCACATGCATAATTCAGGACAGCTAGATGTTTTGCTTGCATCTATTACATTTGACAAAACGTTACGGCGCAAAATGTGTTTAAAATACAAAATCAAACTGCCTTCTTTCATCCTGCTCTCTACCTAGTAAAACCCCTTTAACACCATAAAGGCCTTGTACAAAACATTTATACATTTTCTAGAAAACGGCACAATCTGTTGCTACTATTCCACTGTGAAAACCTTTCTGTTTGTAAGATGCACCAAAACTACCAAAAAAGTACTTGTGAAATTGCACTTTAAAAGTTCTCTGAGATATCTAAAGAGCTGTTTTGAGAATCAAGAAAAATTGAAATATTGCAGTGCCTACAGTGATTATAGCCTATACGGTTTGGTTTAAGATGACCGTTATAAGAAATTTGGTATAAAACCAAACCTACAGATTAGAAGCAAAATACAGATGTTACATTACTTAATTTTAATAAACGCACAAAGTATTTATAAATGTTATTGTATCTGCCGGCAGCCATTTGAATTTCAGTTGATTTGATATCAAGCGCTAATATCCACCTTATTTTTCAAAGCGAGACTTGTGAATGTGGGAGACTTCCAGGTTTGTAAGGCGCTATAAGGAAATAAGGAGAATAGCAGTGTGCGGTAAACAGTAACTGTTTGCAATACAAACCAGTGTGTTCATAATTGCCATAATACATGATACACGATGGCGTTTTAGTGCCACGTAAAAAAAAAAAAAAACTAAGATTACGAAATTGAAGTTGTAATAGTTCGAGAATAAAGTCGAAATATTATGAGAATAGTCAAAACATTTTGAGAAAGTCGAAATTACGAGAATAAAGTCAAAATTTTACGAGAATAAAGTCAAAATATTTGGAGAAAGTCGAAATATTATGAGAATAGTCAAAAGTATTTCGAGAAAGTTGGAATTACGAGAATAAAGTTTAAGTACTACAAGAATAAAGTCAAATTATTTTGAGAGTTGAAATGACAAGAATACAGTCCAAATATTACGAAATAAAGTCGAAATATTATGAGAATAGTCAAAACATTTTGAGAAAGTTGAAATTACGAGAATAAAGTCAAAATTTTATGTGAATAAAGTTGAAATTTTACGAGAATAAAGTCTAAATATTTTGAGAAAGTCGAAATATTACGAGAATAAAGTCAAAATACTACAAGAATAAAGTCAAAATATTTAGAGAAAATCTAAATTATGAGAATAAAGTTGAAATATTAGGAGAATAAAGTCAAAATATTACGAGAATAGTCGAAATATTTTGAGAAAGTCTAAATTACGAGAATAAAGTCGAAATTTTACAAGTATAAAAGTGAAATTCCGAGAATAAAGTTGAAATACTATAAGTATAAAGTCGAAATATTTCGAGAAAGTCGAAATTACGAGAATAAAGTTCAAATATTACGAGAATAATGTCGAAATATTACATGAATAAAGTGAAGTTATGAGAATAAAGTCGAAATTTTACAGAATAAAGTGAAACTACCAGAATAAAATTGAAATATTACAAGAATAATGTTGAAATATTACGAGAATAATGTGAAATTACAAGAATGAAGCTGAAATATTATGAGAATAAAGTCAAAATATTATGAGAATAAAGTTAAATTACAATAAAGTCAAAATGTTTCGAGAATAAAGTCGAAATGTTTCAAGAATAAAGTCACAATATTTTGAGAATAAAGTTAAAATTATGAGAATTAATTCTTAGCAATTACGAGATTAAAGTTATAATATTTTGAGAGTATATTCTAGCCTATTGCCTATTGCACATGCAAATTGTCTGGATTGGGAGCACTGGGAGAAATTCCAAAGCCTCAGCTTTCAAATTCTGTCAGTTTTATAGTGAAACACACAAAATATGTCTTACAATAATGTGTCTTTCACACTCTTTAAATGTGCAAAATATTTCGACTTTATTCTTGTAATATTTTGACTTCATTCTCGAAATATTTTGACTTTTGTATCTCGGTCTAATCTTAGTTTTTTATTTATTTTTTAATGTGGCAATAAAATGGCATTGTAGTTTGCAGTATCAAGCAGCAAAACGAGCATTTTGTACAGCTAAAAATACCTGGATGCGGATGAGACCGGAAGCCAGACACATTAAATTTACTCTTACGGGGAAAATTAAGGTGGATTGATTTTGCAATTTCTGGCAACTAAGCATTAAAGACCAGCTGTAATACAGATTTGTTGTAGACAATGTTTATTTTTTTTAAACACAGAACAAAAGTTTAATTTGTAAAATGTTTTCAAAACGATCTTTCTGTACACGTCTTTGTGTTCTACCTTTCAGTGCATATGTAACTGTGTGTTATTTACACAGAGGTGTATTAAAATGTTTTCATGTGCATTTGACATTTCTAAATGTGTTTTTGTTTTGGGCTTTGGAAATATGAAGCGTTAATTCATACCATATAAAATTTAAAAACAAGACCACAATCTCTAAATAGCAGCCATCCATTATATCGCCACAAACTGTGGCTGAAGTTAATCTTTTCCAGATTCCAACTTATAAACTTTAATGAGTGCATAAATCTAAAAAATATTTCAAGAAGTGGTCAGTGATTTACATTCAAGCTCATACAATGATTGACATTTTTCTTTACAGCATTGTGACAAAAAAAAGGGACAAAAATTAGATCACATCCAACGCAGTATGGCTCTTAAAGGGGAATAAATAGTATAAAATCAATTATATAAATACAACCGTTAAAATATTGCTTGGACAAAAGTGAGGTGCTTCGCATTTTCCAGTCAGAGTCATGAAAATGGCTCTGTTGATTGACTGTGAGAACTCATGTGGGAGGAGGACCGTTGGTGTAGCGTAACATGGGGTGGAAAGAGCGAGCGAAATTGTTGGAAAAGGTGCAACTGTAGTCGTCTTCAGAAAGCGGGACCAAGCAGGCCAGAACCAACAGCAGGAGGAACAGGAGATGCAGAGGAAAGGCCGCTCGCAGAACCCGACAGAAGAAGGAACGCTGAGGTGACGGCTCACGCTTTGTCCTGAAACAGAAAGGAAACGTTTTACTGCAAGTCTTATCAAATCTTATTTCCTTTAAAACATGTTATGTATACTGTGTATACTGTGTGTGTTTTTCGCTTGTACAGTATATATTTTTATAACATCCTGGACCACAAATCCTTGTCTTGGGTAGCATGGATATATTTGTAGATCCATGATCCTTTTTTTTTTTTTAGGCCAAAAATCATTAGGATATTAAGTAAAGATCATGTTCCATGAAGATATTTTGTAAATTTTCTAACTGTAAATATATGAAAACTTTGCACCCTCAGATTCCAGATTTTGTCCTATCCTAACAAACCATACATCAATGGAAATCTTATTTATTCAGATTACGTATAAATCTCAATTTCAAAAATTTAGGGCTGGTTTTGAGGTCCAGGGTCACATGTTCTATACTAAGTAATATACCAAAAATAAACATAAAATAATAAATATGGTTCGTGTGTGCAACTGTACCGAGAGCATTGTGCAGATTTCATGTCTCCTGAAGCTTCAGCGTTGGACTCCTGCAAACACATGACATACAAGTTCAGCACCTCACCACATATCAAAATATTATGACCAGTACTTTTCATTTCAAAGACTGACAGGGAACAGAAGAAAGTGTTGAATAAAATTATATTTTTTGTTTTCTTTGCGCATAAAAAGCATTCTTGTAGCTTCACAACATTATTTTAATGATGACTTCTGGGCTTTGGATGTGTCAGTTACATTAATGGATTTCATCAAAAATATCTTGAAGCCAACACGGAAGTGACAAAAACTGCAATTCATCGACTGGCTGCAAAAGAGAGTCAATCCCATAGACCCACCATGTTAAAATACCCAACTTTACAGCAGAAAAAATATGTTTACAGCCTGGTACAAAAAGTGGTTTTGGTCTATATAGCTAATTTTGCCCTTCATGTCAACTGTGAGGGGGGTGAATTTTTTTAGAACTCATCCGTTTAAATTATATTAATCCTTAAAGTTCTGCATAATTTAGGGCGTGGCCACTTGAGTGACAGGTGGATTGCCGCTGCTGTCACCGCTGTCACCACAGTCACGCCAGGGGGGCGTGGTTTTAGCAACCAGCTCCACCCAAGTCCCGCCTCTTTGTCAATTTTCGATTATCCAGGAGTGACGTGCAGTGACGCGATTCCAAGATGGCGACGGCCGACTCCCGCCCACTAAGAGAAACCTACGGTGACGTCACGGACACTACGTCCATATTTTTTCTACAGTCTATGGTGTAGACGAGGATCATTTTAATTTTAAAATGCCGTTTTAAAATGAAAATGCACTAGTGTAAACAGGACCTAAGAGTTCAAAATCAAGAGCTCCAACCCATGTTCTTAACTAAGAAAACAGAAAAAAGTGAATTGATGTGAACTTTAAATTAATATCCAACAGGTATATTATTTTTGCTTTAAACTACAGTAGGGAAATTACAATGCTTCTTTCCTAATTTCTACACTTGAAAGAGATGTTTTGAATTTGGACTGCAGTAACGTTGCCCATTTAAACCGCTCACTGTCAGCAATTCATACTGCACTTTTAAGCTTTTGTTCTGACGGAACCAGCAGTAGAGCTTTTATTTTGAAGGAAAACTTTAGTGAAAATAGACTTCTCACTACAAATCTAGTGAAACGCTGTAATCATCTGTCGCGAAAATAAAGCATAACCGGTGGTCATTGCATTCATTTACAGTAAACTGAGCCATTCTGAGGCGTGGAAAACACTGGATCACGAGCTGATCGCCTGAACGAAGTGCGATTAAGCCATGTTGTGCTTTTTCAAAGACCTTTAAAGTCAGAAGTAGTAGTTAAAACTATCGTTTCATATCGTCATGTGGCCATGATAAATAATCCAGACAGTTTTGCTATCGCGATATCACGATATCGATAATACCGTTACATCCCTAATCCGTAGTATAAGTCAGCTTCCCTTTTATTTTTTGACTCTTTGTGGTATAAATGACTGAAGAATATTTTGCAGAACGCTCTTACCAATCTCTCCTCAATCGTCTGGAGATCCTGGTCGACTTGTCGTGACAGTAGTCGTAGTTTGCTTCCAATGACATGGAGTTTTTCCCTGGCTTCAGTACTGTCTTCCCCACCAGCCTCAGGGAGCAACTCGGAGACGATCTCCTGCAGGGAGCTCACTTGCTTCTGCCTGCCCTGCAGCTCCTCTGCCAGATCCTGCCAGCAGGGGGTGCAAAACATGAGCTCACCACACAAATAACACCATAAACTTGAAGCATTATCCATATACAAGCTGAAGTTTTGTTCTGGTTTGGGTTTCTCTGACTCACCTTTAGGGTGTTTTTGTGCTCCTGAAGCATGGTGGGCTGCACAGAAGGGTCGTTCATGTTCACTGTGTAGCGTCTGCTCTCTGCATGGGCCAGCCATAGCAGTTGAGAGTGGACCATCTCGTGGAACTCCTACATGAGGGGAGATGATCAGTTTCCAATATACCTTCAATCTTTCCACTGAGGTTTAATGTATGACAGATCTCTTACCTGACAGCGTCCTAGGGTAGTGCGTAGACTGTCCTCCCATCCCTCTAGTCCCTCACAAGCTTCTGTCCAGCGGCGATTCATGCTGCGCATGCCCTCTTGAAGCTCAGGTGCTCCTCCCGTAGCCCCCTGCTGCAGCTCTTGCCCACCCAGGTTCAGAGACAGCATCATGGTCTTATAGCGAGCAAATGTCTTCTGCATTTCCTGGGTAATGTGGAACAAAGAGTATGAAGACAATATCTTTTTCCTTTCCAGTGTCTCGGTGTTAATAATCTAAAAGATTTGATGTAGTTTAGATCTTTAACTGTGATGCTCACTTTAAGTTGTTTGACCCTCTCTTCTAAGATCACAACACTGACGGCTGTCTCAGGCTTCTGCAATCTGTCCAGCTCAGGGATGACACGATCCAGCCAGGAAGTGATGTTGTGCAGGTCAGAGGTCAGCTGCTGGGGGTCTCTGGAGCTGCACTGCTCTTTACTCACTGCTTGAGCCTGCAGCAGCTCCCAGCGCTCAATCACTCCTGTGGAGAACAGAGGACAAGTCCATAAAGTGAAAAAAAATCTACTCATTTTTAGACTAATCTATTCATGTATATATCTATCCACGCATTCACCCATTTGTCTATCCAACTATTTGTCATCAGTGTATTCATAAATTTGTTCATCCTCCTATCCACTGATCTATCTATACCTATTTATCTTTCTATGCATCCATCCTTCAACTTAACCATCCACCAACTATTCCTTCCTCCCTCCGTCCATCAATCCATCCATCCATCCATCACTTAATTTGTGTAGCCACCTATCTACCTAACTATTCTTCCATCCGTTATCCACCAATTCATCTATCTGTCTACACATCTACCCAAGTGTTCTTAATTTGTCTAAGCAAATTTCCTTCCATAAATTCATCCAGCAATTTGTTTTTCCACCTATCTATTCATCTATCTATACCCAACTGTCTTTCCATCCATCCATCTTTTAATTTAATCCATCCATTTAGCCACCCATCCATCCCTCCATCCATCAATCCACCTATCTACTGATTCATCTATTTATCTATTTTTACAACCAATTCATTCTTCCGTCTGCACATCTACTCAACCATTCCTTCATTTGTCTATGAAACTATCTATCCATCAGTTCACCCATCAGTTTGTTTTTCCACCAATTCTCACCCATCCCTTGATTCCTCCAAGTCTGTCCAACTATTTCTTCATTAGTTCATGTTTACCTATTCATCTGTTTTTTTTACCTATTTACAATCCATCCTTCCATACATTCTATTTATCCACCTATCCTTACCCATCTACTGAGATATCCATCCATTTATCTACCCAACTATTCATATATCCATCTACAACTTACCATTCATATCCATCCATCCATCCATCCATCATCCCACTCATCGATTTTTCCATTAATCTATCCAACTATCTATACATGATTTTGCTAACCTATTCAACTATGTATCCATCCACTCATCCATTCATCCACCTTTTGATTTAACCATCCTCCTACCCTATTCATCCGTTTAGCCACCAATCTATCCATCCACCCACCTATCCCTTCATTTGTATAACCACCAATCTATTCATCTATTTACTTATCTATTCTTCCATCCATTTATCCACCAATTCACTCATCCATCTCTTCATCCCACTATTTTTCCATTAATCTACCCAACTGTCTATGCATCACTTGTTAAAAAATATATATATATATATATATATATATATATATATATATGTTTTTTGAGGAAAACATTTCAGGATTCCCTTCCATATAATGGACTTGTATGGTGCCCCTCAGTTTGAACTTCCAAAATGCAGTTTAAATGCAGCTTCAAAGGGCTCTAAACGATCGGTTATTTTCTAAAAGAATTTACTATTTATATACTTTTCAACCTCAAATGCTCGTCTTGTCTAGGTCTGCGTGAACTTTTTCTGGTTTAAAACAGTTCGAGTACATCGAAAAACTCCCATCTCATTTGCTCCTCCAACTTCAAAATCGTCCTAAATTGCTGCAGAAGTACCGACCCAGTGTTTGCAAAGTGAACATGCAAAGAAGATCAAACGCACTTTACAAAAAAGGTAAAAGACTGATATAAGACGATTTTGAAGTTGGAGAAGAAAATGAGATGGGAGTTTTTCAACATACCCTAACTGTACTGAACCTACACAAGATGAGCGTTTGAGGTTAAAAAGTATGTAAATTGTCATTTTTTTAGGAAATAACCAATTATTTCGCTAGATAAGACCCTTTTTAAACTGAAAAGAAATCCTGAAATGTCTTCCTCAAAAAACAATTTCTTTATGACTGAAAAAGACAGAAAGTCATGAACATCTTGGATGACAAGGGGGTGAATACATTATCTGTAAATTTTTGTTCTGGAAGTGAACTAATCCTTAAACCCATCTTTCCAAATATGTATCCATTCACTCATCCATTCATCCACCTTTCAACTTAACCATCCAACTACCTATCCATCCGTTTAGCCACAATTCTATCCATCCATCAATTTATCCACCTATCTTCAACCATCTACCCAGCTATCTTCCCATTCAGCTATCTACCCATCCATGAGGTGGCATGAAAATGTAATTGTGCTATTTTTGATTAATAAGAAGGCTTTATGCTTTTAGACCTGTCTAAATAAAATGGCAAGTAGTCCCTTGTACATGTGATCTGCGTCAGCGCATGTACCCGACTATTTGTGAAGAGTCTTATTACGTGACTCACTCCGAAAGAGTACCAGACAGACATCCTCATGTTCTTCTGTGCTGGATAAAGTGTCTGTACCTGACTGTTTGTCTGCAGTGTTCAGGCCAGTGAGGCCTTGGTCCTCCTGCTGTTCCTCATCATCCAGGATCATAGAAACCCTTTTCACACTCTTAATGCTGCCACTGCACTCAGACATCAGCTGCACCTGCACAGACACGACACAGATGCACCATTACAATCAATTTATGCTGTCAAAGTCTGCCTGAGGAAGACAACATGCAAATTGGGTGTTCGTGAAAGTGCTAGATTAAGAAGGAAGGGGTATATACTCACATAGCCTTGTTTAAAAGGAGTGCTGGTGTGTGTAGGTGAGGAGGAGTCCAGCTGGAAGGCTTTCCTTTCAGGTGTGTTTTGAAAGTGCCAATTCTGTCCTGTGAGTGTGTGAGGGAGGGAGAGAGAGGTTTAACTCAATGCTCAAAACAGGCTACTTTATTAGGGCTGTGCTGACAGAAATCGATACAAGAAGTGGAATTATTTAGCTTCTGCAGGGATCATGAGGAATCAAATTTTCCTTGATCTTTTGAGGTGATGTGTATTACGGAAAACAGAAGCTTACATTTCTGGCCTAGTGGAAAAACATTTATTCACATTGATCCACAAAAAATGACTTTTATACTTTGTGACACTCCAGAAATAATTGCATTTGCACATGACGGCCTACATTTACATAAAAACACAATTCTAAGTGGAGTTCATGTAAAAAATGCAAGCCCCCTTTACAAACAAAAGCATCAAACAAACATGTCATGCACACTTCTCCAGTAATGAGCAAAGCTTCAAAAGGGTGTCGTTTAGATAAATGAATGTTATTATCTTCTGCGTGAGCATGAAAGCTTTGGAGGGGGATCAGCAGGTGCACTGAGTTGTACGAGAGGAGGGACGCAACCTTTCTGTGCCCTCTCTTACACTCCTTGAGATCTGGACATGCCCGGCTCTCAACCCTCCTCTTTACCAGCAGATTCTCCCCACAAGCCCAAATCTTTCATGATAAGAGCACATAGCAGAGCAGGGTAAGGGGAGGATGCTTGCATCTTTTAATTTAAGAGAGAAAGTTCTGCACTGAAAGGAAAAATACCAGGCCTTTGATGATACAGCAAATCATGTCTATTCATAAGCATAACGATAGTGATGTGGGAACAAGACAGGATTGAGAGAGAGAGAAAATAATGTGGAAAAGAGTGAGGACAAGCGGGGAGGTGTGGGACTGGACAGATGCGAGTCCAGCAAAAAAAAGGTAGTAAGATTTTGCAGTAGTGCCAAGTGCAAAGTGCACATAAAAGGGACACTGAGGCCTACCTAAAGGCTCTCCAAAAGACTTATCTGTCACCTCAGATGAGAATTCTGGAATTTCTGTGACCTCTAAATCTGGAGGGAGAGAAAATGAGTGGCTAAACCAACCAGCAGTCAGAGTTCTGGAAAAATCTCAGCCTCGGACGACATGCCAATGCTGGTTAAAATTGTCAGTTGCTAACAATATGATCAAAATATGATGGCTAACAATATATTTCAGTTATATAAAACTCCAGATTTAGGTTTATGGGAACCCCAAAAAAAACACATGGTTACCAGAAAAAAAAAAAAAAATCAATTCGTGGCTCAAACAAGTTATGTAAAAACTAGGGCTGTCAGTTTAACACACTAACTTAATTAATTACGAAAAATAACGCAATTAAAATATTTTAACGCAGTTAACGTGCTGACCCCGCCCCTAGACCTGTACGTCATCTTACATTTCATATAGTTGAGTGTTGACAAATATGATGCTCCATAAATGCAGTTATGCCCTAAAATTCAAGATATTAGTGCAAAAAATGTTCCTTTATGTGTTTTGTCTCCTATTTATATAAATCACACAATATCACACGGGCAGCAAGAGCAATATGACACGAGTGCTGATTTTGTCCCGATCTGTCACAAGCTTAAATGTGATTTTATAAAACAGATCAGTAAATAAGTTGACGTGATATTTTAAACAAAATATTGTTTTTGCTCAATTTTGTCAAACTTATTATTAGATTAATCAAATCAATACATCATGTAATTAATTAGGTTAAAGATTTTAATCGACTGTCAGCCCTAGTAAAAACTTTGGTCACATTACCAAAATTTCAGTGAAATTTTGCAGATAAAAAGGTCAATTTTCTGCTGTCAACAATGTTGTGATGCATGAAGCACAACTCACACAGAAGTTACTTTCAAACAAAGCAGCTTTCTGTTGATCAGTATGATGAAAATATGTGACCAGATTTAACCTGCATGAGAAAATCTTTCACATACAAGCAGAATTTCAAAACACATGGATTCCTATTGAAATTACTGGATGCTGGATTGCTGAATGCCAGGATGTCATGGTACTCTTGTGAACACATGACAAAGACTTGCATGGTTATTTTGGTTTTCTTTGCACACAAAAAAAAAATTCTCATAACTTCTTAATATAATAGCTCTTGGATTTCATCAAAAATATTTTAATTTGTGTTCTGAAGATGAACAAAGATCTTACAGGTTTAGAATAAAGAGGTAATTCATTTTTGGGTGAACTATCCTTAAAAACTATCCTTTTAAGACCGCTGAGATCTTCATCTTCCACACACAGCAGGGATTGAGCAATCAAAACAGATTTATTTATAAATATTTATCCATATTTATTTACCTGACAGGGCAGAGAAGGCGGCAGCATCCTCTTCCTCATCGTGTGAAGAAGAGCTGCCAACGTCCCCGGTGTGGTCCCACTCCAGAGGGATGGAATCCACGCTGACAGGGGTTTCACGGCCCGAGCGCTCCTGAGGTGGTGATAACAGGCACATGGAGGGCTGGCTGGAGGAGGGGGTGCCCTGTGTACCTCTGGACTGTTCACCATCAAAAACGTCCAGCTGCTCCTGCAGCTGCTTCAAAAAGAAAACACTGTCATTCATACTCTTATAACATGGCCCATATGCAAAGTTATTTGCAAAATTTTGCCACATTTGTCACTTTAAAAAGAGGTGTACTGAAATATACATTTTGGGGATTATTTGTAATTATTTGTTTTATTTGTAATGTTTTAGAAATAAATCTCTGAGAAACATTTAATAAATGTAAAGAAAACCGAGCATTTATAATACCGGGCGGAGACTGGTGAGGCGCTGGTGGAATCCGGCCACTCTGCCGAAGACCTCTTGACAGTACGTGTGCAGTTCCTCTAACTCATCTTCTATCTCAACAGCATCTTGAGGACAGCTCCTCTGAATCAGACCCTCCCCAAACACGATCAAAGCATCAATCTTATTGGTGTTCAGAGTGATCTCCTTCTTAAAACTCTGGAGGGGAAGAATTAGAAAGTACAGTTAAATTTTGCTGAAATTCTGTCATCATTTATACTCTTTATCTATTACTGAATGACTGAATTTAAAGGAAACACTCTTTATTAACCTTCAGCTGTTTTATCTTGTCTTGGAGATGGCTCTCAGAGAAGTTCTCCACATTGGTCAGCTTGAGGTCAATCTCAGTTAGCCAGACGAGAAGGCCCTTGCGGGTTCCCTCAAACTCTTCTCTCTGGCTTGTGAAATGCTAAATGAGGAAAAAAGAGTGGGAGAGGTTTGTTTACGCACTCAAGTAAACAAAAGTGCATATATGACATAAAAAAATAGTGTGTCTGTGTCCTCACTCTGAGTCTGCGCAGTATTGCAGCCACTCTTCTCTGGAGCGCATCCCAGCGCTGGTTCCCCTGATGCACCATGGCTCTGAGTCTGCTGGCTGCATTGGCGCGGTTTTCCCGTGCCAGTCGTCTGTACTGGTTATTAATAACCTCCAGCTGGGTCAGACTCTCATGTACCTGCTTTTGAAAAACCTAAAACGATAAATTGACACTATGACCACAAAAACATTTCAGAACTGCTGTAACTGTATACCCTGTTCAATTAAAGTGAAAGGATATTCTATGCCTAAATCTCTTTAACACTCCATTTCCTTGCAAAGAGTGAGTGTTTTTAACATTAGAAACATTTCATAAGTCATGCTTGAATGACTAAAACATTCAATAAAACATTCAGAAAAACTGCTGACAAATCTGATATTCTCATAAAGGGAAATTAAGACTTGTATGGCGTAATATAACATAAATTTGTCTCTTACTGAAATATGTAGTAGAAAACCCATTAAAGATTTACGTTATTTTAAAAATCCACATTGTTTTATACATATTTTGCGCTATTATTTTAACAGGCGCTAACTGTTGGTATTTACCACAGCACAACTTAAAATACTGATAAGAAGAGGAGAAAAGAATGGGAAGATGTGTGTGGACAAAAAAAAAAAACTTCCTAAAAGACCCGTATTTAGCCCTGATGCCATTGAGCCTTTTAGTAGACCACAGCTACTGAAAGTGCGTACAAACGGCAGAGACAAGAAACGCTAGATGCCATCCTGGCAGGATGTAAACATGCCAACGCTCGTCATGACACCGCAGCCACTGAAGGAGTTTCTCAGCACAGATTTCACTCGATATCTGGAGGCGTTTAAACTCCTTGTGGGGAAAAAAACAATGGTACGGCATTTGGTTTAAGCCTATGCTTTTATCCATCGCCACCTGTTAAGCTCTTTCATTAGCTATAGTCATCGTCTCAGTATCTTATTTTCCGTATTGTGCTGTGGGAACCAAAAAAAAAAAAAAAATCGCAACAGGAAGCAGCAGGAGCTCACTGAGAGCAACCATTTCACATCATCAAAATAATGCCGCTCCCCATAGACCAAAATATGTATTAAACTATGCAGATTTTTTTTTTTAATAATGTAAATCCTTCATGTGGGTTTTCCACTACATATTTCAGTAAGAGACATCATTTACGTTATATTTAGCCATACAAGTCTTAATACCCAGCATTCCCTTTAACTGTACTGATCATGTTCCTAAACATTTGACTTGCACTACATGATACAAACATAATAGTCCAGCAGCACAGCAATTCAAAGGCTTAGTTTAGCATTTTGTTGGAGTCAAACCTCATATTTCTGGAGTTCCTCTTTGGCGTCAACATACAGGACGTCTGATGAATTGGGTTCAGCAGCGGAGCGCTCAGCTACATTCAGCCAGTCCTCAAAGGAAGAGTAATCCTCCTGAAACTTGCACCACAGTCTCCATGTCTCCTCAATCCTGCAAAAAGACAGGAGTGATTAAAAACAAGTAGTCTTATATACATTTACATCTATATAAATTAAACATAATACGCCATAATACTCAATGTGCAAGTGTGTGTGCACTTACTTTAAAATACTTGTATTTTAATTCATGTTATTCTTATTTACCAAATATATGAAGTGATTATCCTCAAAACGCATAATCTGTTCAGCTCGAATGTTTGGTGACATTACAGGGCATTAAAAAAATAATCAAATTTTATCATGCAAAGCAATCTTCACAGATATCCCTTACTCAGTAGGGAGCTGTGAATCAGAAAGCAGTTTCTTAATCTGGATCCAGAATGAATTGAAACTTCCTTCCCATAAACGGATGAAACAGAATGACTAAACATCTGTGAGCAGTGATGAGAGTGGTGTGTTTGAGACATCTAGATAAATGGTCATACCTCAGCCTCCTCTCCAGAGACAAGGAGCAGATATTTCTCCAGCGCTGGTCCAAGCGCTGCGTGGTCTGCTGGATGGAGTCATTCTCTCCATCGCTGCTGCAGGCATCCTCGTCGTGCAGAAGCACGTCACACAGGGTGAGCACAGATGCCACCCTCTCAGTGTGCTGCTCGATGTCACGCTGCAGATCCTAAACACACGCAGACATATGTTAAAGACACACCTGACACTTTATCAAACAGATGAAGGATAAGTTTGGCTATTTTCAACCAGCTTTGTATTGTTATAATGTCACTAGTATACATAAATGAATAATTTTGTTAAAACTACAGAACAAAAAAAAATGTTTTCATATTTATACTGCATAGACAGCCATGTTTTATTAAAAACTTCTTGTAAGCAATGAATTAGCCCTTTAAAGGGGACATCGGATGCAAATGGTGTTTGCTTATGTGTCTTAGCGGTGTGTGGACACAACCACCCTACAATGATAATCCATTCACTTTTTTTTAATCCCCAAAAAACCTAAACAGTTTCAGTTATTAAGACATTTAGATTTTCTGAGCAGTATGATGTCATATCGCTCAGGCTCTGCCCGTGACTGCTGAAACGACTTGTAAAATTCCTACCGTAAATATATCAAAATGTAATTTTTGTTTCGTAATATGCATTGCTAAGAATTTCATGTGGACAACTTTCTCTATTTTGATTTTTTGCACCCTCAGATTTCAGATTTTCAAATAGATGTATGCCAAAAATCTTTCGAATATTAAATAAAGATCATGTTCCATGAAATTTCCTATTAACTTCCTACCATAAATATATCAAAACTCAATTTTTGATTAGTAATATGTCAATATATGATTTGTCAATATATATATATTTTTTTCAAATAGTTGTATCTTGGCCAAATATTGTCCTATCCTAACAACCCATGCATCAATGGAAAACTTATTTATTCAGCTTTCAATAAATGGTTGATTAAATGGTCAATTAAATTGATTGGTTTTGTGGTCCAGGGTCACAATTATTAATAATAATTTAATCAAATGTTGACGCCCTAACAAGTATTTTCCAGCAAAAATAAAACAACATCCCTCAAACTAGATATTCACCTGAAAAAAAAATGCATATTAAGGCTTTTTTAAAAACACAATATATCTGGAATAAGTTTTGTTGCATTGGCAGAATTTTTCACCTGTTTATGCATCATAAAAAAATAAAACTCTGCCAGTTGACAAGACAAAATACACTTACACTAATCTACAATCTGGTATTTCAGCTAATTGAATCTTCTATCATATCAATTTTATAAACTGTTGATTTGCTGACCTGTTGCTCAGCCAGTCTCTTCTGGATCTCATCTCTATGGCAGATACTGTAGTGAATGGGTTTGGCCAGCTCAGCTTCAATGCGAGTGAGCCAAGAGCGAAGGTTATTCATGTTCTTATCCAACTGCTGCACTGTCACCAGCGTTTCTGTCAGCTTTTTCACCCTGAAAGAGAGAGAGAGAGATAGCATATTCATTTTGAATCTCTGGATTATCAAAAAGACCATTTTGGGGAAAAAAAAAGAAAAAGACAGATCTTGGACATTTTGATGAAAACCTGAAAGTGTCCAAAAGGCCTCTCCAATCTCTGCTAGATAAAACTTTTTTGTTTGTGACCCCTTTATAAATCAGTCACGTAACTGTTTTCTTTGGTATCTGAGACTGTGTAGTTTGGCTGGAACCCAATGAAATCCTGTGAAAGTTCAGCGCACTACACTTGGGGAAACTAAAAAAAAAAAAGTCTGATAACCCCAGGTCAGATGACACTGAAACACAGACAATGGGTGTTTGTCCCATAGGGATTAGATTGAACCATTTAAGTGTGAAGCTTCTTGTTGTTTGAGTGACCGCATGGCCTTGCAAAACGTCTGAGCAGCCATACCTGCAGATGGCCGGCTGTGTGATTATAGCGTGCCTGAGTACATACTGTCCCCCTGGCCCCATTGTGCCCCTGTTCATAAGATATAATATGAGGTGACAGACCACTGCCCCCCACCACCCCCCTCCAGCCAATTCGAGCTATACAGAGGGACTAGGACAAGCTACAGATGCCTGAACAAGCCATATGGCAAAGCTGAAACTAATGACACTAGTGAGGGCTACGTTAATTCCCCCCTCCTTCTATATTAGCACCATCTGGCTGCTTCAGAACACGTCACACGTTCATGAGAGGCTGACAATGTCACCAACAAGATTGGAAAGCACTTGAGTTGTTTTTTTATTGCTTGCTTAGCAAAACCACCTGATTCATACACTCGGTATGTGCAAATTTCCAACAGACTGAATGATTATGAGAGCATACGCCAGCTGTGGTAATCATCTAAAGTACTGAAGACCAGAAAAAAAGTAAATTAGTTTTATTAGTGGGAAAAGCTTGCTGTAAATTGAAAGGAGACATTATATGATTTATAACACAAAATTATATGATATATTCTAGGACGTCTGAACTTCTATATCTATAACACTGTGACATAAATTTGTGCCAAAAAAAAAATCCTGCTCCACATTAGGGGTGAATTGTGTCATGGTACAAGATGAACCATTTGGGGAAACATGAATGATTTAATTTCAATGTAAATAAAAAAATAAAATGTACAAATAAAATATTTTTATAAAGCAGACAGGAAAATGTTTAAATGTTTATTCATAATGTTTCAATATAGTGACACTTTAACAAGTGTTACTTTACCATTATCTATATACAATTATAGTATCTACTTAAAAAAATTTTTTTTTTTCATAAAGCGGACAGGAAAATGTTTAAATGTTTTTTAATAATGTTTCAATATAGTGAAACTTTAACAAGTGTTTTTTAGTATTAATTATATACAATTATAGTATCTATTTTAAATAAAATAAAATAAAATAAAAAACATTAAGTATTTGTTTTTATTTTATTTAATTTTCATTAAGCAGCCTGGTTAATGTTTAACACTGAATTTATTTGTAATCAATATTAATAACAATATATACATAATTATTATACAATATATTTTAATTTGCTTATACTTATTTTAAGTATTTTTAATGCATAATATCATATATATAATAGTTTTATTTTGAATTGAATTGAATTAAATTGAATGTTGAGGCTTCTATTACTACTTGTTGAGCTTAGGGACAGAGTTTACCCACAAACCCTGGTATATAAAAACTATTTTCCCTGTCATACAGAACAAAACTTTTAGCCTAAAACGGCTCTTCATATATGGATTTCTTTCTAACCACACAGGCACAATTTGATGGACAAAGTCAATTCCTACATCACTTTCCTCTACATCGATTTGCACAGGAAGTTATTTTCTCAGCAGCAGCTTTTTGAACTACTTGCTAACCATCTATTGATCACAACGGGCTCACACTGAAAGCTTAAGCACTTTTTTTTTTTAATCTGGATAAAAGAATCTATTAAATGCCTCAAAAACCAATATAAAAACCCAGTCAAAGGCTTTATCACCACCAGCAGGTTTAAATGAGGAATAAATGTACAAATGAATGAATGAATCAATCAGTGATTAAATGGAAAGCAGAAATGATGCAGGCTAAGGCTTTCAAACAAACAAAGAGCTCTGATCAGTCATTAATCAACAGATACAGAGCAACAATAGCAAACATCAGGACAAAAGGAAAGAAAGGATTTCTATCAAATAAGCATTTATTCCTCAAAGCAGTTCAGTGTGGTTCATTAGTTTTTCGCTCACCTGGCTTCAATGTGGTCGAACAGGTGCTGCCAGCGGTCGTTGACATCTTGCAGGGCCCCGTGGATCTCAGCCTCCCTCGCCTTGTCGCTGGCCAATAGGAGCTGCTCGCCCAGCTGCTTGAGGTGGCTCTTGTTCTCGCTGAAGAGGTTAATCTCCTCCATGCAGTCCTGAAGAGAGATGTGCACAATGAGCACCCGCCTCTCATGTGCTTTAGTCATTAACACATCCATCCCAAACAAAACCGACTAACTGCACTTTGTCTCTGGATGGGTCTGACAGCTGTCAAAACTACGTTTTTTTTCCTCTCTCAGCATAAAAAATAAAAAAGGGGAACAATTATTCGCACTGACCCCTCGGCAGCCCAAATCCTTTTCACTTTCTCCTCTGCTTTTTTCTGTTTTATTTAGTCCAACCTGGTTTACTTTGAACAGCAGCACTCTTGTTTTTGGCAGCAGAGCTATTACAGTTAACTAAAACTACAACCATATTTTATTTTAGCTTATGGAAAAAAAAAAAAATCATTGTTTTATTTAGTTTAAACTGATGGAGTAAAATAACTCAAACTAAAAAAAACAAAAAAGAATAAAAACTACACATATTTTAAAAAAGTTAAAACTAACAAAAATGAAAACAGAAATTCTAAAAATAAATGATAAATGATGAAATAACACTGGCCATCATTAACTGTGCTTGAGAGACAATGATGTGTCATCATTAGTGGCCTGAAACCCTTCAAAACCTCAATTGTAAACTATGTGCTAATGACTGCAGAGTGCTTGAGGTTGCACTGTTTGATGGTGAGAGAGAAACTGCACATACGAGGCTATTGTTGTGTATGAACAAAGAGGTAAATGAACACAGTAATGCTGTATAGCACTGCCCTCAATTTTTACAGTACATTCTGTAATCCAGATTAGAGCTAATCTTTGGTGTTTTTTATTTGTTTATTTAGAAATAATGTACATTTGTAGCATATTTAAGTAAAAATGAACAAATGCTACGTGTGTGGATAGAATAGAGCCTCTGTGAAATGTAAAATCTGTGGGGCCTCCCTTGGGAACGCTTAAGCGTGCTGTTCATTTGAGACTGCTTTAATCCTTCATAGATATTTATAATAGCATATACCATATAATACCATATTACCGACCTACTTAAGCTCCTTACAAATGTACAACAGAAACTTACCATGACGAAGGGACATGGAAACAGAAACCATGTGAAGCCTTTGTCTGAAACTTACCTCAAACTAGCATGTTGATTGGTTATGTAACCACAAAATTAGGTAGGCAAGCAATTTTATGTATTAATTCATAGAGAATACATAATTTCAATGGATAGTTTGCAAAAAAAATTTGAAATTATGTGATTTATTCACCCATTTAAGTAGTTCCAAACTATTTTTGACATGGAACCCAAAAAGAGAATGTCTTGTTATTTTGCATGCAATCTGGATGCTAAAAATGACACAAAAGCAAAAAAGGAAATAATCAATGGTTTATATGATTTGTGGCTTCCTTGTGCACTTGCATTATAGACTGCAAAAATGCTTTTCTTACTTAGATTTTTTTCTTGTTTCCAGCCAAAATATCTAAAAATTCCCTAACCAAGAAGAATTTTCTATACAAGTAAAAATTACTGTCTTGTTTTCAGAAAAAAGAAGTCAAAATGAAGTGAGTTTTTGTTTAGAACAAGCAAAATAATGTCAATGGGGTAAGCAAATTAATCTTATTTCAAGCAAAAAACTAGATTATTTTGCTTACCCCATTGGCAGATTATTTTGCTTGTTTCAAGCAAAAACTCACTTCATTTTTTCTGAAAACAAAACAATAATTTTTACTTGTCTAGAAAATCCTTCTTAAGGATTTAAAACATTTAAGAATGTTTAGATATTTTGGCTGGAAACAAGATAAAAAATCTAAGTAAGAAAAGTATTTTTTGCAGTGTACAAAAAAAGTGTCCAGGATATTCTTCTAATTTTTATTATTCAACTTGTGTGTTAAACAGGAAAAAGTAAAAGTTTGGGGTAAGTAAAAGATCATATGAAAAAAAAGTTTTTAATGTTTTTTAAAAAAGTCTCTTCTGCTCACCAAGCCTGTATTTATTTGATATAAAGTACAGCAAAAACAGTAAAATGTTGAAAATTTTTAGCATTTAAAATAACCGTTTTCTGTTTGAATATATTTTAATATTCTGATTTGCGGCTTAAAAAAACATTTATTATTATTATTATTTTTGAAACCGTTGATAAGAGCTGAGTAGATTTTTTCAGGATTCTTTGATGAATAGAAAGCTCAGAAGAACATAATTTACCTGAAATAGAAAACTTTTGTAACATTATAAATGTCTTTATCATCACTTTTGATCAATTTAAAGCATCCTTGCTAAATAAAAGCATTATTTCTATAATTCCTTTCTCCAGAAAAAAACAAAAAAAAACAAAAATGTAGCTTTGAAATCACAGGAATAAATTACATTTTAAAATATAATCAAATACAAAACAGTTAATTTAAATAGTAAAAATATTTCAAAATTGCTGTACTTTGGGTCAAATAAATGCAGGCTTCTTTCAAAAAAACATTAAAAATCTTACTGTTCAAAAACTTATCATTTAATTAAAATCTGAATTTTAAATAAATGCTGTTCTTATGAACTTTCTTCTCATCAAACAATTAAAAATAAATGTACCACAATTTCCACAAAAATACTATGATTTGTCACCTGACATGCTATGATACGAATACAAATGATTTCTGAAGGATAATGTGAAACTGAAGACTGAAGTAATGGCTGCTTTACCATCACAGGAATAAATTACATTTTAAAATATATTAAAATAGAAAGCTATTTTTAAAATTTTACTGTTTTTACTGTATTTTTGATCAAATAAATGGAGACTTAGTAAGAATAGGTGAATTATTTAAAAAGCAAAAAAAATGTATAAACCAAAAACTTTGGTCAAGTGGTAGTTAAGCTGGGTGGGTAAATAATGGCTTAATTTTCTTTTTTTGCTTAATTATCCATTTACAGTAGTAAAAGAATCACAGCAATGACAAAAGAAAGTAAACTCTACCTTTTTAAGTTTCTTCACCATTTCCTCAATACTAAGGTTTTCGCCTCTATGTGCCACTTTTTTCTCCATCTGCGTCAGCCAATCACAGAGCTCCTTGTTTTTATCATTGAAGATGATCCAGGCGTTCAGGCGATCAGCTATTTCCTGTTTGCGAAGTGACACCTACATAAAAGAAGAAGAATAAAGTCTTAAAATACATTCTCTGACAGTAAGTACAGAAAAGTTTGAAAGTCCCAAACATCATAAAATGTCAATGACATTTTATTTTTCATTATAATGACATTTATTCAGTCAGGAAATATCCCTGAGAGCATATGCCCTACTATGAATTGCTAGAGAGATTACGTAAGAACTTGCACTCATAGTCCTTACTGAATTTTGTAATGTGCTCTTAAACTGACAGGTCAGTTCACTACCCTAATGCACAAGTGAGAAAAGACTTAAAAACAACTCAGTACAAAGGTGTCAGGTTACAACTATATTCTTGAAAAGCTGGCCATCTGAAAGGCTTTTAACGAAACACTCATCTCACGCTGTGAGATTGATTACCGGACTTTTAAGCAAAAGAGTACAGCAAAGGCTCGCTCGCTTTTACTGATTTCTGTCAGTAAGGGGATTGTCTATTAGTCTGTACTAACATCAAGACACACAAGGGGACATGAGCAGCACTTTTTAGTTTCCTTTCTGCTTGGGTCATTAATATATTGCTGGGGCTTACATGCAACCTTTTAAAAAGAACAAAGGCATTTTCCATGCTACATTTGTCAGTGAAGGCTATACGTTTTCCTTGAGCCATTAATGTCACAGTTTTCCTTCTAAACAAGAATATTAACCATAGAGGTTAGCTGATCACTTCTGTTCAACACATTATTTATGCATTTCCATGAACCCAAGCCACTTGGCCCAAAACATATGCGAAGACCTCCTTCTAGAAAAACAAGGCCTAGCTTTGCCATCTGCCAGTCAGTCCAGGGAACGTTTCCACCTGCAACCTGTTGGCAACAGACACTGACACACAACGTAGATTGACCTCATTGGGTCGGTCCTGGCTTCTGGCCAGAGTTTCAAATAAAGACACGACTGAAAACTCACAACAGCAACTCCACAAACTGAAAAACGGCTCATTAAACAAGGCACCCTGCGTTATGTGGTGATAAGTCCAACGGCTGGATGTAGGCCATGCAACGATTTGTCCTAAATGTGGCCTTTCTGTTTTTAATTGCTCAGACCATTTACAGTTACAAGAGCAACTCCATTCAAACGTCAGCGGGCCATTCAGCTACTTTACTTAATGATGGCAGGCCGGACACCTGCGTTAGACAGATAAGCTCAGAAAAAAGTCCTCAGTCAGCCTTTTGCTTTGCCTGGGAAGAAACTTAAAAAAATGAGCTACGTACTGTAAGTAACGCAACTTGACGTGTCAGTTAAAATGGACATTATTTTATTTAATAAAGAGCAAAAGGAATATAATTATAGCGAGTGTAATGGAGTTACGTAATTTAATGCAATCTTTGCAGAAACTAAAAAATACATTTTTCTATTCAGATATTTATTTTGTTAAGAAAAAATGAAAAAGACTAGTTTAAAACCACAATTAACGATCTGGCTTCTACAACTTTCGCTTAGGAGCAAAAGTCTGCCTTTAAACTTGAATAAAGCAATGAATTTAATTTATTCTAATGTTGTTATTGCATAAAACGATAACAAGAGTTTGATACTACATCGCACAGACCATTTATCCACTCGGCTAAAAGTTCAAGCGGCAGTGCAGAGTGAGGTTACTAGTATGGAAGGCCAAATGATTCAAAAACACGTGAATTTTAACACGTCAACTACCCGTATTTCATGTGTTAAATACGTTTACACATGAAAAATCAGTGCAAACAACATATTTAACAAGAAATACACATATAATACATGTTAAATATGCATGAAATATCAGCACTTTGAATGATGCAGTGTCATTGGTTGCTGATGACTTGGGTCAGACCATTTCTATAAGCCTAGGGGGGTGTTTAGGTTTACTCGCGGACAAGTCTCGGGCACGCATTTTTTACTTCCTGTTTGGGTTTGTGTATATGCTTTATTTTTTACATTAACTGTTTTTGTCCAAGGCATTGTTAGACACCAGTGTTTGCTGTCATAGCAATGCAAATATTTGATTTCAAAAACACTATCATAGGTATTAAACCATCTCTTGTTATGATTTTAAATCAGTAGTTAACCTCAGAATGGTCTTGAAAGTAAAAAGAAGTGCTGAATTCTGATTTTGTGGTATCTGTACTTTAAAATGAAAATATTATAATCTTAATTCAAGTGATAAAAGATTTTGACAACTCTGACAGTAAACAGTGTTGCGTACTACTGTAAGGCTAACCCTGTAATCAAATGTAATCAGTTACATTACTTTAATAAAGTATTTGAAAGTTACACTACTTTCTAAATTTTTAATAGGGTAACTTGTAATCTTGTAATTACATTTCCAAAGTAACACTGATTTTAGCAAAGTTGTAATGTTAAGTGGATTGTTTGCCCAGAAACTAAAATTTGACATTTATCAAACTCAGAAGACTTTTGTTCTTCAGCGGAACACAAAGAGTCAATTTTTGAGAACTATTCTAGTCTATAATATTAAAATATTATGAATGAAAATGAGGACTAGAGCTGTCAAGCTCCAAAAAGTGGTCCATGTGTCTCTTGTACTATATTTCAAGCATATTTTAAATATTTTCAAGTATATCATTAATTTAAAGCATAATTCAATTAAAAGATAGACCAAATCTTTTCATTGGACTGGTTCACAAAATTGTCTGATTCTAATTTAGTCTGATGAATTGGACAGATCATGTTTTTGATTTCAACTGTTCATCGCTTAATGATGCTGTTGAAGAGGTAACATCCCAAAAGATGAAGATAATTTCAAGTTTTCTGAAACTGATATAGTGCATGAGGCATATGAACAACTTTTGTGATACTTTTATGGGGATTTCCATATCATTTTGAATCTTGAATGGACATTCATTCACAATTCTTTGTAATGCATGGAAAACTGTGACTTTTATGATTCAAAATTTCACCTTATGTGCTCCACAGAAGAAAAACATCATACAGTTTGAACCAGCAAGTGGGTGAGTAAATGAAAATATCTATTTTGGTCTGAACAGTCCCTTTAAGGCAAGTGACAGATTTTTCCTTGTGCTATTTTTCACAAGGTATGTGTCATCTGACACTTTCTGAGGAGAAAACTATCATGATGATTATAAATCTAGATCAATTCACATACATTCTCATTTTCCCTCTCTTTTTCTGTGCCATGCGGCACTGTGAAGTTCCCCCCCACTTCCAGCGGTGAATCATTGTGTGCCTTTCAATGCTGCCTGGACAACAGCCTCTCTTTCCCTCCTACTCCTACTCTCTCTTTCTCCTCTCCAACACAAACACTCACCTTCAAGCACAGTTCTTCCCATTGGCTGTGAAGTTCTTCCACCTGTCCCTGGAGCAGCATGGTGTCTGTGGGCAGCACGTACTGGGACACATCTGCCTTCATGGTGCTCAGCTCTTTCAGTCCTCCAGCCCAAATCTGCAGCTTGTCCTCGTCCTCCTGCATAACACAGCAACCAGCACCAAGTTAAACTCCACTCCTCTGGCGCACGCTAACTCTAGTCCTCTCTCTCCCTCTCTCTGTGTCCCTGTCATTAGCGCCCGGGATTAAGGCCTGCTGGATGGGATGGGGGAGGGGAGGAGGCGGAGAGGGGGAGGTGGGAGGGAGAACGGGGGAGGAGGGCAGAGCACCCATAACAGCATGGAAAGGGGTGATGGGGTAAAGGCCAAACATGTTAAGACACTATTATTTCCTTTGTTTGTCAGTTTCACCCACCTTCACTGAAAGACTCTTCCTCATCAGGGCTTAATCAATAGGAAATAAAATCAGTCTCAGCAAATGGGTTATTAACACATTTTTAAAGTGCCATGATTATATCAACAGGTGTTTTTTTTCTTTACCAAAGACCTTGGTAATAGTTGACTGTATTGAAACAGTAGAATTTAGTTAGCAGATGAAAACACTTTGTTTGACAATCAAAGCCAAGTAGGAATTTTTTCTGCCAACTGACATCTAATTACCCGTGTAATAGTGTAAGAACTGGTACAATCCATGCAGCAGTTTTCCACAATCAACTGTATTCTCAAAGGAGTCCCCAAAGAAACAGAAGCAATGTGTACATTTAAAGTTAGTTGATTTTAAACTATAGAGCAGGGTCCAAACGTCTGAGAAGACTTGGAAAAATTACTACATTTTTCCTTTTTAATTGAATAATTAATTTTATTTCATATTACATAAACAATGTAATATACATTACATAGCAATTTGTGAAAGCGAGACAGTTATTAAAATATACACTAATGTTCTTAAATTTGGGGTCAGTATTTTAAAGAGAATATTCAAATAGAAAACTTACTTTAAATCATAATTATACATCATGATCTCACTTTTTTGATTAAATAAATGCAGCTTATATTAAGCATTTTTCAAAAACATTAAAATGGTTTACTACTCCAAAACTTACAGCAGTTTACGTGAATTTTAGAACGGTTTAGTATTTGGTTTGTTTCCCTGTTGCGTTAAATACTCCATGTTCTTCAGCATGATTTAAACTGATCCTAACTCTATTAAGTGGAAACAAGAACATCTCACCATTTCCACAAACTAGCCTGCATTGGTTAATAAATTATGAAAAAAAAAAAAAAAGTAAATTTTTCTTTATTTTATTTTATGGTTTCCCTTTTAGATTTTCTTTAAACATTTGTCTTACGAAACTTCATAAATCTTTAATTTTTAAAAATTGTTTCAGTGTTTTTATTTAATTCTTGTATTTTTTCCCCCCTCTCTATTTTTTTCTTCTCAAAATGTTGGTTTATTTTCAGTAGTAGTAGTATATTTTTATTTAATGCCAAGAGTTTTTGGTTTATTTCCAGATAACAAAAAAAAACAACCCAGGCTCATGAAAATACGTGCCTCTATATACATTTCTGCAACACCGTAATTACATACCTTACTACATGTTTCACGGCAGTTTCAAAGTGAAATGTCCAGAGAGTGACCCTAAACACACATTTAATACATGACCCGTTTTTATTACACTGGTACAGGCACGTATTGCTGCGTTTTTATTACGCCACTTGAGGTACGTATTCCGGCTGTTCAGAATTCAAATATTCGGTTGAGTGTTGCTAAAGGTTTATGTTCTATCGTGTTGGAAACATCCCCTACAAATTAGGCTTTATAAATCAAAATCCAGTACCTGTAATCCATTCTTTGTGTGAAAAGGAATACAAGTTGTCAGAGTTTTAATGCCTCTAGTGTTAATTTCAACTGGAAACTGCAGTGATTCGTACATAAAGGTATGTTTTTTCAGTTTTGCAGAAATGTATATATGGGTACGTATTTCCAATGTTGGTTGAACAAAACATGATCAGTTACATTATCAATAGCCAGATTACCTGAATATGGGATTCTAACTGATTGTTTGCTGGTTCACTGTCATCACTTTCAAAAAAACATTACCTTGATGAGCTGCATGTGTGTCTTTAGATCTTCTAGCTTCTCTGGCAGTGGACTCTTCAGTCTTGCTTTTATCTCTTCCAGTCTGAGAGCACTATCAGCCAGGCCAGTTTCACAGAGCTTCCAGTTCTGCAAAGAAACAGCAGAATCTCTTAATTACAGCAGAAGCTGTTTATCTCTATAATCTTTTCAACACTGAAAAACAATACTAGATCATACAGTTTTAGACTTAAAAGAATCTTTCAGGTTCAATACAGTTTTGATCTCAGCCAACAGTATGTGTGGCATAATGTCAACCTGCAACATTCCTTTAACTATCTATGAATTCTGGTTAAGAGAACCACTGATGTGCTTGTATTTTGGGTGCTGTCACTATTATCTCAGATCACTGAAGAGGGATTTCCCTTTCATATGGGGATACACCATCCCCCACCTATTGTGAGCAACTGCACACAAACACACTTCCACACTCTCTAAACCCCTTCAAAACAATGATGTCATCATTCCAAAAAGAAGAGCCAATCAGAGCTGGTTATGAGTGGGCGTGACTTCAATGTTACACAATATCTAACAGTACAGGGGATTAACCTCAAGTTTACACTAAACTAATTTACATTTGGCAATGTTCAAAGTTATTACTTCAAATATGTCCCAAGCACTCCAGAGTGCAAATAAACTACGTCGGATTACAAATTTGCATCTTGTCATCAATAGTTGACGTGACAAATTATGCTGTCAGTGCGACTGTACATTTGAGGTTTTTGGTTTTTGAATGAAAGAGAATGGAATATGAAACAGTTACCGGTTACATATTTAACAGTACTTTCCCAGCTTTGCTCCCACATCTACCTCTACTTTAGGCCTCAGGGCATTGTGGGATTGTGTGTGAACAATGACAGATGATCCACGTAGACATCGAACTGCACAGTGGCTTAGTAGCCGTGGTTTTTAAAAGCCCTCGTTCTGTGTGATATGGCCCAGCTGCCTCATTTATGGATTATGGCGAGATTACGGCTGATCTCTCATCCTCAAAATGAAGCACTTTATTAGTGAGACACTCAGTACAGTATGTAGGTCAATGGTGGCTAAGAAAGCCCCCAATGATAACCACTGACTTTACTCTGTCCATGAAAACAAAGAATTCAATAAGACAAGGTTGTCAGCACTAATCAGGTCCAAATCCTTGTTATATTTCTACTATATGTTTTTTAATTAGTAGGGTATATATCGGGGGCGTTTCATCAGAGGAGGCAAAAATTGGATAAGAAAAAAAATTCACAGTAGAAAAATAAAACAATCAAATATTACAAAATATGATGTATAAATCACATGTTTTTCTAAAGTAAAATTGTCAGTGACACCAGCAGGTAAAGTTACAGCGGGAGTCTGCTTCTCTCTGCCTCCCCTGAGCCCACTGAGTTTTAACAGACTCCCTAAAGCGTATGGTGGATGGTAGGGGGTATTTGACAGTATACACACACACATATACATCATTAGTACCAGCAGAATGTGAATTTCTCTTTGTTTGGACAGAGAAATTATTCGTGAGTAGGAACTTTCAAATACTGACTAGTTAAAAGAGAAGTTCACTTCCTGAACAAAAATTTACAGATAATTCACTCACCCCCTTGTCATCCAAGATGTTCACGTCTTTCTTTCTTCAGTCGATAAGAAATTATGTTTGTTGAGGAAAAAATTCTGGAATTATCTCCATATAGTGGATTTCAATGGTGCCCCCAAGTTTGAACTTTCAAAATGCAGTTGAAATGCAGCTTCAAATGTGTCTAAATGTGTGTGATCCCAGCCGAGGAAGAAGGGTCTTATCTAACAAAACGATTGGTCATTTTCTAAACAAATTGACAATTTATATACTTTTTAACCTCAAACACTCATCTTGTCTAAGTCTGCATGAACTCTGTTTTTTCCATTTCAATACGTTAAAGACTGCAGAAGTACCGACCCAGTACAAAGAAGATCAAACACCCTTTACAAAAAACAAAAAAAAACAAAAATGGTAAAACTGTGATGTAGGACGATTTTGACGTTGAAGAAGAAAACGAGACGGGAATTTTTCAACATACCCTAACCGTATTGACCCGGTTTACATAGACGAGACGAGCATTTGAGGTTAAAAAGTATATAAATTGTCAATTTGTTTAAAAAAAACTGATCATTTCGCTAGGTAAGACCCTTCCTCCTTGGCTGGGATCATTTATAGCCCTTTGAAGCTGCATTTAAACTACATTTTGGAAACTTGGGGGCACCATTGAAGTCCACTATATTGAGAAAATACCTGAAATGTTTTCCTCATGAAGCATAATTTCTTACTGACTGAAGAAAGAAAGACATGAACATCTTGGATGACAAGGGGGTGAGTAAATTATCTGTACATTTTTGTTCTGGAAGTGGACCTTTAAGACAGTCTGGGAAACATGAGAATTGGGTCACATACATGAGTTATGGTGTTTGCAAGAGCCTTTCTTTTCCCCACACTTCTACAGCTTTGCTCCCACATCTCTTTGAAAATATCCAGTTCAGTCCGCAGGCGTGTCTGCGTCCGCGCATCTGTTATCATAAGGATCTGTGTTCCTGCCTCCACAGTCTGCCTGTAAAGCTCTTCATGACACTGTAGTTGCTCCTCTATCAACTGTGAGATAGAAAACATGTAAGGTACTAATAATAGTCCAACATTAGCATCTGAAAGAGTTGATCATTATATTCTCTTTACTGACGCATCTTACTTCAAAGTCTTTTACAGAGCACTGGAGTTGCTGTAAGCTGCACGGTGCCAGTCCTGCTGGTGGCAGAAGTTCTTTGATGTGTCTGAGTAACTTTGAAAGCCTCCTTGAGCCAACCTCATAAAGTTGCCAGTGTCCCATCAGCCCTTCCAGACAATTTCCATGCTGTTGGACCCGCTGCTGTGTCTCCTGCCATCGTGCTTTCAGCTGGGTGAGTCTCATGATCAGATGACTCCTGCTCACAACGAAGGTGAGTAAAGGATGACAATTTTCATTTTTGGGTAAACTATTACTTTAAATTAAAGAGACCACAGATGTTACAGCTGATGAGCAACACATAATAAAGATGTTAATATCATAAAACAAGCTGCAAATCCACTGGCTATTAGCTTTACCAGTCACCTGAAAAATAAACCAACCACATTTATGTGGCTCTCTACATGATATTTGTTCCTGCAATGGAAAACCAGACCCAAGAAACATCTCAAATGCAACCATGCAGGAGTTTCACCTGAAGCAGCACTTATAGCTGAAAAGAAAAATGATTTCATGCTGGTTGCACATGCAGTTTCGTTTCCTGAGAGCGAGCCTGCTTGTTCCAGTGCTGAGCTCAAAGGAGCTCTTCCACACTACATAAGTCCAAGAGTTATGGCCTCATCTGGAGCCCGTGGAAAAAAAAATCAGTTGGAGAACCACGGTTTTAATTACTCACCAGGAGACATCCTGTTCAGAGCAAATTATTAAACCACATTCTTTGATTTCTTATCCATGGAAGAGTCCCACTCTGGAGGTTAGTAAGAAAACTCTGAGGTAGTACTAGGGAGTAAGTTACAAAAGCTTACCTGTCCTCATTCTGACTGCTCTCCAGGAAGTGTGAAGCCTCATTGATCATGGCATCCTGTAGCTGCTGACTGATGAGGGTCTCCACTTTCAGCCTCTGCAAGATTTATTACTAATATATGAATAGATGAGCTCTCTACAACCATTTCAAATATAAATTACACAATACTCTCTTACAAAGAGTTCCCGCTGCTCTTATTTTATTAAAAAGAGTTCAATAAATTAAAAAGGGGAACATTTATAATGATACGAAGATTTATATTTCAAATTATTTCATCTCTAATTATTCCTTTTCATCAAAGAATCCTAAAAACTGGAAGCTGCAAGCAGGTTCAAGTGCTTTAGCATTTAAGCACATATTAAAAAAAAAAACAAACAACAAAAAAAATTTTTTTAGTAAGCCTGTGAACACCGAAATCAATGATTTGAAAAAGTAGTTTTGGCAAATACAGATAATTTGCCATAGAAATATGATGTTTTTTAACATTTGGAACTGTTATTGCCCCAGCTACGGATTGATCTCCCTGAAACTTTGCACGCTTGTTTAGAAGCGCCTGTCGCATGTGCTCACCAGGTTTTGTGAAGTTTTACGTTTTTGTTTAGGCTTTATAAACTTTTAGGTATATTTGGACAGGACCCTTGTCTAAACGACCCTGTTATTGTGACCTCAGATTCATCCCTTACATATGCTTTCGGTGAAGATTTTTCATACCGTTCAAAAGTTATAGCCATTTTAGTAAAAGCGGTCCTGCCCCTTTCAAACATGTTGGCGTCCTTTTCGAGTCCAAAGTTCAACTTTTTTTTGATAATTATTTATATTCACTGTCCAGAGAATCTTCCTGCACTGGTTTGGTTCTGATTGGGCGAATAACCTAGGATTAGTTCGCTAAAGTAGGTTTTTCAAAAAATGCAAAATACCAAAAAATTCAAACGACATAAGACATTTCAGTCTGCGACAAATGGTTTAGGAGTTATAAGCGATTTTGTACTTTCGATCACTGTAGCACCCCGTCAGGTCAATTGGGGCGAGCACTGGTGACTTTGTAGACCATTCTGTATAAGCCTCTACGACTTATGGTTTGGTCTGCCCGATCATTTTTACGTGGAGATTGCTGATCCTTCCCCATTCTAACGATTACAATAGGTTTTAGAGCTTCGTCCTTAAACCCCTAAATATTAATGCTTTTACTGTATTTTTAGCTTAAATAAATGCAGACTTGGTAAGTATAAAACAATAAAAAAAAAAAAAACTTACCAACCCCAAACCTTTGTAGTATTAATACTATTAATGTCATGAAATCATAAAGTCAGTATTCTGGTTTCTAGAAATCATAGCTAGAATAAACCAGTAATTCTTTGTCTTTGTCATATCCACAAGAGAGGAATCTATGGGTGCTTTCACACCTGCCTCATTTAGTTCGGTTGAATCGCACTAGAGTTCGTTTTCCCTCTTGGTGCGGTTCGTTTGGGCAGGTGTGAATGTAGCAAATCGCACTCGAGTGCGCACCAAAAGCGGACCAAAAAAGCGTACCGAGACCTCTTTGAAGAGGTGGTCTTGGTACGCTTTCAAACAAACTCTGGAGCGGTTCGTTTGTGGTGAGAACATGATCCGAACTCGAACAGACCAAACTGCAAAAAGCACTGCACCTTTTTGGACTAATCTAGCTGCCGTAATCAGCTGCGCTGTGCATTATGTGATGAGGACAAGTATTTGTTGCCAGTTAGCGCTTTAGCAACATAGCCCCATGGCAGCTCGCGGACAAGCTGAGATGGAGTTGTGAGAAGGTGCGCAGCCTCACAGAAATTACAATCATAGAAATTACAGGGATACAATCAGCCAGCAAAGTCGTCCCTACATACTAAAAAGCGGCGTGTTGTCTGCCGGCTTTTTCTCCTCTCTTTGTTTACTTCCAGGAGTTCCATTGGAATTTTCCAGCACGTTAATTCTGACCAATCGAAAAGCAGTTTAGGAAATACGTTTAATGACACATTTGGCCAACGAGTGATGTGGATCTTGTCACATGACTGCATTTTGGTTCGTTTCAACTGGTTCGGACCAGAGCAATCAGTGTGGTGTGAAAAGGACCCAAAACAGGAGAATAATGCTACAGTGTATCATTTGTTGCCCTTGGTCCGGACCAAATGAACCGAACCACAGATGTGAAAGCACCCTATGTAAATGCAAGTTATTCTGTGCTATGTGGAAAAGAGCCCCAAAAAAGAATTGAAAGAAAGATTTAGATTTTAAAGCATTTTTTAGAATAAAGATTTTTCAAAACAGGGTCTTAAAGGGATAGTTCACCCAAAAATGAAATTTCCGTCATGAATTACTCACCTTCATTTCGTTCCAAACCTGTAAGACCTTCGTTCATCTTCAGAACACAACATAAGATATTTTTAGAAAATCCAAGAGCTTTCTGACCCTGCATTGACAGCAACGCAACTACCATGTTCAAGGCCCAGAAAGGAAGAAATTGTTGAATAAAGTCATTTGTTTTGTTGTTATTGCACACAGAAAGTATTCTTGTACCTTCATACCATTACGGTTGAACCACTGTTCCAACATGGACTATTTTAACAATGTCCTTACTACCTTTCTGGATCTTAAACATGTCAGTTGCATGGGGGTCTATGCAGATGAGTCAGAAAGCTCTCTGATTTTGTCAAAAATACCTTGTTCTCCGAAGATAAACGAAGGTGTTATGGGTTTGGAACGACATGAGGGTGAGTAATTAATGACAGAATTATCAGTTTTGGATGAACTATCGCTTTAATTGGAATGTGTTATGCATGTTTACAAGGCCATTACGAAGCAACAGGATTTGCATGATGAAAAAGAATATTAGAAAATACTTTTCTATTGGATTTAACTGTATGCTCTACCTGATGTGCAGCTAGCTGCTCTCTTACAGCAGCACAGTCTCCAGACGTCTGATTGGATAATCCAGCCTCGATTTTGTCCAGGAGCTCCATCCAGCACTGGCACTTCTGTTGGAAGTTCTGAGCACACAGCAGCTCTCCATACATCTTTCTACAGACAGAGACGTGCATTGGCATTCACAGCTAATTTTAGGGCGTAAAAAGCTTGTTTACAGGAAAAAATGTTCAAGTAATAGTTCATCTAAAAATAAAAATTCACCATCATGTTGTTCCATACCAGTATTTTTATTGTCAATGGAACACAACAGGACAGTTTTCAAAAGGGTTTGAAATAAAAAAAAAGGGTGAGGAAATGAAATTCACAGGATATGGAGGATTAAGTGTTTTTCAGGGCTAAATCAAGATGTTTGGGAACTGAACAGTTTTAATTCAGTGAAGTTTCACTTGCCTGTGTTGCTCCGAGGCCTGAGAGAAGACTTGAGCCCACTGTGTGTTGAGGGTCTGCAGCCTCTCTTTCTCTGTAGAGCTTAAGAAGAGTCCAGAGCTCGTTTGATTCAGAGCAGCAAGGTTAGGGTTCAACCCACTCAGATCTAACAGAACCATCTTAGCGACAGAGAAAAGAAAAAAACATTTACATAAAATCAAAGTGTAACCTTTTTAGTTTGCTCTAAAACACCAAGATACAAAGAAAATGAATGAAAACAACCTCAAGAAATGTCACAGATTCACCTTTAGACTTTCCATGCTTGTAGAAGAAGAGCTCATAATTCTCTCGAAATTTTTAAGTTGCTGCTCCATTGATTTCAACTCGGTGCTGAAACGGCGGTGCTCCTCCAGCTCCTCCTGTGGATCGAGAACAGCACAACACTCGTGTAGGACGTTGTATGTTTGCCATCAGTTCGCAGATCAATCCGATTACTTTGATTTAAAGTTGTATTTAGTCTTTTAAAGATAGAAACTGCACATCGCCCTCACCTGAACTTGTGCCCCGATGTCAGAAAGCACCTTGCTGAGATGCAAATGGTCACATGACAGCAACCTAGTTTCTGATTCGATTAGCGGGGCTGACTGAGGTTTCATCTGTCCAGTGAGAAGCTTTGAGGCCTCCAGGACTTTTCCCACACTGCTTTGCAAGGCAGGCATGTCTTTCTTCAGATCCTGTGAAAGACATTGTTTTTTAAGTACAAAGAAAAGCCACACAGGAAATTACATAATTTATCAAGTCATAAAAAGCTTTTTAATGACTTATTCTAGTGTTTGTTTGCAGCAAGTTTATATATATATATATATATATATATATATATAAAGTAATTTTATTCAGCAAGGATGCATTAAATTGATATGAAGTGAAAGTAAAGACATTTATAATGTTACGATTTCTATTTCAATTACATGCTGTTCTTTTAAATGTTTTATTTATTAAGGAAGAAAAATCTTCAGCAGTACAATTATTTAAAATATTGATAATACTAAGAAATGTTTCTTGAGCAGAAAATCAGCATATTAGCATAATTCCTAAAGGATCGTGTGACACTGAAAACTGCTGGAATAATGACTGCTAAAAATCAGCTTTGCCATCACAAGAATAAATTACATTTTTAAATAATATTTCACAATATTACTGTTTTTTATTTACTTCTGATCAAATACATGCAGCCTTCAACTTGTAACTGAGCCACTGAACTATTTTTGGATGAAATCGGTTGAGAGTAAAATTTGTATGAAATAAATATGGCAGCTACTAAAAACATTAGAATCAAATAAGATTAATAAAAAAGATTGTCTTATTTTTTTTTTTATAATTCCTTTTATTTATTTACATTTTATAGACATCTAAAATTATTAAAAAATATAATTTCATAGACACACATTATTCAGACTTAACACACATTATTCGGACACAACTAATACATTTGTTTTTGAATATTTATTGATTATTAACATAAATATAATATTATTTGTTTGTTTGTTTTTTGGAAGTTTAAGAAACTGTGCGTATGCAAAAAAATTCATTAACAAGAAAAAAAAAAGATTCATTTTTCTATGTTCTTTTGTGCTGAACATTTTTTGGTAAGAGTAGCACAGGTCTCATTTGGTATTTTTAGCCCACTGAGAAAATCTCCAGCTCAGATCTCAATGTTCCTTCTTTTCAAAAGCACAACTGGACTGAAGTACCGCAGACCCATCTGTAGGACTAGAACACTTTAGCACTTAACAAGCACATGTTGAAATTGGCTATCATTCAGGCCTGCTTTTTCACTGTGTATCGTTACTTTGCAAAATGTTCTTTCAGAATTACAAAAATTAATACCAAAGCAGTTCCTTTGTAATTACAAACAGTAAAACATAAAAATATTTCTGTGCATCATTATTGCTGTGAATTGCATGGGTTTAGTATGCTCTAGGGTTGCTGTTGGAAACAGTTTTGTTAGCCGCTAACCTTTTAATTATGTACTTGATTGTGTTCTGTACTTCTGACCTATTGCATTTTGATTGATTTCTCATCTGCTCTGAGCTCTCACCTGGCATTAGCATGCATTTTCAGTCATTTTTATGTAATTGAGGTCAATAATCATATTAGAGCTCAAATCTAAAATAACCATCTCATTTAATTAACAATATTTCAAATAATATGCAATTGTCATTTTCCATTTTTTCTTGGGTAAGTGTAACCAACGTGTGATCTAATAACATTGTAGATGTGGATGAAATAGGAAACGCATCCTAATGCCAGGTGTTAAAGGGGCCAAAATACTATTAATTACTTACACTGATGCTTTGCATCCTGCTGTTGAGCAGTTGTACAGTGTTTTCTAATTTGTCTGAAGAATTCATAAGCTCTCCAAGCCTCTCCCAGTGCTGATTTAGATGAACACAGCACTCTCCTGTGAGGCGCTCGTATTCCAGCCAAAGCCGCAATGCATTCTGTGCCTTTAGTAAATCTGCATGCACATCTTCAGTCACTGCTTGATGTCTGAAAACAAACATTAATACCCACATAAGTCCAGAGAAATCCATTTTAGTAAATCTGTTCATGCATCAAATAATCAACAGATTCATTAGCTAATTTTTATAGATGCTACCAGTTTAAAGTAGCTTCCTCAACAACGATGAACACAATGTCAGAGATATTGTCAGTCTGGTGGCATTTCAAAGCGTAATTTTGATTTAAAAGGCAAATTAAAGTAAGTGTAGAATGGGACTGTGAAGTAAAAATACGTACCGAGTTGTCTCTTTATCAAGACGATCAGACAAAAGTTTAGATGCATATGGGCTCAGTTTGTCTTTCAAGTCAGAGAACACCTCAGTTAAATGGGTCCCGGTCTCTGATCGGTTTAGCTCCCTTTCAAGCTCCTGTTAGGAAGCATGCATAAAATAAAAACCAATAAATCACACTGCTAACAGTAATGGCAATATTGAATATTTATATTATGTGAATTGTCATGTTGGGAGAACAAAATTGATGCTTAAACATTAAAGGAACACTACACTTTTTTTGAAAACAGTAGTTTTACCGTTTTCTAATCCATTCAGCCGATCTCCAGGTCTGACGGTAGCACTTTTAGCATAGCTTAGCATAGATCATTGAATCTGATTAGACCGGTAGCATCTCGCTCAAAAATGACCATATATAATGACAATATTTTTCCTATTTAAAACTTGACTCAAACTTCTGTAGTTACAATGTGTACAAAGATGGACGAAAATTGAAAAGTTGCGATTTTCTAGGTCGATATGGCTAGGAACTATGCTCTCATTTCGCCGTAATAATCAAAGAACAATGAATGATCAATCAATGATATTACGCAGCGCCTGAAAGTGACCGGCACTAAGTTTGTGTAGTTGCAGAGTAATAGCATTGCGCCTGCTGCACCCATGGTACGGCAGCAAAGTTCCTTGATTATTACGCCGAAATGAGAGTATAATTCCTAGCCATATCGACCTAGAAAATCACAGCTTTTCATTTTTCCATCGGTCTTAGTACACGACGTAACTACAGAAGAGTCAAGTTTTAAATAGGAAAAATATTGAAACTCTTTGGTCATTTTTTAACGGGATGCTAATGGTCTAATTGGATTCAATGATGTATGCTAAGCTATGCTAAAAGTGCTACCGCCAGACCCGGAGATCAGCTGAATGGATTTGAAAACGGTAAAACTCAACTGTTTAACTTTAGGGGAGATAGAAAATTAGACTATTTTCAAAAAAAGTGGAGTGTTCCTTTAACGTTTATTATTATTAATTTAACACTTACAATTTAGAAAAAAAAAAAAACTATTTTTTGTAACCGGAGCCGTTTACTCACTTGCAGATGTTCCACCTGAGTTCGGCACTGCTCAGATGAGAACACAGGAACTCTGCAGAGCTCCAGCTTGTAGACCACCCCGGATGTTTGCAGTTCTGCTGCACTCATTTTAGATTCAAAGCGAGCCCATTCATCTTTGACCGGCTGTAAATCTGACTTGAGGACACTTATCTACGTAAAAAAAAAAAAAAAACATATTGGTAGAATAACATTTCTTCGGCTAATCAAAAATGACACAAAAAAATGACAAACCAATTTGAGGAGGCAAATATATATACATTTTTTTCAAATGTAAATTCATGTCAGTCACATTTTCTTGGTTAAATGAATATTACTTACACTGAACATCAGGAAAAGAAAAATAGATCTATGTAATATTTTTACATTACCAAAGTAATCAGTATTATATTTATTAATGCCAAGTATGAATCTCATCAAGTTAGTGTTTTTAAGCATTTTACATTTTTCCAAAACAAAAACTCAAGGCAGTAACAATTAAAACATTTTTTTATTAATAATGCAAAAAACTGTTGAGCAGCTTAATATTTTTGTAGAAATTTACAAAATATCTTCATGGAACATGATCTTTACTTAATATCCTAATGATTTTTGGCATAAAAGAAAAATAATTTTGACCCATACAATGCATTTTTGGCTATTGCTGCAAATATACCCGTGCTACTTAAGACTGGTTTTGTGGTCCAGGGACAGACATATGTGGCCAATATGCACAAATTTACTGATGCATTCTGTCACAGGGTTTAAGAACTTACCTGTTGACTTAAAGCTTGTGCGTCCTGGATGGCTGAATTCACTTGCTCGGAGAATGCTTGATCTCCGGGATGTTCACCATCCTGCTGCCCGAACAGGTGGAGACCTCCCAAAGCCTTCAGCTCAGAGGACTTCACCTGCAGCCTTTCCTCTGTCTCCTGCAATAAAGCAAAGTGACAATTTTCTGATATCTCTCACTTCGCTTTTTAAAAACACTCCTTTGACTCACTCTCACACCCACAAATAACAACTGCAACATAAAATCTTTAAGCTAGCTGTGAGATAAGAGACTCACCTCACACTCCTGTAATGTTTGCTCAATCTGCGAGCAGCTCTCTGGTCTCTGGCTGTTTCTCACCCAGTCCATACGTTGAGAGATCCAGCTGTGCATACAGCACAAACGCTTTTCTCTATCTGCGCTGGCCTGCCATTGGTCTTCAACATCATGCATCTAGAAACAGAAGAACTCATCACATTTTAAATACAGTCATGGCCAAAAATATCGGAACCCTTGCAATTCTGTCAGAAAATGCAACACTTTTCCAATAGCAAATGTTTTGGTATTCACATGCTTATTGTTTTTGTTTGCACTGCAACAACACAAAAAAAAACTGAAAAAAGGTCAAACTTGATAACATTTCACACAGAACTCAAAAATGGACTGGACAAAACCATTGGCACCTTGTCAAAATAGTAAGAAATAATTGCTTTTCAAGCATGTGATGCTCCTCTATTCAAACGCCTGTGGCAAGTAACAGGTGTGGACAATATAGTAATCACACCTGCAACCAGTTAAAATGGAGAAAAGTTGACTCAACCTTTATGTTGTGTGTCACACTGAGCATGGAGAAAAGAAAGAAGTGTAAAGATCTGTGGATTTGAGAGAAAAAATTGTGGAAAAACATGGACAATCTCAAGGCTACAAGTCCACCTCCAGAGATCTTACTGTTCCTGTGTCCACTGTGCGCAATATCATCAAGAGGATTACAGCCCATGGCTAACCTCTGTAGCTAACCTCCCTGGACGAGGACGGAAGGACAAAATTAATGAAAAATTACAACGAAGGATTGTTCTAATGGTGGATAAAGAACCCCGATTAACTTCCAAACAAATTCAAACTGATCTGCAGACACAGGGTACAACAGTGTCAGCTCGCACTCTCCGTCGCCATCTGAATGAAAGGGGACGCTATAGTAGGAGACCCAGGAGGACACCACTGCTGACACAAAGACATAAAAAAGCAAGACTGGAGTTTGCCAAAACTTATGTGACAAAACCACAATCCTTCCGGGAGAACGTACTGTGGACAGATGAGACAAAGTAGAGCTTTTTGGTAAAGGACATCATGGCACTGTTTACAAAAAAAAGAACTGAGGCCTTCAAAGAAAAGAACACAGTGCCTACAGTCAAACATAGTGGATGTTCAAAGATGTTTTGGGGTTGCTTTGGTGCTTCTGGCACTGGATGCCTGTTTGAACAGTATCATGAAATCTGATGATTACCAAAGAATTATGGGGTGCAACATAGTGGACAGTGTCAAAAAGCTGTGTCTCCACCAGAGGTCATTGGTCTTCCAGCAGGACAATGACCCGAAACACACTTCAGAAAGCACTCAGAAATGGTTACAAAGCAAGTGCTGGAGAGTTCTGAAATGGCCAGCAATGAGTCCAGATGAGAAAACCTGTGGAGAGATTTTGGTTCTGTGTGGAATTGTATCAGATTTGTCTTTTCTTCTGTTTTTTTGTGTTGTTCCAATGGAAACAAAAAAATAAACATGCGAGTACCAAAACATTTGCAACTGCAAGAATTTTCTGAGAGAAGGGTTGCAAAGGTTGCAAGGGTGCCGATATTTTTGGCCATGACTGTATGATGGCTTTGGGAGGTTATACAAGTTGCTGCAACTATGTTGAACTTCTGCACTCACCTTGCTTTCAATTTTGCCCTGCAGAATAAGCCAACTTAGATTGAGAGCTCCCAGTTGCTCAGCAAACAGAATGTGTTCATTGCGATTGGTGGGTTCATTTAGTGATCCCACCTCCTCCAAAGACTGACGGTTCAGAAAGTCAACGTACAGCTGATTACTGGTTATTTCAGCCTTAAGTTCCTGACATGTAAAAATACAAGAGTGAAAATTCTGCTTTGCCATCACAGTAATAAATTGCATTTTAAATATATTTAAATAGATAACAGTTATTTTAAATTGTAATATTTAAAAATATCTTTGATACATTTTGGATTAAATAAATGCAGCATTGGTGAACATGAAAAAAATAAACATAAAATAATCAGAAACCAGAAAATCAAAAGAATCAAAAGTGTACTGTATTTGCATTACCTTCAAAGCCTGCAGATGTCTAGACAGCTCAGAGGAACCGAGGGCACAATGTACCCCTGAGCTTTCATCCTCCAGTCGCTTCTCTACATGTTTGAGCCAGGAGGTCAAGTTGGCCAAGATCTGACTGTCAGTCTGGTTTGTCAGCAGCTAGGAGGAAGGCAAGAGGATGCTTACTTAAACAATATCTGTTTGCCAGAGTTTTGCTTCTAATAGATCAGGGAGGTAGAGAGAAACTTAAAGGAGAAGTCCACTTCCAGAACAACAATTCACAAATAATTTACTTACCCCCTTGTCATCCAAGATGTCGTGAAGAAATTATGGTTTTTGAGGAAAGCATTTCAGGATTTTTTTCCATATAATGGACTGATATGGTGCCCTGAGTTTGAACTTCCAAAATGTAGTTTAAATGCAGTTTCAAAGGGCTCTAAATAATCCCAGCCGAGGAAGAAGTGTGAAACGATCTAGTGAAACAATCATTTTTTCTCGTGTAGCACAGGCTCTGGGATGCGCATTCATGACGCTACGCATTATTGAATCATGTCGAAAGGTCATGCAGAACTACAGACCCAGTGTTTCCAAAGCAAACACACAAAGACTAAGAATGTGCAAGTAAGTCCTGAAATGCTTTCCTCAAAAACCATAATTTCTTTATGACTAAAGACAGAAAGACATAAACATCTTGGATGACAAGCGGGTGAGTAAATTATTTGTAAATTGTTGTTCTGGAAGTGGACTTCTCCTTTAAAGAGACACATTAGTCGTACTTGTTGCTGTGTCTGGTGGACGGTAGGCAGCTCATTAGTCAAGTTCGTCCATTCCTGCTCAAGGTGAGCCAGTTGTCTGCGCAGACCTGGAGCTTCGCTGTCAGTCAACTGCAGTATCTGTGCGCCTGCACTTTCTGCAGAAGCTTTCTGTGCTGAATGGACCTCCAGCTCCTTGAAGAACTCCTGCAACACACAATCAAAGCCATATTCTTATTTTTGCATTTTAGGCATGAAAACGCAGACAGGATCATTGAATCCAGTAAGACAATGGGATTAACTGTATAACGGAGAATGTCAACTTTGAAATTTCAGAATTTGCCAAATTTTGTATCAATTAATCAAAAGTAGGTAGGTCAGGTAGGCTTTTGATTATTCAAATATAATGAAACTATCAAAATTAAATTCAGAAAACTACGGTGGTCGAGAAAGCTCAACCCGCTGCAACGTAAGAAAACAAATGCAAATAGAATAAAGGGAAGTTGTAAAAGCAGCCAGCTTACATAATGTTTTACAGTTTCAGTAATTGTGTATTTCATCAGCTTCTTTAGGCTAATAATATTTATAAAAAAGAAAGAAAAAAAGCATATTAAAATTAACAGAAATTGCACCTTTCAGAGGATAATAAGCATGTACCAGCCAGCCACTGAAGTTGTTGTGGTTCCCTTAAACATGTCAGATGTGGTGTGTGTGTATTTGCAGCACATTTGGATTTGTTTGTGTTGTGAGTATTTGCAGTGCGTTTCTCTTTTTGCAGCGCATTTTTGTATTTTTTTTTTAAGCCATTTTTCCATTTTTTTTTTAAAGGACAGTGGAAATGAGACAGGAAGTGAGTAGGAGTGAGAGTGGGGGTGGGATCGAAAAAAATCGGGATTCGATCTCAGCCGAGGCGCAACTGCACCATATGTCGCCGACACGTTTTTGTATTTGATTGTGCTGTATTTTCAGCACATGTGCTGTCAAACTGATGATGTTTTCTTAATTTGCAGGTGTTTTTTTATTTGCAGCATGTTGAGCTCTCTCTTAGCCACTGGAGAAAACAGAATTTGTAAAAATAAAACAATTTGACACAAAAAAACTATTTCATAGGTCAAAAAAAAAATTTTTTTGCTTTTAAAAATTTATTTTTTACTTATAATAAATTGCTGTTAAATTGGGCAAGTTTCATGATTTCAGCTGTAAAGATGAGCACCTATTAGGATCAACTAAATGCTGGATTTTCAAAAGTATGTGAAAAATGTAAAGTTTGCACCATAGAATCTTTAAAATATGTCTAAGAGTTTTACACACCAGTCTGTTATTGTGGCGACATTTCCACACCCCTAAACATGACGTGGCACAAAAACTAAACGTGATTGGTTGCTTTACCAGTCAGTCATATGGCCTCTTGGGCAGGCCTTGGCCAGTCCAAGCGGCCAAGGTTCCCAGACCTTCTGCCGTCAGTCTGAAGATCTGGCTACGCAAGACTAAAAAAAAAACTATGCTCACCATGAGCTGGGTAAAGACGGTTTCGAAGTCCACGAGACCAGAATCAGAGGAACTGTTCCACTTCTGAACCTGTTCTTGAGCACGACGTATCCATTCTTCTAATTCTGCTGAGTCATGCTGAAACCTACACATACAAACACAAAGAAACACACACTTTTATTTGTCACCTGTTTATACCTTACCTCCCACAAAATGAATTTAAAAATATTATAAGGTTTCTCCTCACACCTGTCATAATTCTTTATGGTCTTCTGTGTGGATTGTATCGTCTGTTGTAGTTGATTATGAAGCTCCATCCAGCGTAACAACAGTCGTGATTTTGATACCGGCTGACCTGGCCACTCACGGTAACAACCCTTTTTCAGTAGGATCCTGAGTCGGTCTTGGATCTCCCACACCTGAGGTCTTGTGTCTTTCAGTACCTTGTGCAATCTCTAACAATGAGAGAAAGTGTAAAAGGGTTCACTTTTACCTTACACTTGGGACTACGAACAAACATAAACAAGTTATAAACGCGTTATAACAAATGCAAAACACAAATCTACACACACATATGGATGTGGTCAGCTGAAGTACTATGGTCAGAGACTACAAACTTTGGGAATCGCTGCTCTAATTCATTTCATCATCCCACCTCCTCATCTCTCTCAGCTGCTTGCTCAGATGGAGTGGCTTGTGGGGATGGGAGTGAGTTTGATGTACATCTATTACAGACACAAAAAGGGGTTGCTTGCTGTTCCTCCTATATCAATCCACCAGAGTAATGAGCTTTGGTAGATATAAATGGGAAATAATATGAACGCAACCAACCGTATGCTACTGACTGTTCTGTGTGAGTCAGTGTAGCTGAGAAATTAGCTTTCGTAATAGTGGGGGGAACAAATAATAAAAGAGCGGCCAATGCAGGCCACAGAACATGAAGTTCCACAGATATTGCAACTATCGCTCTGAGTAATTTAATCAGGAACATCATGTGCTGGACCAAAAAAGACTTTCATGCAACATATAACCAGAGAAAAGAGAAGACCCTCTCCCTTAACTTCGCCCCCTCACACGCCTACATGTCTCAGATACTTATTAATTTTGCTGATTAATCTGTACCCAACCAAATAACTAATATGAGCAGGAGTCCCTGAAGCAAAGTCAATAATGTGCTCAGCTAATTTAATTAAACACAGCATTATGCTGCTTCTAATTTGGTAAGAATTTTTAGTTAGAATAAAAATAATAAAAAATATTCTTAATCTGCAAAAAAAAGTGCTGTCAAACGATTAATCGCATCCAAAATAAAAGTTTGTGTTTACATAATATATTTGTGTGTACTGTATGTATTTATCATGTATATATAAATACACACACCTGTATACATTTAAGAAAAATATATTATATATTTAATATATTTATATAATATAAATTATATACATGTAATATTTTCTAAATATATACAGTATGTGTGTGTATTTATATACACAATAAATATAAACAGTACACTCACATATTATGTAAACAAAACTACTTTCATCGCGATTAATCGTTTGACAGCACAAAAAAAATGTATTTAGATTTTTCAACATAGAAACATTTACATATATAAATAAATATACAGTATAATTTTAAAGTAAAGTTAAACTTTAACATTTTAAAGAACCAAATTCTCTTCTGCTCACCAAGGCTCCATTTACTTGACAAAAAAAAAAAATACAGTAAAAACTATTTAAAAAATGTACTATAGTTGTTATTTTGTTGTTATTTATTGTTTTCTATTTGAATACATTTTAGAATGCAGTTTAATCCTATAAGCGCAAAGCTGAATTTTTAGCATCATTACTCCAATCTTCAGTGTTCAGAAACAGAAATCATTGCAATATGCTGATTCGGTGCTCAAGAAACATTTGAAGTGTCGAAAGCATTTGTGCTTATTAATATTCTTTTAACTTGTTTACATTTTTTGTAACATTCTAAATGTCTTGACTATAAGACCATTTCCTTATTGAATTCAAAATTAAAAATGGCTATTGTGACTTTTTATCCCACAATTCTGACTTTTTTCCTCAGAATTGTGAGATATAAACTCACAGTTCTGACTTTTTCTCAGAATTGCATGACATAAACTCACAAATGCGAGAAATAAAGTCAGAACTGCGAGATAAAATGTTTTTTTTAGATTTTTTTTTTTGGCAAATTTGAGTTTATAACTTGAAATTGTGAAGAAAAAAAACCCCGTCTGAACTGTGAGATACAAAGTCCATTTCTGAATGGGAAATTGCGAGTTCTCAGAATTGCGAGTTTATATCTCACAATTCTGACTTACCTCGCAATCGCATGTTATAAAGTTAGAATTGTGAGATATAAACTCGCAATTCTGAGTAAAAATTCAGAATTGTGATTTATCTTGCAGTTCTGACTTTATTTCTCAAAGTTGCGACTTTATTTCTCAGAATTGCGACTTTATATCTCCCAATTGTGAGTTTATATCACGCAATTCTGACTTAATTTCTCAGAATTGTGAGTTTATATCTCACAAGAATGACTTTATAACTCTCAAATGCAAGTTTATATCTCACAATTCTGATAAAAAAATAAATCAGAATTGCCAGATGTAAACTCGCAATTTTGAGAAAAAAAAAAAGTCTGAATTGTGAGATGAAAAGTTACCTTTTTTTATATTTTTTAGTCAGTGGCGGAAACGGGTTTCCATACTTTACTGACTTTACATTAAAATAATTTGTTTATTTCAAGAAAACTTTTAATGACCTGCTACAGAATCTAAAGAAATATACTGTTCTTTATTTTTTCTTGAGCTTAAACCTCACAAAAATGTAATATCTCAATTCAAGATGAAAATAAAAACTAAGAATATGAGTGGACTTTGTTTCTGTAATTTTCATGCAAAGTCATAAAATATAAAACATTTCTATCAAATAAACAGCCCTATCTCAAAGGAGGTCAAAGAACGGCAGCCACTGGCGTTCCTAGGGATGGCGGGGAACTAACCTCACAGGACTGCAGTTGAGCCTGCAGGTCTCCCTCTGGCCCTGAATCCAGACTGGGTATGTTCGTCTCAATCTCATCCAACTGTTTACGCAGTCTCTCACTGACCTCCTCGTACTGAGACCACTCCTACAACACACATACAGAGTGACTGAAAAAGCTTTTATTGCTCATTTCTTTTAATCCACTATATACATGTCATATACTCCTACAAAATCTTGGTTTATTAAATTGCTCGTGAACTGTTTGTGACTATAGTGTTCATTGAGACAACGATGATATAAACACTAAATTATGACAGAAAACGAGAAAGTTTTTTTGAAATGGGATTGATAACATTAAGCTCTGAAGAGATGGAATTTCGTTATACCTCTAAGCTGTGCTGCATTCGGACGCCGTGAGTTTGTGCTTGATCCTGCAGAGCTGATATTAACTGGTCCACCTCAGCTCGGCCCTGCAGTGCCCCCTCTGGCAGTTTGTGGTATAGCAGCTTCACCACTACAAGGTTCTGCCCCAAATCTTGGAAGTATTTCTGTTGCCAGTCAATTTCAAACATTATTAGAGTCATTTAAGTGGACAAAAAAAACTTTTTTTTTTTTTAATAATAATATTAATAAGTTGGTCAACTGTGTACCTTGTGTCCTGTGAGCAGACTCTGCAGCTGACCGCAGTTTTGTGGCTGTGCATCCTGACTGCGCAGCAGCCGCTCAGAACCCAGCTCTAGGTAACCCTGCAGACCCTTCAGAAGAGCTTCAGAACATCTCTGGACCTCAACGTTACTCTGTTCCACTGATCTCCGTCGCTCAAGTGCCAAAGTCCATGTGTCGCCTTGCAGACTCTAACAGAGCAAACACTATCATTAGCTCAGAACTAAAGTTTTGTTTTACTCTGTAGGCTTTGCAAGTGAATTGGCAATACCTTGATGCTTGAAAGGAGTTCGTTGAGGAGTTGGGTTGAGTCTACCATCTGTGATTCACTGGCATTCAACGCAGACATCGGAATCTCTAACAGATGCCGTCTTGACTGTGTAGGCAGGAAATGAAAAGACAGAAAGGCAGAATCAGTCTAATAGCCTCAGTGAAATGTATTCTGTCAGCCGCTTGCCTACAATTTTTTTTTACATATGAATATAACCTTATATTTTTACAAGATTTTGCTCAAATTGCCAAGTAACTGCTTCACATGTGGTTTCTTAGCTATCATAACTACACTACCATTCAAAAGTTTGGGGACAGAAGTTTTTTAAAGAAATAAATGCTTTTCTTTATAAAGCATGCATTTTGTTGCTTAAAAGTGACAGTATAGACCTTTATAAGGTTATTAAAAAAGTTCTGTTTCAAATAAATGCTACACTGACAATAAGAACCATTGTGACACTGAAGACTGGAGTAATGATGCTGATAATACGGCTGTTATCAGAGGAATAAATTACATTTTAATATATATTTAGAAACAGATGGATCCAGAATTTTTGTCAGATCCTAAGGTGATGCAGACAAATCAGAAAATGCACACAGACACTTGTTCACTCTCAGGGTAGTTCATTGATTTTAGTAAGAATTTTTGCATGGCTGAAACTGACCTCTAAAGAACGAATATCCCAACATGATTCAAGTGTTTCTGATGTTTTCTTCAATGAGGTGAGAAGCTGAACCTTGATGTCTTGATCTTCACCTCCTCCTTCAGACTGTGACAGACAACTGATAGTTGCTGTGTGCTTGAATGTGTGTTTTTGAGACTGACTGCTGCTCTGGTCAACGACGGCCTCATTCAGATCTCTCTGTATTTCCTAGAGAGTTGAAAGGGCAGTATTTAATCATACAAAATATTTTAAATCGTACATACTTGAAAGTATGCGCTTACAGATTTCACATAGAATTACCAGTGTTGTATCTTCCTGTGGCACACATGCTGCATGCTGGGAGGAGAGCATAAGAGGAGCTGTTGCATCTAGTTTACGTTTAGTCTCTGTCTGGGTCTGCTCACCATCAGTAACATTTACTACATTTACTGCCTCTGTGTCTGGTGGTTTTGGGCCTGTTGTTTTCACTTGATCACCTGTATCCGTTTCTGTGTTTACAGATACTTCATTCTGCTCTACCGATTCAGACTCTTTAATCAAATTACTGCCATTATTTGCTTTTAACATGGTGATATTTGAGCCTGTTCCTGGCTTTGCTGGTACTGCTTCAGTCAACTTGGTTTCTGGCCACTCATTTTGCTTTACCTCAGCTATATTTGCACTGTCAGGCTTTGTCAATTCTTGGGATTGTTGCTGAGATGTTGGTGCACGTAGGGAACTTGTCTCTTCAGTAACTGGTCTGCTGTCTATGCCAGTGTCAGCGTCCAGTATTACTTGCTTGACTGACTCAAACAAATGCTGTTCCTTTTAATTTTCCAAATGTAAAATATTAAGCAAAAAAAAAAACCCAGCAAATTTCTTGAGGAGCAAATCAGCATATTTTAATGATTTTTGAAGGATCATGTGACAATGCAGACCGAAGTAATGATGCTGAAAATTCAGCTTTGCCAGAGGAAAAAAAATATTTTGTTATATATTAAGATAAAAAAAAGTTATTGTAAACTCTAAAAATATTTTACAATAATAGTATTTTTACTGTATTTTCAATCAAATAAATATAGCCTTGGTAAGCATAAGAGACTTCAAAAGCTAAAGTTTAAATGTCAGAAACACATGAATCACAACTTTTTGCCAGATGTTAAGGTGATGCAGGCATGTCAGAAAACGCACACAGATACTTATTCACTCTTCATTGGATTGAAGAGTGTAGTTCATTGGATTTAGTAATGAATTTTTGTAAGGATGAAACTGACCTCTAAAGAACTCATATCCTGACATGATCCAAGTGTCCATGTTTCCTTCAGTGAGGTGAGAAGTTGAACCCTGATGTCTTGATCTTCACCTCTACCGTCACCTCTTGCTGTGTGCTGAAACTCTTGAGACTTGTCAGCATCCTGTATTACACGCCTGATTGCAGGAAAATCAACTTCTTCAGGAGATGATTCCTAAAGACAAAACAAGCAGTAAGCCACTAGCAGCAGTGTAGTGATTTCACCATGGTTAAAGTAAGCATTTAGGTATCTAAAATCACCTTAGCCATAGTAAATAACAAAATAATTACTTTGCCAAGTAATAAAGTAATATACACTACCATTCAAAAGTTTGGAGTCAAGGTTTTTTTGTATTTTTTTGGAAAGAAATTAACACTTTTATTCAGCATGCATTCATTAAACTGATCAAAAGTGACAAGAGAGACATTTCAAATAAACAGAAAAGATTTCTATTTCAAACAAATGCTGTTCTTTTGAAATTTCTAAAATGTTAAATATTAAGCAATTTTAAAAATTTCAGCATTGCTAATAATAAAAACTGTTTCTTGAGCAGCAAATCAGCATATTAGAATGATTTTAAACTGTAATAATATTTTACAATATTACTATTCTTACTGTATTTTCATCAAATAAATGCAGCCCCTGTGAGCATAAGACTTCACTCAAAAACATTTAAAAAAAAAATCTTGCCAACCAAAAGCTATTGAACAGCAGTGTAAATGTCACAAACAGATGGATCCAGAATTTTTGTCAGATGTTAAAGGAGAATCCACTTCCAAAACAAAGATTCACATATAATGTACTCACCCCCTTGTCATCCAAGATGTTCATGTCTTTCTTTAGTCGTAAAGAAATTATGTTTTTTGAGAAAAACATTTCAGCATTTTTCTCCATATAATGGACTGATATGGTGCCCCGATTTTGAACTTTCAAAACGCAGTTTAAATGCAGTTGTAAATGATCCCAGCTGAGAAAGAAGGGTCTTATCTAGCGAAACTATCGGTTATTTTCATAAAAATAATACAATAATTTATATACTTTTTAATGTCAAATGCTCGTCTCGTCTTACTCTGCCTGGACTGTTTTTTTCCGGTTCGTGACAGTTAGGGTATGTCGAAAAACTCCCATCTCATGTTCTCCCTCAACTTCAAAATCGTCCTATATCGCTGTTTTATCTTTTTTGTTAAGGGTGTTTGATCATCTTTGCATGTTTACTTTGCAAAGACTGGGTCGGAACTTCTGCAGCGACGTAGGATGATTTTGAAATGATTTTTGAAGCTGAGGGAGAAAATACAATTGGAGTTTTTCGACATACCCTGACTGTCTTGAGCCACAATACACAGAGTTCAAGGAGAGCAAGGCAAGACGAGCATTTGAGAATAACAAGTATTTAAATTGTACTATTTTAATGAAAATAACCAATGGTTTTGCTAGATAAGACCCTTCTTCCTCGGCTGGGATTGTTTACAACCGCATTTGGGATCTTTTGAAGCCACATTTAAACTGCATTTTGGAAGTTCAAAATCAGGGCACCATATCAGTCCATTATATGGAGACAAATCCTTAAATGTTTCCCTCAAAAAACAATTTCTTTACGACTGAAGAAAGAAAGACATGAACATCTTGGATGACAAGGGGGTGAGTATATTATATGTGAATCTTTGTTTTGGTAGTGGACTTCTCCTTTAAGGTGATGCAGGCATGTCAGAAAATGCACACAGACACTTGTTCACTCTCAGAGTAGTTCGTTGGATTTAGTAATGAATTTTTGCAGAGCTGAAACTGACCTCTGAATCACCGATATCCTGACATGATCCAAGTGTCTGTGAGGTTTCCTTCCACGAGGTGAGAAGTTGAACCTTGATGACTTGATCTTCACCTCTTCCGTCACCTCTTGCTGTTCGCTGAAACTCTTGAGACTGGTTGCTGCTGTGGTGAATGACAGCCTCAGTCAGATCTCTCTGTATTTCCTAAAGAGTTGGAAGAGCAGTATTTAGTCATACAAAAAAAGTAAATGACCACACTTGAAACAAAATGATACATGTGAGTTTACACCTAGATTTCACATAGTATTACCAGTGTTGTTTCTTCCTGTGGCACACATGCTGTACGCTGGGAGGAGAGCATAAGAGGAGCTGTGGCATCGATGGGTTTAGTCTCTGTCTGGGTCTGGTCACCATCAGTAACACAAACTACCTCTGTGTCAAGTGGCTTTCGGCCCATCGTTTTCACGTGATCACTTGTACCTGTTTCTGTGTTTATAGAAGCATCACTTGCTTTTAACATGGTAATTTCTGAGCCTATTCCTGGCTTTGTTGGTACCGCTTTAGTCAACCTGGTTTCTATACACTCATTTTGCTTTTCCTCAGCTATATTTGCACTGTCAGGCTTCAGACAACTATCATTTGTAAATTCTTTCAAGTGCTGGAATGTTGGTGCAGGCAAAGAACTTGTCTCTTCAGTAACTGGTCTGCTGTCTACGCCAGGCATTTCAGAGAAGTCAGAAGGCTCCAGTAAACAACTTCCTGTGTCAACATCCTGTATTACATGCTTGACTGCAGGAACAGCAACAAAATCTTCAGGAGATGATTCCTAAAGATGAAAACAAGCAGTAAACCATTAACATCTGTGTAGTGATTTCACCATGGTTAAAGGAAGTATTTTATTACCTAAAACCACCTTAGCCATAGTAAATAACAAAATAATTATTGTGCCAAGTAATATACACTACCATTCAAAAGGCTGGAGTTTTGTTTTATTTTTATCTTTTTGGAAAGAAATGAATAATTTCATTCAGCACACATACATTAAATTGATCAATATATAAATGTCACAAAACATTTTCATTTCAATTAAATGCTGTCCTTTTTAATTTTCTAAATGTAAAATATTAAGCAATTTTAAACTAAATATTTAACACTGATACTAATAATAAATGTTTCCTGAGTAGCAAATCAGCATATTAGAATGATTTCTGAAGGATCTGTGACACTGAAGAATAGTTTAATGCCTAAAATTCAGCTTTGTCACAGGAATGAATTACATTTTAATATATATAAATAAATATATATAAATGTTATTTTAAACTGTAATAATATTTTACAATATTACTGTGTATTTTCAATCAAATAAATGCAGCCTTGGTGAGCATAAGAGACTTCATTCAGAAAAAAAAAATGTTAAAGAATCTATTGAACAACAGTGTAAATGTCAGAAAAAGATGTATCCAGAATTTTTGTCAGATCTTAAGGTGATGCAGAAAATGCCCACAGACACTTGTTTATTCTCAGGGTAGTTCAATTAATTTAGTAATACATTTTTTTCCAGGGCTGAAACTGACCTCTAAAGCGCTGATATCATGACATGATCCAAGTGTCTCTGATGTCTGCTTCAGTGAGGTGAGAAGTTTAACCTTGATATCTTTGCCTTGATGATCTACATCTCCATCTTCAGAGTGTGACAGATCACTGACAGTTGCTGTGTGCTGAAATGTGTGTTTTTGAGACTGACTGCTGCTCTGGTGAATGACGGCGTCATTTAGATTTCTCTGTATTTCCTAGAGAGTTAAGGGCAGTATTTAATTATACAGAATATTTTACACTTGAAACCACACCAGGAGTTTACACCTAGATTTCACAAAGAATTACCAGTGTTGTATCTTCATGTGGCACACACTCTGCATGCTGTGAGGAGACCATCAGATGAGCTGTTGCGTCTGTGGGTTTAGTCTCTGTCTGGGTCTGGTCACCATCAGTAACATTTACTGCTTCTGTGTCGGGTGGCTCTGGGCCCGTTGTTTTCCCTTGATCACTTATACCTGTTCCTGTGTTTACAGATTCAGACTTTGCAATCAATTTACTGGAATCCCATGCTTTTAACATGGTGATTTCTGAACCTATTCCTGGCTTTCCTGGTGCTGTGCACTCATTTTGCTTTTCCTCAGCTATATTTGCACTATCAGGCTTTGTCAGTTCTTTCGAGTGCTGGGATGTTGGTGCAGGTAAAGAACTTGTCTCTTCAGTAACTCGTCTGCTGTCTATGCCAGGCATTTCAGAGAAGCCAGAAGGCTCAATTAAACAAATTCCTATGTCGACATCCTCTATTACATTCTTGATTGCAGGAAAATCAACTTCTTCCTCAGGAGATGATTCCTAAAGACAAGACGAGCAGTAAGCAACTAGAAGCCGTGTAGCAACTTCACTATGGTTAAAGCTAATATTTAGGTATTTAAAACAACCATAGCCATAGTAAATAAAATATTTATTGTGCCAAATCATATACACTACCATTCAAAGATTGGAGTCAATTTTTTTTTTTTTTTTGGAAAGAAATGATCAGTTTTTTTTAGCAAGCATACATTAAATTGATCAAAAGTGACAGTGGATCTTTACCTTAGTGACACACTCTGTTACAGCAGAGTCAGCTCCTGTCTTAAAATCTTCCTCATTTATTGTTGTCTCATCTGGGTCCTGGTACAGAAAAAGGTAAAACTATTAGTTTTAGAGGTCATTAGAGGTGATGGTCCAGTATATTAGAGGAATAGACTCCCTAAAGACAAATGAAGAAAGCAGCTGTTACTGAAAGAAGAAGTGGAGTTATATCGGGCATTCTGCAATGAGTGCAGCCTTAGTCCTAAACAAAAGAACTTTAAAACGTTTAAAAAGTTGACTGAATTATAAACATAAACAACAGATAAATGGTGCACAGAAACAGTGTTGAGATGACTGTGATCATGCAATTTCAGGACTAGCATTCACGGCCAATTCCTGTAAAATTATAGAGAAAATAGTCTATGGCATAATATAAAAAAGAAATTAATAAAAACCTAAATAAATATTCATATAAATAATTCTATATGCATTCATTGATTTAAAATTACACACATGCAAATACACAGGCATAGCAAAGAGGTCCAGAGTGTACAAGAGTTCAGAAGTGTTCCCTTTTCAGGGTTTTGGAAAAGCCTGGGAGATAAGCTTTACCTCTGGAACACTGCATGTGAGAGTTCCTGAGGATGAAGACTGATTGTCTTCATCTTCCTCCTCAGTGTGAGGGTCTTCCATGGAGACCTGCTTCACCAGGGTTATGCATTGACATATTATTCTTTACTGTAGGTTTTTAAAGTGACAGAACTACTGACCTGATTTAGTCTTATTTAGTCCTAAAACACACCCATCCTCATCTTATATGTCTTCTGAGCTAGAGTGGGCATGATTTTGAGGTGTATTTTTGATTGAGTTCATGGACTTACCCTCACATCTTCAGTGTAAAGATGTGGCATTGTGAATTCTGCAGTTTGGCCTGAAGGAAGAATAATTTCAGCTGGTTGTCCAATAGAGGCCTGAAAAGAAAATCAGCAAAATACTTAATTCTATCATGACGACTCTGAAAAATTTTAGCATGGCAATGGATGTGACAATGTTAATGTATTTGGTTATCGCTTTTGTTGTAGATTATTGCTGCTGCAAAACAAATATAGGAACTTGCTAATACACACACGGATATGGTGCTGTAAGTATTTAAGATACTTACAGTATTTAATATATATGGCTGCTGCATGAATAGCATATATAATAACCCATAGTGGATCTACACAGGTGGAGCTGGGGAGGTGGAGGGTTTCAGAGGAACTCTGAAAGCATGGTCTGAACTGCTCTAGTGAATGTTAACCAACCATTTAAATTTCAAGCAGCAAGCTCATTGCCTGCGTATGCAACATGAACCAATCAGCTTGTACCAAGTAGTTTAACACCCCTTAAAGGGGAAGTCCACTTCCAGAACAACAATTTACAGATAATGTACTCACCCCCTTGTCATCCAAGATGTTCATGTCTTTCTTTCTTCAGTCGTAAAGAAATTTAACATTTAAGGATTGGACTGATATGGTGCCCCGATTTTGAACTTCCAAAATGCAGTTTAAATGCTGCTTCAAACGATCCCAGCCAAGGAAGAAGGGTCTTATCTAGCAAAACGATCTGCTGTTTTCATAAAAATAATACAGTTTATATAGTTTTTAATGTCAAACACTCATCTTGTCTTGCTCTCCATGTATGTATTCTGGCTCAAGACAGTTACAGTACGTCAAAAAACTCGTATTTTCTCCCTCAACTTCAAAATCATTTCAAAATCATCCTACATCACTGCAGAAGTACTGATCCAGTCTTTGCAAAATGAACATGCTAAGAAGATGAAACACCCTTAACAAAAAAGGTAAAACAGCGATATAGGGCAATTTTAAAGTTGAGGGAGAACATGAGATGGGAGTTTCTGACATAACCTAACTGTCATGAACCGGAAAAAATAGAGTTCAGGAAGAGCAAGACAAGACAAGCATTTGACATTAAAAAGCATTTGGGATCATTTGAAGCCACATTTAAACTGTATTTTGGAAGTTCAAAATCTGGGCACCATATCAGTCCATTATATGGAGAAAAATGCTGAAATGTTTTCCTCAAAAAACAATTTCTTTACGACTGAAGAAAAAAAAGACATGAACATCTTGGATGACAATCTGTTAATCGTTGATCTGAAAGTGGACTTTAAAATATCATCAGTTTGCATTAATGACCTATCAGTCTGCGCCATCTAGAGTTTCAACTTGCCATTTTAATCTAGCTGTAAAACTTGGGCCAAAAAAGTCACTGTTACAAGGTCACATGATAAAGATCATGAGAAATGCCACAAGAATGTCTTAACTAGATACTACTGCCTTTGCCAATAAAACCATGTCTGTAATGATTTACTGCCACACCATATTGAAGTTTTAAAACACTTTAAGCACAATCTGAAATTTCAAGGTTCCCACACATCCCTTTTCTGAGTTGGCTTTAAATGCAGGGATTTTCTCCTCCTCTCATTCCCACAGACATGAAAGCAAAGAGGAGAGGTCATGCGCCGGTCACGGTCAATAAAAAAAACTACAAATTTACTGCACTTTTGTAAGATTAACTAATATTGTGTTCTAACTAGATCAAAGGTGATTTGCAATATTGCATTATAAATCTCTCTATTTGATGCTGGAAATTTTGTAAATGGATGTGTTAGAACGGCTGAATAAAATCTATTCATCAAGACAGTTTCAAAGCTTGATATTTGTTTGTTTGTTTAATTATTTATTAAGGAGACGCTGACAATAAAACTGGACAGCTGTCTTTTGTGACACCTATAATTCATCTAATAACACCATTTCAAGCATTGCCCTGGAATGTGACATTACAACTTTAAATTTAATTTTATTTTATTTAATTTAATAATTTAAAAAAAAAGTCAAATAATTATTGTTTATGAAGTTATTATGGTCTCATATTAATATGAAGACTACAATAAATATTGAAACTTAAAAAAAAAGCTATTCACACCACAGGAATAAGTAATCTGCAAAGCTTTTTTAATTTAAATTAAATAAAATTATCAAATTTTATACATAGCAATCACTATCAATGAATACATTCCTGTCACTATCTACCATTTTTGCTTGCTTAAAATGAACAAAAATTACTCACTGCACCTTTAAAATATACACTTCATCTTACTTTGCACTTACATAACTTATAAAAGTTTAACATTTTAATGTTATGTAAAAAGCAAGGTATTTGTAAAATACCCTAACTACTAAAAGCTTCTTCTCACGAACTAAATAAGTTAAAAACACTCCAGCTCAGTAAACAGGGAAACCTCAGACTCTTTGTAAACAACAGCAAACTATTAGAGCAACAGACCCTCAATGCTGTGCTCCTCTCCACGCTGAGCTGCTGTAGCTCCTGAATGGGCTGCAGGAGCTCTTGAGCCCAATGGAACGCTGTGAGAGTTTGCTCTGCCCCAGCAGGAAGCCCCAGGCCTGGCCTGCAGCTCTCAATCTCATCAATGGTCCTCTTCATGGATTGGACATTATCCAGAATCACCTGTTACAGTGGACAGAAGTGATATGAGATACTGTACATGTATAGAGTACAAAGAGAGGATAGCGAGACATGATATACAGCACCTGCATGTTCTCGAGATGTTCCTCAGGAGAAATGTTCTCTGTGTCAGTGGCCGAAAGGATTGTTCTGATCTTAGTAATATTGTTCTCCATTGTCTTCACCTCTTCTTCAATGGCATCCATCTCCTAAACAAGAGTTATAAATTAATTCCAATTAAAACAGGCAACAATTAAACATTTTCAACATTTTCAACAAGTTAACAATAAGTTCTTACAGCTGCTAGATGCTGTAGGTGGGAGAGAGGGTCCAGAACGCTTTGTTGCATGAGTGTGATGTTTTGCATACAAAGTTGGAGAAGGTGTTGTTGAGGGGTAGTGTCACACACTGGAGTGATCTCCTGCAGGGCTGGCAGGAAGTCCTCCAGAGATGCCCTGTACCCCTCCGATTCTTCCAGCATCATCTACAGAAACATCACAAGAGTCAAGTCTTTACTACATTAAGTAGTTACTACATAAAGTCTACTCAAGGTATGGTATGTTTCACTAGAAATGACCTGTAAATGTTTTTAATGTGAGTTTTTGACCTGACCTTGAGGGAGTTGGCGTGGCAGTGGATACATTTCGCAGTGGTGTAGGTTCTGGGAGCGATTAGCCAGGACTGAGCCTCTCTCAACCAGCAGTTGGAGCTATTGAGTATACCATCATATTCCTGCAGACAGGCAGGGATCTGATGGGACCAGAATACAAAGACATTATCAGTTAAGGTTTACGTGTTGGCATGGTGTCAAATCATGATTATGGGTAACATCTGACTTTGCTGATGAGGGCGGTCCTTTGCTCTGCCTGTTTCGCTGTGGTCTGGTAGAGCTGCAGAGGCTCCGTGAGCTGGTCCATGAGGACGTGTGCTCTCTCAGGCTTTTGCTCAGCCAGATCCTGCACCTCAGCCTCCAGCTCGGCAATCCGAGTGTGCCACTGGTCCAGCTCATCCCATATACGCTGCACAGAGGCACATTAGACTTCAGCACGCATTACATTTCATAGGACAAAAATGAAAAACGTGAGAGCTGGAAGAACAGTTCATTTAATGTCAAGGACTTAAAGGGATAGCTCATCCAAAAATGAAAATTCTGTCATTAATTACTCACCCTCGTGTCGTTCCAAACCTGTAAGACCTTCGTTCATTTTCAAAACACAAATTAAGATATATGATGAAATCCGATAGCTTTCTGACTCTGCATAGACAGCAATGCAACTGAAACATTCAAGGCCTAGAAATGTAGTAAGTACACTGTTAAAATAGTCCATGTGACATTAGCGGTTCAAATGTAATTTTATGAAGCTACGAGAAAACCTTTTGTGCGCAAAGAAAGCAAAAATAGTGACTAAATAACCACAACTCTTCGACATGCGTCCACAAAAGTACCACAATGCATGCACGTGGTGCTGCTGACGCAGAAGCCAGCATTCTGACATAGAACCCGAATGCACTGCGCCTTGTTTACAAGCAGAAGACAACGCACGCTGTACATAAAATTGTTCTTGTAAACATGTCTGAAGACTTCAATAGAGACGAAGACTTGCAATTTTTTGCCCAGCTTTACTTATTTGAACCAAAATATACAGATGATGAACTAAGAGAGATGGCTGTTCTATGTCAGAACACTGGCTCCTGTGTCGTGGTATTCTTGTGAATGTGCATTGAAGACTGGCATGGAAGAGAAGTATTCATTGTAGCTTCATAAAATTACGGTTGAACCACTGATGTCACATGGACTATTTTATCGATGTCCTTACTGCCTTTCTAGCTCTTGAACGTGTCAGTTGCGTTGCTGTCTGTGCAGGGTTAGAAAGCTCTCAGATTTCACCAAAAAATATCTTAATTTGTGTTTGAAGATGAACAAAGGTCTTGCGGGTTTGGAACGACATGAGGGTGGATAATTAATGACAGAATTGTTATTTTTGGGTGAACTAACCCTTTAAGCATTTCAGTGTTATTGCTTTTTTGTTTGTTTTTAACTATTTATATACAATGTAAAAGTAAATAATTTTAAACATTTTAAAAGTGAAACGATAAAAAGCGCTTGACAAATAATGTATTTGTTCACAGATGTTTACATTATAAAATTGCCAACAAGTAAAAACTGGGCATCACACACTAAACAACTGAGGATCACACAATACCAGATTTTCAAGTAGTTCTAATCCCAGCAAACTCACACAGAAAAACACATGCTTTGTTACTAGAATATGGTTTGAACTGAAAACAATTTGTGGTTTAAAATATCAAACATTCTGTTGCCAACATACTCTACAGGACTTTCGATAAAATCCGTTAACTCAAATCTGCAGACTGGCTCTGATTTTCAGCAATTAGCGTCAACTTGTTCAGACTGCAAATTGGGGCAATAATGGATGTGTAGTGTATTCATGCGTTATTTGTACAGCATTTCTCACATACCAGTAGTTTCACTTTACATAAATTAGATTTACCTTCATAATAAATAGTGCTTTATAATGCATATGGCACTATGTCTTTTTGTTTCATACTTAATTTTTAAAACAGAGAGAATACAATAAAGGAACAAGACAAATGGATCGATGGATAGCCTGAGGAATATCTCTATTCAACAAGATTTGAGATACTTTTATAATTAGATTTATAAAATTTTCAGCCTGTGTTAAGATATGGAATAAAATACCTTTTGTGTACACTCAGCTTCAGAAAAATTAGGACTTGTTTGCTTCAGCAGGGCCTGCACATTGTTCAAGCCCACCGTCACCTCTCCAAGTTGCTCACCCATTTTACAGAGAGGACCACTTCTCTCCATGACCATGCCCAACTGAAACAAAGAGTCACAATTGTATTAGCTTTAATTTAAATTAACACAACACAAACACACAAACTATGGATGGCATATTAAACATATATTTTTAACAACTGTTCTCACTTAATATCTAGCTATATACATATAAACACGCATATAAATAATAATTATAGAAAGTATTTATGAGAACGTAATTATAAAGATGAATAAAGTGAATACTTTGTCCTTAGCCTCCTGCATGGAGACGTTGAGCTCATTCTGTAAGACTTGAATCTCTGAAGGTATACAGTTCCATTTCTTCTGCGCTCTGTCCATGACATCCTGCAGTCGAGCCTTCTGTGAAACCAATTCCACTTTGACTTCCTACAGTGTGATACAACACAATTAATACAACATCAACACCAAGGACTGCAGAAACAGACACCCTGCCTGTCAAAAACAGGCACCAACCTGTAAGTGTTGAGCAGCTGACTCTGACTGTAAAACCGTCAAAAGAGAGAGAACATTCTGCTGAATGGTACTCAGCTCCTCCTGCACACGACCCAACTCCTGGATCTCAAAAAGCACCTCCCGACGGATGTTATTGCTCTGATCTCTGAGGCTGTGAATGAAAACAAAGCTTTGTAAATATAGATTCAGAACATTTTCTCAACATAAATGTGTTGTTGTGCAGGTGTGTGGGAGTCATACTTTCTGCAGTGACCCTGTAGAGACTGCAAGTCCTGACAGATTTGAGGAGACACTTTCAGCTGCTGCAAATTTGAGACCCCAAGCAATCGTGTCACATGGTGTTGCAGAGATGACAAAGTGTGATGCTCCTGCTCAATCCCATCTTGAAGGCGCTCTGTGAGGCTCAGAACACCCTGAAGATCCACCAGCGATCCTGTCACCGCAGATGAGTCTGGAAGTTCATTCTGCAGTCTGTCAAGACCTTCCTTTGATTTATTCAGCTGCACAGCAAAAACAAACATGAAGAGAACAGCATTAACACAATAAAAACACAACAACAACAATAAAATAAAACCTACAGTTGAGGTCAAACGTTTACATACACCTTGCAGAATCTGCAAAATGTTTATTTTACCAAAACAAGAGGGGATCATGCAAAATACATGTTATTTTTAATTTAGCACTGACTTGAATAAGATATATCACATAGTACAGTTTACATATAGTGTACATATAGAGAAAATAATAGTTGAATTAAAAATGATCCTGTTCAAAAGTTTACATATGCTTGATTCTTAATATTGTGTTGTTATCTCAACAATCCACGGCTTTGTTTTTTTTGTTTAATGATAGTTGTCCCTTGTTTGTCCTGAACAGTTAAACTGCTCACTGTCCTTCAGGCCCCACAAATTCTTTAGTTTTTCAGCATATTTGTGTATTTGAATCCTTTTCAACAATGGTTTTGAGATCCATCTTTTCACACGGAGGACAACTGAGGGACTCATATGTAACTATTACAGAAGGTTCAAATGCTCACCAATGCTTCAGAAGGAAAAACAATGCATTAAGAGCCAGGGAGTGAAAACTTTTGAACGGAATAAGAATGTGTACATTCTCTTTATTTTGACTAAATATCACTTTTTTTTTTATTTAGTACTGACCTTCAGAAGCTACTTGTATGTTTCCCAGAAGACAAAATAAGTTACATTTACCCTAATCTTCAAATTCAAGAAGTTTTCACCCGTTGACTCTTAATGTTTCCTTCTGAAGCATCAGTGTAAACTTGTGAAGTGTACACTTCTGAACTGGTTCATTTTTATAAATTCAACTAAATGTAAACGTATTTATGTGAAATATCTTATTCAGGTCAGTACTAAAGAAAAAAATAACATGCATTTTGTATGGTCCCTATTATTTCTGTAAAATATTTAACATTTTGTAGATTCTGCAAGGCGTATGTAAACTTTTGACTTCAACTGTATCTTTACATACACGTATCACAAAGTCTCTCCATTCTGTTTCTTTATGAGACATGCTGGCTTTGAGTGATTCTACTCTGCACTGCAGCACTGCCCAAGACCTCCACAGTTGTCCCAGCATCAGATCCACAGGTGCTTTGCAGCGTAGACCTGGGCAACCTTCCCTCAATTCCTCCAGCCTTTTAGCAAGGTTCTTCATCTCTGTCTGGAGTACCTGAAGATGGAGACAAACACACATTAATCTAGCAAACTTGCATTGTTATGAGACAAAAAGTGGCACAAGGAACCTGAAAAACAGATTTTTAGAAGTCAAAAGGGAAGCACAAGCAAGTTTTCACTGTTTCTCCAAACCTGTAAAACCGTTCATCTTCGGAACACAAATGAAGATATTTTTAATGAAACCCAGAGCTTATTGACCCTGCATAGACAGCAATACAACTACCACGTTCAAGGCCCAGAAAGGTAGCGCACAAAAAGCATTCTCGTAGCTTCATAAAATTATGTTATGTTTTAAACCACTGATGTCACATGGACTATTTTAACAATGTCATTACTACCTTTCTGGGACTTGGATGTGGTAGTTGCATTGCTGTTTATAGTCCATCAAATATCTTAACTTGTGTTCCAAACATGAACACTGGTCTTGCGGGAACGACACGAGGGTGAGTAATCCCTTGGGTGAACTATCCCTTTAATGGCATATAATGACCACAAACCTTTACTTTCAGTTGCTGATCTTGGCAGGCTTCAGAACCAGCCGGTTTTTGACTTAAGTATTTTGAGATTTGAGAATCAACATTTTTGAGAAGTTGGCTCACTTCTTCATGGTGACTCATGTGCACAATTTGGTCTTTCATGGACCTAAATTGGAGCAGAAAGATGAAACCATTAAAGGCTGCTAAATAAAACTGTGTCTAGTACATTTAATTTAACCAAAAACATGTATTCCATTCAGACTAATTGTTTCAGAGCTCTCTTTCTGAGGAAAATGTGTGTGTGGCACTATTTAAAGAGCTTTCTGAGAAAATGCTTGATTATTTGTGGAAGTGTTTTTCCCCCAATAATCCAAAAACACAAAGTCCCCATTATTTACAATTATAAAATTATTTTCCAATTTGATTTGAAAATGTCAATAACAATCAGAGCTCACTGTGAATACAACAGTCTGAATCATGGGTCAAGGTTGTTTGAAAAAGCATCCATAACGTGCTTAATAGAGTATGACTAACCTCTGTAAGGTCTCAAGTCTGAGTTGAGCCTGAGCCTCTAATTTGGCATCTTGTACCAGAAGGTGACTCAAAACCTTTATATGAAGCTGCTCGGTTAAAGGGATGGAGAGGCATGTCATCTGGGGTACAGAAGCACCAACATCAGACAAGCGGGCCTGGAAACCCTCAACCAGAGTGGTGAAAATCTGTTGAATATAGCGATGCTCCTCTTTGTAGCCTCTGAAGCCATCAGAGGGGATCATGAGATTGGATCCAATCTGCTGAAAGAAGCTCTCTGCTAGCTGAACAGCCCAGTGGTAATGCTTCAGTGCCTCTCGAGCCTGGAGCAGCTTGTCCTGGACAAAGATACACAAATTATTTAGAAATGGGATAAACAACATTCATAGCTTTCTAAAGTAGCAAGTAGTTGTCAGGGGCTGCATGCATAAACAAACAAAACATCACCAGTATAGATCAATTCAAAAACAAATGACGCTGGTTGTTTTGTAACCAAAAACATACTATGTGACCAATGTTGCGCAACAGCCAAACTGATTGATTTTAAAGGGAACCCTGGGTATTAAGACTTTTACGGCTTAATTTAGGGTCCTATGAAATCGGTTTTATTTTTTCCCAAATTCCGTTTTATTTTTATTCCAAATTCAATTTTTCTGTTTTAATTTTTCTGGATTTCATTTTATTTACATTTAAATTTTTATCAACTCATTTTTAATGGTTGAATTAAATTTTATTAAATCAAAAAGCATGTCTAATTAATTAATGAAACTTATAAAATTTCACATTAATTTAATAAAGGTTTAACAAAAATGACATGTTTAGGGCCCTACGAAATGTTTTATTTTTTCTCACCACGTTTTATTGTTATCAAATTTAGTGTTTTAGCATGTCTAATTATTTGAATGCATACTTAATTTATTCAAATTTATTCTTAAAATAGCCTTATGAAAGTTTTTTTTTTACCCTCAGAAATTCTGTGTTGTGTATTTAAAATGTTCTGGTTATCAAATGAAGGCATAAAACATTAATTTCATTTATCTTTTAATTATCGAAATTTAAGCAAAAATGTAAGCTTTTTTTTTTTTTGCAAAAAAAAAAAAAAGGGAAATTAAAACATGGAAGAAATGTTGTGTAATTATACCCTAAAAAAAATGTTTGTTTAATTTTAGTAGTAGTAGTAATAGTATTAATATATTTCTGGCACAACGTCTTCAAGTTAAACCAGACTTTTATTTTGACGGGTTGTCATGTCTACCTTTACATTTCTGTGTGTATATGATATGATGCTAGTTTTCCTAAAATGGAACGGTTTTTTTAGCGCGTAATATTTACAGATACTAGTCCATATTGCGGTTTGATTTAAGTGTAATGACCTACTTTTGATTAATTCATTTAAACAAATTCAGTGACATTCCGCGTTATTCATTAAATTCCCTTTTTATGACTGGATTCTGTGATTCCGTCCGCGTTTTCCGCATCACGGAAATCATAGGGCCCTATTAATTTAACGTAAATTATGTTTTTACTGAAATACGTCGTAGAAAACCTATGGGGATGCCATTATTTCGATGACGTGAAATGGTTGCAATCGGTGAGCTACACTGTAAAAAAAAAAAACTATTTGTTGATTCAACTTAAAAAAAAAACTGTTACACGGCTTTTTAGGTTCAGTCAACTCAAAAAAAGTTTAGTCAACTTGAAATGTTAAGTTGTACTAAGTGACAACTTAGATACGAGTTCATTCAACTTAAAATTTTAAGGCAGCTGGGTAAGTCCAGCTTTTAAGTTTAACAAACCAAATTGTTTGTTTAGTCAACTCAAATATCTAAGTTTGATATGACTCAACAAGTGACTCAACTGACTGACTCAACAAATTTTTGTTTTTACAGTGTACTAGCACTACCTGTTGCTATTTTTACCGCAACTCAACTCTGAATACACAACTTGGAAAATAAAATAATGATACGACACCATATTGTGCAGCTTTTGGTTGTAATTTTCAGTTGAAGGGCAACAAGAGTGATAAAAAGATAAGAAAAGAATGGGAAGATGCCTGTGGACGTATAAAACTTCCTAAAGACCCATATCTTTGTTCTCTCCACTTTAGCCCTGATGCCTTTGAGTTTTTAGCAGACCATAGCTACTGAAAGAGCTTACAAACGGCAGAGACAAGAAACGCTAGATGCCATCCTGTCAGGATGTAAATATGCAGACACTTGTCATGACGACATGCCCACTAAAGGAGTTTCTCAGAGCGGATTTCACTCAATATCCAGGGGCGTTTAGACTCCTTCTGGGGAAAAAACAATGGTATGGGAACTCTTTTATCAGGTCATCGGATCAGTATTTTAGTTGTGTTGCAGTAAAAATAGCAACAGGTAGTGCCAGTAGCTCAACGAGTGCAACCAATTTACGTCATCGTAATAAAGGTCACATGCATACTTGAAGAAAACTACAACGGTTACAGAAGTAGCATTCTAGTGGTATTAATGATTTGAACATGCATGGACGAAAGGAGCTTACCATATGCATACCGCAATCATTAAGAGTTCTCTGGCCAAGATCAATGGTCATCTGGCAGCTCTTAGCATCTACTCCTTTTCTGCAGCACTCCAGCATTCGTAGAACAGACTCAACGGTCTGGATTCGTATCCAGTGCTTTCGTAGCTCTGTATCGATGGTCTTATTATCTGGCTCCAAGCAGATGGTGTCCTTCAGCTGCTGCCTGACACTGTTGAAGAGCTCAGTGAGTGGACTGAGGTCTGTAGGACTGCCAAGTCGCTCCGCCAGAGAGCATTCAAGGTTTTTAGCCTCATTTTTTACCGTAAGCTCCCAAGAAGCAAGCTGCTCAATGACCAAACGGATTTTCTGCCTTTCTGCTGTCAGCTGGGATGGATAAAGATCTTTCGAAATGGCCTCAAGGTGGTCAGCGGCCTCTTCACATGTCATTCTCAGCAGAGGCAGCTCCATCAGGACAGCCTGACAAAAGCCGAGCCTTACGTCAGCTCCTACACTCGAGTCTACAATCTGCGACAAGCTCTTTTTCACAGCCTCTCTGGAGTTCTCCATGTGCTGCTTTAAAACAAGGTACTCCTTATGCTCTTTGGCTTGGAACTCCAGCACATGCATTCTCCTCTGTATGTCTAGTACAGCGTTGAGCATCTCTTTCCTCCGAGGATCTTGGCAGTGTTGAATTTCCGGCACCTTGCACAGGAGCTCCATCAGGATGTGCCTAACAGGTTCAAGAGCAGAGAGCGAGTCCCTTGTTATGGGATACTTCTGCCTCGTGACATCAGCACTCATCTGTCTCAAGCTCTTTAGAATGACGTTCTGTTCCTCGGCAGAAGATTCCTGAGCATGAAGGAGTTCTTCAAGCACCCAGCGCAAGGCCCACTTACGGTTCACAACCCTAGAGACCTCTTCTTGTAAGGCTGTTAGCCTACTGATAAGCTGAAAGCTTTCGGGTACACTCAAACCGTGATTCACATTTTTGAGTTCATCTAACAGAGTCTCCAAGTTATGTGCTTGTCTCTCAGCTTCCTTCAAAGCTTCTGTGCACACCTGAAGCTGAACCCTCAATTCTGGGATGGTAGTTTTAGGTTCGGAAGCCACTGTTTTACCAGACTCTTTTTCTAAAACTGAGGTCAACCAAGAGCTGCTGTCAGTGAGCTGCTTCCACAGTCTCTCTCTAACATGAAACATTCTGCTCATTTCTGCAACAGCACATTCAGTCTTCTCTGTAAGCTTAATGTACAAATCTTCTAGGGAATCGAGGGTGGGTGACATGGAGTCCTCCCTGTCGAGTCCTGTAACTTCCTCTCTTAGCTCTTTCAAAACAGAGGCCAACTGAAACCTCTTTAGAGATGTTTCAGACTGCAGTTTCTTCATGTGGTTGACCTGATGAATTGCCTCTTCAGGAAACAGAGACAACGTTCTTCTTCTACTGACTTTGCTTTCTGTTTGTTTAGCCCATGTAACGTAGTCCCTGATAATCCTCATGATCGGTGAACAACCACTGCCATTCGAAGTCTGAGAGCTGAGCTTCTGCTGAGTCAGAGCTAGCTGAGAATTAAGGCCCTGCATTGCGACTTCTACATCTCTGAGCTCTTTTTTTCCCAGCGGACTTGAGGAAAGAGCTTGAGAGACCTCAAAAAGGTACAAATAGCGCTCTGTTAACACTGCAAGGTCTGCAGTTCTGACAGTTTCTTTTAGCGCACTTTGGCAGTCCATTTGTCTTTGAGAGGGGTGAGGAAGAGAAACGGACTTCTCTAGAAGCTCCAGTTCATGATGCAGATCTCCGGCTTCTTGCCGGAGTGCAGATACTTCTGCTGTGCAGATGTTAGCACACCACAGACTGCTGGAAGCAACCTGCTCTATATTTTGCCATCTTTCCTGTAAAGCCCTAAAAGGTTCGATGCAGGCCACAGGACCCTCTGCCTCACCCAGATGAGATGAAATCTGAGAGCATGTCTGTAGGAGCTCCTCTAATATGCCTCTCTTCTTCTGCATGTTCTTCAGGAATGCATTCAGCTTCTCCACTTGCAAGGCGCTACTGTCAATGCAAACCCTTCAAAAATGTGAAAAAACAATGTGGTTACTTTTCAGTGTTGTACAACATCTACACTATCAACACAGGTACAGTACAAGACTCACCCACTCATTCTTTATTATGATTATTCATAGTATAAGTATGAATATATATATATATATATATATATATATATATATATATATATATATATATATATATATATATATATTTTTTTTTATATATAAAATAATTAATAATTAATTAGGAGGCCATGATGATCAGAGGCCAATGGGCAAATTTGGTCAGGATGCCGAGGTCAAATCTCTTTTCGAAAGACATCCTAGTATTTTAAAAGACCACAGAGAGTCAGGACCTTGGTTTAACGTCTCACTCGAAGGACGGTGCTTGTTGACAGTATAGTGTCCCCATCACTATATTGGGATGCTAGGACACACGCAGACCACAGGGTGAGCACCCCCTGCTGGCCTCACTAGCACCTCTTCCAGCAGCAACCTAGTTTTCTCAGGAGGTCTCCCATCCAGGTACTGACCAGGCTCAACCCTGCTTATCTTCAGTGGGTGACCAGTCTTAGCATACAGATATATATGTTTAGGGGAGTTTCCTCCAAGAAGGCAAGGGAGGCAGTGCTTCAGTGCCTCAAATGGCAATGCCTCCATCACGATATGATTGGATATGCTGGGTAATAATCACCTGTGATTGGTTTATGTAATAATTACGGCCTCTTGTGTTCGTGTGCGTTCTGCATTCGCGAATAAGTCTGAATAAACAATATAATGGCATTAATCGGAAGGCTACTTTAAAAAAGTAAGCAAGCCACTCACACGCTTAAGCCCTATTCGGATAGAACTAATTTTACAGGGGGTCATTAGAGAAATTTGTGTTTCACAGATGTACTTTTTGATTTTAATCCCGCCCAAATCTGCCAAATTACATATGTATCTATATGAAAATTAAACATGGTTTTACTACCAAAAAAACCCCCAAAAAGTTAAACTAAAATAACTAATGGTAATCAATCCGAATGACTATACGCAATGCACACATACGAAGTGTGTGATCTCTGTAACACCCCGTTGTGCAAAACAGACGCTCACACCTCTGTAATATACACAGAGATGTTAGTCCTGTCCAAACTGGTACATAAAAACGCAGACGTCGGGTGATAAGATTTCAAACTCAAATATAGTTTAGAAAACTAGTCCCATCTGCATAGAACTTTAGATATAACCACTTTGTTACGTCAAAACAAGACATAAAATAACATGAAAACATTTTTTTAGTTTTTAGTGAGTAATCTGTGTTTTTGAGCAATATTTTACCGAGCTTTGATGACTGATGATCCGAAAAATTTAAAAACAGTTACAAATTAACTATTAAAAAGAATAGCTGAACATAAATTCACAAATATATGGTTTCAATTATTACTGCCTTGAGTTATAACTTTGGAATAAATGCAAAATGCTTAAAAACAATAACTTTTCACACTTGGCTTTAATAAATAGAATATTGATTACATTGTTAATGTAAAAATATGAAAATAAAATTGTACTTTTTCTGATAGTGTAAGTATTGTTTATTTAGGACTTCATGGGAATAATGGTTTTTATATACTGTACAAACTGTTTTTTCTATCCCATCAGCCTAAACTCCATCCCTAAACCTACCCCTCACATAAAACTTTCTGCATTTTTAGATTTTCAAAAAACTTCATTCTATATGATTAATAAGCCATTTTTCTGATGAGGACCAAAAAATACCTAAAAGTACAAGGATTTTGGATACTGCCATCGTTGTGGGGACATTTTGTCCCTACCCTGTTGGGAATACCTGAATACAAACACACACACAGAAAATGTCAAGGATGCTCACTGTGTCAGCGTGCTGAGCTCAGCCTCTAGGTTGTGCAGAGTATCCGTAAGAACCCGTTTTTGCTGGTGGTACTGTGTGACCTGCTGGAGCTGTGCCTTCTTAAACTCCACCATGTTTGAGGTATCCATCAGGGCAGTGTTCCATCTGCCCTCTATGCCTATGCTCTGCTCAGGCTCTGTAGAGGGTCCTGCACTAGACTGACGTTGAGTGAGTCTAGTCACCTGCTCTAGCACATGCTGCCGGCAGATCTATGACACAGATTGATATCAAGTTGTAAAGTTTACGGTCATTTTAAATGGTTATAGTTTGAAAGTTAGTTAGAATTTCAGACGGTTTTAGTATTTGGTTTGTACCTTGTGCTTTAATCACAAGAGCACTCAAGCTGCATGAACTCCAGATGTTTAAAGGAGAACTTCACTTCCAGAGCAACAATTTACAAATAATTTAAATGCGCATCCCAGAGCCTGTGATACACGAGCTTTTGTGCTTTTTTTTTTTAATGACTGATCGTTTCGCTAGGTAAGACTCTTCTTCCTCGGCTGGGATTGTTTAGAGACCTTTGAAGCTGCATTTAAACTACATGTTGGAAGTTCAAAATCGAGGCATCAATGAAGTCCATTATATGGAGAAAAATCCTGAAATGCTTTGCTCAAAAAACAATTTCTTCACAACTGAAGACAGAAACACATGAACATCTTGGATGACAAGGGGATGAGTAAATTATCTGTGAATTGTTGTTCTGGAAGTGAAGTTCTCCTTTAAGTAAAACCTGATAATGTTTGCCAGCATGACTTGATATGATCTAAACATGATCTTGAGCTCCACTCAAAAATAGCAAGAATATCTGACCTTTTAAACAAAGGAGTTGACACAATCAGTTACAAATCTGGTTACGTGACCTGAAAATCCTGAAGTTCTGCTTCATTTGAAGTCTTTGAAATTTTGTAATCAGGCATTTCCTAAATGTAACGAGGGACTGGCATATTCGATCTTCACGACTAGTACTCACATCATCAACTGTTCACAGCTGGAGATTTGGAAACCAGTGCAATGAGGTCATGTACTTTACCTCAGCTTGTTCCAGCTGATGAGTCATATGTGCAACGCTGAGCTGAGACGGTCGGTACCGACATCTGAAAACCCACAGAACAGTCCATGCCAGACTGCTCTCAGACTCCGAGAGTGATGAGTTCTGAAGCCAGGAATCTTTCCTTTGTCCAGATTCCTGGAAAAAGTAAAAGTATTAAACTTTGAAATTCTAGTGAAATTTTTAAAACACAGACAAAGAAAATGGTACAGTTAAAAGCAAAACATAGCACAGGAAATTCCTCCATACTGTGCGATTTCCTCTCTGAAGCCTTGAGGGAATATATGGTCTTCAACTCAAAGAATGACTAAAAATTAGTTGATTAACAGATAACAGTCTGTTACATTTGAGAGCAGAAATAAATCTTGGTTTGAAAGATACAGAAATAAAAACTCAACTTTTTGCAGAAGCAATTTTTTCTGTTAAAAGCCCAAATGTTTAATTTACCAAAGTTGCTTTAGTACTTCCAGTTGTTCTTTAAACAATTCAGAACAAAATCATAATGCAGTCAAATACACACGTACCTCAGAACCGTGGCTGGTCATCATAAGTGGATGTACATTAGTGATGGTGTTCAGTAAAGCGGCCCACACACTTGTCCTGGTAGGCTGCTCCGCATGCCTCGTTTGATCCTCACCATCTGCTGCTGATCTTCTGTTTTGGGACGTTTTGTTCCCGGCAGATGAATCTGAATTGGCTCTGTGCATTTCTTCATACTACAGTAAAGCAAAAGTGTTATAGTTTATATTTCAGTGAAAATTTCCACCACAACTTTGCTTGCACCTGTGTTCAGAGCTCATTTAAAAAGGAAACAGTTTTGCTTTTGACTCGTTAAGTGACGGTTTCAGAAGGACAAGGAATGCTGCCCTGTTGGGAATTGAATCTTTCATCTAAAAGGCGTGGTGGTGTGCCTTCGGGCCTAAAACAAACTCAGGAGGCGGTACTGCAGGACGTAACGCTAACAAAATGTAGTTGTATAATGAAGCCTAATGAAGTTCTTGCTCACAGAAACAATACTGCACAACCTGAAACGAAAGTAAATGGATAAGTGCATAATATACAGTAACCATGATAAAGGTTCTGTGGAGATCTATTAGAATGCCAAAATAAAATAAAAATACTTTCTTAAAATAATTAATTAAACTAAAAAACATTCATCCATTTAAAATCTAATCTAAATAAAATAAAATAAAATAATGCATTCATGGAATGATGACTATGGGAAATAATAAAATAAAATAAAATAAATTAAATATATTTTTATTATTAAAATAAAATCTCATGCAAATCTCAATAAATATAAATAATATTTGGTGTAATATGATTATTAAACTCCAACAGCAAAAGTGCAAGGAAACAACATTAACAACTGTTAAACTAACTGCTTTGAGTGCACATAAAATTGGTCAATGCCAGTCTTTTGCACAGCTTGAAATAATTATGACACATTCTGATGATGAAAGTTCTTTCAGATCATTTTTTGAAACCGTAGGCATCCTACATCACCGACAAAAGGAGAAAATTAATCTAATTGTCTCAATTACAAAGCTTTTAAAATCCATTCAGTAATTTTCATTTACTGATATTCTTTAACAAATGCCTTCTTTGAATGAAGTGTGAATGGTGCAAAATGTAAAATGAAATGCATCAATTGAACATGAAAAGACAATTTTCTGCCTGTAGCAAAAGCACTGTAAGTTCACTTCCCATGTGCCACATTACAAACGACGTCCTCCTGAATCCTAAATCATTAAATAAGGTAAAAAAGTTTTGAATGACAAAAGGCACATAACAAATGCTTGAAAAACATTTCTTTCAAGTACTGAATAAAACCACCAAGGTTTTAGTGAGTGATGTCACACGAGACACGCAATAAATTTGGCCTGTATTTTTGAAGAATTTAAATAAAAACAACCATGTCAATCTTACCTGCAAAGAGAATCTGCCTTTTGAATCCTCTGTGCTTGGAGCTTCAGCACTGCCGAGTTGTGACTCTGATGGGACTGTGGTAGAAATTTGTGTTATACAGTCAGCTGTCACAACAGATGAAGAATCTTCCGCCGTTAATTCCGAGTCCTCTGTATGTGTTGAGCATACAGAGTCCGCTGCTGCTAAAACCACACTATCTGTGGTATTAATAAGGGTGCCTCCAGCAAGTGAGATGCTGACATTTTCAAAATGTCCATTTTCTGCTTCACTTTGATTCAAGGTCTGCACAGTATCCACCGTTAGTTTGTCTTCTGTACTCCGTGGCATTGCAGATTTTGTCTGACTAAAATCTGAAGACACAGTCAGTGAAGTATCCGTGGTCTCCGGCAGCCTGACCTCAGAAGTTTGAAGGCTTTCTGAGTCAGTTGTGTTCTTATGTCTAGATTTACACGATGTTGGCTTTTCACTACCGATATTGCTTGCTTTCTCTACACCAACTGGTTTTCTGTTCTTCCTCCTACCTTTACCACCTTTTGGAGGCTTCTGTAGTGTGCTTGCTTCATTTGAAGGCTCTTTAAAGGTATTTTTATCATCCTCATGATGACTCTCCAACATTGGGACATCCTGCTGGTGAACTACAGACTTTAACTCACTGTGGACATCCATTTGGCTTGATGTTTCTACATCAGCAACTTCAGGTTGCTTCTCTTTTTCTTCCTGAATGTCAATCTCCATGGTCTCAAGGAATTGAGGCTGCATTTCACAGCTTCTTGAGCTACTTGATTTCACATTAGACTTTTCTGATAGATCTAGTTCAACCATTTGGCCTTCAGGTTTCTCAGTACTGGAGGAGCTCCCTTGTTGATTTTTTATATCTAAATGGGAGAATTCATCTGTGATTGAGTCTTCAGGATCTGTACATTGAGTCTCTTGCAGTGAATGATACTTGTCTGATGATAATATAGGAGTATCAACATCCAGGATGATGGTAAATACTTTCTTAGCAGTTCCAGAGCTTTCTTGAAGGTTCTCTGGATATACAAGCATTGCTTGAGTAGATGAGTCTATCTCTGGTTTAGGACTGAAATCAAGGTCTGAAGCAGAATAAGTGGGTTCAACATTACCGGTGTGGCTATTTTCTTTAAAATGCACTTCTGATGTTGAAGGATCAGCACGTAAATGTACAGGTTTATCAGAAGAGCTTACTGCATAAGGTTCTTCATCTGGTTTGACTTCCAACAATTTCAAGCCATTCTCTGATGTCTCTGAGGTCCCATCATTAACAGCTGAAATGGTATCCCATTTAGTTGAAGAAGCTGGGACAGGCTGTGAGAGTGGGATCAGATCAGAGTCCAGCACTATGGTAAAGACAGGCTTTGATGATTCACAGAATGTGCCGTCATCTTCTCTTAATGCAGATCCAGTTTTAGCCCTCTCTTTAGATCCCGACTTGAACTGCTGCTTATTGGTATTGTGGTCTGATGGAAGGCTCTCAACATCTTTAGCTGCTTGTTGGTCTGAGCAAGGTGATTTGTCTTCTGTTTCACTGCCTTCCTTTGTGGACAAGAATTCTAAATTTATACGATCCACGTCATCCACTTCACTGTCAGCAGCAACCTGCAAAACAAAAGCGTAACTACTGTGACCCAATATTGCTAAACATCAGTAACTTATGTGCATTTTTTCAGCTCCTGGACATTTGTTATATGATTTTATGAACTATAACGGATACTGCATACTTAAACATTTTTCTGAAATCGTCCTTGTTTTAAATAGTCAGTGTAGTAGTTCTACTACGGCCCTATGAAAATGCTGACGGAATCCAGTGATGAAAACGGAATTTACTGTATAACGCGAAATGTCACAAAATTTGTCAAAGTTTGGATGAATAAGTCAAACGTAGGTCATTACACTTAATTTAAACCGTGAAATGGACTAGGTTCTCTTAAGCAAAAAAAAAAAAAAAAAGAATTTAAGTATGAATCGTTCATGTTCTGCTTGTCTTCGCGTGTGTGAATGGCGCAGACGCGTGGTTTCATTAGCCCCTTTCACACAGCAATCCCAGTAATTTGCAGAAAAATTGCTAGTGCTACTTTACCGGTAAATACAGAAATATGTTGTTCACACAGACAACGACGTTCTGGCTTTTTAACGGTAAGACACCATTCACACGACAACACCAACATGCTGGTAAATTAAGTGATGTCAGCAGAAACGCTTTAGTTTCACTATCTGTCCAATTTGACAACAAAGTATAGTGACCGGTGTAAGGGGACGATCAAACAGAACGCGTTTTTTGCTCTTATAATTCCAAGACGCACACTGAAGTACCCAACCGCAGAGCCACAGCGCTGATGAATGAGAGAGAAGGTTGGGTCTCGAGCGCAACACTTGAAACAGCTGCGAAAGAAGACGCAATCGTCAAAGATGTCCATCATATTTACACGGAACACTAATTTAAACAAGCAGTAAAGCTCCATAAGAACGTTATGATTGGCCAATTTGGACCAAAGCAGGCTTTATTTGTCAGCGCGTTTTACGTACTCATAGCGGTAATCTTCATTCCGCGTTCACACACAGCAGTATTCCGGCAATTTACTGCTAATGTTACAACTACCCTTACTGGTAAATTGCCGGAACGAATTTACCGGTATTTTTTAAAAGGTCCTATTCACACATGATCTCGTAACAGTAATTTACTGGCAATTTACCGGTAAAGACTGTATGTGTGAAAGTGGCAATTTACTACACACACACTGAAGTGCACATGATACTCGCGGTGATTTCAGTGTCTGCCGTCTCGCTAAATGAGAACATAAATATACGAACAACATTTTCAGAACTGCTCTGAAGTTTCCTCATTCAGAAACTATCGTCATATCATATACACACAGAAATGTAAAGGTAGTCACGGAAACCCATGAAAATAAAAGTTCAGTTTAACTTGAAGACATATATTACTATTGTTTGTGTACTACTACTAATATTATTAAAATATTGTTAAAACTTTATTTTATTAAGGAATAATTACACAATATTTCTTTCATGCTTTAATTTTAATAGTAACTTTGCCAAAAAATAAAGTCTGTTTAATTGTAATTTGATTAAAAGATAGATTAAATTAATATTTTATGCCTTCATTTGATAACCAGAAAAATGTATTGTAAAAATAAACTTAAGTTAAATTAAGTTGTTTTTATGCATTCAAATAATTAGATATGCTTAAACAGAATTTGGTAACAATAAAACAGAAGGTGCGGAAAAAAATAAAACATTTCATAGGGCCCTAAACATGTATTTTTGTTAAACTTAATAAACTGATGTTAAATTGTATAAGTTTCATAATTTTAATTAATTACACTTAATTTCTGATTAATACAATGTAATTTAACTATTTAAAAAAAAAAAAAGAGTCCAGAAAAATTAAAATGGAAAAAACGGAATCCAGAAAAATTAAAACAGGAAAACTGGAATTGGGAAAAAAATAAAATGGAATTTGGGGAAAAATAAAACAGATTTTATAGGGCCCTATTCTACACTGAAGCAGGTTGCTTAAAGAGTCAAAAACTGCACTTTTATTTGTTGGTATGTCAACAGCTTTGCATAAATTCATAAACAGTTCCAGTTTGATTACTGACTGATTTAGTTACTCCATCTTCTCGAGTGAGCAGTTTTGGAGTTAATTTTGATCTGCAACTGATGTTCGACGCCCATATTAAAATGTGACCCTGGACCATAAAACCAGTCGTAAGTAGCACAGGTATATTTGTAGCATTAGGCGACAATACATTGTATGGGTCAAAATGATAGATTTTTCTTTTATGTCAAAAATCATTAGGATATGAATTAAAGATCATGTTCCATGAAGATATTTTGTAAATTTCCTTTATGTATAAATCTCAATTTCAAAAAATTGACCCTTATGACTGGTTTTGTGGTCCTGGGTCACAAATGGACTTCAACCTTCTCTATCATTGCCTGATGCAGAAAGACTTGAGAAGGTGGAAGACAGGAGTGTGGGAATGGGACATAACACCAAACTCAATCCTGCACTCAAGTGACTCACAAAGAGACTTTATAACGTCAGCACGTGCATTACCCACTGTACCACACTTTCCAACTCTCTAAGTAAACTGTTCTGAGAAACCATCTGGCAGAGCAGAATAACACTGATAATGTAGTCTAAAGATAAGCTTTGACATCAGAAATGGACCTGGTTTAAGTAGTGTGCCGCAAAGCAAAACAATATCCAGCATTTTCCCCCTCACAGAGCAAGTAAAAAACAAGCACTTAAAAGCAATGAGATGCCATCCTACATTAATGGCCCTAGACGCAGAGCAGAGTGGGCACTCCATTTAGCAGGTTTTAGCTAGGATAGAGTGATTCTGTGCCCACCCCACAGAGGTACACTCGATGTTTCTCCTGCCGACCCCAAAACTAGACCCAGAAAGAAAAACAAAAACAAAAAAAAGCAAGTGTGCGTCTGTCAGAGAATACTTGCAGACAAGAGATTCCTCTTCAAACACAAATTCTGTCATTGTTCACCCTCAACTCATTCCAAACCTGTATGACTTACATTCTAATACATAAAGTATATTTTTTGTATATAGGTTGTTGACGTGACATGGCATTTTCACTGTCCCACAAGATGAAAATGAATAAAACTAATATTGTTGTTATTTAAAAAAGCAGCAAATCGTTAAACATTTCTCTGTCCTACATGAACCTGTTGCAGTGTTGCTCATTTTTTTTTTAATTATGAGCCAAATGTCAAAATTGTCCTATGGTGTGACTGTCTCAAGCATGGTTCAGTAAATTACAACTTTTATAAAATAAAAAGAAAACATTAAAAAATGTTAATAAATACCTCCAGCATAAGTCCTCTGACGTGACATCATATCCTGATTTTAAATCATCCAATTGCAGAGAAAACTCTAATTAGCTAAAGGACCCCATTCATGGTCGTGTCAAGCCCATGATGTGCACATGGAAATTTTTGTCTCAGAAATATTCAAATATTTAACTTTTTTTTAAACCACTACAAGAGTGTTATGTTTGGTTGTCTTTGTGACACCCCTAAATTATACATTTTTTAAATTAAAAACTGTATGTTAAACTACATAATCATGGGAATGTGTCTTGCTAACCGCTAATGACAGGTTAGTTCAAAATAGCATGTTCAGTATTTGACACAAAATGCTGAAACATCCCTTGGTGTGACAGAAAATGTCCTCCGGTGTGACACCTGTACAGTCATACCACAAGACAAAGATGTCACACCAGAGGACAAGGTCTTTTTAAAAACATTTTAAATAACCAAATAAGATTTGTTTAATTCCTTTTTAATTTTTTTTTACCATATTCAGTGTTCTTAAATGCAATAATTACATTAAACTATTTTTAATTTAATTTTAATTTTATTTAAATTTAATTTGAACCATTTTAATAGTGTGATGTAATATCCTATGATGTGACACGCATAAAAGAACCACAGATTTGTTTTTATCTCAAAATCTCTTTAAAAAAACAAAACAAAAAAAACAGTGGAGTATTGCAATAGGGGAGACAGAAATATTAAGATAATATATCTTAAAATTATATAATTTTCAACAGTTTTGAATGGATGACAGCAAAGTTTGTGTTGTTGTCAAAGTTTGTCTTGAAACTGTCCAACAAGTCATGGTGAAAAATGATGTTATTATAATTTTATATTAAATAAATAACACTATATGTAAATAGGTGTCTATATTATATATTATTAAGAGTTTTTTTTCTTAAAAAAAAAAAAAACTAATTTATGGTACAGTTCAATTAAAAAGATCAGACTTCATATACATAAATATATGCATTTCTTATTCAAAAATGTCTTTTACCAAGTAAGCATTTTTTTTACTGGCAACTACCCATATACAATAAGAGTCAGTGGGGTTCAGTATTTTTTGGACCCTACTTGCGTTCATATGGACAAAAAAAGTAAGTCATATAGGTTAGGGACAATACAAGTCAGCTAATATAGATGTACCAAAACCACTTTTTCTGCATTTTTTCTGAAACTCATCCTTTGCAAAAGAAACACCACACTAACCTGAACTGACTGGAGCTCCTCTGTGGATACTCCAGGCTGCTGAGGCTCGATGCACTGAATGGAACTTTGAACTGGATCAGAGTTCCCTTCCTGAGTCCTCTCATCTTCCAAGATCTTCCTCAGGGCTGGTGTCTTTCCAAACAGCGTCTGAACATCTTGGGAGAGGGCAGTCTGACCCTCTGGAGTACAGCTTGTCTGCAGGACCTCAGACAGTTTCTCAACCTCCAGAAGGTTTCCTTCCACTTGTTCTACAGCCTAACGAGAATCCACCAAGGCAATCTCATTACATCAGACGTCTGGAGAAGGCTAATCGAGACTATCATCTCCACTGCAGTTTAAAGACTGCAAAAGATTTAGCTTACCTGAAGTGAACTAAATATTAACTGAATTTAAATCAAATTACTAATTGAAAAGAATGAAACTATAACCTTGGGTGAGGTGTTAGTAATGAATACATTTCGAAAACAAAGCAAAAGTGTAGGTGGTACAGTATATTACATTTGAGTGTGTATGATTGTGGGTGAATGGTTTTTGTTTGTCTTTTACCTTTGAAGCAATTGAGTCTTGAGAACTGTGCTCTATCCGGCCCTGTAGAGAGTCTCGACTCTCCTGGCTCTGTTGTATTAACATTGCACACTTCAACTCCTCATTCATAGACTCATCGAGTCCAACACGGACATCCTGAACAAAAACATTAACACAATTACATGTAAATAAGACTGTGCAGCAGATAAAGATGTCTGAGAAACTTATGGAATTATATTACAGTCACAAATTGTTCAGATATTATTGTAAATTAAACACCTAACATATTATTTTCTATAATTTAACATAATATAATACAATAAAATAATGGGCAGGTCAAGTAGAAATGGGCTGTTCAAAAATACATTTCCTTTAGTGCATCAGATGTTCTTTTTACTATATGACGGACTGAAATGGAATTTAAATTGCTGTTAACAGACAGCGCATAACTCTTAGAACTGAAGTAGTTACCAAGAAACAAACTGATTCTAGTTAGCAAAGCTAAAAATGTTCATTTTTCAATTCAGGCCATTTTACAGACGCACCCTTTGAGAACAAACAGACCCATCACAAGAAAATTACCTGCACTTCTGTAAGATTCTCCTCAAGTGTGACCCCTCTGTTCACATCCTCAGAAACCTGAAAATCCCCTTGCTGATGCAGTTCGGTGGCCGAGCTACAGGCCTGCTCTTTGAAGTCCTTCAACTCAAGAAGAGTGTCTTGTGTCTTTTCTCCAAGTTCAGATTGTATCGCAGGTACAGCATCTTCGGTTTTTCTAATCCGGGGCTTAACATGCTTAGGATCTTGGACCATCTGAGGAATTTCAGGTCTGCTGGGGTTCACTACTTGCTCTTTCTTCTCTACGAGCAGCTCTCTAGCCGTGCAGATGCTTTCTTGAAGGCGAGCTCCATCTTTAGCCAGCGCCTGGAGGTTTTCTAGACCTGCAATGCTGGCTAGAAGATTTATATGCTGCAGTAAAGCATCAGCTTGCTTTGCCTCTGCTTGCAGCTGCTCTGATAACACCTGTCAGTCAAAATGGAAGGATTAGCTGCTCAAAAAACATCTTTAGGCAAATGTAGATCAAAATGGGCCAAAACAGAACTTCACTGCACAGCTGAATTACATTTGAATGCTTTCTCAGCTTAGTCTTAAAGGAGAAGTCCACTTCCAGAACAACAATTCACAAATAACCTACTCACCCCCTTGTCATCCAAGATGTTCATGTCTTTCTGTCTTCAGCTGTGAAGAAATTATGTTTTTTGAGGAAAACATTTCAGGATTTTTCTCCATGTAATGGACTTCATTGGTGCCCCGATTTTGAACTTCCAAAATGTAGTTTAAATGCCGAGGAAGAATGATCTTATCTAGCGAAACGATCGGTCATTTTTTTTTTTTTCTGAATGTCCAGTTTTTTATTAAGTTACCTGCTGTACCTCAATAAACTCCCCACTGGAAGGGTTTCAGGGCAAGCACGGCGGATACAACTCAAGCCACTTTTTGATCTTTTATTTGCGTACACATACACGGGTTCCATCAACAAACTAGGCAGCCTGAATATTAACGCTACACTAGTTCATCAGTTAGCCATGTGACGTTTTCCTTCACTTAACTACACAGTTGTTAGGTTATAAACCGGCAAGCGTACCAGCCCTGATTAACAACAGACTGAGAGAGAGGAGAAAAAAAAACGGCGCTTACGCACTGACGCGTAAACAGACGTACTCTAGCTGCTAGGAACGACACTAAACATATCTGCAAGCTAGTAGAATTGAAACATATATGAAATATAACATAAATGTACCTGCATTAAAATTAAGATGGTAAATATACACATTTATTTCTACGACTGCCCTGGAACATAATGACATCTATCTTTTATAATACACGTATGCAAAACAATAGTGACACCTGCTGGAAAGCCTTACACCTCCCACTTGGCCTACTGATCTTCTGCTTCAAGGAGGCCACCATAACCAAACAAGTCACTTCCATTTATGAGATCCTCACCATGAGTTATCCTTGCTGACATTACGATCACCTTTACCGAAACACACCATCAGCCTCGGAGAGGATGGTGGCGGGGAAAGTCTCAATCCTTCACCGAAACACACCATGGTGGGGATTCCTTATCAACCGAAACACACCATGGTGGGGATTCCTTATCAACCGAAACACACCATGGTGGGGATTCCTTATCAACCGAAACACACCATGGTGGGGATTCCTTTATTGCTCCTCTACTGGAAGCAGAACCACCAACCTCCTAACATCCCTGTGGAGGGTGGTGGAGGGATAGTTCTCTTCACCTCGGTTTCTTTTGGACCGTCCGTCGGTGACTGGACAACTCCGACATGTTGTCACCCTCACATCTCGTACTACACCCCTCGCGTCAGGACACACCTCCACTACTCGACCTAGCTTGAACTGGCCCCTCAGCGCGTTTTGATCAGCTAACCATACCAGATCACCTGCTGCAATATTCCTAGCAGGTGCATGCCACTTCTGGCGGATGTAGAGGTTCGGGCCTGCCAGCTGACTCCATCTCATCCAGAACTTATCAACCTCAATCTGAATTGATCTCAGACGCACAAAAGGGTAAGTTGGGTATTCAAATCCCCGGGAGTCCCCCTTGGGTCCTGCTCGACCGAGCAGAAGCGAGTTGGGAGTGATTACTTCCACGGCCTCATCTTGTACCTGAGCCCTGGCGCCGATAGGTCTTTCATTTGACAGATTAGCAGCCAGATACAGAAGGGTCTGGAACTCTAGGGCTGTCAAATTACATCCTATGCCAACACTACTTAACGCCCTCTTGAGTACACGAACTGCTGCCTCAGCTGCACCGTTCCGATGGGGAGAATCCGCAGGGTGAAACACCCACGTCCAGTCAGTGCCTTTAACTACCGCTTTCTTCTGGACATGATCCTTGTCGACGTTACTTAGGAACTCATAAAGTTCTTGTAATGCTGGTCTGGCGCCCACAAAGTTGGTCCCTTGGTCCGACCAGAGTTTTCTTGGGTGACCCCTAAGAGCCGTGAAACGCTGATATGCTTTCAGGAACCCTTCCGTCGACAAATCTTCCACAATGTCAGCGTGTACCGCTCTGGAGGCCATACAACTGAACATCACACCCCAGATTTTCATCTTCGTTCTTCGTCTTACAGTATCCTTAACAACATAGGGACCGAAAAGGTCCAGCGTCGTGAACTCGAATGGTGCGGCTGGGTTAGTCCGCTCAAGGGGAAGTTCACCCATCACCTGTTTGCACATCCTCGCTTTGGTTTTCCGGCAATGTATGCAAGAATCAATAACATTTCTGGCAATCCTTGAACCCCTCACCACCCATGCTTTTGTTCTAACACGGAGGAGTGTGCCAGCTACCCCTTCGTGGTTAGCTTCATGGGCCTCTCTCGTGAGAAGAGTGCTGATCCATGCTTTGTAGGGAACCAAGGGCACACTAGTCTCTTCCTGGGTCAAAGCCTGGACTCTACCATGACATCTTAGGAGCCCAGAAGCCTCATCTCTGCTAACGACGAGTCTGTTTAGTGTTGTCACCGGAAACATAACTCCATTCTGGGCGGCTAAGCACAGGTCTTGGAATGCAGCTTCACGTTCTCTTACCGTTAATGCTGCCTCCCACTTTGCTGGCTTGGAGGCCCTGCCTACATGGGCCAACCACTTCTTTACAGCTCTGCGGACATAACCAACTATTCCACAAAGTTTAGTAAGGGAACTGCACCTTGCTGAATCCACTTGGTCTATAAGCGCGGCCCCCCACAGGGTCTCCTTCTCCTTAGCCTCATTTAAGGCCAATTTCGTCCCATTTTCTGGCGATACTGAAGCCTCACTAATTCTGTCTGTGACTACTGGGTCTTCACTACCAGGGGAGCCAGGATTTAACCAATTCTTGGCTTGAGCTCTGGTAAGGACAGCTGAAAAGGCCTTTTTCTGGAGTTTACTCACTACCTCTCTAGCATCCGTTGCCACTTCTGAAGCGGACTTTATGGGCCAATCCTTGACTGGACTAGACAAAAACTTGGGACCTTCCTGCCACACAGAATTTTCTCTCAGCAGTTCAGGAGAGCACCCCCTCGTAACTAGATCAGCGACGTTAACCTCGCCTGGTATCCACCACCAATCGGTTACAGTTCCAGCCTTCTGAATCTCCCCGATTCGGTTTGCAAAGAATGTCTGGAACCCGTAGCTCTCTCTCTGGATAGCCCCAAGCACCGTCTGACTGTCAATGAAATGATACCACTTTTCCACGTCCAATCGTCCATGTTTCAACACGTACCCCTTCAGACGTGTGGCAAAGACAGCTCCACATACCTCAGCCTTGACTGCATCACCTTTCTGGTTGAGGGGAGTTAACTTAGCCTTTGACTCCACCAGCCGAGTGACCACACCCTCCGACGTCTCCCATCGCAAGTACAACACTGCACCATAGGACTCACAGCTCCCGTCAGAAAACGTGATCCCCCAGGGTCTGCCCTTCCACCCAGAAGGCGTAAGACTTCTGTAGAACTTAATGCTACTCAAACGAGCGTACTCCTTAAACAGCTCAATTGCCTTTCCTCTGAGCTTGTCAGACAGAGGCTCATCCCACGTATCTTTAGTAAGCTTGCCAGCCTCCTGGAAGGCTCTTCTCACAAGGATTACTCCTTTCTGTTTCACAGGAGTCACTAAACCGATCGGGTCATACAATCCAGCAATTTGGCTCAGTAAAACACGACGAGTTAGTGGGATTGGTGTTTTTATTTCTACTTCTTCCTCAGTAAGGTCAATTTCAGTTCTCATCTTCTTCTTCCTACTGGAGAAATTGATAGAGACCATTACAAAGAGTTTATCCTCTTGCACAAGATAACCAACCCCCAGGGCTTTGTTGTCCTCCTCCCTTAACTGGTTGGGCAACGTCAGAGTCAATGGTATGGGTTCTGCCCCGTCCCTCCTCCCACTCTGACCAGACCGAACCCAAGGCTTGAGGTAGAAGCCTCCCGCTTTCAGTATCTTTTCCACCCCATCTTGAATTTTGTCTAGACGGTGTGGGTCATTGTGGGACGTAAGGAGGTCATCGACATAGGAGTCTTCCTCGATGACCCTTCTTTCCTCTTTCATCTCAAAGAACTGTGGTAACTTTGCGGTCTCACGCATAGCGACCTGCGCAATACACCCTGCAGGTTTGTCCCCCATGTTCACTCTCACAACAGCATAATCCTCTACCTCATCCCCCGGTGAGTCTCTCCATAGGAATCGATGCACATGGACTTCTTGTTCCTCCAACCAGATCGAATTATACATCTTGGTAATGTCTCCGATGGCTGCATGTTCTCCTTCCCGGAATCTGAGGAGCACCGCCCTAATGGGGTTCAGAACATCGGGGCCTTTGAGCAGAATGCTATTCATACTAACCCCTCCGAACTCCTGGCTGCTATTCCAGACAAGTCGTATAGGCGTGGTCGCCGAATGGGGGTTTGGGGCGATTAAGTGACTTACCCACCACACAGCACCTTTCCAACTGTCCATAACATCCTTAGTGAGCTTAACAGCAGCTCCCCTCTCTACCATCTCATGGACTTGTTTCAGGTAAACCTCTTTCCACAAAGGGTCTCTCATGAGTCGCTTCTCAGTCCTTAGGAATGTTGCTTCCACAGCCTTTCGGTTGTTAGGAAGAGAGACTGGGTCTTCCTTCCAAGGGTACTTCGCATCCCAGTGGGGTTGGTTGCTGTGAGCATCTCTCTCTCTGAAGGTTAAACCTGCCTTTATTACTTCTAGTTCTTTCTCTTCAGCCAGGGATATCTCCTTTCCTCCCGGTGAGCACTTCCCACAGCGACATCCTCCACAGATTGGGTCACAGGCAGCACCGATACTGTCCCATTTTAGCCACTCAAGGATCTCTTTATTGCACGCTGCTGTCGTCCGAACCCCTACTCTACTTCCTTGCTCCAAATGGCCTCCTGGCCTTCCCACAAAGTGTTCTTCAACTTTGACGGCTACCGTCTTCATTGAACGAGCAAAGTGCGTCTTCGACCGCCCTGCAGCCACCTTCACTACTTTGAAGAGGTCTGGGTGCACACCACTCACAATCTTGCCTAGAGGACCATCCCACAACACTAGATCACCGACCCTTTGCAGTCTTTGCGGAGCTAATCGGCCTTCACGAGTGCTGATTAATAAATCGATCCTTTTTGGGCGGGCCAGTTCTCCTGGCTTCACATCAGGGAAGAACTGCTCTAGCCGCTCCGATTTAACCACTTTATCCACTCTGGCGATGTCTTCCATCCCATAACAAATCATCTCGTGGAGTCTCAGGGTACCACGGGAGGTCCACACTTTTATTTTCACGAGATACCTCCTTGTATCAACTTTCACCTTCATCGTGCCGACACCATACACAACAAGAGAGATCGGTTCACCGGTCAGCCCGAGCCTTTCCGCAGCCTGGTGTGTAATGTAATTCGTATCAGAAGCGAGATCGACCAAAGCTCCAAGGCAGTCTCCTCTCTTTGTCGTAACAGGTACAATCATCATTAGGACTGGGTGTTCCTTTAAGCCACTCCGTTCTATTAGACTCTTCCTAGAGCACACGGTTGATGTTGCCTTGTTAGTACAAGCACTACGGACGGCCTCCAACTGGTGGGGAGTCAGTCCCAACCCAGCGAACACAGCTTCTTGCTCCTCTGTTGGGCCTTGAGTTCCCTTCTTTTCCTCTACTTTGTTTTCCCTCCTAGCGGTGTCCTTCTTTGCTGATACCCTATGGCAAAGGAAATAGTGGTGGTCTGCTGGGGTGTCGCCTTTCTTACACTCTTCCTTCCGACAGAGAAACTTTGAAGTACAGTCACCCTCGACTCCGTGAACATCCAAGCACTTCACACATGCTTTTACCTTTTTTACTTGAGATTTCTTCTCTGACAGACTAGCCTTTCTGAAAATTTTACAACGAAACAGTTTGCCTCCGTGATCTCCATCACCGCACATGGCACAGGGTAATTGCTTGGAATCCCTTTTAATTTCACTTGCTGAAGTCTTAGTGAACGACTTCTTCTCTCTCCATCTGTCACCTGGTTTCTCCCGGTGGCTTGATCTCTCAGGAGCATTAGCAAGCCATTGTTTACTGGGTAGTAACTGCTCCAGCCTCACGAGCAACGACTTTTGGTCTCCCAGGAACATCAAAAGCCTGTCGAAACGGTTTCCAGGATGGACGTCATTCACGGGGTTTCTCGCACACATGAGCCACTCTCTTTTCATAACATCGGGGAGCTTACCCTCCAAGGACCGAATCACTAATTGATTCCTCACAGCGTCTTCACACCCCAAATCTGTGAGATCTAATACTGCCCTCTCCACTGCAAGAATCAACTCTAACGTTTCTCGTGGCTGATGGTTCTTTACAGCAGGCCGTAACTGTAATTCCAACACGATCTCTTCGGCCGTTTGTGCTTTGTCGCCATAACGGTCTTCCAGTTCCCTGAAGATATCGTTTGCATCTCTGCAGTGCAACAGCCTGAGGTCACTTTTTACAGACTCACTTATACTGTCTAGTAAGTGAAGTTTCTTGCATTCCTTTGACCCCGTAGGTTCCGCTTGTGCCTGGATACTTTCCCATTCAGCCTTCCAACGCCAATAACCTCTCCTGTCCCCGGAGAATTTAGGTAAGCTTATAGGTGTGAGCCTTATTCTTGGTTGGGCCCACTGAGGGCTGGTTTCCCCACTGGCATACAAACCAGGGCCACTATACGGCACACTACTACTTTGTTCCAATCTGAGATCGACTGGCGAAGTAGCACGATCGTTCAACATTCGTGGTATGCTGGCAGGAGTTGAAGGTAAGGTAAAACTGACTCCAAGTCCACTATCGGACTTTATTGACTGCAGAATGGGCTGTAACGTTTGTTGGGGGGCATTGTGCGTGGTGCCTGCTACATACCTGCTCTGAGAATGACTAATGACTGTAGAACCTTGAGCAACACAGGTAGGAATGCTTGCACTGTCTGCAGACATGAACGAAGGAGAGCTCGTAGCATCTACAGTTCTCCGCCCCTCAATGGGCGGATTAATAACGGCAGGTTGACCGTTAACCGGTGGAGTAGCGATAGCAAGGGTTGTTGGTTGGGTAAAGGTGATACTACCTGCATCTGTAAGGCTGTCGATCCCTGTTATGACATGCCCACTGACTGGGTCATCGCCTTTCTCATCTTCGCCCTCTGCGTCCTCACCATTTCCTTTTATTTCTCCACTGTTCTCCCTCATAACCTCATCCTCATGTCTGTATGCCCACCCGTCTATCAGTTGCTCCTTATCCTCTCTCAATGATAAAAAGAGCATCCATTTGTCTCTTCCAAGTGGCCGATAATCTCTCCAAGTATACACAGCCTCCTTGAGTTCATGGAGTTTCCTATCTAGTTTACTACTTTCGACCCTCTGCTGCGTCCATGGCACTTTACTTGTGCCGAGCGCCTCAGCTCGATCAAAAGCAGACTTGAACTGTGCCACTAGAGTGTCTATGTCTGGTCCTGCATACTTAGACCACAGCAATTCCATGATCTTCTCCTCAGTTTCAAGGAATTTTTGCTCGCTGGCCTCTCTTTTCGCTATAGCATCCAGCGACTCACTGTTGTCACCTGTAGAGTCTATCTGGCTTCGTGCATCAACATACTCATTATTGGCATCAAGGAGCTTGTTATAATCGTCCCTCAATTTTGCCAACTCTTCTGACAGCTCAACTTCACGTAAACGGCCGGCACTAACTTCAAGGCGGTTTATCCTAGTTGTAAAGGTCCGTTGCGCGTTTGAGCGTTTCCGCTTTAAACTCTCCAGATCTGGTGTGTCATCTGCCATTTTGTCCCCGGTGATCAGAATCACTTTTTTAGCAAAAAGATTCGTTCAGAAGAATCGACTTAAAGATTCGTTCAGCTGTCGCGGTTGATAGCTTCGTTTTTAGCCCCGCAGCTATTATTATCCACACCGTTTTACTCACGATTGTATCAGTTGTTTAGTCCTTCAACAGCCCCGTTAGCTTTTGACTTCAGCTCCTCCGTTGCAGTGGTGTTAACGGCCGCTTCCTTTTCAGAATATGGGTCTCCGATCCCGACGTCGGTCATCAACGATTGCTTATCCTCCGCTCGGCGTCCGTGAATTTTCTAACACGGCTCCGACAACGGTTTATAACTGTCCAGTTTTTTATTAAGTTACCTGCTGTACCTCAATAAACTCCCCACTGGAAGGGTTTCAGGGCAAGCACGGCGGATACAACTCAAGCCACTTTTTGATCTTTTATTTGCGTACACATACACGGGTTCCATCAACAAACTAGGCAGCCTGAATATTAACGCTACACTAGTTCATCAGTTAGCCATGTGACGTTTTCCTTCACTTAACTACACAGTTGTTAGGTTATAAACCGGCAAGCGTACCAGCCCTGATTAACAACAGACTGAGAGAGAGGAGAAAAAAAAACGGCGCTTACGCACTGACGCGTAAACAGACGTACTCTAGCTGCTAGGAACGACACTAAACATATCTGCAAGCTAGTAGAATTGAAACATATATGAAATATAACATAAATGTACCTGCATTAAAATTAAGATGGTAAATATACACATTTATTTCTACGACTGCCCTGGAACATAATGACATCTATCTTTTATAATACACGTATGCAAAACAATAGTGACACCTGCTGGAAAGCCTTACACTGAAAATAACATTTTTTATATTTTTTAAGCACAAAAGCTTGTGTAGCACAGGCTCTGGGATGGACAGGCTCAGGCTCTTTGGAGGTTCAAATGCAGGGCACCAATGAAGTCAATTATATGCAGAAAAATCCTGAAATGTTTCCCTCAAAAACCGTAATTTCTTTACGACTGAAGACAGAAAGACATGAATATCTTGGATGACAAGGGGATGAGTAAATTATTTGTAGATTGTTGTTCTGGAAGTGGACTTCTCCTTTAAAGTATAAACATTCACCTGGATGGTTTTGAGGACCTGTGGGCTTTCAGGTGTGGTCAGAGAGGTCAGCGCATTTGTGATAGTCTGAATGGAGGACAGGTGATCTGCGATATCAGACGCCACCTTTCCCTTGGCAGCTTCCAGCTGTGTAAAAACATCACTGGTCTCAGAAAAGAGCTCCTTCACCTCTGCCATCTTCTTCCTCAGCTGGCTCTCAATCACCTTTAAAAATGAACAACAGTGAATCTGCTGAAATTTGAAGAGTGGTTAATGAGCTAGACTGGTTAACACTAACTAATAAATGAGGTTTATCTATAAAACACAACATACCACATAATTTTTGCATAGAAATGTCATTACACTTTGTCTAGCATTCACTTAAAGGGGATATTAGACATCCATTTTCCACAAGTTGGTATGATTCTTGAAATGTCTGCAAAATACTCTGGTTAAAATTCCTCAGTTGTCAGTGTAAAACAACAACCTTTTTAACTTGTCAAAAACTGCTCATTCACAGCGACCCGTTTTGGTGCATGTCTCTTTAAATGATAATGAGCTCTGCTTACCCCACCCCTCTCGTTCGTTTATTGTGTATTCAGTGGCACGTTACCATCAAAAACAAAACTAATCCACTGTGTTCTCAGTGTCTCTGATGTCAGGAGAAAATGAAGACTCTTCTGTTCACTTTCACATCCGACTACAAAACACCTGTATTGCTTACAAGACATTATTGTTGCTACATCTGCTCAAGTGCAGAGAAAATGGCGGGCAACGTACAACTGGCTGAGGGTGGTAATAAGCTAATATGGCACAGTCCTTCAGCGGTCGTGGGAGGAGCCTGAGCAATATGACATCATACTGCTCAAAAAAAACAAAACGGTTTGATAATTCAGTCAGTTTAGGTTTTTTGTGGATTAAAAAAAGAGTGAATGGACTTTTCTCATTGTAGAGTGGTTGGGTCCACACATTTATATGCAAAAGTGAATCTTTGCATCCAATCTCCCCTTTAAAAAATTCGCTTTGTGAAAAGCTGTTGGTTTGTCTGAAAATCACCTGTAGCTCCAGTGGGAATTCGCGACTCTGCAGAAGCTCCTGGATCTCCGAAGATCTGCGATGAAAATGTTCAATGTTCTCCTCTTGAAGCCTGAGCTCATCCTGTGTAAAACATTTATTTTTGGCACAGATATGAAAGTTATTTAAAAAAAAAAAAAAAAAAGTTTTAATCGAAGACTTCACCATTTATGTAAGTCTACTATACATGTAAAACGTCTCAACTGTTCAAAAGTTTGGGGTTAGTAAGATTTTTTTTAAATATATTTCTGAAAAAAAAGGCTATATATATTTGATCAAAAATACAATAAAATCAGTAAAATGTAATTTATTCCTATGATGGCAAAGCTGATTTGTTTAGCAGTCATTACTCCAGTCTTCAGTGTCACATGATGATTCAAAAATCATTCTAATATGCTGATTTGCTGCTCAAGAAACATTTATTATTATCAATGTTGAAAACAGTTGTTTAATATTTTTTGCGGAAATTATGACATATATTTCTTTCTGGATTCTTTAATTAAGAGAAAGTTCAAAAGAACTGCATTTATTGGAAATATAAATATTTTGGGTTTTTTTTGCCTTATTTGCTCTTGATCAATTTAATGCATACCTTATTTAAAATAAAATCTTGACCCCAAACATTTGAACTGTAGTGTAAATATCACTAACAATATCATGTTTCTTTTCCATAAATGTTTACTTGATTACAAGTTACAATTATTTATTTTTTTTTACTCCAAGATTCTGAATAGTATAGTGTATAATGTTTTTTATTTCACATAAATGCTGATCTCTGGGGGGGAAAAAAAGACTCTACTGTTTTAAATATTGAAAATAATAATAAAAATGTTTCTTGAACAGCAAAAGAACATATTCGAATGATTTCTGAAGAATCATGTGACACTGAAGACTGGAGTAATGACGCTGAAAATTTTTTAAACGCATTTACGCATTTAAATAGAAAACAGTTATTTTAAATAGTAATAGTTTTTGCTGTATTTTGGATCAAATAAATGCAGGTTTGGTGAGCAGAAGAGACGTCTTTAAAAAAACATTAAAAATCTTACTGTTCAAAAACTTTTGACTGCTAAGTGTATATGTTTGACAGTTACACCTAAAATTGTTTGTCAACTGACGAAGGTTTTACCTGCATGGCAGACACATCCTGCTCTGTCTGAAAGGGGTGTGACTCTGCAAGTGTCATTAGCTTTTGGGCGCTCCAGCCCTCCACCTCTCCAGCCAATAGTAGGAGTTTCTCCCAAAGAGAAAAGCCAGCTTGAAGGTTGTCCAAATGACAGTCTGTCTTCTCAGTGACCTGAAATAGCAGGTTAATGCCAATACTGAACATAACTGAAAGAGAGTGAGAGTATTTATATCATACTATAGCATTACTGAGGGAACATACATCAAGCCAGCGGTCCATAAGGGTGTCAGCCTCACTCTCAAATGGAGCTTCTGCACAGTCTGGGATCCTTCTCATCAGAGACTGGAGCTGTCGACACACAGCTCTGAACTCCTCCACCCCGTCCCCAAGACCACTGAGATCTGACTTTAAACTGGTCACCTGAAAACACACACACAACATAAATAGTCAGGCAGTTGTATGCATTTTACAAAATATCAATGTGCAGTTAATACTAAAGATGATCTAAAATGAAGTGGTTAATACTGCCATCTGCAGTCCACCAAGAAAGGAAGCACAAGATCTTTGTACCTTACTGATCAGGAGCTGTAGGTTGTCTTTGCCCATATATGAGGCCTGATCACCAATAGTCTGCTCTGCTTTCTGTAAAGTGCTGCCTAAGCGATTTCGGCAGCTCTGGAACTTCTTCAGTAGTTCGCTTAGAGAGACACACTGCTCACGACTGAAACAGAAGCATGAAAGCAATGTGTCCATTTAGCAATAAGTGCAGAAAAATGGCATTTCACAAAGAGCTTTTATGTGTTTCTCATCACCTCTCTGTGACTGCTCTGTGTGCGTTTTCCCATTGTGTCTGCAGCTCGCTGATGCCTGTGTCTGAGGTGTTTGTCTGTGCACAAGTACTTCTCAGATCCTGAATTTCTGAGCGTAGTGCAACCAGTTTGCTTTCAGTGTCTGTCAGGAAGCGTAACCTGAGAAAGAGAGAGACACTAGTGAGACAGATGCATATTGTCTTTATTGTAATCAATTTAGAGACATAAAATTCTCAGAAGTCATTCCACATTTTTTTAAACTGAATCTGAAATGGATCAAATTCAGGCATTAAGCAAAGGTGAAAGCACTAATGCATCAATCACAAAATTATTTTGATTTATATTATCTACATACATACATATCTATTTATACTGTAGTGAAAGTTTATTTTATATTGTACATTACAACTTGTTTCATTATTTTAGTATGAATTAAATTAAAATTAAATTAAATATGCTTTGGAAATACTGGATGCAAAACAGGAAATGCAGCCCTATTTTTTAAATTGTATTTTAATTTACATTGTAGATAACAATTGTTATTTTAATTAACATACCTAGCACTAATTAAAAAAAAAAACTCAACTGCAATATACAATATAAAATAAATTAAATGATTTCTAAAGCACATTTAAGTTATTGTAAGCAAAATTAGAGGAAAAAGTTTTATTATACAGATTTTTTAATTGTATATTTAAATTATTATTTTAATACATATTACTAGATTTTTTTATTTAATCTTGAAAATAACAATTGTTATTTTTAATTAACATAACTACATCTTGTTTTAATAAATCAAATGATATAAAAAGGCACTAATAATGTTCATTAATAAAAAACAACAACTGCAATATACAAAAAAATAAATTAAATGATTTCTAAAGCACATTTAATCTACTGTATGCAAAACAAGTGGAAAAAATAAGCAATCTTGTTATATATTTTTTTTGTATATTGCAATTGCTATTTTAATAAACATTACAAGTTTAATTTCATTTAATTTAACCTTGAGAATAATGTATACAAAAAAACAAACAAACAAATAAAAAAAAACAAAGTAAAAAAAACAGAGAAGCAAAGTCTGCTCACCTGTGCTGTAGTGCAGGAAGTGTGGGCTCCTTCAGCCCATGTTTTTCGAGTGCCGTCAGCACCTCCCTCAGGGCGACCTGCAGGCCCATCCTCTTCCTACCGACTGCTCTGTCCCTCTGTTCTCCCTCCACTCTTCCTTTCCCTCCTCTGTCAGATTGCTTCAGCCCTACAGCTAGTCTGGCCTCAACCTCTTCGGTACGCAAAGCCAGAGCTGACACCATCTCATTACAGCTGCCTGCTTTATCATCCAGAGTTATTCTCAAACCAGCATCATCCAGTAATCGGTCTAGCTGAACCGATTCTTCCCTGGCCTGCTGAAGGCTGTGCCGGATGGAGACTAAACTGCGATCTGACGTGCTGTGAGCTCCACTGAGGTCGGCACTCACCTGCTGGAGATGGGATAGGAGTTTCACAAGGCCCACCAGGGCCGATTCACTCTTTCTCAGACATTGCCTTTGCTGCTCCAGGCATTTTGTGCGGTCATGGAGAGTTTTGGGAAGCAGGGGAAGATGAGCTTGGAGCTCAACGTGACTCAGATCAGCAGCGTCGCTAACAGAACCTCCACTATTAAGCAGAAACAGCTCTTTCTCGATACGTTCATCTAGACGCTAAATAAAAAAAACAAAGAGATCAGTTTGAACATGCACATCAGTCCATGTATATGGATATGCTTTGTCAGCTGTCCGATTAGCTGGTTGTGAGCTGTGAAAAACTACAAGTCTTTGGTGGCTAACGTACCTTTAGGTCTTCATGTAGATTTCTGGGATCAGCAATGGCAAAGTTTCTAATATTCAGAGGTTTCTGACTGATCTGTTTGATCTGATCAGAAATCAGTCTGATCTGATTGTCCGCGGACTCCAGCAGCTCTACTGCAGTTTCAAGGGACTTTACCCTAAGCAATATACAAAACAACATTACAATTGTGCCACTTGCACACTTATGCCTAATAGTAGCTCTGCTCCAAAATCTAGCAAGCTCCTTTGCAACATGGTCATAAGCGACACCTTTATAAGTGACAGATTTGGACATGTTTGGCCTCTCAGGTTTTATCTGCACTTTTAACTTTATATACGTCCAAATGTAATTTGTGTCATTGCGCATTTTTCCTTATCCACAGAGTTTGTCTTAGTGCATTCTGGATTGCTTAAATGTGTCTCACCTGGCCTGAATACACATCTGTTGTTCCCTCCACTGTTGAATGAGCTGAGCTTTCTCCTGCTCCATGTTACAGCCATCTTCCATGTGCTGAGAGCTCTGTGAATCTTGAAGCTCAAACTCACACCACAGAGCCTCTGTCCGGTCCTTAAGTGCCTAAAAGAGCAAATAGCTATTTGTATACAAAATGCACCCTAAATGCAAGAAAGTGGTGAAGGAGACTAACCAGGAGGTGCTGGAGTTGACTCCTCAGTGAGTCAGCAGAGATACTAGCATTGCCGCCAGGGCTGATGGGAAACTCTGATCCCAGCTGCTGACTGTTGTTAAGCAGTTGCTGCTGGAAGACTGACTGAACAGCACTGTAGCTAAAAATTAAAAAACAAAAAAAACATATGCATATAATAAAATATATACATAAAGTGCTCATAAAGAGTACTTTTTACATTTTAATAAAAAAAAAATAATCAATACGATTTAAATGTTTTTTTTTTATTTATTTATTTCATGAAGTAATCATTACAAGCATTTTAAAAAAGTGGCAGCATATAAGTTGCATACAGAAAGGTCCTAAAATTGATTTTAAGAAAGTCATTTACATCCTTAGTATTGGCAAAGTAGGGAAATGTAAACATTTCTCAAAGGTAACTTGTATCAAAACTGTTTACCTGCTCTGAGCTTCCTCTGTGGTATCCTTCTCTTCCTGTGCTAAACAGGGGTGGATGACGGTCCTCTCTGGTATGTGTTTTATCTCCACAATGTCTGTCTGGACAACAGCCTATGAGAGAACGACCACAGCGTCATTACAAGAAGGGGTCAAATGACCCCAGAACAAGCAAATACACTCTTCAGCAGCCCTAGCCAATCTTAGCAGATTAACTCCTCTGAGCTGTCCATGTGCTTAAGAAGGTCAACGACATCCAATCAGAGCTGAGAAGTTCTCATAAGGTTTATCTCCGTGTTTGGCTACAAGCAAACTTGACCATGCCGAGAAAACGTGCCATGTTAACACCAGGCAGATATAGGGCTCACAGATGCTCAAGTACCTGCTAGTGTACAGTCATGCTGGTGTAAGACACTAAGAAAGTATAATAAAAGATACTATTTAAAAAAAAAAAAAAAAATACTACATTGATCAAAAAGAGCTAAAACATTAACGCTTCGCAAATACAGCCATGCAGCACATGATCACGTGTACCTGTGAGTGGACGTGGCTTAGGTCATCAAGCAGTACAGTCTTTCCCAGCAGGACACTATCCTTGACTGCTCCCACCCTGCTGTGAACACACATGCACATGTTTACTTAGATATGTAAATGACATACAGTACCACAGACATTTACAGTATATAAAGTTAGCTATAATTACTATATATACTAAACCCCTAACACTTAAACTGTTTATGTACTTTAAATAAAAACATACATTTAACCATAAGATTCCACCTCAGTCAGTTTTTCTATTCTATTATACGTGTATTAACTGTCACTTTTAATCCATTTAAAGGGATAGTTCACCCAAAAATGAAAATTCTGTCATTAATTACTAACAGGGAAGAGAAGAAATCAAGCCGTTATTTTTATTTTTTTTTTTTTGTGCACAAAAAGTATTCTTGTAGCTTCATAAAATTAAGGTTGAACCAACGAGGGTTAGGGTTAGAAACCAACCAGGTTTTAACAACGTCCTTACTACCTTTCTCGGCCTTGAATGAGTCAGTTGCGTTGCTGTCTATGGAGGGTCAGAAAGCCCTTGCATTTTATCAAAAATATCTGTGTTCCGAAGATAAACGAAGGTCTTACGGGTTTGGAATAACATGAAAGTGAGAAATTAATGACAGAATTTTCATTTTTGGGTGAACTATCCTTTCAAGCTCACTAAGACTGCACTGATTAAAATACAGTAAAACAGTGATATTGTGAAGTATTACAATTTAAAATAACATTTCTAATTTATTTTTCAGTGTCTCATGATGCTACAGAAATCATTCTACTATGCTCATTTGGTGCTCAATAAAAATGACTGTCAATAATGAAAATGTTGTACTAAAAACAATTTATTTTAAATATATTGTTATACAAAAATTGCATTAAAATTGTCAAATGCATTTCTTTTCATTTGTATTTCTAAAACATCAGAATAGATATTATTAATATAAAATAAGACAGGGCTGCACGATAAATCGCATGCAATTGTCAAGAGCATCTAGTCAGTAAAGCCGGTTCTGTGATTAGTAGTAAATCTTCATCACTTGCGTTCAGCTGGAACGGCAAAATCACGTTTATAATTGAATGCGATTCATCTGCGCTTACGAACATGATATTGTGTAGCTTGTCAGTGATCTACGGCTCTGTGTATTGATTGCCACTCCAGCTGAACGCACGTGATGGACATTTACTGCTAATCACAGAACCGGCTTTACTGTCTAGATGCGCATGGCAAACGCATGAGATTTATCACGCAGCCCTAATATAAGAGGTATTTTCATCATTATATATCCCCAAAATTTCCATTTCATTTCTTACGTACCCATCCTGGCATGGTGTCAGGTCACTTGTGGAGTCTGTGTGGTGCTGAGCGCTCTCCACCCTCTTTGCGTCTGCCTGCAGACTCTCTGTAATTCTTCTCAAGGCTTCCAAATGCACTGAACGCTCAGCTGCTGTTGCACATACCTGAGGTTTAAACCCAAAACAAATTAACTGCAAACTCTCGACAATAATGATACAATGACATGTATTTTTATCTATATAGATCAAACTATAAAATTTGACTATTACAAAAAATATTCTAAAAAAAATTGATTACAATCGTGGTTTGGGGAAGCTCATCAATATTTACACAAATTGGAGTTAATATTAGTCAGAAAAATCTCTTTGTCCTCTTTGTGGTGCATAAGTAATGGCCATTTAGAAAGGAAAAATCCCATTGCAGGTAATGAGACTAGATGTGACAAGAGAGAAATGCTGATTATACAGCTGAAAGGAAAACAAGTAACCGTCTATATCAACCTGTCAAAACATGCATGCAGTCAATAAATGATCCCAGTTACAAAAAAAAAAAAAAGCCACTTTAGAAGATTTAATCATTATAAAATGATAAAACTGAGCTTTAAATAAAAACTACTAAATAAGGTAACTTTCAGAGACTTACAGGAATAAACTCAATAAAATAGTAGAGAACTCATGTAGTGGGTAAGTGTTACAGGTACAGAGCAAAGAAAAGACTAATGTGGATTTAATGCAATTATGTTCACATGCAGAGGCATGTAGACTAAGGAATGTGTTAGCTGCACACACAAACAAAATTACGCTGCCTAGATAACAGGACAGGGTGTTATCTATAGTGGATCCATTAAAAGACGCTGTGATTTAATCCATAATGCTGGGACAAAGTAACAAAGACCATGGTGGCATTGGTCCATCCAGACTGCTGGTTGATCTACCCAGTATCAGAATATAGCAATGATTAACAAAAAAATCTAAAGAGTAATAGACTAGACACATGCACTGTATCACATTGCAGTATGCATGCATGTATTTTTTTATTTTTTTTAAATAATAACTGTCCATACATGCCCACATGTTTTAAATGTGCAGTGTGTACATTTTAAAGGCATCTAGCAGTGAGGTTGCGAATTGCACATAGAGAAGCTACGGTGACCGACACAGGACAAAGATGTCATCGTCTGAGACAGCAGAGAGTAGCCAGTGGTAAATTAAGGAATCATATTTACTTAATTATTCAGTAAACTGATGTGTTATTGTGAATATTGCGAAACACACTCTGCAGAGCAGTTTGTCCATTTAGGGCTACTGTAGAAACATGGCGGTGCAATGTACATAGCTGTTTATGTACATAGAAATTGCTTATTCTAAGGTAATAAAAACATGTATGTATGTAAGGTCTTTATGGACCTCTGAAAACACTGTTGTGTATATTATATTGCATTTCTGCTAATAGATCCTCCAATAGATCCTCCAATGTATTTCGGCTATGTTGACAGGAAGGGACCCACAACGTTAAAAGGATAGTTCACCCAAAAATGAGAATTCTGTTATTAATTACTTTCCCTCATGTCGTTCCGAACCCATTATACCTTCATTCATCTTCAGAACACAAATTAAGATATTTTTGTTGAAACCTGAGAGCTTTCTGACCCTGCATAGACAGCAAAGCAGCTGACACGTTCAAGGCCCAGAAAGGTAGTGAGGACATCAATAAAATAGTCCATGTGACATCAGTGGTTCAAACATAATGTTATAAAGCTACAAGAATAATTTTTGTGTGCAAAGACTCTAGGGCTGCCCCCTAATAGTCGACTAACCGTTAGTCAACAAGAGGAGGCTTGGTCGACCAAAATTGTACTCGACCAAGCAGAAAAAAAAAAAAGAATTTCATCTGAAATATGTAAATAATAGCAACTTTACATGGCAGCTCAATCTAATGTTAACCTAGAAAAAGTGAAAAAGTGTCTGTGCTGAGTGTGGAAGTTGAATTGTAGCGCGCTCACAGCATGACAGATTGAGGCGCCAGTGCGGTCACTTGCTCTTAAAATACTCATGTATGTAAAATACGTAATTTATGCTTATACAGATAAAAGTAATACATCTTTTGAATCTGTAAAGACTCTACATTTATTTGTGTGCACTCATAATAACAACAAAACATTGCGGTTTTATAAAATAATTCAAGCAAACAGCATGTGCTTTCTGTCGTCTCGGTCTCCATGAACTTGAGAGTGAAACTCCGAAACTATGTGTATACTTGCCTTATAGACATGGAAAAATATATCTATAGAGAGTGTAATGTCTACTTTCAAATGAAGCAGTTCAAATAGAAAACAAATATTCTCAGATTATGTAATCAATATGAAACATGCATACAGGTACATCACTACTGTGGAGATGAGTCAGTGTCGCTGACTTCATCTCTGCAGTGTCCTTGCTGTTTTTCCCTGACACATTCATAATTATTATAATCAGCCAGTGCGCTGTGTCAAGCTTTTTTCGCATGTGCTTAAGCACTTATCAGACTAAGTAGGCAATTTTAGGCTCATTGTTATGATTTATATGGTTTACTAATACACGTGTGACTAATAGTTGACTAATGCTTCAAAAGAATGAACTCTAGTCAACCAGAAAAATCTTTAGTCGAGGGCAGCCTTAAAAGGCTCTCATGAACGCCCTTTGGATTTCATGAATGAAGTTCTAACGGATGGAACGACTTGAGGATGAGTAATTAATGACAAAATTTTCATTTTTTGGGTGAACTATCCCTTTAATCAAATGTGCCTATAAAACATTTCAGGAAAACACATGGCGTGTAAATATGAGCAAACCAATCAGATCAATCCAGTTCTGATAGGCTTGCATTTACACTATTGTACAGCTACAAGGACCATGATCTCTCTTACCTCCCACTGGGCTCTGACTGAATGAGAAAGGAGGTCCATGTCTTTGAGCTGGGCATCAGAGCAGAAATCCCCCATCCCCTTCACAGCTTCCAGAAACGTCTCCAACACCACAGGCCTGAGAAGACGTGACACCGCCTAGAGAACAGAAAGATATCAGCAAACATTAACAGCTTGTGTGTATGAGTTTCAACCAAACATGCTATTTTTAAACCAGTATTTGATTGCAAATAATTACTGGACTGAAAACTCAACACATTTTTAAATGGCCTCACCTGTTTTTTCTTGGCTTGTTTTTTAGATTTGTCTCTGGTACTAATCACAGTGATAACATCCTGTATGTGTTCCTGCAGGTGCTGTTTGGCTTTATCCAGTCTGCTCCTGGCCAGAGCTTGAGCTCTGGCATACACCTCATTCTGTACTGGGACATGGGGAACACCTTGAGCCTCTGATGGCTGTGGAAAGCTGTGACTTCTAGATAGAACACTTTGTCTTTGGTGTAGGGTTGTCACGGAGGTTTGAGGTTGCCATTTTGCTGGTGAAGCAATTTGCTGTTCGATTGGTGTTCTTTGTTGAGTCTCTGTTACCAGTGTTTGCAAAGTGCTTGGGCAGGTTGCAAGTGAGGCTACAGGCAGAGTTTGTGATGGCTCATGGGGCTGAGGAAGACTGTGACTTTTGGCCAAAACCTTTTGTCTTTGGTGAGGGGTTGCCAAGGAGGTTTGAGGTTGCCATTTTGGTGGTGAACCAAGATGCTGCTCAACTGGCATTCTGAGTTGAGTCACAGTAACCGATGTAAGCAACGTGCTTGGGCTGGATATAGTTGAAGATAGTGATTGCAGAGGGTTTGATTGTACATTGCCACTGATTTGGCTTGAGTCTACAGAGATAACCTGAACATCTGATGGTCCAAAGCTTCTGGCTTCACCTGAGTCTACAGAAATAACCTGGAAAGAGTCTAATGGTCTAAATTCACTGGTTTGGCTTGAGACAACCTGTAGCTCAGATGGTCTAAAGTCACTAGTTTGATTTGGGTCTACAGAGACAACCTGTAAAGTGTCTAAGGGTCCAAAGCCACTATTTTGGCTTAAGTTTGCTGAGGCAGCTTGAAGGTCTGATGGTCCAAAGCTGCTGGTTTGGCTCGAGTCTACAGAGATCAGTTGAACTTCAGTCTGAGGTTTCATTTGAATCTTCCTGCCAACAACAGTTGACAGCAAAGGCTGTTTGAGCTCTGCATGCTGTACTTGGCATACAGCTTTCCTTTGGTCTTTTGGAGATTTATCATGAACTTGGGGCTTTACACCTTGGGTGGCTTCCAATTGTGACTGCACCTGAAAAGAACGAAGTTCTTGGGTTTGAGGTTCTGTTAGGCTCTCTAGAGAAAGTTTACCACTTTGGAAAAACATCTGATGGTGTTGAATGATTCTAGTTTGGGATTCAGGCTGAGAATGTGCCTGCACAAAAACCTTGGAAGCAGGCTCCGCACCATCAGGCTGTCCTTCACGCTTCACTCCATGAGAACTGAGCATCTCAGTAACCTCCTGAGAGACATACAGAAGGGTGTGAGAAGTTATAACTTCAACATTTTAAACACTATTAGCCAATGCTGGTCTGCAATGAAATTCACCTGACAGTGCAAGACAGTCCGTTTCAGTCGGTCTTGTATGGCTGATGTGCTGAGGTAAGGTAGGGAGGAGTTCTTTTGCATTGATGTCACAAGCATCTGCAGGTCTTCACCTTCTGTCACCACCTGTCCTTCCAACTGTAGACCTCTGGAGAACAGGCCCTGCAATGGGAATCAAAAGAGACAAGATTGTGAAAGCACTGTTTTAATCAACCAAATTAATTCAAGAACTTAGTTTCTTAGTTGCTCTGCTCACTTTGGCCCTGGGATGTGGCCCCCGTTGGCCTCTAAGTTTCCTTTCTTTTAGGTGTTGGCAGAACTCTTGGGCTTCTGTGCCCCAGTTTTCAAGCTCAGCCAGCCTGCCCTCGAGCAGAGATGCCGGTTTCTGGAGTCTCTCACACACCTGATCCACCCGGGTCAAAGTCTCAAATGTCTGCCAAGGAAAATGTCCACAGATTTGTTCAGTTCCTAGTTAAATCAATTATTTTGTTGGTTGACAGTCCAACATAGTAGAAATAGGATTATAGGATTGCAACAATAAATCAATGCATCACAAATCGAGAAATGATTCTGGATTCTCTCTCAAATGGATTCCAAGCTTAGTTTTTAACAGCAGGTGGTACTGCATGCTTTAGAAACAGCCGTACTCTGTTTGCTTCCAATTCCTTACACACACTTGAACCTAAAATAATCATTCACAAAAGTTCAAAAAGGTTGAAGCGAATTACAACGGTGTTCACAGCGGGTTTACCGTTGAAACAAAATTAGAGTGCCATCTACTGTTAAAAACTAAGCTCAGAATCGATTCCAGATTTTGTGAAAATACAAATTTGATGGATAGCATACATTAATTTTGTCAGTTTATTCATTAAATTTCTTTAGACTTTGCGAAGAAATTGTTTTTGTGAATTCTTTTTGCCACAATAATTGTTCAGCAAAAACATCAAATAAAAAACATTTCAAATAAATGGATATACACTACCAGTCAAAAGTTTTTGAACACTAAGATTTATTTGTTTATATGTATTTTTAAAGAAGTCTCTTCTGCTCACCAAGCCTGCATTTATTGATCCAAAATACAGCAAAAACAGTAATATTGTGAAATATTTTACTATTTAAAATAACTGCTTTCTATCTGAATATATTTTAAAATTTAATTCATTCCTGTGATCAAAGCTACATTTTCAGCATCATGACTCCAGTCTTTAGTGTCACATGGTCCTTCAGAAATCATTCTAGTATGCTGATTTCATGTTCAAGAAACTAGAAATTAATACTTTTATTTAGCAAGGATGCTAAATAAGGGATGAAGAAGAAATCTATAATGTCACAAAAGATTTCTTCTGAACTTTCTAGTCATCAAATAAATCTGAAAAAAATATAAAATATATTTTAAAATATATTAAAATAGAAAACAGTTATTTTAAATAGTAAAAATATTTCAAAATTTTAATGTTTTTGCTGTATTTTTGATCAAATAAATGCAGGCTTGGTGAGCAGAAGAGATTTCTTAAAAAAAAAAAAAAACATCACAAATCTTACTGTTTAAAAACTATTGACTGGTAGTGCATGCAGATATGAAACAATCAGTCTGATGAACTGGTTCACTGGAAAGAGTATTGTTTTTTTTGTTTGTTTGTTTTGGGTGAACAGTATTTCACATATACAATACATATGTTTAATCTAAAAGAAATATTGCTTGACCTCCGGAAGAGTTTGTCTGAGTTTCTGAAGAGATTCCTCTTTGCAGTCTGGAGATGGAGACAAAGAGTTCAGATTGAACTCTGACATCTTCTTAATTATGCCCTGAGTAAATAAAAAAAAAAAAAAGACAAGCATAAATGACCTTGAAAGAAACACAAAGAGAGTGGGACAGACAAAACAAAGAAGAAACATCTGCTATAACAATACAAACAGTATGAAGCACTACAGCTATGACAGACAGATCAGTATACCTTGAGTTTCTTCCTGTAAATACGTATAGGTCCAGATGACACCTCAACTGTCTCTCTAAGCACCCAGCTGGCTTCCTGCATCAGGGACTGAGCGGCTTGGACACCGGGGACTCCAGAGATGGGCTGAGGAGCCACTGCCTGAAAACATGCAACAGAATATACTCTTTATTGTTAAACAAGTACAGCTTTTTTTTTAAATCAACAATCACAATCTTTTCAAGGGTGTAGAATGTTAAAAGACAAAGAATAAAAGGCAATCACATGCTCTGATGACAATAAGCACAGATGATGAAACAGAATGCACCTGTGGTTTTAAAACACAATGGGCCAAAGTACTAGCCTGTCAGTGCATTACTCAAAGAAAGTAAAAATAGTAGTAAAGATCCACCAACAAGTTATGCAGCTTACAGAGAGAATCAGAAACAGGATGGGTCTTGGCAGGTTAAAGCCAAACTCTTTATTCAATCCAGCAGAACGAGTTTAAATTGAAAAATAACCAGGAAACTTTTTGCCACACCTACTTGTGAATGAACTGAGCAAATTCACCAGCTATGAATACTACTTTTTCAGCTATACTTTGCATAATTTCTGTCCTTGACAATGGGATTTACAGTATTTAGCTTTTTCCATGAATACTTTCTATTGCCAATACAAGATTATTTTGTTCTCATACTCAAATTATATTCTGAAATTGGTGGTTTAATATGAAAAATATTACATGTGGCATTAAATGTATAGAAACCTAGAAAAATTTGGATACACAAGCTGTCCTTGTTACAGTGTAATTACACATTTAAGTACTGAGTAATATTAATTATGTCCATGTACTTACTATATGGTTAGGGTTAGGATTAGGGTTTGGTTTAGAGTTACTTGCATGTAATAATGCATGCATAATTAATTGTTATTATAACAGTAAGTACATGTGTAACAAGGACACCTTATAATAAAGTGTTACCAAAAATTTCAACTGAATATGTTTGTCAGCATTTTAATTATGAGATAATGCTTGTGCTTTTATCTCTTTGTTTTGAATTGCTCAGATTATCATTCAAACTGACTTGAAAGTTACTAAAAATGCTTAATTTCTTCAACACAGACAGCAATTTGGCATTTGGCAAGTGTTGTACCCTGCTGAAAAGTAGAGTGCTTTGTCTTTACAAACTCACAAACTTGGTCCTTTTTATGAAGTCAGCCCACTGCATGTTCAGTTTGCGGAGCTCTTCAGTCAGAGATTGGCTGGTGGAGGCATCGCTTATCTCAATGAGAAAGTTTCCCGCCTCGTTCAGCTGGGCTTGACGTGATCTCCACTCATTCAGGCTGGAGGAAAAATGCTTGTTCTGTATTATGAAAGAGATCACAAGAAAAATGACAAATGGACCACTGAAAAAAGCAACCACATACAAACATCATGCTTGAATTATCTCAACAAAGACAAATACCACTAGCTTTGATATTGCGGTATCCAACTAAATGACATTCATACTTTTTAAGTGCTAAGGTATTCACTATTTTGGCTGTTGTATACTTTGAATCCTGTTTTTTAAAAGGATTAGATTACTTCCAGAATAAAAATTTCCTGATAATTTACTCACTCCTATGTCATCCAAGATGTTCATGTCTTTCTTCAGTCAAAAGGAAATTAAGATTTTTGAGGAAAACATTTCATTTTCTCCATATAGGATGGGACCCAATGGGTTGAAGGTCCAAACTGCAGTTTCAGTGCAGCTTCAAGGGGCTCTACCTGATCCCAGCTGAGGAATAGGGGTCTTATTTAGCAAAACGATCTGTCATTTTTAAAAAAAAAAAAATAATTACATTTATATACTTCTTAACCACAAATGCTCGTCTTGCACTAGCTCAACCTCACGCATTACGTAATCACACGTGTGTTTTAGGCAGAAGTACCGAAGCATTAAAGCGAACGTGCAAAGAAAGTCAAACGCACTTTACAAAAAAAGCTAAAACAACGCTGTTGGACAATTTAGAAGTTGAAGGAGAAAATGAGATTCTCATTTCTCGCCCTAACCGAACTAACCAGACGAAAAACTAACCATGCGTGACCTTTCCAACGTGATTACGATAATGCTTGAAGTCGCTCATGCGCAACGCAGAGCTAGTGCAAGATGAGCGTTTGTGGTTAAAAAGTATATAAATTTTTATTTTTTTTAGAAAATGACCTAACGTTTTTCTAGCCAAGACCACATTATTCCTCGGCTGGGATTGTGTAGAGCCCTTTGAAGCTGCATCGAAACTACAATTTGGACCTTCAACCTGTTGGGTCCCATTAGAGTGCACTATATGGAGAAAACCCTGTAATGTTTTCCTCAAAAACCTTAACTTTTTTTCGAATGAAGAAAGAAAGACATGAACATCTTGAATGACATGGGGAGAGTAAATTATCAGGAACTGTTCCTTTAATGGCAAACGCATTGCAATACCTCTTGTCCTTGCACCTTTGATTGTTCCTCTTGCCCCAACCAGACTTGTAATAGATACAGGCAGTCTTTGTACGACTCCCATGCAGTCAGCACACGCTCCATGGTGGATCTTACTGCTTCTGCAGCTTCTGTAGTGAATCCCGTCTCAGTATCAGCCTCCTTTACCTGCCTGTTCACCACAGGCGAGTCATCTGCTAAAAAAGAAACAGAGGAGAGAGGATAAATCAGACATGAGTTACAGGAAGAGGCACTAACTTTCATAAAAACCTTATATAAGTGAACTTACCCAGAGCTGCTTTCTTGGTATAACTGACTGCTGTGTCCTTCAGCTTGTGAAGTGCTTCCTTTAACATCCACAGCAGGCCTTGCTTGTCAACAGTGTCCTAAATTGCCCATAAACATTGTTTACAATTTAAGCTCGTGCACTGCATTAAAACATGTTTTAATTTGTGTTCCGAAGATGAACAAAGGTCTCACAGGTTTGGAATGACATGAGTAATTAATGACAGAATTTTCATTCTTGGGTGAACTATCACTTTAAACGGCAATGGCAAATTAGCCATTAGGCTAATTAATGACTGCTCTATAGGGCTACATACATGCCAATCCTGTAGCAGAGAGTGCACAGACTCTTGGGAGCCGTAAGGTCCTCTCCACAAGCTCAGCTTAGACTTCAGACATCCCAGCAGGTTATAAACATGATGCATGTGCTCTCTGTATTGTAGCTTGATGCCGTGGTACTTGGCTGTGACTCTGGCACTGGTGAAGCTGTCAAAAAGAATGAGCAACTTCAGCAAGGAACCTGGATATCTTGAAAAGAACAATGAGAAACTAAAGGATGGTCCTGCTGAAAAGACCATCTTAGACCAGTGCTGGTTTGATGCTGATTTAGCATCCGCTGTTCTAAACGCTACAGATGCTGGTCTTTTCAGCAGGAAGCACTGATTTTGTTTTCCAACCGTCTCTTGATCTCCTCCAGCTTCTCGACTGGCACTAAAAGACAGCCATCTTCATCTGTGTTTCGGTAGTGATTAAGGGTGTTCAAGTGCTGGCTTAAGTCTTCAACCAAGACCTCAAGAAATAAAAAGAGCAAACAAAAATAAACACATAATTCAGAAATACACAGTGAAGCATGATGATACCTGTCTGCATACTGACCTCCAGATGTTCTTGCTTGTGCCTGGCGTCTCTGGCAGCAAGTGCATGATCTTCAGTGCTCCCGCTGTCTTCAGATAGGACAGCCTCAATATGCTGGAGCCACCGGCCCAGTGTGTTCAAAGGGGCGGGCAAACCAACATCAAGCTCTGTTCTGTACTCTTGTAACTGGGAAGAAGTAAGTGTACAAAATAATGTAAGACTTTTTTTGCCATTTAATTATTTGAATATCACTTATATTAATTATACTACTAAATATTTCTTCCTGTTACTTCAGTATAAAAGTAGTAATTCACTTCCAGAACAAAAATATACAGATAATTCACTCACCCCCATGTCATCCAAGATGTTCATGTCTTTCTTTCTTCAGTCGCAAAGAAATTATGTTTCTTGAAACAATTCCGGATTTCTCTCCATATAGTGGACTTCAATTGTGGCTACAAGTTTTAAAAAAAACTGATAATATATACTTTTTAACCTGTGTTTTCAGGTTCAATACAGTTAGGGTATGTCGAAAAACTCCCATCTCGTTTTCATTTTTCAAAATTGTCCTACATCGCTGCAGAAGTACTGAGCCAGTGTTTACAAAGTGAACATGCAAAGATGATCAAACGCCCTTTACAAAAAAGGTAAAACATGGATGTAGGATGATTTTGAAGTTGGAGAAGAAAATGAGATGGAAGTTTTTAGACCTACCCTAACTGTCTTGAACCGGAATACACAGAGTTCATGCAGACCTAGACAAGACGAGCATTTGAGGTTAAAAAGTACATAAACTGTCATTTTTTTTAGAAAATGGCCGATCGTTTTGCTAGAAGTTCACTTTATGAGAGAAATCCTGATTTCTTTACGACTGATAAAAAAGAAAGGCATGAGCATCTTGGAAGACAAAGGGGTGAGTAAATTATCTGTAAATTTTTGTTCTGGAAGTGACCTTCTCCTTTAAGACTTGTGTGGCTTAATATAATGTAAATTATGTCTCTTACTGAAATAAGTAGTAGAAAACCCATGAAAGAAAAACAAAAACAACAACAACAAAAAACATTGTTTTATACATATTTTAGACTCCGGGGGGCACCATTTTTTTTAAAGACATCAAATGGTTGCTTTCAATGAGGTACTGGCACTACTTGTTGGTATTTTGGCTGCAATGCAACTCTTAGAATATACAACTCGGAAAAATATACTGATACAATGCCACAGCTACTGAAAGAGCTTACAGGTGGTGATGGATCTAAGTGTAGGCTTAAACCAACTGCTGTACCATCGATTTTTCACCACAAAGAGGATATGGATGTTGAGTGAAATCCACACTGAGAAACTTCAGTGGCTGCGGCATCATGACAAGCGTCGGCGTTTCACATCCTGCCAGGATGGCATCTAGCGTTTCTTGTGTCTGCCATTTGTAAGCTCTTTCAGTAGCTGTGGTCTACTAAAAGCATCAAAGGCATCAGGATAAAGTGGAGAGAACAAAGATGCATGTCTTTAGGAAGTTTTATTCATCCAAAGGCATCTTCCCATTCTTTTCTCCTCTTCTTATCGCTAGGAAAGCAGTGAAGACTTACACTGCTTCTCTTGTTGCCTTTCAACTGAAAATTACAACCATAAGCCGCACAATGTGGCATCGTATCAGTATTTTATTATTTGAGTTGTGTTGCAGTATAAATAGCAACAGGTAGCGCCAGTAGCTCATCGACCACAATCATTTCACGTCATAAATAATGGCGCCCCTCCGTAGTCCAAAATACTTGAAATACTTAAAAAAAAAAAAAAAAAACATGGAATTTTTAAATAACAAATCTTTCTACTACATGTTTCAGTAAGAGACATCATTTACATTATATTAAACCATACAAGTCTTAATACCCAGAGTTCCCTTTAATTAATTGAATATATATAATAATTGACATATTTAATCAGCAGAATTCACCCTCTCCTCCATGGTGTCCCAGGCTTTTCTCAATGCCATCTGCTCCTCACTTAGTTTAGCGCAGCGTCTCATTGCGCTGAGAACTGGAATAACTGGACGTCTCTGGTCATAATAAGTCCCCACAAAGTTTTGAAATGCCTTGGATAAAAACATAGGCACACATTTAGGGCTTGTGTGTGTTGTACATGACGTGATGTTTTACCATTTTACATTCAGCATACCTGATATCTCTCTGCATATCCCTTCCCCTCTGTGGAACTCCACGCCTCCAGTAACTCCTGATAGGCTCCCTCTAGCCAGCATTTCATCTCTCTGGCTTTCTGACTGGGTGAAGCCTGAGGGCAGGGCAAGGCAGGAGACATAGAACCGAATCAGAGATTGATTGCTAAATCAGAAATTCATGCTGAAACAAGTAGAGGCTGATTCTGGAATGATATTTTGATAGAGGACAACTGTGGAGGAATGCACAAGTGCCCTGTGGTGTCTGTACCTGGTGCAGTGGGGAGGCCAGCACAGCAGGAGTGAAGTATGTAGGGAGGTTGACAGGAGAAAGGCATGGAGGAAAAAGCAGAGATTGAAGCTGCATCCAACCAGGAGGGGGCGACAGAGAGGAGGAGGAAGAGAAGTTATAGAGCCATAATATGGGAAAGGGGGTTAGAAAGAGAGAAAAATTAAGATCAGCGAAAGCACAGATCCAGATGGGAGATTCAGTTGGAGATGGTCTTACCTCAAAATCATCATCAGCTGCAGGGAGATCGTTGGAGTACTGCAGGAATTGAGCAATGTATGTCATGATAGACTTTTCATCAGGATTACTGACATCAACGTCTGAGAGGAAAGAGAATTTAATTGGACAAATCATCAATAAACTTAAAACACACTAGCGCTGCCCCCGACTTTTTGAGTCCCAGGGTGGCAAAGCGAAACTTATTACTAAAATATAAAGGCTTCTGTATATTTTCATGTATAAAGACTTGTTTACCTGTATATTATAGAAAAAAACATAAAACAATATTACATAGACATACTTAAATGGGCTTCTATACTGTCATTATAATAATTTATAATATTTATAATATAATTTATATATTATAGTAATTTATTATTTCATATTATTGCTATATTTTAAATATAATCTGGGAAATATTTTTGTATTTAGTATCAATTTAGTATTGATTATTTATCTATTTTCCACCCACTATTAGAGCAGTGGTTCTGGAGCAGTTGTTAATAATTTACTGGAAAATAAATATTTTGTATTCACAATTTCTACCACAACAATATATTTTAACTTGGCAAGAAAATGTAACAACAAAAAAAACAACAACAAAAAAAAAAAAACAGAAAAATGTATATTTATGAAAAAAAAATGGCTGTAGTTTAAAAAAAATGTCTTAATTTACATGGCTTTTCCATAAGTTACTTCTTTTCAACAAAACACATTTTTAAAATTAGGCTACCTTATAATTCCAGATTTTTCAAAACTGCTGTTGAATGTGTGAATAAAATAAGAGATATCTTGTTTTGTAGTTGTTTTGTCTCATTTTAAATAATATTGTCATCTCAAGGCCAGCTTGGATGTTTGCTGAGGCCCGACTGGTTGAGAACCACTGAATTAGAGAAAAAAAAAAAAAAAAATAGCAAAATAAAAAATGAAATAAATAAATAAATAGTTTTTATTTATTTGTAAAAAAGTAGCACTATGAATAGATCATTTTAAAAGGGACATCGGATGCAAAATTCACTTTTACATGGTATTTGCATATAAATATGTCTTAGCAGTATGTGGACACAACCACCCTACAATGATAAAAATCCACTCATTCCTTTCTTATTAATCCACAAAAATCCTAAACTGTCACAATTATTGAGCCGTTTTGATTTTCTAAGCAGGTCCGCTCTCAGACAGTTGTACACTGTCCGCCATTTTCTCCGTACTCGAGCAGCTGTAGCGACTCGTAAGCAATTCAGGTGTTTTGTAATTGGATATGACCCGAAATCAGAGCCACTGTGGACGTAGTGGATAGGTGTTGTTTGTGTTCGTAACGCGCCACTGAATACACAAAACAACAGAATAGAGGGGCGGGGTGAGAAGAGCTCATTATCATTTAAAGAGACATGCACCAAAACAGGACGCTACGTACTACTGAATCATGTCGAAAGGTCACACGGAACATAGGCGGAACTACAGACCCAGTGTTTACAAAGCAAACACGTAAAGACTAAGGAAGTGCAAGTAAGTCAAACGCTGTTTATAAACAAAAAGGTACAACGATGTCGGACGATTCTGAAGTTGTAGGAGAAAATAACATGGAGTTTTTCGCCATACTCTACCTTTTTGAGCCGGAGTACACAGACGATGAACTTAGACATGATTTGTAGCGTCATGAATGCACATCCCAGAGCCTGTGCTACACAAGCTTTTGTGCTTAAAAAGTATAAAAAATTTTATTTTTCGAAAAAAAGATCGTTTCGCTAGATAAGACCCGTCTTCCTCGGCTGGGATCGCTTAGAGCCCTTTGAAGCTGCATTTAAACTACATTTTGGAAGTTAAAAATCGGGGCACCAATGAAGTCCATTATATGGCGAAAAATCCTGAAATGTTTTCCTCAAAAAACATAATTTCTTTACGACTGAAGACAGAAAGACATGAACATCTTGGATGACAAGGGGGTGAGTAAATTATTTGTAACTTGTTGTTCTGGAAGTGAACTTCTCCTTTAACCAAAGTATGAGGCAGACATTTCATGAAAATCCTAACTAAGACCCTAATAATACCAGCTTGTGGAAAATGGGTATCTGATGTCCCCTTTAATGCTACTAACAGTTTTTACCTTCTGGCTCGAGCAGTCTGGGAATTCCGAGCTCCTTCTCAGCGAGGTGAAACGCCCTCTCCAGGTTTTCCCGATGGCTGCTGGTCTGTGCTTGAGAGAGGTCCACCAGATCAGGTCTAAGGGAGCAGAGAATGGCCAGAAACACCTCACCACTCCTCCAGCTGGATTTAAAGTCTCTCACACTGGCTGAGCAACCAACTCTGGAGAAAGAAAACATGCACACATGCATCGTTTTAGAGGAACAACTGGTGTGAAAATAAAACAGTCTAAATAGTTTGACCAAACATTCACAGTACATGAAAGCATCAAGTAGGCAAAATGAAGCTCACTTCTTGCACTGGTCCCGAACCCACAGAAGCAAAGCCTTCTTAGCAGACAGACGGAAACGAGTGTGGAGTGGCGATCCTCCTCGAGGAACAGGACTACTGCTTGGAGATCCAGGAACAGAATCTAGACTAGACAGAGAGTCCAGGGAGGATGAACGGGATCCGTAAGAGAGAGTGTTGGCGAGCTCCTCTATCTGTAGTAATGAGGACAAATGAGCATGTTTAATACACAAAAAAAGTGAACAGTAGTTTATATAATGGCATACATTTTGGTAAACATTTTTTCATATTGTAAACACCCTTAAACCAAAAGACTTATATGACTAAACAGAGCTACTGAACTCATTCAACCCATGTTCCCTGACATTAAAGAATCTTCTGTAATACATAATATTATCTGCTTCCTGTGTGCATTATTTTTTTGATATTCTTTTCTCCTCAAAGAAATTGAAGAGTCTCACATCTCAAAAAGTACAGGCTAAAATGCTAAAGGTCTTAAAGTAAACAATGAAAAAAAAAAAAAAAACAGCTCAAGGGAAAGAAAAATGTATATATGATATATATGTATATATGATATGCTAGTTTTATGCTCACATGACAGTGCAGAATGATGGTCCATATCAGGCCCAGAATGATGGAAGGTTTTCCCTCTATGATGTCTGGGATGTTTATGTTCACCAGCTTGATCTGAGAGAACATAAACAGTTGTTTATGTCATGTGTATATAAATGTTATTGTCCTAACAGATGGAAAAATTATTATCAGTTTTGTAAGAATCACAAAACCCTCTAACCGATTTGTTCTTCAAGAAGTTCAAAGCGGTCTCGATGTTGCCTCTTTGCTGAAACACACCATGACCCCGCTCACGCTTCTATAGAGAAACAAATACACTCTTATACAAATACAGCATTTTTAAACATTTCAGTGATTCAGTATAAATAAATACTGGTTGAATCTCAGCGGTATGATGCCGATATTCAGCACTCACCATGCGTTGGCCACTCATCACCTCCAGCAGGTCCAGCAGCTGAGTCCCATCTCGAAGATCTGAGAACAGATCCTGGACAACAGTTGGATGGCTCCTCTGAAACACACATTATTATTTTATCTGAAAGAGGTAAACGTGTTCACAGGGCAGTAGAGCATTCCTGATGTCAAGCTCTAAATCCTTATTGTTTAATAAACAATGGAGTGAAAAAAAAAAAAGAACATTTTAGGATTTTAAATACTTTAAAACAAAGAAATTATTTAGTCATAAATGCATATATGTATATTAAGTTAAATTAACCAAAACTAAAGTAAAATAAAGTGAACCAAAAATAAAATTAACAAAAATAAAATCAAATTCACCAAAAACAAAATAAGGAAAAATAAAATAAGGAGAAATTAAATATGGAAAAATATAAATATAAATACAAATACAAATACAAATACACACACAAATATAAATAAATAAATAAATAAATAAAAAAAGAAATCTTTTAAAAGAGTTTGTAAAAATATTTTATTTAAATGTTAAATAACCTGTTCCATTAAAAGATACATATAATTTATTGATATTAACCCTAAAGCCTATTGTATCATATTTGAAAAAACAAAACAAAAAAAAAATTAAAGCCTCTAAATAATCAACATGATCAACATTTTGCTGAAATGGAAAAAAAAAACATGCCATCTGTCATCTAATTGATAACTTATACTTTTTTGGTCGTATAAATATCAGCATTTGCACCAAATTACATATTTTTTTGATAAAAATATGGCTCATATAAAAAAAAAGCTTAATTTTATTCAGAGGCGAAAAACGGATCAAAAAATATGAAATTTGTTGAAGATGCTGATATTTATATGTCCAAAAAAAGTATAAACTATCAATTAGATGACAGACGGCATGTTGTAGATTGTGTACAACAGGTTTTTTTTTTTTTTTCAGCAAAATTTTAATCATGACGATTATTTAGAGGCCTTACATTTTTTTTGATCAAATATGTCACAGTAGGCTGTAGGATTAATAATAATAAATTATATTAATATGTTAATGTTACACACACATACATGCATACATACATGCATACATATACATATACATACACATATACACACACACACACACACACACACACGTGTATATATATATATATATATATATATAGAGAGAGAGAGAGATATTTTTATACTTACTTTTATTTATATATAATTTAATTACAAATGGTGGGTCTTTAAATCATAATTAAATCAGTATGACTGTTTTTTTTTATATATTGCGATTTATTACTTATAAATTCAAATGCAAACAGTGGAAATGCACAAAAGATATTTGCTACAGTCCTCTTTTGCAGTAGACTGATGTGACACTCTCTCAAAATATAACTTTACAAAAAAAATAGTTAGGAAATTGGTGTTATAGTGTGATATTTTGTGATGATATGTTAGTGATTCGTGCATCAAAGAGAGGATCTGATGTAAAATGAAGCAACACTGCAGATTACTGGAGCTTTACACAGGTTATCATTTGCAGGAGGGTTAAGAGCTCTTGCGTTTAAAAAGCGGCCAAGAGGCGGTGGATGGGCTAAATGGCTCATGTTACAATCTGCTGAAGCGCACCACTGCCGGGCGGGGAATTATAAATAAATCAAGCGCCTGACCATATGCAATTCTCAAATGCAGACAGAGCAGAGTACACCTTCCTTGCTGACCAGTGAGTCAGTGATTGAGCTACAGCCTTAGTTTGACTCTTAACACATTTAGACTACATAGTCAGACTCATTACAGTAAGTTATGAGTTGTTCTTGGGTTTACCTTGGAGAGCTGTGCATTGATCCAGTTTGTAAATGTCCTCTTCTGAATCTGCTCCTGCTCCACTGTTAAAAAAGGAATATTACATCAGACAGGATTTATTCCTGGACCAAACTCACACTTAAAAAAAATGTGAATGTATGTTTAGGAAACAGTATGAGCACATTGGCACAACTAGAATACATCAATGCAAAAGTATGTACACGTCTTGCCAGAGAACAGCTTTGGGGCTTTCTGGTTTATAGTACATCAAAAACACAGCATGTCTTCATACATAACTATTTATAAGCGGAGAACATTGCATGACCACTGGAAACCTGGCTCGACTTACCAATCGCTGAGCCACCAACGGCCTCCACCTCAAACAAGGCTTTGAGAGACACCATATTCCTTCGTTTCTGTATTAACTTTTTCCTCATTTAGTGTTTCACTGAATCCCAATGCAAACGCTCAGTAGGCTTAACCAGCATCCCATCAGATCACAGCTGTATTATAATTTAAACTTCGTCCCATGCTATAAAAAGGTAGACTGGGCCTTTCCCTCAATACGAGATGCTCATTTAGTTTCATGGGACAAGATCAAACAGGCTGAGTCAGTAATTCATCTTGATATGAGCGCTCGCCCATAACATACTGGACATCCTGTTTGCACAGTCACAAACGCACTTAACTGCTGTATAATGATGATCCCTAGGATTTTAAATACTTTATAACAAAGAAATATTTAGTCATATATGCATATATTTATATTAAAATTAATTAACAAAAAAAAAGTTAAATAAATTGGACCAATAATAATATTAACAATATATAATATAACAATATATTTATTTATTTATTATTATTATATATTATAATAAATAAATAAATTAAAAGTTTTAAGATTTAAAATTTAAAAAAGAAATATTTAGTCATGTATGCAAATATGCTCGATTATATTAAATTAACCAAAAATAAAGTGAACCGAATATAAAATAAACAAAATAAATAAATAAATAAAATTCACCAAAAATAGGGAAACAAAATAAAATATAATATAAAACAAGGAAAAATAAAATAAAATAAACTGAAAGTTTTAGGATCATCACAAATCATTTAAAACAAAGAAATGTTTAAATGTCATATATGCAAATATTTAAATTACATTAAATTAAAATAAATTAACCAAAAATAAAGTGAATCAAATATAAAATTGACAAACAAAACAATAATAAAATTCAACTAAAATAAGGAAAAATAAAATAAAATATAAAATTAAATTAAATTAAATAAATAAAGTTTTAGGATTTTAAATGTTAAAATGTTTAGTCACATATGCAAATATATAAATTAAATTAAATTAAATTAAATTAAATTAAATTAAATTAACCAAAAATAAGTGAATCAAAATCAACACAAATAAAATAAAATAAGATTCACCAAAAATAAGGAAAAATAGAATAAATAAAATAATAAAAGAAAGGTACAAAGAAAACTGAAAATTTTAGGATTTTAAATAGTTGAAATCTAAGAAATATTTAGTCATATTCGCAAATATATAAATTAAATTAAAATAACCAAAAATAAAGCAAAATACTGTGAATCAAAAATGAAAATAACAAAAATGAAATTGAATTCACCAAAAATAAGGAAAAATAAAATATATATTTTTTTACATTTTATTTTATTAATTTTATTTCATTTTAAACAAAACAAAACAAAAAGTTGGTCATATATGCATATATACAAATTAAATTAACCAAATAAAAGAAGTAAAATAGAGTGAACCAAAAATAATTATCAAAAAAAAAAAAAAATTAATAAAAAAAGTAAATTCACCAAAAATAAGAAAAAAATAAAATAAGGAAAAATCAAAAACTAAAATAACATAACATAACATAACATAACATAACATAACATAACATAACATAACTCAACTCTATAGAATGTTCTGGTGTTACTCAGGGTTATTATTGTTAACCATGGAGAAAATATGAAAACTTCAATTACAAAAAAACAAAGAAAAAAAAAATAAGATAGTTGTCTGATACTGTACTGAAATAACTAAAACTAAAATAAACGTTAAAAAAAAACCCAAAAAAAAAAAAAAACAACATACTCTTGAATATACTAGCTTTGGAAATTGAGAAAGGCCTTTGTATATGATATCAAAAAGATATAACATACATTTCAACACAGCTCCACTGCATTCATAAAATTTAATCTAACAACAACAGCTAACTTGTTAAAAGTAACAAGTGCTTATCTGTCTCCGGATGACAGATGTGTCACCACCGAACAAAATACAAACACGTGATGTCACTCAAACATGACTTCAGACAAGCTGTCTCACTTTAAGACCGGCCTGTCGTCACAGCAAACACTCGGCTGCCTGGCAACCGTAAACCAGAGAGCAAAGACTGTCTGAACGGAGTCCAGCACGCACACCGATGGTTTTAACTGACAGAAACGCTGAGACACATTAAACACAAGTAAGAGGAAATAAAAGAAGAAACACCAGCAACTTCAGGTTCAAAAGTCTTCAAGGGAATTTTGGCTTTATTAAAAAGTTACAGTTGAGGAAATTCGGTAAATGAATAATCATTCTGAAAAATACACATTGCTTGTTACTCTGACAAATGATTCCTGAGGTGTTAAAGTCATTTTAGGCAGGACTATCTGTTTGATAGAAACTACACTTTAACTATAAAGTTAGTGTGTACTCAGGATCATGTTTACTCAGGATGATGAACAGGTTCTAGAAAAATGAAACAAGTTACTTCTACGATAAACGTCTAGTACACCCTCCCAAAACATGTTTTGTTTGAAAACTTGGTGAGTCAACAGCTTACGATTCCCACTCGCCGTCTGGAATCCGCCCTAAACCTCCAAAGGAGGAGACAAGTAGGAAAGCAACAGTAGCAGAACAAATAAAGCGGCAAACAGTCTGTCTCAGGTGGTGATAAGCACATTTATCTTGCAATAGATTCTTTAGTCAATAGACAAAAGAGAATCCTTTAAGTAAATGACTCCTCATTCATTTCAAATTACTTCCTTGCGATTCAAATCATTGCTCTTTTTTTTCTTTAATACACATAATTAGCCCCACAACTTATCTACCACAAAATAAGGGGATTTAATTTAATCTAGTCAAAGTGGAATTTTATATTAACCCTCATAAGCACCAAGGCTGTTCATGGACATTTACATAAGAGTAAAAACCTTCTATATAAGTCGAAACATAAAGAAAATATTAGAAGTCATACTGTATTTGGGACAGATTGTTACAGTCTGGTTTTAAAAAAAAATCGTCAAGTCAACTTAAAATCATGTTATGATAATAAGGTAATGTTCAATGCATCCACTTGGTTTGCAAAAATTTTAGATTTTAAGCTTTAAAACGTATACATTTGGATACACTTTTATTATCCAACTATTATTGGTCAAAGTTTTCTTGCATTTTGCATTCCATTCACTCAATATGTATCTGTCTAAATCATCTACACTCTGGATGTTTTAATGTCTCATCCCATTTCATATTGTGTTATTTAGATTTTATTTAACACATATTTACAAAAAATATTGTGTTAGGTTCTTTACCATTAAATTTTTTCCTATGGTATATCACTTGCGACCACAAAAGTGTGACAGTTTTTTTTAAAAAGACCACTGAGAATCATCAAATGAAGTCTTTTTTTTTCAAATTGCAAGTAGAGTAGAGTCATCACAAACTATTATTTAGATAATTAAGTAGAGGTTGACCGATATTGGATTTTACAGATACTGATAAATAGGTTGGACCACACTGACCGATACCAATCAACCGATAGTTTTTAAAATGGATACTGAATGGAAATGAAATAGTGCTCTACTATTTAAAAAAAAGTAGCCTACTGAGCCATACTTTGTAAATGAATAAAAATATTAATATTAATTATACATTGATCATTACGTGTTCATTAATGTTAACAAAAGCAACTAAAATGTTTAAAATATATCAGTAAATGCTAAAATTAACACACTCTAACAAGGAACAATACTTCTATTCTACAGCTTTTATCAATCTTAATGTTACAAATGGATTCATGTTGTAAAGTGTTACCATTACATCAACAATCAAGCTGAAGACGGCCATCTTTAAATATCTACACAAAGGCCACAGTATTGAAATTGCATACATATGAATATCGTGTACTTTCACAATTTAACGGCTTCTATTCTAGAACATTTGTGGTTATCTAATCAAAATATAAAAATATGTTAGTCACACAACAATCAAAAGTGCAGCGCCGCGTCTAGAAGAACTCGCAGGTATCCGGTATCACACACACTGGACGCGTCGCTTTCAATTCAAGCGGCGGTCTACAAGACTTTGGCTGCGTCCGAAAGCCTAGTCAGCTGACTTGCTGCCTCGCTGCCTTATCAGGCAGTGACTTCGAAGGCTGCAAAGGCAACTCTAGAAACAGTTTCGGACAGACGTCAGAGGCAGCAGAACGTGACGACGTTGCTAGGTTACCTAATGGTTAAGTTGTAAATTTTGTAGAAAAACAATCTTATACAGTTAAATATAAATGCTTTAATAATACATAAAGATCTCAGTGTCATTACCCACCCAAGATCTGTGCATCAGAGAAGATGACTGAGAATGGCAGCTACTTTTTGCTTAAAAAATAAAAGCGATGATGCAAGTAATATTGCAGAACAGGTCATTGTTATTAGTGGCTGTTTCGTTATTATTGGTAGTATATTGTAAATATTATTCTTATTCACTACTCATTTAAACCCCTTAAACATTTTATTAAATACTATTATTACAAACAATATTATTTATTATGCTTTTTACACTATTACGATTCATAAAGTATATCATGGTCAAGATCTCATCTGTTATATAAAGTAACAAGTCTAATTTCACCAGAATATCTTTATTTATACAGCCTATATGACGCACACGAACAGGATTGTGGGAAATCGAAGGCAGCGAAGGATACATCTATGCTGCCGTCAAAATTGACTCTATGCAGGATCACTTCCGCGTTTGGTCTCAGTCCGCTCAGTTACATCCGGTGCAGCACCGGAAACCGTTTTCGCTATTGGTTATAACAGTGTGAAACTGGAGCAGGAGAGGATGACATACTACACTCGCTGTTTACAAGAGCTTCCCTGCATAACTGTAAATGACGTTAATCGTATCGTGAGGCAATCAGCTCAACAGTAAGAAAGAGAAGGGCTCAAAATGATATATTTGAGTTACATCGACAATTTTGAGGGCGAGTATTCTCATGCTATAATGTTATCCGAAAATCGATTCGAGTCATCTTCGTTTCTCACAGTTTATGTCTTTGCATGTATTTATTTATTTATTTATTTATTTATTTATTTATATATCTAGTTACATTTTATGTACATTGTTTGCATCTTATGTGATTATTTTTTATTTATGTACATTTTGGATTTTACTTTATGAACGTTACTAACTATAGGTAATATCTCAGTTTCTAGTAAGGATCAGGTGACAGGAGAGATCTGCGTCAGGTCGATGAGGAAGTCAGAGAAGCCGCATAGTTTGGGAGTAGGAGGACTTCAATCAAGACTTTAGCTAAGCGAAGTTAACGTTTTAAATAGAGATGCATCGATCGACCTGTGTTGTGCCAGATGTTGCTTGTGCAGCCTGCCTTGCCACAGCAGAAGTGTTTTGTGTCTCCGAGCAACACAGCGTTTCGTTACTGAATAAATCCACGCTTTTTAACGAATCAAATGAGTCAGTGATTCAGTAATCCATTCATAAAGGCAGTTGCTTGCCTCCTTTCTGAATGAATCAGCTGTTTGAACGAATCTGTTGAACTCACTTATTCAAACAGCCATTTGCTGCCACCTACTGGTTTGGTTTCAATTTATTTTCATTTCATTGCCTACAGGTGTAGAAAACACACACCAAAAAAAAATAAAAATAAATAATAATAATAATAATAATAATAATAATAATAAAAAAACACAAATAATCATTTAATATTGTATTTACACAACATCACCGTACATGAAACGTTTAACACTGTATCAAAGTTATTTATATTTACATTTCTGCATTATAAATGTTAAGTTATATTTATATGTTTACATTACTGCATTGCATCTGTTCAAAGTTATATATATTTACATGTTTACAGTATTGTATTGAAACTATTTATTATATTTAAAAGTTTACATTCGTGCAGTGCAGGCAACATTGTATAAAATATACGTTTATATTATTTATTACGAAAATAAATCTAAAATCATCAATCTTCAACAAATGTTCTCTTGTCTTTAATCCTTTGCCCAAGCTTTCACTAATGGGCCATTCTGGTAATTACTATAATGTATAACTATATAATACTATATTGTAATACTTAAATTATAAATCGCTGTCAAATTAATCTTATTAAAGAGTTTTGCCGCTAGTATATTTCGCTATAGAATGCGCTATGCGGAAGTAAATGGGCTGGCCGAGATTCTACCGGAAATACGTCAGCAGCGTTCGTGCATAGAGTCTATTCCAACAAAAGAAGGTACCTCCGGAGAATTCGGACGTGCCTTGATGCCTTCCTGCCTTGGAAATTTTAGAGCTTTAGGACGCAGCCATGTTTTATTAAACTGTTAAAATACATCATGTAATATCTAAACAATGTAACTAATGTACATTATGCATTATAACAAATGTCTGCAGAGGGCGCCAACGGCCTGATGATTGTTTTTACACTTTACTGCACGATCTAAACCTTGTTTAATATTGACTAAACAACATTTCAAATGTCTACTTAATCTTTAATATTTAACCATTTCGTTATGACAGAAATGCTACAGCCATTGTAATTCCTTTAATATGTGGACATCAAAAATATGTAAACTCGGAGTGAAATTTTTATTTTGAAATCGCGATGAACAGTTAGTTAGCATACTGAGAAAGACACTTATGTATTGTCATGTGTTTGCGTAAGTTTAAAAACGTTTTACCTTACAAATTTGATGAAATGGTGCAGGTTGTGTTCTCAGATGACCGTTATAAGAAACCCAAATGTACAACAACGTGAGATGGAGAGATGGAGTTTGAGACGCTCCACACATGTAAATGATAACAGTTTGTGTGCAGCAGCCTTTTCTGTGAATGAAGCTGCTCTGACATGCACACATGTAAACAATTAAAGTGCATATATTAAACCTGCATTTCATATATTATATTTAATTGAATCATAGCGTTCTATTCAATAGAATTACGCTTTATTATGATTTAAATGGGTTTAATATATCATGCAGCCTTGGAAAACGGTCTAACAATGAGTTAAATAGATTTGCGTCCGTGGAATGCGCCACTTCCAGTATTGTGCAGGTTCCTCCACACGGGCAAACTGCAGTCTAGGATTTTTTTTTTTAAACCGAATATTCAAATTATATCGAGGAATCGTGACAGCCCTAATTGTAAACATTCAAAAATGACCAAAAAGCTTATATAAAATGAAGACTGACCTTGTAAGAGTAAGTGTACATCATCAATGTCCAGTGGTACAACCCCCTCTTCCTCCGCAGGAGCACAGGTTTCTCCCCCTGACGCCATTACTGCTTCTTCAGCACTCTCACACACTCATTCCCACTAAAATAATGGAAAAATACAATAATAGTATTATTGTTATCATAAACACAGTACACTTTTAAACATGTCATTACATTAGATTCTGTCTATATCAGCAAGCACAAGATTTTACATGTTCACCTCCTGTGCTTTTGGAGACACTCTGAGACAAACTTGTATTGTTGCCTGTTTTGATATTGATATTGCATATCAGTTAGCAAATGAGCACGACAAAGATAACAACACAGTTTGATATGGGGCAAAGGGTGACCCTTTCTTTAATAATGTATAGATTCAAAATGCCAAAACCAAACATCTGAGGCAAGGTCTCGAATACTACAGCGCTGTGATAGAGCTCTGTTAACAGACTCCTAATTACATAAATAATTCTGATGGTACTGTGAATTAGTTTGAGAGAGAAAGGGCTTGTGAACAAACAACATCAGCATAAAGTATCGATGTGAAAAAGCAAAGCAAAGGAGGAAGTGTAGACCTACTGGGGAGATATTAGGCTAATCATATTCCAAACCCACACACAATGCTAAAAAAGTCTAATAAAAGAATACAGAACAGTAAGTTACTAGGTGAATTGTAACAGAAGTATGATACAAGGGAAGTACATAATAAACGCACATATGCACACAGACAGCCTGAGGGCTTATGACTTAATCTAATTATTATCATTGCTGAAATGCTACACTGACTAATGTATATTCAGGAGAGCTTATTAGCTCAATACACTATATACAAATGGTATTTTAATTGTAATTAGATTTTTGATTGTTATTTTAATTGTGACCATTGCATACTGTATGACTTATAATAATAAATATAATGATAATTATTGTTGTTTATATTATATATAACGTTATATTTAGAATTTCTGTTGGTCACAATAATAATTAATAAATCATTTTAAGTGTAGTTATTTTTTTAAATTGTACTCTTAACTGTAACCATTATTGTTGTTAATAATACATATATTTAGAATTCTTGTTGGTCACAATAATAATTAATGAATAATTTTAATTGTGACCATTACATGCTGTACAAATAATAATAATACATGATATTATTATTATTATCATTATTATTGTTGTTGTTAATATTTTATATAACATTATATTTTTAAAAAATTTTGGTCACAATAATAATTAAATGAATAATTTTAATTGTGATTAGATTTTAATTATTTCAATTGTGACCATTATATACTGTACAACAACAAATAATAATAATAATAATAATAATAATAATATATAAAATTATATTTAGGATTTTTGTTGGTCACAATAATTAATCAAATCAATCATTTTAACTGTGATTAGATTTTTATTGTTATTTTAATTGTGACCATAACAGGCTGTACAAATAATAATAATAATAATAATACATTATTGTTATTATTATTATTGTTGTTGTTAATATTATATATAACGTTATATTTAGATTTTTTTGTTGGACACAATAATAATTATTCAATATGACCATTACATACTGTATGACAACTACTAATCATAATAATTATTATTATTATTATTGTTATTATTATTATTATTACATTTAGAAACTTTGTTTACAATAATAATTAATCAATAATTTAATATCAGTATAACAATAGCATCAATCATTTAAAATGTAAATATAAAATTATTAACATTATTATTGTTGTTGTTATTGACAATATTAATAATAATGATTATGATGTACTTATACACATATGATGTAATAAATGTATTGTTACATTTATATTTACAATTTATTGTTGTTGACAACAATAATAATAACAAAATGAAACAGTAAATATTATAATTAAAAACAAAACAAAAATGACAAAAATAATGATCACAAACGTATATACATATTATATATTACTTTTATATTTATCACCTATTATGTTGTTCTTTGGTTGTAAAGCAAAAACAACAAAAAAGTATGCAACCAACATATTAAAAAATTAAAGCTGCCTCACCTGTATTGTTTCCTGTTGTAAAGCTATTCTGTGTTTTTAGAGACCCAGCGTAGACGCAACATTTAAAAAAAAACAAAAACAAAAAGATTACAGATCAAGTAGAAAAAAAGCGAAAAGTAACTCTAAATGAGTTGAAAGTATAACAGGTAGTGACACCGTCAAGGACTCTTCTGAACACTCATGACCTTGTTATTAAATGTGAAAATTACTGAATGGTCATTAGAGGGCACTGCTTGAATCACTCCTGATTCTTCCAGAATACAGTCACTCTTTCAGCACACACACACACACACACACCTGTTATTTCTGGGTAAGATTCAGTCTCCCCATTTAAAACTGCTAAAGAGCTGTGAATACAGCAGCCTCTCATGCTGCTGCCAGTACTGACATCAAAAGGGCAAATACAGCACTGGGAATACTCAAACATTGTTACCAGCAGTCCAGGTACTTTTTCCACATACATGCACAGGTTGACTGGCAGAGGAGTAAGAGAAAGGGCACGACAGACGGAGAGACCGATGTGGAATTTGACGCTATTAATAGATTAGTTAGATTGATGACATGCAAAAAGCATTCAGTGTCAGCTGCGTAAACTTCACCGTCATTTACCATAACTCCCTTAAACAAGCATTTGAGACTAAGACTAAACTTGTATTGTTTCTGTAATCCAAACCGCATACCTAATAACTGACGCTAAGATTAAATAAATCACAAGTGATTCGGTGGTGCAGCATTTAAAGAAATTAAACGGTTTCACACCAAATTAAAAGAAATCACACACACACACGTGTATATATATATATATATATATATATGTGTGTACACGTGTGAATAAACCCACAAAAACAAATGACTTACATAAACAAACATATTATATATTACATATTTTGCAAGATTGCATTTACTCTGGTTTTAATATAATTTTTAATTTAAATAATAAAATATATTAAATAATAAAATAAAAAAATAAAATAGCACTGGTCCTAAAACAGCCTTAATTTTTCATGCAAAATATAATTTCTTGTTTTTGCTTGTTTTACTTTTGATTTTTGGGTGAAATATCACCTAGAAATGTTCTTGACAGGTTTTCACCAACTAAAAGTCCGTAAGTTCAGTCAAACAAAGGGCATCAACATGCTACAATGTTAATTCCACAAGTGACCTCTACATGAGTGACATTACAGCTGTATTTGGGGTCTCATAATGCGCAGTGTCATGAGTTGACATGCACGTCCTCATTCTCACTGTTCCACTTCAAGTGAAACTGTATCAGATGACACTGCCCGTGGTGGTATTATTATTGCAAAGACATGGTTACCAATGTAACACTCATTCAAAGGTGGCTTCAGTTTCACACAACTAAACACAAACATTATTGGGTCATCATGCAAAAACAACATTTTGAAAAAAATATGTCAAGTCAAACAGTGTATCCTTTATTTTTGTGCTATACACGGAATGTCTTTTGCACCCTTCAAACACATCTATTATGCTACATAACGATAATGGCAGAGCCCCAAAACATCTTACTAATTAGTGGAAGAGCAAGATCAGACAAAGCCTCATACTGAAAAGAGCTGTTAGGTGCGGTGTGATACAGCCATGGGTGGGGATGCCATTGATAATCAGTCAGAAAGAATCATATTACTTAAACACAAGGACATTAATGCCACAGCAAAAATAAGGAGATATTGGACGTGGAGTGGGTGACCAAACCTGGTGTGTTTGATTTAAGCTGTTCATAGATTTTTACACCTGAACACTTGAACAGGAGAAATTAGGAAAACAAACTCCTAAACTTCCTGTATATGCCACTTTTCTTGTTTAAAATACAAATAGTTGCAAAAAAATTCATTGTGAAATAAATGAACATGAGCTTAATGTTAGCCCAGAAACTGATACCAATCTGTATGCTTTACTATACAGTTTAATTACTTTCGATTAACCTTATACGGTTTAATTAACTTTCACTGTCACGCAAAATGCTTTCGCAGTTTTCATCAAATAAAATAATCATTCTTTAAAAACAACTAACTATACAAACTATAAGATATGAAAACTTAATGAACTGATGCTGTGGTTAATTTTAATCCAACGTGCTTGACAGAAGGTTGTCTGGTACAATTGCATTTCACCCATTCATTTAACAGAAAAAGTTTACAAACTCACAATGAATGAACGCGGTTTGCTGTCTCAGGTTGGTGACAATTCTCCTCAATTATTTCCCAGACTGCACCTTTGGAAGCATTGGAAGTGAAAACGAACACTGCACGCTGCGTCGCGGCAATGATTTGTTTGAAGTGTTTTAACGGCGCCTTCCATCCGCCTGAACTTGAAGTAGAATACACCTTTCCGAGCTCCAGAAATCGTTCGAATTTTTAAAGAATCGGTTCGCTCGAACGGTTCGTTTCAATGAACTGATTCAAAAAGATGAATCGTTTGAATCACCACTAATGAGCGTGTGGCATTTTTAAATTGTATCTAAATGGTGCTGTTTAGCACTGCAGATTTGTTTGTGTGTTGTTGTTTGTTCATTATTTCAGGTCGCAATTTAAGTGCGAAATTGTTCAAATGAACCGGTTCAAGAGAGCCATTCATTCGCGACATTTGAAGTACCACTAAGAGTGCTTTTGCTATTTGTGCATCTGAGAGCTGACAACAGGCGGCAGTCTTTATTAATCAATGATTAAATTCACTATATTGCCTGTTACTAAACCACTGTGTGTGCCTCCGCTGTCTTTTCATATGTTTCAAAAAGCTGTTGACTTTTAAGTTAAATCTTCAATTTATGAAGTTGGTATGAAACATGCTGTCCTGAGTAATGCATGCATTACTTAATATTTGTAGAAACAACTAACTACAATTAAGAACTAAAGGTGACACTTTATGTTTGTGTGTGAAGGCACTGCCCCCTGTTGTCCGTAGAGATACAAAACACTCACCTGATGCATTTATGATCAGCAGTTTTTTTACTGTTCAATTGACCTAGAAATTGTAGTTTTACAGTGACTACTGTAAGTGACTATCAGAAAGATATCATCTTATCAGGGATATTAACCAGCAACCAACTGCGCCATCTGTGCGTAACTAATTTTGTGATTGGCTAAAAAATGTGGGCGTCTTACTTTTGGTGCTGTCTCTATTTCAATTTAAACATTGAGTGTTTACTGTTGCCCTTCTGCATTATTGATGCACTATTTCCAATTTAATACTGTACAGCCGCTTTGTCACAATCTGTATTGTTAAAAGTGCTATATAAATGGACGCGTTAGTGAATGATGAGATTTTCTGTAAATAAAATGACCCTGGCAAGAATTGCGTGAAAACGTAATATGTCTCTTCTGTCTGTAATCTCAGTGAGTTTTTACGCATGCGCAGTATGGCGAATTTAACGTTTTCCTACGTTTCAGTGTGGATGAAAATCTTTTGGAAAACGCTTGAAAACGCTAGTGTGGACGGAGAGCGTTTTAAAACGAAAACTCAGATGTATCCGGATTAATGTAGACGTAGCCTAAAACAGGCCCGTCTACTGGAGCACACATTGAATTGGGACATTTTGCAGACAAAAGTGGTTCAATTTTCCTGACTTCATTTGATATCCACCATATTCTTCAATGCGGAAGTAAGCCTTTATGGGCGAGACTTCAGTTACAATTTGGTCAGTTACCCGGATGCGCAATACTCGGATGTAAACAACATAATGGATTACAGGGTTAATGTACTACTGAATACGTTGTTCTACTATTTTATGCCAACTAAACGACGGAAACGACGTGTGAAAGCTGCTAAATCATGCAGAGAAGGACTTAGTAAGCAGGAAAGGGCGCAATATTAAAAAAAACTAAAGTTAACCGGTGGTAAAGATGCATACAAGCAGTATTAATTAAGATATTAGCCTAATATTTCACCTACCTGACCTGAAATGATGAGAACAAACATGAATGTGGTCAAGATTCTTGCGCTGGAAATCATGGTTCAGTTTGGTCAACCACAAACGCCTTTTGTTCCTCAGATAGTATTTTGCACTCTTCTCCTTCATTTGTTTTAACTTGTGGCAGTCTGTAGTACACAGTCTGTAGTTTTTTTTCCTCGTTCTGACCGATTAGTACAACCCAAAACATGACAATAATTGAACATTTTCAACAGAAATAATCAACAAAATATTCAAGTTTTGTTCGGTTCAGTGGCATTGTTTAGGATTAGTGCTGCCAATATGGCTGACTGATGACGCATCGTGAAAACACTCTATAGGGAAATAATTAGAAGAATAACAGTGTGTGTAAAATTGTTAAACTGTTTGCAATACAAACCAGTGTTCATAATTAAAGGGGTCATCAGATGGCCATTTTCCACAAGGTGATATGATTCTTTAGGGTCTCAATGAAATGTCTATAATATACTTTGGTTAAAAATTCTCAATGGTTGTGTAAAACACCACCATTTTTACCTTGTCAAAATCATCTCTGCAAAAATCATTTTATTCTGGTCGAGGCTGCTTTAAATGCAAATGAGCTCTGCTAACTCCGCCCCTCTCTTCTCTCTGTGGAGTGAGGAGCTTGTCTACTTTAGCCGCTAAACTTGCTAACTAGCACATTGTTAGGAAAGGCGACCACAAAAATTAATTAAAAAAAAACCCTTATACTCACTTCTACTGTAAGTGAAGCTTGATCACGAATGATTTGCGTGAACATAGACGGATATATGTAGATCGGGAGGCGCATTCCCTTCACAAACGTAATCCACTGCATCTTCAGCGGCTCAGATGAGTAACTCAGATGAGTAAATGACAACCACTACATTCATTATTACATCCAGCAACACACTTCAATCGCTCAGTTCTTGTCTAACTTACATCCCTGCTCCGGCATCAAAATGATGGAGGTTGGACTTTTTCAACTGATCTGAGGTAAGACACTCATGTCAATCAACTATCGTGGGAGCGGCCTCTGTCGGTGTGACGCCACAACAACAGGCGTCTGAGAATGGCTCGATTTGAAAAAGGGGATTTTATTTTTACAGATAAACCCACTGCATGTATTTTTATCATTATAGGGTAGATTTGTACATACACTGCCAACACACAATGTTCAAACAACATGTAAAAGTGAACTTCGCATCCGATGACCCCTTTAAGATAATACATTAAAATAGCATGGTAAGACACACCAATTTGCAATATTGCAAGCTGTTTTGTACAGCTAAAAAAATAGCTGGATGCCAATAAAAGCGGAAGCTAGACTCATAAAATTTACAAAATGGCCATGCCCGCTCTTACAGGAAAAATAAGGTGGATACGGATTAATTTCCAGCAATAATTACCTTTAAAACCCATTTGAACACCTCATGAAAAACACTCACAATGCAATTCAGAGATTTTATTACAAAACAAATCACTTAAAAAAGACATCGTCATAGCAAGGTAGAAGAAAACTGATCTTAGGCTAGTGCAGTTATATACGAATCATTACCAAGCAAATTATATTTTACAAAAATAAAATAACAAAATAAATAATCATATCAGCCTACAGTCAAACTTTACAAGGGCTCTGAATCTCTGAATCTGATTTCTGCATGCTTTAACATTAAATCCATTCATCTTCAGATCTGTTCTTCAGAAACATTACTAATAGGACACTTTTATTACCTAAACTTTACAATAACTCAGCTCCATTTTAAATACGGTTCAATAGAGAAAAAAAAAATACATCAGCATGCAAGGCATCAAGCAGAACACTGAATCAGTGGAATACAGTGCCAGAGTGTCCGAGAACCAACGAAAACAGTCCAAAATAAAGACCCATTGGAGATGAATGTTCAAAAAGCAACTCCGTCTAAATTAATTATTTTGAGCTCCATAAAATGGAGTTTCGTTGCGTGACGTGCGGATGTCATCGCGTGCATACGCGCCCAGTCCGTTTCCTGTGTATGTGTATGTGGAGAGCTCATCTGTGCTCCCAACACCATTGTTGATCTCTGAGGGATGAAACGAACATAAAACTTATTAGCCAGAGTTTCACAGGGCAGATTTGTCCAATAGGGGGCAATACTGGAGGTCTTTTTTTTTTTTTTAGAGGAATGAACATTCACAGAGCCTACAACAACACTTTTGTGCCACATCTTCCCTTGCATATTGAGTGATGTCAGTGCTGGTAATAAGACTGGACTGTTGACCACTGATTGTGTAAGTATACAGACTGAGAGACAGAGTGTCATGTGACAGTTTATACAACCGCAATCACTTGTTTCTGAATCACTGGCTATGTAAACCATCTTAACATTATTATTAAAATTATTGGATGACTTCAATCATATAATGTTTCACTGGAGCTGTATAATTTATATATAATTTATAATTTATTATTTTATTAGACAAAATTTGACATTTAAGTCATGTATAAATTTAGACTGTTATTTGGTTGTTTTTTTTATATTTCTGCAATAAATAAATAAAGAGACTTTAAAAAAAAACATTAAAAATCTTACTGTTCAAAAACTTTTGACTGGTAGTGTACAACATTTCTGTAAATATCACAAAAAATTGTTCTTGATACCTGATGCATTAACTAATGTTTAACCTCATTGTAAAGTGTTACCATATGCAGGTATGAATACAGATATTGAAGGTGCATTATGACTGCCACCAGGTGGCGATGTGCAACAGCCATTTGCAGAGGTCACAGAGAATTAATTTGTTCCGTGGCTGTATTAACCAGGCTTTATCTCCACACAGCTGTGTGCTCATGAGTCTCACCTGAGAAAATCAGTTCCTCCTTCATGAGGTTGACGTCACGACTCGGCCGACGTACTACAGTGCTTAGCATGATCTGCTCAGGGTTGTAGCTGCGCATACCACTCATCTTCCACCTGAGGAAAAAACATGACAACACAGTCAACAAAACACACTTCTGAGGCTGCCACAAAGTTCTGCTCATTAAGCATTGGATCTTGAAAAATTTGATGAGATAAAGTGACTGAGAACACTTAAAAGAGCAACACTAAAGTAAAAGCACTAAGAATGCTAAAATGAAAAATACAAACAGACATAAGAAACAGAACAAATCAAGACACTAAAATACTCATCCTCATTACCTGATCAGATGATAGCTGAGCAATTTCAGCGAGCAGTGGAGGACAGGCGCATGCAAAGAGCAGAGGACAGAGAGAAAATGAAAAGAAATAAGAAATTGAAAAGCGCCCGGCCGCCCAGCAGAGTTATAGCAAGCGTGCTAACTACAAAACAACCTAACATTAACGCCAAGGACTGCTTTCGTGCAAATGTGTGCGAGCACAGAAAAAGTCATATTGAAGATTAAAGCCACTACTGACACAGCAAAATAGCTTCCAGTATTAAGAAGCATTAAGAAACAACTTGAAGGACGTAAAAGAGATGCACTTACTTCTGAAAAATGAAGATGCCGATGACAATCGCCACAGATATTAAATCTGAGGCGATTCATATCAGGCCATATTCTTCCACACTCTACAAAACATGTTAAAGCAGCATTGATGAATGCTGAAAATGCTGACTCTAAGCTTTTAGATGAATTTATAGTGTATAAGGTTACAAAAGCTTATTTCAGATAAATGCTGATTGTTGGATCTTTCTATTCAAAAGATCCTGGGAAAAAAAAAAAAAAAAAAAATAATTTGTACTCAACTGTTTTAAATATTGATAATAATAAATGTTTCTTGAACAGCAAATCAGCATATTAGAATGATTTCTAAAGGATCACGTGACACTGAAGACTGGAGTAATGATAAATTTAGCTTTGATCAAAGGAATAATCAGATTTTTAAAATACACAAATCGAAAACAGTTATTTCAAATATTAAAAATATTTCAAAATGTAACCGTTTTGCTGTAATTTGGATAAAATAAATGCAGGCTTTGTAAGCAGAAGAGACTTCTTTAAAAACATTAAAAAATCTTACTGTTCAAAAGCTTTTGATTGGTTGTGTATATCTCATAAGTCTAAATGTGTCTAATAGTACTATTTCCAGGGAATTTTTGAAGCTTTTGGAGCCCACAATCCCTTTTCCACTACAGATTTTTCTGATGCAAATGTATGCAACTATTTGCAAAATTAGTTGGTGATCTTGCATCATATATAAAGCATGCCAATTTAAAATCTACAGTATTCTGTGGAATGGGTGGTAAAATGTGTAAAAGTGGGCCAAGATTCTCTACATCCTTCTTGGGAGCTGACAGCATAATTGAATTAGCCATTCAATGAACAACCGGCCAACGTGTAGGACTTCATGAATGACAGGCGTTCCAAATCTGGCCTGTGTATTTGAAAGTGATTATAGCCGATTGATATAAAAAAATTGAAAATTTACTCACCTTGCAAGCTGTCCAGATTGTAGATGAGCTTGTCTCTTCAACACAACAGATTTGTAGAAATTTAGCATTATATCACTTGCCCTCCAATGGATCCTCTGCAGTGAATGGGTGCCGCCAGATTGAGAGTTCAAACAGCTAATAAAAACATCAAAATAATCCGTAAGTAATTTACACGACTCGACTCTATCATTTAACATCTTGTAAAGTGAAAAGTTGCATGTTTGTGGAGTGGGCCCTTACACTTATAAGGCATTGCAAGCCCTCTGAGGCGTAAGCCAGGGCTATTTTTGTAGTCAACAATCTCGCGAGAAGCTGTCTTTGACACCATCCGTCACCCACCGAGCGATGCCTCACTACTGATCTCTCACTGACAGTGCGAGAATTTAGAGCAGCGTCTCGCTATGGTAAGAGTGCTTCAGGTGAACGTTGGACGAGTGAGAGAGTCACACCACCTGATGCCTTGGCTCATTCCCATAGATATGGTGTGATGGGACAGCACTCACCACCCAACGTTATCCACCACCACTATCCAAGACAGCAACCCCATGAGAAATTGACTACAGACGCAATCCATCAAAAAAAAAAAATTGTAAAATTTATTTTCCATATGACTAGATTTTTTTATTTCAAAATTGTCAAAATGGCGTAATTTAATTTAAATTAGTTTATTCATTTTGCATATTACTAGTTTTCTGTTTTGTCAAACAGCATTATCTACCGTGCTTTAAATGGCAGAAAACGGCATTAGTTGTGGCACTAATTATCCCCTAAACGGCGTAAACTTTATTTATTAATTTTTTTTATTTTGCATTTTACTAGTTTATTTGAAAATTGTCAAACGGCATTATTTAATGTCAATTTATTGTCAAATGTAAAAAAGCACTGTCAGTAGCTGCACTCATTATCCCCTAAACCAGACATGGGCAAACTCGTTCCGGGAGGGCCGGTGTCCCTGCAGAGTTTAGCACCAACCCTGATAAAACTCACCTGTTTGTAACTTTCTAGTAAACCTGAAGACACTGATTAGCTTGTTCAGGTGTGTTTAATCAGGGTTGGAGCTAAACTCTGCAAGGACACCGGTCCTCCAGGACCGAGTCTGCCCAGGCCTGCCCTAAACGGCATAACTTAAATATATATTTTTTTTTTTCCTTTCGCATTTTACTAGTTTTTTTATTTTTTTTTTTTAAATTGTCAAATGACGTTATTTACGGCATTTTTAATGACAGAAAGCGACGTCAGTTGTGGCGCTCATTATCCCCTAAACAGCGTAACTTTAATTTTTTTATTTTGTATTTTACTAGTTTCTTTCTTTGAAAATTGTCAAACGGCATTATTTAATGTCAATTTATTGTCAAACGTCAGAAAGCGCCGTCAGTTGCTGCACTCATTATCCCCTAAACCAGACCTGGACAAACTCAGTCCTGGAGGGCCGGTGTCCCTGCAGAGTGTAACTCCAACCCTGATAAAACTCACCTGTTTGTAACTTTCTAGTAAACCTGAAGACACTGATTAGCTTGTTCAGGTGTGTTTAATCAGGGTTGGAGCTAAACTCTGCAAGGACACTGGCCCTCCAGGACCGAGTCTGCCCAGGCCTGCCCTAAACAGCATAACTTAAATGTTTATTTTTTCTTTCGTATTTTACTAGGTTTTTTTTTTTTTTTTAAATTGTCAAATGACGTTATTTACGACATTTTAAATGACAGAAAGCGACGTCAGTTGTGGCGCTCATTATCCCCTAAACTGCGTAACTTTAATTTTTTTTATTTTGTATTTTACACGTTTCTTTCTTTGAAAATTGTCAAACGGCATTATTTAATGTCAATTTATTGTAAACAGCATAACTTAAATGTTTATTTTTTTTCTTTCGTATTTTACTAGGTTTTTTTTTTGTAATTGTCAAATGACGTTATTTAAGACATTTTAGACAACAGAAAGCAACAGCAGTTGTGGCACTCATTACCCCCTAAATGGTGTAAGTTAACTTTTTTTGGGGTTTTTTTTGCATTTTACTTTTATTATTTGAAAATTATCAAACGGCATTATTTAATGTCAATTTATTGTCAAACGTCAGAAAGCGCCGTCAGTTGCTGCACTCATTATCCCCTAAACCAGACCTGGGCAAACTCAGTCCTGGAGGGCCGGTGTCCCTGCAGAGTGTAACTCCAACCCTGATAACACTCACCTGTTTGTAACTTTCTAGTAAACCTGAAGACACTGATTAGCTTGTTCAGGTGAGTTTAATCAGGGTTGAAGCTAAATTCTACAGGGACACCGGCCCTCCAAGACCGAGTCTGCCCAGGCCTGCCCTAAATGGTGCAACTTAAATTTAGTTTTTTCTTTTGCATTTTACTAGTATTTTTTTATTTATTTTTTTTTAAATTGTCAAACAGCGTTATTTACCGCATTTTAGACAACAGAAAGCGACATCAGTTGTGGCACTCATTACCCCCTAAATGGTGTAAGTTAACTTTTTTGGGTTTTTTTTTTTTTGCATTTTACTTTTATTATTTGAAAATTATCAAACGCATTATTTCATGTCCATTTATTGTCAAACGTCAGAAAGCGCCGTCAGTTGCTGCACTCATTATCCCCTAAACCAGACCTGGGCAAACTCGTTCCTGGAGGGCCGGTGTCCCTGCAGAGTTTAGCACCAACCCTGATAAAACTCACCTGTTTGTAACTTTCTAGTAAACCTGAAGACACTGATTAGCTTGTTCAGGTGTGTTTAATCAGGGTTGGAGCTAAACTCTGCAAGGACACCAGCCCTCCAGGACCAAGTCTGCCCAGGCCTGCCCTAAACAGCATAACTTAAATGTTTATTTTTTTCCTTTCGTATTTTACTAGTTTTTTTTTTTTTAATTGTCAAATGACGTTATTTACGACATTTTAAATGACAGAAAGTGACGTAATTTGCGGCGTTCATTATCCCCTAAACAGCGTAACTTTAATTTTTTTTATTTTGTATTTTACAAGTTTCTTTCTTTGAAAATTGTCAAACGGCGTTATTTAATGTCAATTTATTGTCAAACGTAAAAAAGCACTGTCAGTTGCTGCACTCATTATCCCCTAAACCAGACCTGGGCAAACTCGGTCCTGGAGGGCCGGTGTCCCTGCAGAGTGTAACTCCAACCCTGATAAAACTCACCTGTTTGTAACTTTCTAGTAAACCTGAAGACACTGATTAGCTTGTTCAGGTGTGTTTAATCAGGGTTGAAGCTAAACTCTGCAGGGACACCGGTCCTCCAGGACCGAGTCTGCCCAGGCCTGCCCTAAACGGCATAAATTCAATTTATTTATTTTTTTTCTCTTGCATTTTACTAGGTTTTTTTATTTTTTTTTTTTTTTATTTAAAAACTGTCAAACTGCATTATTTACGGCATTTTAAACGAGAAAGCGACGTCAGTTGCGGCACTCATTATTCCCTATATGGCGTAACTTAAATTTATTTATTATTTTGCGTTTTACTAGATTCCTTATTTGAAAATTGTCAAACGGCCTTATTTACGGCATTTTAAATGACAGAAAGTGACGTAATTTGCGGCACTCATTATCGAAAATTCATTTAAGTTACGCCATTTAGGGGATAATGAGTGCCGCAACTAACAGCGCTCTATGTCGTACAACACCGTTTAGGGCAGACCTGGGCAAGATCTATCCTGGAGGACCGGTGTCCCTGCAGAGTTTAACTCCAACCCTGATAAACCTCACCTGAACAAGCTAATCAGTGTCTTCAGGTTTACTAGAAAGCTACAAACCGGTGAGTTTCATCAGGGTTGGAGTTAAACTCTGCAGGGACACCGGCCCTCCAGGATAGAGCTTGTCCAGCTCTGCCCTAAACGGTGTCATATGACAGAAAGCGCAGTCAGTTGCAGCACTCATTATCCCCTAAACGGCGCAACTTAAATAAATTTTATTATTTTGCATTTTACTAGTTTTATTTAAAAATGGTCAAACCGCGTTATTTACGGCATTTTAAATGACAGAAAGCAACATCAGTTGTGGCACTCATTATCCCCTAAAGGGCGCAACTTAAATTTTTTTTATTTTGCATTTTCCTTTTTTTTTTTAATTTAAAAATTGTCAAACTATGTTATTTGCGGCATTTTAAATGACAGAAAGCGACGTCAGGTGCGGGACTCATTATCCACTAAATGGCGTAACTTACATTTATTTTTTTATTTTGCATTTTACTAGATTCCTTATTTGAAAATTGTCAAACAACGTTATTTACGGCATTTTAAATGACAGAAAGCGACGTCAGTTGCGGCACTCATTATCGAAAATTCATTTAAGTTACGCCGTTTAGAGAATAATGAGTGCCGCAACTGACAGCGCTTTATGTCGTACAACACCGTTTAGGGCAGAACTGGGCAAGATCTATCCTGGAGGACCGGTGTCCCTGCAGAGTTTAGCTCCATCCCTGATAAACCTCACCTGAACAAGCTAATCAGTGTCTTCAGGTTTACTAGAAAGCTACAAACTGGTGAGTTTTATCAGGGTTGGAGTTAAACTCTGCATGGACACTGGTCCTCCAGGATAGAGCTTGTCCAGCTCTGCCCTAAATGATGATGTTCGACAGAGAGCGCTGTCAGTTGCAACACTCATTATCCCCTAAAGGGCGCAACTTAAATTTTTTATTTTGCATTTTACTTTTTTTTTTAATTTCAAAATTGTCAAACTATGTTATTTGCGGCATTTTAAACGACAGAAAGCGACGTCAGTTGCGGCACTCATTATCCCCTAAATGGCGTAACTTACATTTATTTTTTTATTTTGCATTTTACTAAATTCCTTATTTGAAAAATGTCAAACAACGTTATTTACGGCATTTTAAACGACCGAAAGCGACGTCAGTTGCGGCACTTATTATCGAAAATCCATTTAAGTTACGCCGTTTAGGGGATAATGAGTGCCGCAACTGACAGCGCTCTCTGTTGTACAACACCGTTTAGGGCAGACCTGGGCAAGCTCTATCCTGGAGGGTCGGTGTCTCTGCAGAGTTAAGCTCCAACCCTGATAAAACTCACCTGAACAAGCTAATCAGTGTCTTCAGGTTTACTAGAAAGCTACAAACTGGTGAGTTTTATCAGGGTTGGAGTTAAACTCTGCAGGGACACCGGCCCTCCAGGATAGAGCTTGTCCAGCTCTGTCCTAAACGGTGTCATATGACAGAAAGCGCAGTCAGTTGAAGCACTCGTTATTCCCTAAACGGCGCAACTTAAATAATTCTTTATTTTGCATTTTACTTTATTTATTTAAAAATTGTCAAACGGCGTTATTTACGGCATTTTAAACGATAGAAAGTGCCGCCAGTAGCGGCGCTCATTATCCCATAAATGGTGTTATTCAAAATTATTTTTTTTTATTTTGCATCATACTAGTTTTTTTATTTGAAAATTGTCAAACAGCGTTATTTATGGTGTTTTAAACCTAATTTAGGCCTTCAGGTTACGTCGGTATTTGGTCATGCAGCAATTTAATTGAGGTTACCACTACTAACGTTACTACTTTTGTTGCGGTTGTTGTTTAACGTTACATTTTCTCACTCACCACAAGACAGGAGCGGCTGACTTTTCTTCTTCCATCAAATCCGCGAATCCGTGAGTTGCTGGCCTCTAGTAGACACTTGGCTTTGTGTACTCATGGTAGTAGCCGCATCGCTTAATCGCTCGTTTGCAGCGTTGATTCGGGCGTATTTCTTCTATCCTCTATAATCATCGTGTAGCGTGCGTTGGAGAGGAGATTCTCCCAGTCGATACCACTTTTCGTCCCATTGACTTTTCAGAAAAGCAAACGCGTGCAAAAGTTTGGCGTTTCGCTGCATTGCACATTTAAAGCTTCCTAAACTCTCACTGCCAATTCGTATCACGTGAAACCGTGTGACCAATAGCAGATCGATACGTCACCGCGTGACCTCGTAACTGCTACTCTAACGTTAAAAAAAAAATCTAACGTTATTTTTGTCACACTGTACGACAATAATACTTTTTTTATTATTATAGTAAGGCTTACGTTTATGGTTGGGGTAGGTGTAGACGTTATAAAACACACTCTAATAGCTAGAACAATTCATTTCATTGTTAGTTTCCGGTCGGAGTTGTACCCCTTGGGAGAAACGAGTCTTTTCGAAGCTTCAGCCTTTGTGAACACTGAGCACCTAAGATGGCACATTCGAGATGGTAAGAAAAAAAAATGTCCAGTTAGTAACTGTAAAAAGTATTTTAGAGTAAAGTCATCATTCTCAGCACACAGCATAAATGTGATTTTAAGAAATCTGTGGAGATATTAATGTTACTGAGCTTTCTGCTGCTGTGCCAGATGTGAATACTGATGTAAGTGTCCTGTTATTGATGGCCCACTTTAAAAGAAGCAGAGGATTTGCTGTTCCTTTTAGCGAGTGTACGTTTTTTTCATTTGTGTAATTGACAACTGATAATTTCTAAAACTGACACTTAGAAAAACTGTGTGTGTGTGTGTGTGTGTGTGTGTGTGTGTAGGTCACAACAACTGCAGCAGATGCAAAGACCAGGCTTTCACTACTCTGATCATGCTTGTTAAGATCTTTTAGTTCATGATTTAGCGATGTTAAAGGGATGGTTTTTAAAAATAAACATTTTGTCACACTTTATTCATGGCTCTCTATATCTAACTTTCTACCTAGCATCTTCTCAAATACAATTTAAATAACAAGGGTAGGTAAATGATGATAGAATTGTCATTTTTGGGTGAACAATCCTTTTGAACTAATGAGAAAGGCCCCAACATCTACATCTACTTTTACTGACACCATAGTCAAATGTGAAAAGTTTTTTGTAAGTCACAAATATCACTATAAAAAACATGAACACAATAAATTAATTAATTAATTTTTTTAGGCGATTCAGTTCTACACAGCAAAAAAATAGATGCTGCTGATTGAAAGCAAAGTCTTCTTTCCTGTGATTGACCTACCAGATACGTCCTCTGCATTTGCTGTTCTCTTCATTTATGTGCTTAACGTCAAGTACTAAGTGGAAGCCACTACCTTGTTGTTTATTTAGAGGTGGGTACATCTTGCAATATGCTGAAATATTAAGTAAACATTAAAGGAAAAAAAAGAAAAATGAAAGCCATGTACATCTGGGATTGCATCAGGGTAAGTTATAAGAGAATTTGCATTTTTAAGTAAACAATCCCTTAAAGGAATAATCCACCCAAAAATGAAAATTGTCATCATTCTTACTTTCATTGTGTTTTTTGTCCATATAATGGAAGTCAACAGGACCTGAAATACCAACACTGGTCACCAACATTTTTCAAAATATCTTTTGTGTTCCACAGTAGACAAAAGTGTATACAGGTTTGAAACGACATGAGGGTGAGTAAAGAATGACAAGAATTTTCATTTTTTGGTGGACTATCCCTTTTTTTAGGGATTGTTCACTAGTGATGTGAGATTTAAACCAAGCATTGGAGCTTGTGTTGAGAATAAATGGGTGCGCCAGATGAAGCCTCGATTCAAGGCTTGTGCTTTTAACGTAGAAATCACGTGACAAATGACATACGAAGCCTTACTTTCTTTCTGTTCGAACTCTCAGATCTTACAAGTACATTTAAACCTATTTAATTACATTTTTATATACCCAATCATACAATATGAATACAAATTATTTCATCATGTGCACGTAACATGAATCGATCTATGGAATGTGTGGTGATGCTGCTTACGACGGAGCTTCTTTCATAGGCTTTTGGCTGCTTTATTTTTTACTAACCAACAGATAAAGCTGTTTTTACAACACACTCAAAGCTTTGAATCTTTTCGCCAAACAGTCAGAGGAAAGTCTTAGTCCTTCAATAGGCTTAATTTGCCCATCAATATTGCTCACTCAAAAATGCTAAATTCTCTCATCACTTACTCACCCTCATGCCATCCCGGATGTACATGACTTTCATTCTTCTGTGGAACACGAACAGAGATTTTTAGAAAAATAATCCATCTATGTGAGTCCATATAATGCAAGTGGATTGGTCCCTCAGATTTGATGCCTCACAACATGTTGACATTTACGTCAAACAAACATGTAGGACACTTGCCTGGAAGCAGTGGTTTATAATATTAATTTTTAAAAAATATTTAAACACTTCTCACACAAACCTATCATTTTGCTTCAGATTACTTTTTTTTTCTTTTTTTTCTAAAAATCTCTAATTGTGTTCCACAGAAGAAAGTATATTTGGGATGACATGAGGGTGAGTAAATACTGAGAGAATTACAGTTTTTGGGTGTTGTCTTCTTGGCATGCAGTAATGATAACTGACAATTTGAGTTAAATAAAATTAACTGGTGTACTATTCTAATGAATTCATAACAGTATTTTTGTCTGTCCACTGAAAGTACACACAACCAAAATATTCCAGTTCAAAAAGTGCGTAAAGAAATGGAATTAATCTGTATGATTAATCCGTAGGCTTTTATTCACATACAAACATTGATCATCCAAATATGTAGAGTGCGTCAAATGTGGTAAACAGAATCTCAAACATGCTTGAGAACTGATTAGGTGTCTTAAGCCACTCGAATCATATGGATTATTTTTACAATGTCTTACAATATCTTACAAACCTTATGCACTTTTTGAAGCTAAAAGACTTTGGTTGCCTGGATAGACAAAAATGAAGAGAGAATATCAATTTTCATGTGTTCCGAAAACAAACTAGATTTTTATGGGTTTGTAACAACATAGTAAATGATGACAAAATTTTCATTTTGGCTGAACTAATGCTCTAAACTTTTTTTTTTTACAGAAGAGAATGAAATATGAATCTAATGAATTATTTTTTTTGATGAAGGTTCATTGTGAGGATAAATCCTGACACACCTCAAGTGCTCTGCAAAATTCCAGATCAGCAAAAGAGGTGGGAAGATGGTACAAAGGAGAAACTCTGGCCTGAACCCTCATGTGTCTAAGGAGTTTGTGGATTTCAGCTGGCAAAACTATTAATCCACTATGGGCAACTGCATTTTACTCAGGAGAGTTTTTGTGAATTTGTATGTTTTTAAGATTGTTCTTATGATTAAATTTGTTCCTGATTATTTTTTATTTTTTTTTATTTTTTTTTATACATATTTTTAATTGCTGTAATATACAAATATTTATGTATACATTCTTGAAAAATGCTTCCTGTGTGTAACAAAAGTTATATTTGAAGCTTCACTGTCATTGCTGTTCACTGTTATCATAGTATGTTGTGCTTAGGATAAATGTTAAGAATTTTTCTAGCTATAATAGTTAAAATGGTATGTGCTGTAATATATATATATATATATATATATAATAGTTTGTAATAGTGTTTTGTTTGAGTTTTAAATGAATTGTAATGTTATTGCAAGGGTTATTGCAACATTTGAACAATTAAAAACATTAGAAGTTACACAGTTGTCATTGCTTATTTTTATTTATTTATTTTTCTTGTATTGCAATATATAATTGGAGAAACGAGATCTTTGTAACATTATAGACTATACCATTCAAAAGCTTGGAATCAGTATAATTGTATTCATTAATTTATTTTTATTTATTTTTTAAAATTTATTTAATTATTTTTTTGAGGAGGGAAAGAAATATAAATTAATATTATTTAGCAAGGATGTGTTAACTTGATCAAAAGTGATGATAAAGACATTTATAATGAGATCAAAAAAAGATTTCTGTGTCAGATTTTAGAATGAGTTCTGAAGGATCATGTGACTTGAGTAATGATGCTAAAAATTCAGCTTTGAAATCACAGGACTAAATTATATTTTAAAATATATTTAAATAGAAAACAGTTATTTTAAATAGTAAAAATATTTCAAAATGTTACCGTTTTTGCTGTACATTAAATTAAACAAATGCAGACTTGGTGAGCAGAAGTGCCTTCTTTAAAAAACATTAAAAATCTTAGTGTTCAAAAACCTTTGACTGGAAGTGTATTAATATTTTTAACTATTTTTACCATGTTTCATTTCATTATTTCATTTCATATTTCATATTAAGTACATTGCTCAGGAACGTTCCGCTTCAGCCATTCTCATGCACTGATATGTTAATGAGCCTTTGGATGCTGCTTCTCATTGGCCTGTGGCGAGAGTGTGGGCGGAGCCCCTCTAGCAAATACTGTACAGATGAAGGTGTCTGGCGGCAAGCGCTCGGCGTTCGCAAGGTGAACGCAGTGACGTTGAGGCGCGGTGGTAAACTGGCCAAACTTTAACGGTAGACGAGTACCACTCCATTATTAACGTCCGCAGACCCATCTTATTAACTTCTAAGCTAATAAAATGCGATGAACAATCACAGCGCTTGTTTTGCGGCTTTATAAATTAGGCAGACATGATGCTGGCGTCTGTAGTTTGGACAGCTGTTTTATTTACTCTGGTAAAAGCCACCATCCCGGACAGCGGTCCAACCGACACACCAGATGTGGAGAGCGGCTCAGGGATGCTGCTGACAGGTACGAAGTCAAACTGTTATTAATTACTGTATTTATTGATCCTAACAGAGTATAATGTTCGTTTGTTTACATTTCTTGAGAATAGCGCATTACTAGGTGCCTGACTGGCCATTGTTGTTGCTCATTTGCATGTTTAAATAACTTCACAAATGTTTTAATTCATTAAAAAAATCGCACTTTTGTATTAAATTTTAATCCAGGATGTTAAGGTTAAAATAAGTGATGGATGTAAACTTTATCTCATACATAGGAAATTATAAACTATTGTTTTGATGTTAAAAGTTCATTTATGTAAATGATGTTTTATCGATATGTTTGATGTTCAGTGTTTCCCTCTGGGAGCCGCTGTTGTTTCAGATTTAACTGTATATGGCAGCAGGTGCAGGTACTTCAGCAATGAACTATTTTAACACCCCGGCTGTTTAAATCACACTACTGCTGTTTTTCCAAACATGAGGGCTGGACCAGTGTGACCGCACACACATGTTAAACGCTGGACGGTGATTGCTGCATGAACACCTCACCCGTTTTTTGCTGTTTTGTCCAGACACGTTTAACAGATTTGTGGCAGATGTGAGCGCAATTAGTTCCAGCAATCTTGGGAGAAGGTAGAGGATGCCATCATCGCCACATACAAATGTATAGTGGCTTGAATTCATTTCTGAATTTTTTTAAATTGGCAAAAGGCTCCTATGCGTGTGCATTATGCACAAGCAGATTGATTTGACAAACGATGCTTATGTTAAACCTGATGTTCTTTGACTTCTGCAATTAAATTGTGTTTATGCTTGATATGTACAATGTTTAGTCAAAACTGGCAAACTTGCAATGTCCCACAGGGTGTTGTCAGCAAACATTGCAAAATAATCAGCTTTTTGCTTTCTCTAGTATCATACTAGCGACTAAAAAAAGATTTTTTGCCATCCCCAGACTTTTATAGTATTGCCATAAGGGATGCAGGATAAATTGATAACAATTTAATGTCGAATATATGTCAGACAATACTGCATACAAATGTATGCATACTCATTCCCCTTATTTGTATCATTTAAAATGACTGACTTCAGTTTAATTGGTTTTTAAAAACAAAATAGTTTAGAATTGTGTATTTTTTTAATTATAGTATATATTAATTATTTATTTTTTGTTTAATTATCGTATTTTTGTCATTTTTAAATATATTATTTGATTAATGTAATACTAATAGCATTTTAATATCAGTTATTGAATTGAATTTCGGTTATTGACTGTTTAGATTACAAAACAGCTATGCATATGTACGTTATATGTTATTTTAATATTAGTTGTTGGCTGAAAATAATAATAATAATAATAAAATATTGGCTAATTAATATTGACCAGAAAATGAATTTGTGATGATTTACAATACCATTCAAAGGTTTCTGGACTGTAAGATTTTTGATGTTTTTAAAGAAGTCTCGTCTGCTCACCAAGTATGCATTTATTTGATTAAAAGTACAGCAAAAACAGTAAAATTTTGAAATATTTTTACTATTTAAAATATCTGATTTCTAATATATATTTTAAAATATAATTTATTCCTGTGATTTCAAAGCTGAATTTTTAGCATCATTACTCCAGTCACATGATCCTTCAGAAATCATTTTAATATTCCGATTTGCTGCTCAAAAAAAATATATATATATATATATATATTATTATTATTATTATTATGTTGAAAACAGCTGAGTAGATTTTTTGGGGGGTTTCTTTGATGAATAGAAAGTTCAGAAGAACAGCATTTATCTGAAATAGAAATTTTTGCAGCATTATAAATGTCTAACTGAACTGTCTAATGAACTAAACCTGAAAAAATTCTAATAAGTTGTTTTCAACATAATAATAATAATAATAAATATTTTTGAGCAGCAAATCAGAATACTAAAATGATTTCTGAAGGATCATGTGACTGGAGTAATGATGCAAAAAATTCAGCTTTGAAATCACAGGAATAAATGAAAAATGTAAAATATATTCAAATAGAAAACAGCTTTTTTTAAATAGTAAAAATATTTCAGAATTTTACTGTTTTTGCTGTACTTTGGATCAAACAAATACAGGCTTGGTGAGTGGAAGGGTCTTTAAAAAAACAAATATGGCTCTAAACAATCGTAACAAACCACAAGGACCATGTTAGGTACCAAACGCCTGTTTACTCATGTTTCATCCATCTTGTAAATCCCAGAACTGCGACGCACACTCCTTGGGCTCATTAAGAGACTTTACTAGTTTTAGATCATTCTTCTTTTCAATTGTTTTAATCAACCTTCTGTGATCTCAGCAAATCTAAAGAAAGGTAGACTTGGCTTTACGAGCTCAGATTTTATGGTCAGACTGACAGATGAACGGGTTTATTAAATCCAGATGGCAGCTGAAGAGTGAATGTAATCACTGAAATGACTTATTAGAGTCGGTGTGCAACAGCGTGCCATGAAAAGCCCATTTAAGCTCCACAGGTTTAGACCCAAGGCCCGTAGTTATGTCATCCACACGCAATGCTTCTTCAGGTACTGTAGTTTTATAATCAGCACTTGTCTTTGAGAGGTGGACGCCAGGTTATTTAAAAATTTATAGCTGTTATGCCAGCGCAATAAAACCGGTCGTGCTCGTGCGGGTTCTGTTGTTTTAGCGAAAGCAAAACACATTGGGAAATGTGATGAAAATATGATCGCCAATGGTACTGACAGATGACATCATGTGAATGTTGCCCAGGATGGAGGTGTGTGTAAACTTTTCATGCCTTTTCACACGGCACAAACTGCTTGGTGATGTGATATCATCTTCTCTTGTGTTGGTCAAAGCTTTGGATCTTTTGACAGATTTGATGAATTGCATTCTTTTGTTTGGTGTCCTTTTTCCAACCAGATTCATTTGTTTGAGTTGGATGCATGCAGGTTTCTTTGAACTCATAGTTTTGTTGAACTTAAAACAAAAGCATCGTATCATATCCTAAAAGCTCTTGTTTTTTAAAGTACACAATTATCTCCAATAGTATCCCTGATATAACTCATTAGGTTATTGTCATACAGATTGCAAGGTGTTTATAAAAACATGGTTTTTATGAACAATTTGACCTTCATTTTTTAATATATTAGCCCTGGAGGAGATCATAATTGGCTAATGCTCTTGTTTTCCATAAAACAAAAGATTATCACATGCTGGGTGAACAAAAACCAAACATTTGTCTTTTACATTGTATTTATTATTAAATGCCTTTGAATTCAGGATTGTTGTGACAGAGGATAAAGAAAAATAGGACGATATGTTTCTATATGAATAACATAAGTCGTGGAGTCTTGGATAAAAGAATGTGCTTTTTCAGTAACCAGAATTTAGTTTCTTAAAGCCTCAGATTTATTGACTATTTTTTGTTTTTGTTGTTTTTGTATTACTAGGGCTGAGTAAAAAAATATAGATTTCTCATTTTTACGAAACAAAACCGATTCTTAAATCCCAAGGATCTATTAGTCTAGCCTGTTTTCATTTAATAAACAGAACATTGTTGGTCGCATCCCATCCAATAAATCACAGTAAGATTTGTGTTTTGGTACTACTGATATGAAACGAAGTCTCAGATTTCAAATTCTGTCCATTTTATTATAGTATTCAAACCTTAAATGCAGTTTGGCGCTGTTTAATACGGAGTGGCAGATCGCTGTAGTGCCTCAGTTCAAGAGATTTGGCAGGTGAACTGATCATCTCCTCCACTTTTACCAGTTTTAGCACGAAATAAACATGAATAAACGTCTGAAGATATGTTAAAAGAAAGAGTTCAACTTACCGAATTTCATATCCTGTCTCATGTAATCGGCTCAATCAACTACGCAAAGATGTCAATATAACAGCTTATAAACAATATGTGATGTGACGTCATATTTACCTCAGAAAAAACATATTAGCTGACTAATTAATGACAGAATTTTAATTTTTGAGTGAACTATCCCTTTAATATTAACTTGTTTAAGGCCACATCTTGCCACACTAAACCTTCAGATTACATGGTTTTATTTCTTTAAAAAGCCAGTGATAACCATGCTCTCTGGTAGAACAGTGCCAGTGACTTCATTGGCTTGTTTTGATTGTGTTTTATGTGAACCTGCCAGGTTTTGTCCTTGTCATCATGATGGGGGTTGATTGGAGGTTGGCACCATTTACTTCTGAGGCCCCTATAGTGCCTCCAGGCCAGTGAGATTCATAATTTATTACCACTTACGTTACACTCAATCACCGCTGTAATGTAATCTGCAATGTCAGTGTCAGGCAGACAGACAGCTGGGGGGAAAAACTATAAATCAAGAAATAGCCTAATCATCAAATCAGGCTCTTTGTTGTTTTTTTTATGTCCAAAGAGCTTTCCAGTGGTCGTGAGATTCAGATGGGATGCCTAGATATAAACATGCCATTTTTCTTGTGGGTTTGACACTCCTGTTGAGTCCTATCGAGATTGTAAACAGCGCACAGCTGCCTGTAATGACACAACGCGGGGTGCTTTGTCTCGTCAAACAGCTGTTGATCCAAACAGTGAAGCAGAAACCATGGTAATATTATGTTAGCAAGGGAGAGAAAATAATGAGAACACCTGGTATCAATATGATTTATATATCTGTAATAATTAGAAAGGGAAAGTTGGTACACTACACTCGCTCTCAATTGTTGTCTCTCTGTTTTCTCCATTCTCTTTTGTTAAACGCATCTGAAAGCTTCAATGGCTTCCCGCATCCAGGCTGAACAAAAAAAACTCTGGCGTCCAAGGAAAACACGCGGTGTGAGTTAGGAGTAGTGCCTGTGTGCTGGCTGGCTGACAAGAGCAGGCCTGCTGTAGATTTGGATGTAATAGTGCTCTTGGCACATTTTTGCCTTGAGGGAAACCTTAAAACTATCATGATATTGTAATTTATCTTTAAAAAAACGGTGGGTATAGCAGCCCCAACATCACTGCTTGTATTCCGCACTGAAACATATGCCAGATGATGTCATGCTGTTCATGGGTACTTAAACACACACTCATGTATTGGACTATTCAGCTGACGATACAACCTGTTTCTACTGGCACACACTGGGGACCATTGACCTGTGGGCACTGTGAATGACATCACCACAAGCCAATCTGGGAAAATAAATAACACGCTGGAACATGTGGGCCAAATATGGCACACACATTGCTGTTTAAAGAACCTCTGATTATAATATCTGCGCAGAACATGTGGGGGATTTAATTAGCATGCGTTATAAGGTGAAGCTGTTAACTGATTGTTTTGGTTTGGCATGCTGATTGTTGTAGCGTGTAGAGGACAACAATTTTTTAGCCATGACTGACACAATGTAGCATGCGTCCTCTCTTACTTTATTGCTGAGTATAATGTTTGGAGTTGACTCAGATTATGTTGAGAGATTTAGCATTTTTTTGAGATTAATGACTAATGGTTGCTTTTCATGACAAGCAAGATAAATGGCTTCGTAACAAATGATGATAAAACCATCTTGCTGTCAGCATTTTTTCTTTTTTTTTTTTGGTCTGTGCTTGTTTGTGAATTGTCAAATATCTCAAATCTTTCTGCTTGACTAGTCTTGAATAATGACAGGCTTTCTAGTGGAAACTGAGGTCTGATGTCAAATCGGCTGGTTCTGAAGACATTTGTCTCAAAGAAATTAACTATTTGCTTGCTTTGGATTATTAGTATTATTATAAAGTCTTAAAAATGATATGATTTTAATGAGAGATTCCTGTCTTTCTTTGTTTTCTGCTCACCAAACTTGCCTAAATGATTCAGTTATGAATCAGACTGATTTAGTCCTCGAGATCAACTCCTCAACTACTTAGACATTAAACAGTGTTTCCCCTAGGTTTACAGCTTTGTATTTTATTATGTGCATCTCAACTTGATCATTATTTCAACTAGGGCTGGATAAAAAAATATACATTTCTCGATTTTAATTGATTCAAATTTTAGTGATTCTTAAATTTAAAAAAATCAATTAGCATAGCCTGGAACATTGTAGTGCACCGACCATCCAATAAATCGCAATAAGCTGTGTGCTTTGTTACTTTTGATATGAAACAAAGTCTCAGATTTCAAACTTTTTTTATTACAGTATTTCAACAGTAAACAACAATGGTGCTGTTTAATGTGGAGTGACAGAATGCTGTAGTGCCTCAGTTCAAGTGAAGCAGCAGGTGAACTGATCATCTATTCTGGTTTAATGCCAGTTACAGCATGAAATAAACATGAATAAATGTTTGGTAAAAGAAAGAGTACAACTTACAAAATCTATATTTGTCTCACGTAATCGCTCAAGCAGTGTTTCAACCGCAGAAACTCTTTAGTCAGCTAGAAAAAATTCTAAAAAACTCTAGCACTCTTAGCATTTGGCTAAATAGTGTATAACATATTCATTATAATTTTTACAGTTCTTCTATGTTTTATTTATGTTTGAATAAATCCATCAAGTTTTTATGATGGCCACCATTTCAATGTTTATATTTCGAAAAACAAATTGGAGTAGCAATATAATTATGTAATTGTAACTTTATTGTTATAAGAACGTCACTGAGTGTAATTCAAGTGCTTTTATACAAATCAGTTCATTTTAACCTTCAGTATTATAGTAATGTAGTACCAACTGACTGTCATGTATATTTCACAGCATTAGTGGAGAGTGGGGTAAGTTGAGCCAGTGGGTAAGTTGTGTCTTGGCAACTGTACACTTTTACTGTCATGTGACCATGTATTTTGGACTCGCACATCATTTCCGCCAGACTATAAAAAGGAGAAACACATGGGAGGAGAGGAAGGCACCCATTTACTATTAAAACTGTTTTTGGCTTGTCAAAGTAAAATTTAAAATTTATGATGCATATACACTGTAAAAAAACAAAAAACACCATTTGGTGAGTCAACTTAAAATAGTTTGTTACCCTGCAGACTTAAAATTTTAAGTTCAGTCAAATCAAATAAGTTTAGTCAACTTGAAATGTTAAGTTGTACTAAGTGAAAACTATTTGAGTTAACTAAACAAGCACTTTGGTTTGTTAAACTTAAAAGCTGGGTTTGTTAAAAGCTGGGCAAAGTGAGCCAAATGCTGTGGGGTAAGTTGAGCCAACACTTTAACTTACCCCACCATAAGCCACTGAAGTAAGTTAAATCTCCAAAGTATAAACCGGTATTTTAATGTGATATTACACAACTGGTTTAGTTTATCATATATATATAGATATATATATTATTTGTGGTTTATTTGATAGGCACAGTGTACAAGTGCACCAAATCCTTCTCTGAGAACCAGCAGATTTCATCGGTTTCATTACATTATAATCAAATATATCTTTCCACCTGGAGTCCCTAATGATCTGTTTGACATTTCAGAAAAGCTACCATGCCAAAAATGTGTTGACTAAAATGTTTATTAGTTTAAGTTCTAATTAAGTTTTTATTTAATTTTACTCAACAAACTCTCTGTTTAGTCTGTTTTTGGGAAGGTTAAAACTTTGGTGTTCAACATATTGTTTCAGAAATACAAACAATTAAGATTGAAAATTAAATTTCATTTGACTGGTTTTATTTTAAGTTAGCTTTAAATTATCTTTAAATTTTCACATGGGTTTGAATCAGATTCAGTCAGATTGTCAGTTTTCACCCAGATGGTTCATCTTACCCACTGACTCACGCCAACTTACCACTAACCTGGGGCAAATTGAGTCACAAGATTATTTTTTTTTATAAGAAGCCATAATTTTAAAACCAATTGTCATAGATACGTTCTGATCATTTAAAATGATTAAAATGACTTCTGCCTCATTTTCCCTTATCTTGAGGACCACATAAGTAAAAAAAATGGCTCATCTTACCCCACTCTCCCCTACTTGAGAGTTTTTTCCTTAAGAAAATTTGGCACTGTACATATATCCAAAATAATTGATACTGAATTGAATCGCAAGCTTGTGAATCAGAATCGAATCGAAAATTAAAATTTGTCAAAACCCAGTCCTAATTTTAACACTCAATTATATGTGGTTCTGTGGTTTGCACACTCATAAAATATAATGCCTTCCAAACACACTTTAAAGGCGTAAAAGCATCCATTACTCACAGTCTACTAAAAGACAACAAATACTCCACTAAACAGAAACACATTCAGTCCTTTCATTCTCCGAAACGGTCTCATCCCCAATCAGATAAGCAAAGGTGTAATTATTTATTCACAAGCCATTGTAAGTCGGAATTTTCTGTTTGTTGTGACGACCAGCAGGATCTCATCTCCGCTGAAGTGGCAAATTTGATTAGCCTATGTTATGTGTGTGCCCATACTTTAAAATTTGCTGAGGGCATGTGCTGTTTCAATCATAACATCGTATTTCACTTTGTTTCATCATGGTGTTCCTGTGCGACCATGACGTAAGTGTCTTCAGTCTGCCAGTGGTTTGAGTGGTTGAGTGTTATTGTTTCTGACCAGTTTAGGGCCTGTCAATGCACAGATGCTGCGGTCAAAAGAGACGTTTGCCTACCAGCAGGTCCAGGTTCTTGCTTTTGTTTGGTCTCTGAAGGTCTAACTTAAAGGCTGGCTGTGGTGGGGGGCAGTCTCAGCCCAGCACGGTAAAACCCTGTAAAAATTTTACAAGAGCTTTTTACAAGACACTAAACAGCCATGTTGGAGCAATTTCTGGTGTTGTCTTGCCTTTTAGTGTCCTTTTATGTGATAAGGATGACCCAGATGTCACAGAAACGCTACATTTGTTAAGAACAAAGCGGATTTGTTAGTGTTATCTCCATCAGTGAAGTTCAGACAGATCCAGAGAGCTCCTAGACACTGAACTTGAGGTTGCCTTTGTAACTGAACATTTACAGTTTAGTTGGAATGGTCGGAATTTGTGACCCAGGACCACAAAATCAGTCATAAGCGTCAATTTTTTTAAATTGAGATTTATATGTCATCTGAAAGCTGAATAAATAAGCTTTCCATTGATGCATTGCTAGGATATGACGATATTTGGTCGAGATACAACTATTTGAATATCTGGAATCTGATGCAGATGGGTGCAAAAAAACAAAATATACTGAAAAAAATACTGAGAACATTGCATTTAAAGTTGTCCAAATGAAGTACTTAGCAATACATATCACTAATCTAAAACTAAGTTTTGATATATTTACAGTAGAAAATTTACAAAATATCTTCATGGAACATGATCTTTACTTAATATCCTAATGATTTTTGTCATAAAAGAAAAATCGATAATTTTGACCCATACAATGTATTTTTGGCTATTGGTACAAATATACCCGTGCTACTTAAGACTGGTTTTGTGGTCCAGGGTCACATATGATGGAAAATAAAATAACACAGTGGTGTTTTGGAATGACATACAATATTTCTTCATCCGTAGGTCTTCTTAATCACCCTTGAGGGGCCTTGAGATGTTGAACATTATATAAGTCTTCCCCAAAGGCTTCTCTATAGACGAATTCTGTGTAGATGTCACAGTGACATCACTTACAGCTGCGCGCGCATAGTGGCTGCAGAAAAACACTGGTAACAAGTGGAGGTAAACGGGTAAAATCCATGGAATAAGAAAAAAAAGAGTTGTGCGATATCTCGGTTGAGTTGTGAGATATCTCGGAATTGCGAAAATAAAGTTAAAATTTTGAAATATAAAATTAAATTTACCTTTTTTATTCTTTTATTCCATGGCTCCATAGACTGCCACTTGACCGCCCACAAAAAAACGTCATCCCTGTTTCGTATCTGTAAGACTATTCCGCTAATGTCAATTTCGTTGAATAACAGTGCTTTTTGCTGGGTGACAAGCTCTTGTAATATGCGAATAACATTTTGAAAATGACATCTAATCAATATAATCTATACTATTTTTAAATCTAAGTAATTTGAACCGCATCCGTGTATCTCTCTGGGGTTTTCTGCAACCATGCTGCGCGCGCATCCCAAATGTTTACGAACAGATAATTGGTCTATATATTCATTGGCTTTTCTGCTTATGTTTTTAAAACTGTAGCGCTATCATTTTGTGTCTTTTCCATCAATTCACTCTGCCTTCTAGCTTTGTGTATGCTCACACAAATACCCCATCAGTGGAGATGATTATCTTGGACCTTTCAACTCGTAATTATGCTTTATTAAAAGAAAATAAAATAATTCTAGCATTTTTGCTTCAAAATGTTTATAAGTATGTCTGCATGTATGTTTTTTCAAGTAAAATGGACCATATTATTTGATCATCAAAAATAAGCATCTCAAACTGTTTTTTGAGCCTGTCCGCCAAACCCCAATAAAGTTTTTTTTTTGCTGAGTTACGCAACATAGTTCATGTTAGGATCTGTACTGTTTTCCAAAGCTTCGTATAGATAGACAGTGAGTTGCATAAATATTCCTCAAATTGCTTTTTAGGGGAAAAAATGATTAGTTGGCTCACGTTCAAAATAGAGGCACAGACTTGTCTTAAAAATGACAGATCTCCTTAAATGATTCACAAAGTATCTGTCAATCTGTGTGTTTAAGTATAGGTTGATACAAGGGGTTCATGTTAGATCACAAACCCAATCACTTCTATAGGTCTACGAATACAAATGTCCTTTATTCTAGAAGATTCCTATGTTAGATTTTGTGAAAATCTAGTCGTGGTGATGTGTACGCTGGCATTTCGTAGTGTTTTCTGTGCTGTGTTTGTGTTGGCATTGTTCATTCTGTTTCAAACATGTTCGACTTTTCTGCTCAGCTTGTTACAGGCGTCTGTAACATCAGGGGTCTGCTGCGAGCTTGTGTTCTCTGTTTTTCTCATCTGGTGCAGAACACAGGTTACAAGCAGTCACCTCCTGACCTACAGATGAACACCGCTCCCCCTCATGGGTTTTCACACTTTCTCACATGCACCAGACACATATGCACAAGCAACAGGGTGATTTTATATTTTAGAGAGTACAAAAGTGAGTTAAATTCCAGTAGGAGGTGCTATAGCAGACTTTACCATAGATGGTATGCATCAGGTCAGCTGTCAAAGCAACAGTTCCTTGGTCAACCAGCTTCACCACAAAGACCACCTTGGTCAACCAACATTTTTTGCTGGTGAATGGCTTTACAGCATGGCTGTACTTGTCCACCAGCATCAAACTAGACTGGAAATTCATGCTGGTCTAAGATGGTCTTTACAGCAGTGTGGAGTATGTTTCTAGTCTTAGATGTCTTTAGACAAATAATTTTACGGTTGGGTAGCCGCTACAAAGACAAGGTTTGACATTGGTGTTTGACAGCCAGCTAATACACATCACATGCTAGACAGAGACGTCTGACCTCAACCATAGTGCGTATTTACCTTGTGATTACCTCCATTCATGTTTGCAATAAACCATGGAGAATTTGGCCAGGAGCAATTTCAGTCATCTGTCTTCTGTTGTTGTCTGCCGATGAGTATTCACAAGTGTCCGTTTTGAGATAGACATGTATTGACTGGCTTTGCATACATCCTTTTTTTTCTGACGCAATGTCGTTGTGCCTCTGATGTTTTTGCGCGTAATGTTTTAGACAGTTTAAGTGGAGGGTTCAAGTCAAGTCAGGGTTAAGCAATGAAAATATCTGTGAAATATGAAAAATGGTTTAAAGTACCTGCTGCTAATATTGAGTTATGAGTATGCAATGCGCGTCAACAACTTTGTGCATTACGTAATCAATTTTAATGAGGATATTTGAATTCTGGAGTGAGCTAATCCTTTAAAAGTAGTATGTGAAACTAAAATTTTAACTGAAAGTAAAATTCTAGTAGGTCATTTAATGCATATACTGTGCACAGTATACATGCATTACGTCCGTTTCAAAAATATCCATTGTCTTCCCAAGAGGATTTAAGGATATTCCTCATTATCACTGTCTCATTTGTGCAATTGTGCATGTCACACTAGAGAATCACTTTTAAACTGCTGACACTCTTGAGTGCTTCTCCGTTTAGATACACTGAGTTCACTATCTCTCACATTTTAGGGCAAGAAAGCTGATAGTACTTAATGATCCTTTAAGCTCTTGGCAGATGAATGAATGCACAGCTATTACAACTAAAGTCTCCTTCCTACAGTGGGTCTTTTGAGCTTTTGCTCCAAAGTATTCCCTAAGGAACTTTCCTTTTTTCTCTGTAGTCAAAGTCTGCCAAGCGCTGTCAATTCAAACCAATCCGAGAAGGTTAAACAGAACTCTAGACATGCCTGACTTAACTCCTAAGACTTAACAAGTCTCACTGTGTTTTGAAAAGTCTTGCCCTGAAGAAATGCCATTGCTATAGAACACATGCTGAAAAGTGGTAAAATTGCATGCCTCCCTTAAATATTCACCAGTTTTATTTTATTTTTAGGGGTTCAAGCGCATAATTGTTAGAATGGCCAAGGATCAGCAATCTTCACCTAAAACCGATCAGGCAGACCAAACCATAAATCGTAGAGACTTGAAACTTGGAGGGATAGTAGTACTCACACCGTATACGACGTCACCAAGGCTTACCCCAGTCGACCTGATGGGGGCGCTCGTTGGAATCCTTGGCTCATGCCGGATTTGTCCATTTTTTTCGGGTATTTTGCATTTTTTGAAAAACTGAAGAACTAGTCCAATTTTTTTCGCCCGATCAGAACCAAACCAGTGCATTAAGATTCTCTGGGAAGTGAATATCAGTAATTATCAAAAAATCTGTTTCACTTTCAACTTACTGTCGCAAAGGGACCCAAAACGTTTGAAAGAGGCAGGGCTGGCTTTACTAAAACGGCTATAACTTTTGAACGGAATGAGATATCTTTGCCAAACTCACAACGTGTACTGCATGTAAGAGCTGAATCTGAGGTGACATGAAAGAAGCTGCAGAGCTTGGCCACTTGGTGGCCCTATAAGAGGGAAAAAACATAAAAACAGCCATAACCACACAACTGTTTGTCCTATTGACATGAAAATCACTATGCACAGTCTTGGTCCAAAGTTCCACAAGTGGCTATGAAGACATTTGCATATCTCAAAAAATATAGGCCGATGAAGTTTAGGCTAATGAAGCTCCAACTGGAGATTATATTTTGCGTGGTTTTTCACATATACACACAATATTCATATCATACGATAGAACTCCTCCTTCCAAACAACTTTGCCTCTAGAACCACTGCTGTCAATCAAATCATTTGTTAAATGATTGAGAAATTGTAAAAAACCTACATTTGCGAACTAGTCCTTGGTTTTTCAGTCAATCTGGAAAAAAACACTGCAGTGCAATTCTCTGAACTTTCCTCTTTATCTTATTTAACTGAAGAACTGATGCAACAAATATAGTAAGTAGAACATCATATTTGTTGTACTGGGTGTTTTTTTTTCTTTTCCTCTCCCATGAGTTTGAGTTCCCACTGAAACCCAGTAGACAAATTGCCCAACTGTATCCGGACAGTTATTTACAGCCTGGTATCTTTCATTCATTTTCCAGATGAGCGGTAAAGCGAAAAAAGAAAACAAATTCTGTTAAAGCACGTGTCAGCTTTTAGACGGTCCTAATGAGTTTAGCACGGTCCTTATTTGTCTTGTATAAATCAAATATCCCAGGACTAGGAGCAAGTAAGATGATTATTACGTCATTGGAAATTTAATCTAATGATGTTTGCTTAATACCTTTGATTTGTTATCAGAGTACAGACATGGGTGATTAGACCCTTCACCTGCTCTGTGAATTTCGACTGGAATGAATTTATCAAACTGACCACATCTTGGGCCAGTAAGAAGCGGTGCTCTTCCCACATGGAGGTTCAGCAGGTTAAGGGAAGTCTTTAATCACTGATTATTATGCCATCTAACCTCAATCTCTTCAGGCTGCCCTACATAATTGGGGTACAGTAATTGAGCTATCCTCTGGCCCTTCCCGTGCCATTAGCGTAATGCGATCCTAGAGGGAAGACGCTGTGGCAGGCGACTCTACTTCCCCGCGATTATGGAGCTTCACAGGATCCAGGCGAAAGGGGCCCAGGGCGGATATCAGCTGATAACCATGTATTACTCTTGGAAATCAGCCATTTGGTTCAGGCAGGGCATTTTCATCAAGGACAGAGCCTGATATGACCTCACAGAGGGTGGTTAAGGCTAAATAATCCATTACCTTGGGGTACAGGGTGGCGACAGCTTCCATATGGAAGAAGAGTTCCCCAGGAAATGCAGAGTTAATGTAGTTTTGACTTGGGAAAAGGTTAAGCATTTGTCTTTGTCTACAAAGCCTGATTGTGTTGCATTTAAAGTCACAGTTTTGTTGAAAGTTGTTGTAGCAGTGCGTTCTGCTCTTATACTCTGTTTTTGATCCACTAACAAGCTCCAGATCCATAAGCTCTTTCTGTAGAAAGCATTCGTGCTTGCTATAGAAACAAAATCTGCTTTGGATGAAGTATGTGTTTTCATATAAGCTAGGGAGCCTTTAAATAATTTCTATAAAAAACTAGAATGGCTCTAGGGAATCGAATGCATTAGGAAAAACCCAGTATATTTCGTTGATTCGTTTTAGGGTGCTGCCTTGCATAATTGAAAGCATCAAAATCCTTTTATGTCCTTTACAAAAATATATATGAATGACATGAGGTTTTCATAGGCAAGTCAAATGAAGAGTTTTTACAATGATCAGGGTTGTGATGTCCTGCTTGCTCAGGGGGAATGTATAATATTCTGATTGACCCTATAAAGCAGATGTTTTTCTCATTCGATAAAATGTGTGAACCCCATCTCGTAACACGCAAGAGCAGAACATTATAGGAATTTTCAACTGCCTCTTATCAGTCATCACTGCAAATCGTCATTGTGTCACATGGGATCAATATGACCTCTGACCTCTCACCTGCCTTTCAGAACATGAGCTCCATGTCTGGTTTCTCATCATCCCATATCTCCTCTGAGAGCTTTCATGGAGTCTGTATCACAGCCCATCAATCCAGTCTTTCCGAGGCAGTTTTAACCCTCTTTCAGTCGCCTGGTAGGTCCAGGTGAGACGACTTCTGGACCTTAACATCTGCTTGGATAATTCAACTGCTAGAAACTTCTCACAGAACCCTCAAAACAACTTTCTTTTTAAAGTGACTATTCCAAAAGTAATAGTTCACCCTGAAATTAAAGTTCTGTCATTAATTACTCACCCTCATGTTGTCCCAAACCTGCAAGACATTTGTTCATCTTCAGAACACAAATCAAGATATTTTTGATGAAATCGGAGAGCTTTCTGCATAGACAGGAACGCAACTACCACGTTCAAGGCCCCAAAAGGTAGTAATGCCATCGTTAAAATAGTCCATGTGACAACAGTGGTTTGAGCGTAATTTTATGAAGCTACAAGACTACTTTTTGTGCACAAAGCAGACGAAAGTAACGACTTTATTCAACAATTTCTTCTCTTCCATGTCAGCCTTCGACACACGTTTATGAGAGTGCCACAATGCATGCGTGTGGTGCTGCTGACACAGGAGTCTAATTTTCACAATTAAAAAACAATTTTAATATTCTGCATTTGAAAACTGATAGTTTTGAATGTTGTCGTCACATATACAGTTTAATATGAGTTTTCTAATTCAGTAGGTTTGCTTGGTAGCTCACGCGATACGCTGTTGCAGTTGGGTGATGAAGGGCTTCGGTACAAACCCCGTGAAATTTTGGTTCAACAAAACAGCTCAAATCCGCATAAGAAAGATAAAATAGCATAGAAGCGTCAACAAATGCATTTTTATATCACTTTTCGCATTTGTTAAAACTGTCAGGTAGGATAAGGGTTGGGATTGGTGTAGGGGGATATTTCCAACACAATAGAGCATTAACCTTTAGTAATATTTAAATTCTGAACAGCTGCAATACGTACTGTACCTCAAGCAGCCAGAAGGTTGCTGTGTTTGTTAACTCCAATCTCTGGACATTTCACTTCCGCGAAACATGCAGTAAGGTACATAATTATGGTGTTGCAGAAATGTATATAGAGGCACGTATTTTCATTTGAATTTATCACCCAGCAACGCTGCTAAAAAAGTTAAATCAAACAGCTGTCTAACAAAATTCCCTGGTACACCTCCTATACTGTATTTCTCCTCCACTTTTCTGAAGTGTTTGATGTGCTGTACTACTTCTGTACCAACTGTATCAACAAGAGTGAGAATATGAAAAACCTTTTCAGAGACTGTAGCGCCTCTGTATCTAGTTTTTGCGATCAAAGATGTGCTTCATGGAAGCAGCATGTGACATGACGACGAAACTTGTGGCTAATTCTGGATTTTATTTAGCATCTGCACATGAGACCCATCAACACGATCCCTGAGTGCCAGTGTTACGCGGTGTCTGAACACACCTCCCACGCAATACAGACATCCACATCTGGCACTGTGTATTGGGCTCTTAGGAGCAAAACAAACCTGCTTTTACAGGATATGCTGAGGAAGATGCTTTTCTTCATTTGTTTTGAACCATACGCTACTAGTATACAGGATTTTCCCATTTAAGCTTTTTTGCAGAATTTTTGCCATATTTGAAGTCTTTGCTATTTGTTTTTCTTGTAGCACGTTCGAGTGTCCTTAGTGGGTTTTCATCCTTCTGGTATTGTGCTCATGTGAATTTAAATGCTTGCAATGGGATATTATTTATTTCACCTTTTTATGTAAAGGTTACTGTTTTGCATCAGTCTTGTCATTCCGCATGCTTTTAAACTCCAAGCTGTCTGAGGCTCTTATATTTATGACTTGACCGTAAGGGCTTTGCTTTTATTCTTTAGGTCAGTCCTCCTGCAGCATCCCGTTTCAAATTAGTCTACTGACGGATTCTTCTACCCACTACAAACCATTATGGGAGAGTTATGAGAGAGGAGCAGACTTTACTACCAGGGCAGAACAACTAATTCGTCTGCCTTCAAATTATCTTTCCGTCACATTGTCTCTGGCACATTCTTTCCACACACTTTTTTTGTGTCGTTCTCTCATGTTGTTCACTCTTGACCTCTCCAAGTGGTCCATCCAGCTCTGTATTTTAGAAAAGAGCTTGCACATTTTACCACAAGTGTTGTTTGTCTCTGAAGAAATGTTCCAACAAGCTGGTGTGAATGATCGTTGGGGTCTTCACTGCAGGGCATGGGCATAGATGAAGGGGTTTCAGTTGAGATGCAGTTGTGGCTTTTGATGGATTTCTTGGAAAACAATACTAGTACTGTGTTATGGCTGCTGAGACGCCACAGAGAAGTTATTATCATATGCTGTAATTACCCACAGAATGCCAAACAATGCTTATTCAAATAGTTCTCTGACATTTGATCAATTATTCTCATTATGCATTATGGTGATGACAGGGAATGAAACTGTGGTTTTGTACTTGGTGCTTTTATATTAGTTACTTTTAAATGACCAAAACCTTTTGACGACTAAGTGAAATTGGTTAACCCTGAAAATCCTTTACCTAATTTACTGGTCAAAAAAGCATTTTTAAATCTCTTTTAAATCTCTCATTATGCTGTATTATCACCAAATCTTAAATGCAACATTTTTGTCAACTTTTCTTTCAATTATCACAGGTTTTGTATTTCTTTTTAATTAAGTTTGCCAATGTTTACTTAAAAACTGAGGTGCGGAAGTTAAATTAGGCTTAAGATAACTCAATTCCAAAAGGAAATACAAAACCTGTGCTAATTGAAAGAAAACAAGTTGATATAAAGATTGAATCCAGTATTTGGTAATGATATGGGAACACCACAAGTGTAACAATGTGGGGAAAAATCTCAAAATGTACAAAAATTCTCAAAAAAAAAAGTGGAACACACTGAATGAGCAAAGTCAGTAAACTTTTCTTCAATGCTCCAATATGATTACATTAACTAGCATTGTTTTTTTTGTTTTTTTTTAGGGTGGAATGATTTGGGGTTTATGGGCTTCTTCTTCTTCTTCTCCAAAATGAATCGCATGAATCGAAAACTTATGAAACTTTGCACACATGCCAAAAGTGGTGAAAATTTCCATCTGAAATGGGTTTCAGAAGTGGGTGTGGCAAAATGGCTCAATAGCGCCACCTAAAAAACGAACTGCCTGCTAATTTTTTTAATGAATGATAAGAGCTACAGTTTCAGAGCCCCTTTTTTTATTCCAACCACACAATGCATACTGTCTGAATATTTTCTGTGAGGGCTGTGGGTGATGCATTCTCAGTCAAGCATTTTCTATAGGTTCAGTCCTATTTCTGTGGCCGTGCTTGGGAGAGCATGGACTAAGCCAAGGAGAACATTCCTCGAGGACACATCATGTCTGCAAGCTGTACGACTGCCACATGGATGTGCAACAGAGTGGATAGCAGGGTTTCCAATGTGTAGCCACATTAAACCCACTCCAACAAAATACAAACTTCGAATAAACAAATTCCCTGGTGAAAAAAAACAGCATATGCTGGTAGGTAGGTTTTGATGCTGGTTTAAGCTGGTCCTTTGCTGGTTTATGCTGGTCCTTAGCTCTTTTATGCTGATCCTTGACCAGCATCATGACCAGCATAAACCAGCAAAGGACCAGCATAAACCAACTAAAGACCAACTTAAACCAGCATTCGAAGTTTGTATTTTGTCGGAGTGGGTTTAATGTGGCTACACATTGAAAACCCTGTTATCCACTCTGTTGCACATCCATGTGGCAGTCATACAGCTTGCAGACATGATGTGTCCTCGAGGAATGTTCTCCTTGGCTTAGTCCATGCTCTCCCAAGCACGGCCACAGAAATAGGCCTGAACCTAGGGAAAGTGCTTGACTGAGAATGCATCACCCACAGCCCTCACAGAAAATATTCAGACAGTATGCATTGTGTGACCCCCAAATCAATCTCCCCTGTCATAAACACAGCTTTGAACATGAGCCGTGTTTTGAAACACGGACACCACGGTGCCCTCAGGATATGGCGGGAGTTTATGAGTGCATGCGTTTCAACTAAGAACGATTTCAGGCGTCTGGTTTATGTTTTTTGTGTGTGTGTGTTGTCATTTCTATGTCGTTTGAAACTGAGGGAAAATGCATCAGTCATTTTAGTGGAGTGAACTTGGGTAAGAACTGTTTAACCTTAACCTTTCCTGAAAGCGAGGTGTGTCTCCTTTGTTCTCTTTTCTCCTCTGTTATGTTCTTTGATAAATGATACCATGTTGCCATGATGCTTCACAAGTAAATTTCTCCGACCTGCTCTCTAGATTATAATCTAAATGAGTGGAATATCCTTGTAGGATCTTTTATTCCAATGTAATTTAAGATGACAGCATCTCCACATCTGGACTGAAGTCATCTGAGCTTTGATGTGAGCGTTATGTCATATCCTCAGTATTTATGGATCCTTTTGTTAGTCTAAAGCAGGTCTTAACCTGAAAATCACTTCTTTTGTTTTCAGACTTTCAGCCAGCAGACTCAGTTTGTTGATATATCATTGTAAGGACAGGAAGTAAGCCAAATTCTCTCTGAATATCTGTAAAAATTTCCATTGGCTTATGTATGGGTTAATATTGTTGGCTAAGAGTTCAGAAACAATCATAGTGTTTTGAGAGGTGGATTTTAGTCTGTGTCACCAGATAGGGGTCTGCATATGTGTTTCCAGAATGACCGATACAGCTTGACTAATAGCCATGAATAATGTGACAACCACCATGAAATTGGCAGGAGTGCTGTGTAGAATCTAGCTGTCTGTTTATAGCTGTTCTATTGGAGCAGAAAAAGAATGTGTTAAAGAATATGTTTATATTTAAAAGTAATTTTATTATGAATTGCCGAAATTTCATATGAAAGAAACCAAAAAATCTGGTCAAAATTTGGAGCATGTTCACTTTGGAATGTGTTTACTATGAGACCAAGGGAGAGTAAGGGAAGAGGGGGATGTGTAATCCTGTTGGAGCAATTACATGTTCCCGGAAAAAAGCTTGCAGTCCTGGTGCAGTGCTCGTTACACAGTGTGTAAATCAGCTGTGCTTCATGTGCACGTTCAGTCATCAGAATCCTCGCTTAACCTGTTGATTCACTCTCTTTCTTGTTAACAGTGTTGGCAGAAGCAGCCTATGTATAGTGTTGTTAGTTTGCCTGATGCCGGTGTCACCTCATGTAATTTTGCTTGCTCGTCTGTACGCTTACACTACCAGTCAAAAGTTTGTGAACAGTAAGATTTTGAATGTTTTTTTAAAGAAGTCTCTTCTGCTCACCAAGCCTGCATTTATTTGATCCAAAGTACAGCAAAAACAGTACAATTTTGAAAGATTTTTCCTATTTAAAATAACTGTTTTGTATTTCAGTATATTTCAAAATGTGATTTATTCCTGTGGTCAAAGCTAAAATTTCAGCATCATTACTCTAGTCTTCAGTGTCACATTATTCTTCAGAAATCATTCTAATATGCTGATTTGCTGTTCAGAAACATTAACATCATGAGTATTAATTGAGTACTTTTTTCAGGATTCTTTGATGAATAGAAAGATCCAAAGATCAGCATTTATTTGAAATAAAAAGCTTTTGTAACATTTTGTAACATTATACACTATACCTAAGTCAGTGTATTTTTATTTTTTATTTTTTGGAAATTATTGAAATTAATACTTTTATTTAGCAAGGATGCTTTAAATTGATCAAAAGTGATGATAAAGACATTTATAATGTTACAAAAGATTTCTATTTCAGATAAATGCTGTTCTTCTGAACTTCCTATTCATCAAAAAAACCTGAAAAAATTATTCTCAGTTGTTTTCAACATAATAATAATAATAATAATAATAATAAATGTTTTTTGAGCAGCAAATCAGAATATTAGAATGATTTCTGAAGGATCAAGTGACTGGAGTAATGATTCTAAAAAATCAGCTTTAAAATCACAGGAAAAAATTACATTTTAAAATATATTCAAATAGAAAACAGTTATTTTAAATAGTAAAAATATTTCAAAATTTTGGATCAAATTTGACTGGAAGTGTAGATTGCCTTTGTTATCTGACATTCACTTAAATTTTGAAATACTAATAATTAAAATAATAGTTTAATGTAATCTTTCACAGATCTTAAAATAAATGTAATTATGTACATTATAAAGCTGTTATGCCTAAATTAACTTGCAACATTCAAAATGATTGATTTTAGTTTTTAGCATTTTTAATTTACTCAAAATAGTACAAATAATATATATAATCTAAATTTTATGTACATTATTTTTCACATTTTTTTGGTGTCAGTAAGATTTTAAAGAAATTAATAGTGTTATTGAGCAAGAATGCATTAAATTGATCAAAAGTGGAAAAGAGGAAAGTCATTTACAATGTTATAAAAGATTTATTTTTTTAAAAATGCTTTTGAACTTCCTATTCATCGAAGAATCTAGAAAATATGTATCATGTTTCCCAAAAATATGGGTAACACTTTGGTACAGGGAACAATTCTCACTATTAACTAGTTACTTATTATCATGCCTATTATTAACATTTTGACTGTTTATTAGTACTTATAAAGCACCTATTTTGCATGACCATATTCTACATCCCTAATCCTACCACATACCTGAACATCACAACTACCATAGTAGCAAATAATAAGCAGCAAATTAGGAGTTTATTAAGGCAAAAGCCATAGTTAATGATTTGTTAATAGCAAGAGCTGGACCTTAAAATAAAGTGTGACCAAAACATGAAGCAGCACAGCTGTTTTCGATGTTGATTATAGGAAATGTTTCTTGAGATTAGTTCACTCCAGAATTAACATTTCCTAATCGTTTACTCACCCCCATGTCATTCAAGATGTTCATGTCTTTCTTTCGTCAGTCGAAAAAAATTAAGGTTTTTGAGGAAAACAGGATTTTTCTCCATATAGTGGACTTCAGTGGTGGCCAATGGATGGAAGGTCCAAATTGCAGTTTCAATGCAGCTTCAAAGGGCTCTACACGATCTCAGGAATACAGGTCTTATCTAGTGGATTGGTCATAAAAAAGCTAGTGCAAGATGAGCATTTGTGTTTAAAATTTATATAATTTTTTATTTTTTTAGAAAATGACCAATCATTTTGCTAGACAGGACCCTTATTTCTTGGCTGGGATCATGTAGAGCCCTTTGAAGCTGCATTGAAACTGCAATTTAGACCTTCAAATCGTTGATCCCCATTGAAGTCCACTATATGGAGAAAAATCCTGGAATGTTTTCCTCAAAAACCTTCATTTCTTTTTGACTGACGAAAGAAAGACATGAACATCTTGGATGACATGGGGGTAAATTATCAGGAAATTTTAATTCTGGAGTGAACTAATCCTTTAACAATGTTACTGTTTACCTTTAGTTTTGATCAAATAGTGACCTCTTACTACAAGTTTTAATATTTGCAATTTATTGTTTATCAACTGCAACACCATATTCTAGACATGAATGTCTTGTAAATGAAGTCTGCACTCCAATCTGAAACCAATGGTGATGGATCAGTTCTCTCAGAGTAAACTAGCTGCAGGTGTGTTTCAGACCTGCTCATTGCAAACTGTGCTTTCTGAGTACCTCTCTCTCTCTCTCTCGCATTTGATTAAATGCAGCATTCAGCAAGATTTATTTGTCTCATTTTGCACAATGCGGTGCACTAAAACAAAAGCCTGCAACCCGGAGGCATGAGATATGCCCACGCACATAAACGTTAGCAAGCACACAGTATACTCTGTAAATTAAGTCATTCAGCGCCCACAGGAAATGAGCATGTTAAGGAGCGGACACAATGGTGGGCACTATGGGGGTATGACTGCACCTTTTAAGACCAGCTGACTTGTTATGACCCACTAAACGTCTAATGAAAGAGCAGAACAAGTCTGTTTCTCCATACGGTGAACTGATTTCCTGAGTGACTGCTCGCACACAGACTTACCTCAGACTTGCTAAGACCTCAACAGAGCTAATGAATAATACTAAAAAAATGCACCTAGACAACAGAGCCTTTTGTTTACAGGCTCGGTTTTCATCTGTACCTGCTGCGATATTCAAAACAGATGTTTCTGGGATCCATTATGCAATCTAGGCTAGACCTAGTCCTCCTGTGACTTGCCCACCCTCCTATCTCTTAGGAAAAAAGCTGAAGTTTTGTTGAAAATGTACTTAACCTGTTTTTCCTTTTGCTTTTAATTGTTTGGCAGAAGCAATAGACCTTCTTGATCATCTGTGGCAGGTGGCAAATAGTAGCAACGCATCAGTAACGCAGGAAAGTCAAAGATGTCCAGTCCTGCATGTAGGCCAATACTCCACCCTCTCTATACCACTACGGCAAGTGTTTGGACACAGGTATGCGCACTTATTGTCCACTGACATAAAAAGTTTTATTTTTTAATTTTATTATGTTTTTCAGTTTAGACTTTCCAGATTTGGTTTGTATTTGTATCAAAAAATAATTTGTGTACAAATATAGTTTGCAAGAATAAGCTGAAAACCACTTTGTGATTTGATTCTCTTTTTTTTTTTTATTTTAAATATGATGTTATTTCATAAAGCCAATGTAGACATGTAATTGTGAACCTTTCTGTCTCATTTCTTTCTCAGCTTTAGTGATGAGTTCAGTTTGCTGTTGCATCTGCGTAGCTCCCAGTCTGAAGACCGCAGTTTGCTGACTTTCCTCTGTCCAGACGGACACATTCTCCTGCAGATTCGCATCAGTGCCTACACGTTTACCTTTATCAGCACCCAACAACGACACTATGAGTGAGTCTTCACTTCACTGACAGAGTTTTGGGGAAACACTTTACCTCTAATTTTATTTTTTTTAACTTTAATTTTTTAGGTTTTTGTTTATAATGTACTATTTTATTTTACTTTACTTTACTTTGTTTTACTTTATTATTTTTTTTACTTTTTATTTAATTAATTAATTTATTTATTTACTTCTCTTTTATCTTACTATCTTTATCTTACTTTATTTTATTGTATTTTATTTTATTTTGTTTTATTTTATTTTATTATTTTATTTATCTTTTATTTTATTTTACTTTATTTTACTTTATTTTATTTTTTGTTTTATTTATTTTATTTTGCTTTATTTTGTTTTATTTTGATTTACTTTATTTTTCTTTATTTTCGTTTACTTTATTTTAATTATTTAATTTTACTTTACTTTGTTTTACTTTATTTTTCTTTATTTCATTTTACTTTACTTTTTTACTTTATTTTTCTTCATTTTGTTTTACTTTATTTTGCTTATTTTATTTTACTTTACTTTGTTTAACGTTATTTTATATTATATTATTTTACTTTATTTTGTTTTATTTTACTTTATTTTTCTTTATTTTATTTTATTTTACTTTATTTTATTTTACTTTTTTATTTTATTTCACTTCACTTTACCTTGTTTTACTTTATTTTACTTTTTAATTGATTTTACTTTTTTTACTTTATTTCTTTTTACTTCATTTTATTTTACTTTATTTTATATTATATGACTTTATTTTACTTCATTATATTTTATTTAATTTAATTTTACTTTATTTTATTCTATTTTACGCCTTTATTTTTATTTATTTTATTTTAGATATTCTGTTTTATTTTACTATATTTTATTTTGTTTTATTTTATTATTTTATTTATCTTTTATTTTATTTTACTTTATTTTACTTTATTTTATTTTTTGTTTTATTTATTTTATTTTGCTTTATTTTAATTAATTAATTTTACTTTACTTTGTTTTACTTTATTTTTCTTTATTTAATTTTACTTTACTTTTTTACTTTATTTTTCTTCATTTTGTTTTACTTTATTTTGGTTATTTTATTTTACTTTACTTTGTTTAACTTTATTTTATATTATTTTATTTTACTTTATTTTGTTTTATTTTACTTTATTTTTCTTTATTTCATTTTATTTTACTTTATTTTATTTTACTTTTTTATTTTATTTCACTTCACTTTACTTTGTTTTACTTTATTTTATATTATTTTATTTTATTTTACTTTTTAATTGATTTTACTTTATTTTATTTCTTTTTACTTCATTTTATTTTACTTTATTTTATATTATATGACTTTATTTTACTTCATTATATTTTGTTATTTAATTTAATTTTACTTTATTTTATTCTATTTTACGTCTTTATTTTATTTTTATTTATTTTATTTTAGTTATTCTGTTTTATTTTACTATATTTTATTTTGTTATTTTATTTATTTATTTATTTATTTTATTGCAGACAGTCAAAGCATCCAAACAATTATTCACCAAATAAAAAACATATTTCCTGACAAGACAAGTTGGAAAGGAGACAAGTCTACGTAATTGCCAGTGTTGAATTACTCTTAAACGGTGGTTAACAGGGAACCATCTGAAAACTCAATTACTTGGTGGTCGTCATTATTTTGTGGTTCACACTTTGGTCCCAAAGCTGTCATCTTGGCAGGGAAAATATTCAATTAAAAGGCACATCTCAGTGAATCCTGTTATGTAACCACAGTCTGTTTATTCTCCTTCTCCTCTCTTATTTTCTGTTGCTTGCTTTTGAATGTCATTGACCTTCTTTGTTCCTCTTCCATGATGACAAAACCATCCTCATCATCTGCTCATTCTTCATGTCATGAAAGTATTAGTTTTGGCCAATGGTTAATTTTAAACACAAGCACAGACCCCACTGTGTTGAGGCACTGTGTGATATATTAAACCAAGATTTCTGGATTTGGCTTACACTTAAGCCAAGCCTTACAGTCGAGACGTGTAAATGAGGCATGGGATTTAACTCGAGGCCTCTCAAAACTAATATTTGGACCTGTCGCCTAATTACCCACCTGCAGGACAAAATAAATGGAAGTTTTACGCTCACATTTTACTTGTTTGTGATTCTCATTTGTTATGAGGTGACATAACAATGGCATAATGTTCTTACTATGCTCTCATACGGGTTTCTGTTTAGTTTAAGCTTGCGTATACCAAAAAAGTCATTTGTCATTATAAAGACAGGAAGCATTGTGACTCTGAATGGTTTGCCAGGAAATTTAATGGCTTCTGCTTTTCTTTTGGGTTCTCCCGCCTCTGTTTTCCGATAATTTAGCAAGCATGACCACCCTGTCAAGAAAACTAAACAAAGTAGTTTGTTTTTCAAAACCCGTCCTTTCGTTCCCAGGTTCCCCGTGGCAGTGCTGTCTGATGGGGGTTGGCACCGCATTGCGGTCAGCGTCTCCTCAGGCCGGTTGGCGTTGTATGTGGATTGCTCCATGGTTGAGAGCGTGGACTGGGCTTACAAGGACGGTTTGGGAATCTCCACCGATGGCCTGGTTATGGTGGGAGGAATCATTGAGGGTTTTGAGACACCTTTTGAGGTCAGTATGCAAACAGCATCTTGTTTTATGAGGTCCAAACACACTGTGTGATAAGAATAGTGTATCCTTCATCACATGACACACACTGTAAATGCATCACCAAAAACGTTCCCAGTCGGCATGTAAAACCAAAGTCTGGTTTTATGGAGGATGAGGGTCTCTCAGTGTATAGGAGTTACTATACCCTAAGCTGAACATCTGCGTTTATACTCATCCAAGACTCCAGATGGATTGGACATTCTGTTGCTGACAAGCGGATAGAGATTTTATATATTTTTTATGTGCAACTATCTGTTGCAAACTGCCAGCACTGTTTCTTACATAAATAATGTCTAATACAAAATTGAACAAGAGTATGATTTGTTGGTTTATAAAAACAGCATGTCATAACATGAAGCGCTCCATGTAGCACTCAGTCAAAGAATGGAATTAAAGGGGTCAACGGATGCAAAACTCACTTTTACATGTTGTTTCAACATAAATATGTGTTGACAGTGTGTGTACACAACCACCCTATAATGATAAAAACCCACCCAGTGGTATTTTTTAAATCTTTATAAGTAATATCCCCTTTTTTGACACAATCATCTTACCTTACACCCGCCCTAAATGAGCTGAGTGAGCTGTGTGTCCGACCGCCATTGTGTCGACTCCGGTGCAGGGGAAGACAAGAATGTCTCTGATTGTTCTGTTGTTGGATGTAATAATGAACATAGCAGTCATCATTTACTCCCAACATCTGAGCCGCTGAAGATGCAGAGGATTAACGTTACTGCGCCCGGCGATCTACATAAATGCGTCTATGTTTTATGGTTTTTATGCATCTTTGCAAACCACCTTTCTTAATAATATGCTAGTTAGCAAGTTTAGTGGCTAAATGCGGCTAAAGTACACGTTACAGCTCATCACCCCACAGAAGAGACGGCGGGGCAAGCAGAGCTCATTAGCATTTAAAGGAACATGCAATAGAAGGGCTTGCTCTAAAAAGGGCTGATTTTGACAAGGTATAAATGGTGTTTTTTACACTACCACTAGAAATTTTAACCAAAAATATGTTATAGACTTCTCGTTAAGACCCTAAAGAATAATATCAACTTGTGGAAAATGGGCATCCGATGACCCCTTTAATACAGAATTGTAAACTCAGTCTTTTCTCCATGGTGCAGGTAGCGTAAATTTGAAATTCCTAATCCTTTAATACATTGTTCATACTTTATTTGTCACTTAAATGAATAGTTCACCCAAAAATGAAAATTTACTCCAAGATCATTCCAAGATGTAGATGAGTTTGTTTCATATTTTGTAAATGGGTGCAGTCAGAATGAGAGTTCAAACCACTGTTAAAAAGTGTTAACTGTTAAAAAAGTGTTAACTGTTAAAAAGTGTTAACTGTTTTGGCTTGTAAATGGTGCTTGATCTGTGCATATTTCTCTCCTGATTCAGACAAGATGACTTTTTTACTGGAGAAAGCAATATTATAGAACTAGAATATTAGGACTAGTATTTTAGCTGAAAACAATGGTTTGATGTTAAAAAATGTCTTGATGATGGATTTGTTTATTACAAACACAAAGCTTTTCACTTCACAAGATGTTATTTAATGGACTGGATTCGTATGGGTTTCTTGTGGATTATTGTGATGGTTTTATCAGCTCTTTGGACTCTTATTCTAACGGCACCCATTCACTTTAGAGGATCATTTGAAAGTGACTTAATGCTAAATTTCTCCAAATCTGTTCTGATGAAGAAACAAACTCATCTACATCTTGGATGGTCTGAAGGTGAGTAAATTTTCAGGAAATTTTCATTTTTGGATGAGCTACTTAATTTTTCGCTCATGCGTACAGAGTAAAGGAGCCATTTTTAACCTAAACACATGATTGTTGACGTTTTAACATTTTGGTGTTATATGCCATCTTAGGTGCAATTTTAACCTGTTTGGCATATAAATAATCAATTTAAATTAGTGACACTAAATGTAAAATGTTTGGAGCTGGGGTGTGTACATGGCCATAGATTATAGATTATAACAACAGACCCACATCAGGTTGGGGGTAAAAATAAATGCATTTTAGAAGATTGTTTTGGCTTTGTAAAGTGGATTTCAGATTAAATCCCTGTGTTATGTTGAAGGACAGGCATTTAATGCGAGTAGGAGTATAGTTTAGACAGCTGTGCAAAAGTAAAATGCCCTTTTTTAGTTTTGTTATACAGAAAAAGTTAATACAGCATGAAGTCTAGGCTGAGTCTCAGAGAATGACATCATAGAGTGCAAACATCCCATTTATAGACTCATACACTGAGCTCAGTCATGTGGTGACATGAGTAGGATTTTACCGGCTTCTATGACAATACTTTATAATTAAAACAAACATCATTGTATAATAAGATGTTTAAAAGATTACTAGACTGTCATTTAGACTTCAAGCATTGACATACCAAAATGAACTGTTTGTAAAAGAGCGTATGCTTGCGTGTGTGTGTGCTTGTGTGTCTGTAAGTAGGCATGCATGCATGCACTGTGTGACCATGTGGGTTTGTACACATGCATCTGTATAGGTGTAACGGTGTTGCATCGTTTCTTTAGGGTGATCTGATGCAAGTGGCATTTCTGATGGGAGAACCAGATGCAGCTCGAGATCAGTGTGCCTTTTTCCAACCCCAGTGTGGCGGAACCGGACACAAACCACCTCGCTCTCCTCGCATACACACTGAAGAGGTGAGCAAGCCGTACTGTACAGGGAATGTTATGCAACCTACCCACACTTATGTCTTCTGAGATAGACTAGTTTCTACCAAGTGACATATGAATTCACTATGATTTAAAGGATTAGTTTACTTCCAGAATAAAGATTTTCTGATAATTTACTTACCCTCATGTCATCCAAGATGTTCATGTTTTACTTTCTTTAGTTGACTTCATTGGGGATCAGTAGATTGACGGTCCAAATTGCAGCTTCCTTGGGCTCTACACGATCCCAGCCGAAGAATAAGGGTCTTATCTAGTGAAACAATTGGCCATTCATGTACTTTTTAACCACAGATGCTCGTCTTGCACTAGCTCGACCTCAAGCATTACATAATCATGTTGGAAAGGTCACACATGACATATTGGGAAGTACTGACGCAGTGTTTACAAATCAAACGTGCAAAGAAAGTCAATCGCCCTTTACAAAAAAAGGTAAAACAACGTCGGACGATTTTGAAGTTGGAGGAGAAAATGTGATGTTTTTGCCCTACCCTACTTTTCTGAACCGAATTACCCAGACAAAGAACTAACCGCACATGACCTTTCAAATGTGACTATGTTGCAGAGCTAGTGAAAGATGAGCATTTGTGGTTAAAAGGTATATACTTTTTAATGACTGATCGAGTCCCTTATTCCTTAAGTGGATTCGTGTAGATCCCTTTGAAGCTGCGCTGAAACTGCAGTTTGGACTTTCAACCTGTTGGCCACCACTAAAGTCCACTATATAGAGAAAATCCTGGAATGTTTTCCTCAAAAACCTTAATTTCTTTTCAACTGAAGAAAGAGAGACATGAACATCTTGGATGACATGGGGGTGAATAAATTATCATGAAATTTTTATTCTGGAAGTAAACTAATCCTTTAAACAACAGAAGATATAGGATGTGTGTTTATATTATTGTGTATAGTTATATTATGTGCTGTACATTTCTTTATCCCAATATACATCTTTAAAGAGTTCTACATATATCATCTTTTCATCAGTCATCTTTTCCCTTTCCCTGTCCAGGAGCTTCTGCTGTCCTCAAATGACCTGGAGGACTTATTAGAGATGGCAGAGGGCGGTGACTCTATCCGTGCAAAACTGACTGTAAGTAGCAATACTGTACTGCTGTGCCATAGTAACTAAGTTACTTCTCATGTGTAGTAAAATTTATATCTCACCCAAAAATTAAAATGCTCTTATTCACTCACCTTCGTGCCATTCCAAACACGTATGTGACCCTGGACCACAAAACCAGTCATAAGGGTCAATTTTTTTTTTAATTTGAGATTTATGCTTTATATGTATTTACACTAAATAAATAAGCTTTCCATCAATATATGGTTTGTTAGTAAAGGACAATATTTGGCCGAGATACAACTATTTTAAAATCTGGAATCTGCAAAAATCGCACCCTCAGAAAATCGCCTTTAAAGTTGTTAAATTAAGTTCTTAGCAATGCATATCACTATTAAAAAATGTTTTGATATATTTCTGGTAAATTTACAAAGTATCTTTATGGAACATGATCTTTACTTAATATCCCAATGATTTTTCGCATAAAAGAAAAATCAATAATTTTGACCCATACAATGTATTTTTGGCTATTGCTGCACATATACCGGTTCTACTTAAGACTGGTTTTGTGGTCCAGGGTCACATATGACCTTGTGTAAAACACATATTGCAGAGTATCCATAGTGGTCTTTTCTGTATCACAAAAAAAGATTTTTTTAAAAATGATAAAGAAGCACCTTAAAAGTAGTCTGTTTATTCTCTTCAGAACACTGTGTAGAAAAAGGAATATAGCAGACAAGTCTTATGGACAACATTTATGTTGCTTTTTGCTTATTTTGGGAGCTATAAGAGTAAATAATAATTCAATACATATCCGTTAAATTAACATTAATTTATTATTAACCAAAGAGTTGTTTTTACAAGAAGGGATGGAGAGCATTATGTTTTGAGAATCATATTTTGATTGCATGTTTGATGTGGATTCAACTGCTCAAAATTGTGGCCTCAAGCATGACATGTGAACTGTCAATTTAAATTACCACTCAGCATATTTTAAACCTCATTAGAAGCCGTATTTGTATTTGCACACCTTTCCTGACAGTCTGATGGTAATTTAATGACTAATCTGCGGTTTTTATATCTACAAAATCAAAAGACATTGCTGATGAGAACAAATGACACTTTCGCAGTCTTGCAGCATACTGTGAACTTGTAATCACATATCAAACCCAACAGGCTTTCCAAATTTCTTTTGTCTCTTCTAAAGCCAAATAAAGATGGTGTGTGGTGTTGCTGAGCTATAGCAGCCTCGTCAGTCCATGTGTGTTTGGCAGCTGTGAGCTGTTTGGCCGAAAGATTCATGGTCATTGTGGGCTGTGACTCAATCTTAGAAACTGCAGATATGAATATTGATGGACTCCATATTCCATTCCATTCAAAAACAAATGTTTCTTTTGGTGAGAGTGTCAATCACCTGGACTCCATTATCTTGTGTCAGAAAGGTGGTGGATTTCAAAGACTAAAGAGCACCAGATTTTTTTTTAAATAACCTGCTTTATTTCTCCAGTTTCGGTCTCTCTTGTGGCATAACCTCTTGACTGTGAACCTTTTTGTTGTGGTGTTTCGCTTTGATGCCTCCACCATTTTGCCAGTTTCCTGGACTCATGCTCCCCGTGGAACGGATTAATAAGAAACTTATGGCTTTCTTTGATCTCTTTAACCCAACAGGAGGTCAGAGGTCAAAGGTAATTGCTAATTTAGCTTGTCATATATTTTTTGTGTCACAGATTTGAGGCCAGAGTCATGAATGTTGAATATGTGTACCTGCATGTATGCATATTTTTGGGTCAGATGATCAAATGAGAGACTCATGTATATGCATGTACTTTTTTATTCCAGTTTAACTATATAAGCAGTATGGATGACATTTACATGTTAATGTCATACTGTAGTAGATGTTTGCTTGACCCTATAGGCAATTGTCCGTGTGTGGTTGTCAGAGTTCATAATGCATTTGTGTTTGTTTATTTGTTTTGGGTTGCTCAGTCTGCAGAGGCAGTATATATGGTGGTGTTAGTGTGTATAGAAATAGCCGTTCTTCCTGTGGGTTTCATTTGGCAGATGTGGGCACTGTAATTGATTTACTCTGCACTAAAATTAGGTTTGAGTTGGACGGAGAACTCCTCCTGGGAAGTGTCAGAATTACTCAGACAGGCTGTGAAGTATTCAACATCTCGAGACGTGCCTTTGAACTCACTCTTTCTGTGAGTGTAAAGTAATAAATGTAAGATCTGTGTGAATGCCTTATTTGTTTATGGACAAAAGTGTACACATGCATGAGACATTTCCAACTATCCTTAAAGTAATCACTTTGGAAATGTGCTGTTTATATAAGATCTTTGTTTAAAAAGAACATGAGCTGATAATTTCTTCACCTTTTTTTACTTATTTCAGGGACGAAGGTATAAGGCTAAGTGCATTTTGTCAGTTCTATCATCTGTCATTTTCTAAGCAAAAGGTTATTATGAGTGGTTTTTGAGAAGGCAGGGATTTGAATTTACTAATTTATTGATAGTGATAAACAGTACACTGCTGTTCAAAAGTTTTATGGAGCAAGAATGCATTAAAACTGACAGTAAAGAAATTTGTTAGATGACATTTCTATTTCAAATAAACGCTGTTCTTTTCAGTTCAGCGAAGAATCCTGAAAAAAAAAGTTTTTACAAAAATATTAACTAGGACATTTGTTAGATCATTAGATTAGATCAAATAAGTGCAGCCTTGCTACTTCAACAACATGAACAACAAATTTACTAACCTTGAACCATTTTAATAATGTTGTATGTTTCTGTTTTTCTTTCCTTCCAAGCGTCTTGCCTCACTTTTTGATGTGCAAGACTTTACAGAGATGTTTAGACACTGACGTACACGCACAGTTCCCTTGCAACCTAGTATAAAAAAACTACCTAAGATGATGAGCTTTTGAAAACATCTCTCATCTTAGTTATAATTGAAGCAATGAGTTGTTTTCTTGTCTCTTTTCTTTATGCAGCTTGCAGTGCATGCCATGTCTCTAGCTTTAAAAAAAATCCCTCTCAGCAAATTACAACAATGCACTGATGCATTGAACTGAGAAGCGTCTCTTTCAGACATGTCAGATTCAGAATGAACCAAATGAGCTCATAGTAACATTGGAGTGTGTCAAGGATTTTACTGATAGGATGAAAAGTAATTTACTTTTTATATCCAATAGCGGAAATATATTTATGACTTGATTGTGTGACAGTTTTATAAAAGGCCTTGTTAAGGTTTAAATAAATAGCATTGTATTAAAACTTTTGCAGCCTAGAAATGTGGATGTTCTGAAAAGTTTTTACAAGCTGAATCATAGGTTTTGGTCAAGACAGCTGCTGAGAGTTGCATCCATAAACCAATCTGTTTGAACTATCCAGATTGATCTGTTTCCCTGCAGCAGCTGTCAGTTGTTTAATACAACAAATATAAATGTGTTTGTAATTAAGTTAATCTCTATTTTTACATGTGCAAAATATTGTGTCCCATTTGGAACAAGAGTAACAGCACCATGTGATTATGTGACATTCTGCCCTTTTTTGAGCTCAGCTGTGCAAACTGTTAAGGCATTTTTCCCTTTTTGGTGTGTAGGATGGTTTGCTGAAAACTCCATAATTATATGTCGTTGTGCAGGAGTCTATATCACGCCTGCTCTCCTCCTTACTGTCTCTCTAACCTCGGGCAGTCACAGACTGTTGCCGGTGCCCTCTGCTCAAGCTCCACTGACTGTAATTATCTGTTCTGAGACAGTAATTTAGTACCGTCCATCCCCAAACCCACAATAAATCACACGCAGTGAATGCAAAGTGACTTTACCATGAAACATTTACCAGAATTATTACTCTTTCCCATTATGATGGATGGATAGAAAGGTGGATGGATGGATGGATGGATAGAAAGGTGAAAGGATGGATGGATGGATAAATGGATAGATAGATAGATAGATAGATAGATAGATGGATGGATGGATGGATGGATGAATAAATTGATGGATGGATGGATGGATGGATAGATGATGATAGATAGATGGATAGATGGATGGATAGATAGATACATAGATAGATAGATCGATAGATGATGGATGGATGAATAAATTAATATGGATGATGGATGGATAGATATGACAGATGGATAGATGGATGGATAGATGGATAGATCGATAGATAGATGGATAGATGAATAGACGGATGGATGAATGTATAGAGATGGACAGAGATGGAAGGATGGATGTATAGATGAATAGGACGGATGATGATGATAGATAGATAGATAGATAGATAGACGGACAGATGGATGGATAGATGGACAGATAGATAGATAGATAGATAGATAGATAGATAGATGGACGGACGGACGGATGGATGTATAGATAGATGGACTGGACGGATAGATGGATGTATAGATGGACAGATAGATAGATGGACGGATTCGGATGGATGGATGGATAGATCGATAGATAGATGGATAGATGAATAGGACGGATGATGAATGATGACAGAGATGAAAGGATGGATGTATAGATGAATGCGGATGATGATAGATAGATAGATGATTGACGAGATGGATGTATAGATGGACAGATAGATAGATAGATAGATAGATAGGACGGACGGATGGATGGATGTATAGATGGACAGACAGATAGATAGATAGATAGATAGATAGATAGATATATGGACGACGGATGGATGGATGGATAGATGGACAGATGGATGGATGGATGTATAGATCTAATAGACGGATGATGGATAGATAGGTGAATGGATGGGTAGAAAGGTGGATGAATGGATGGATGGATAGAAAGAAGGATGGATGGATGGATGTATAGATGAATAGATAGATGGAAAGATAGATGATGGATGGACGTACAGATGGATGGATGTATAGATGAATGGATAGATGGACAGATGGATGGATGGATGGATGTATAGATGAATAGACGAAAGATAGATAGATAGAACGAGAGAACGATAGATAGATAGAATGAGAGAACAGTAGATAGAATGATAGATAGATACATAGATAGATAGACAGACAGCCTTGTCAACACTCATCAGGCTCCTACAGATCCAGAACTGACTGGAATTTTCTGGAAGCAATTATCCGTTATTTGGGAAGGACTCTTGTGACAGATCCACGGATTGTCTCCATAAGGACTCTCCACTTTAGGGTGTGGATGGCCTCTCTTTGATTTAGGATCTTCTCTTTGATTCTGAATACTACTAGTGGTTTTTTTCTTCTTTGCTTGCACATAATTCACATCAGCAGGATCTTAGAAAGTTGTCAAGAAACTCTGTGACTGGTGATTTCTGTCAGATGATGCTAAAAATGTGTCTGCATGTGGACAGTGTTTGAATTTCCCATTAGTCCATTTGTATGCATAACCCACATAAACCGCTTTGTTTCTGTCAGTTAATTCTGATCCACCTAGGCATGCATGTAAGTACTTTTATCTGGACACTACAAGCTCACAAAGACAAGATCACATGCCGCGTTTAGTTCGCCCCGAAGCAAGACAGCCAAACAGGTGTCTCATTGTGTGAAGTCGATAATATGTGTGTGTCTGCATGTAATCTGTGTGTATGTGGGTGGATTGAGAGTTGGAGGGTGTGCTAGTGTGTTTTGCACATATTTGACTACACTTGACTGTGAGTTTCATTTTTCATTTTTGTTGCAGGTGATGTATGTGTGAGTGAATGTGTGTGTACTGTATGTGTGCCACCATGAGGATCTGGATGTGTTTGCTAGGATGGTTTCTGTTGGATTTAATGAGATGTGGAGTGCAAGGTCAGAGGAATCACATACCGAAGGTATGGCTTAATTCTGGCAGCCATTGCAAAATGTGTTTGTTTGGGAAAATTGTTCTTACAAATCATGCATCCACTTCTTCAAGTGGGTTTGGTGGTGCACGCTAATCCAATAGCTATGAAGCTCCACTTTGATTAGAATTTTTAGTATGTGTATAAATATTCGTGCTGAAAAATAAGTCATGTGCGTGTAATCAAGTGTTAGTCCATCTCTCCTGAAAGCTGACTGTGGTTTGGCTGCAGATGTGAGAGGTTACAGTGGTTTCGGTTTATATGAGGGAAATAGTTTTCACTGAGCTGGTTCGACCCAGATTACCACAAACGCTGGGTTCATGTCCAGTGTCAGGGTGCAGATTTTAACTACATTTGACATTTATTGGTTTTGCAGTATTTTATAATTTGTAGTTGATTTCTTTGCACTCTCATTTTTCTTTTTGTGATGCTTGTTTTAGTATACTGAATTAGATATACTGGATTTTTTTTATGTATTATTAAAATGCATAGAGCTAAATTGAATTCCCAGCTTGACATTGTGTTTAAAAACCCTCAGTGGCTGAAAAACAAAGCTGTGGCTGCAGTTTTTTACGAAAGACCAAAATAACATAATGGATGAGTCTGAGAATTAATTCAGATATTTCTGCAGATGTGATTTTCTTACTTAATTTTGCTTTTAAGCCTAACAGTCTTTATTAAATTTGTTTAGTTTCCAATTCCCACTTTCTCTAGAAAATCTAGGACATCGCCGTATTTAAATCAGTCTAAGTGCAAGATACAGCTGGTTTGTCGTTGCCCATATAAATACCTGTGTCTCAGTGATAGATTTACAGATAGTCGCTGTCTTTCATCAGTCAAATCAGGTTTTTTGGACTGACTTATTGTATGCCCTCAACCACTTTTTTTGCATGCAGTATTTACAGACTAAGGCATTAAATGCAAATTTGTACCTTTCAGAACTAAGGTATGATAATAGGCAAGTTTTTTTTTATTTTTTGCCCAAGCTTACAGTACATTTTATTATTGGTGGTGGTTAGCTGGCATGTAGACGTGTGTGTAAATAATGTCTCTGTGAAGCCTAAAGGCATAACCTTTTTATTTTTTTAGGAAACTTTTACCTCTTCCACAGATCTGTCATCTGGTCCTATTCACTGATCTGTCTAAACTGTGTTCAGTCTTTTTGTAACAGACTTTAAACAGCAGGGTTGTACATCATGTGCATATCACAACGGCAAATCTGGGAACGTTCATTCTTAATCGTTGATCTGGATTATATCATAATAGTCATACTATTAGTCATAGTATATAGATCTTTGCCCAATCTTGTCACAATCGCTTCTGTATTTTCCCCACTTGTCAAGATGATCAATGTGAATGGGGATTTCCTGTGTAAATGTCACCACCACGTTTTTAGGTTGTTGGTCTGTATGATATTCTCTTCCCTAGATACAGTATGGATCACTCCGTCAATGTAAATCTATGAATTTTTTATGTTTTCAAAATTCAGAAACCTCTTGTGACTAATTAAGGACAAAGTCTTGCAGTAGTGATGTTGCAGATGTTTTCATGGTGGTCCTTGTCACATGAAGCCCCCTGGTGGCCATATGGTGTTATAGCTGGAGCTGTGAAGGAAGCTGCTTTTTACTGGGTGACTGGGCACTTAATATGAGTCAGTGTGTTCAGACCTTCTTTGGCAGACTATTAGAGGGATATCAGACTAACAGCAGGAAGATAAGCTGGACGACAGCCCTTCGTAGCCAGGTGGAGATCAAGTGTCGGTTTATCAGGCCATGGCCCCACAAAGAGCCATTGTTAATGATAGTATTAGGGCAGGGAGTCTGATTTTGCCCAGGTATTCTTTGTATAAAGGCTTTTGCAGACTACAGTCTAAAGACTATTATTGATATTATATATTATTATAATATGTGACCCTGGACCACAAAACCAGTCATAAGTAGCATGGGTATATTTGTAGCAATAGCCAAAAAGTCATTGAATGGGGTTAAAATGCTAGATTTTTCTTTTATGCCAAAAATTATTAGGATATTAAGTAAAGATCATGTTCCATGAAGATACTTTAAAGGCGATTTTCTCAGTATTTAGATTTTTTTGTACCCTCAGATTGCAGACTTTCTAATAGTTGTATCTCGGCCAAAGTTACATCAATGGAAAGCTTATTTATTCAGTTTTTTAGATGATGTATAAATCTCAATTAAAAAAAAAATAGACCCTTATGACTGGTTTTGTGGGACAGGGTCACATATTATGTACTATTTATTATAATATAGTCAATATAGTTATTATATTTGTTTATTTTTTTTATTATAATGTTATTTATTTTTATTTATTTATTAATTTTTCCTGGAAGACAAGAAATTGACCAACCTGGCAACACAAAGCAGTATAGTTAATTTATAATTGTGCAAAATAGCTTCATTTTAAAAAATTAATGAATTAATCGCACATTTTTCTAAAATTATTTGCGATTAATCACAATCTCAACTAACAAGTTTTTAAATGTAATTTTATATTGCAAAAAATTTACATTCGATCCTCAATTATTGTATTTTTTTTCTTTTCTCTTACTCTTTTTTTTCTTTTGTTCATTGATGAACAAACGTCAGCAGCTGGGTTATTACAGTAGGTTATTTGGCTGCTGTTACTTTAAGATCTGCCGCTGCTGAACGTGACGCAGATCTGACACGCATGCTTGTAGTTTCAATCGCACTTTATTATAAAATGAGACTGGCTACAGCGCGCACCGCTGCATTTTTGAATGCGGTTGAAGCGTGTATGCTACAAGTAAGGTATAACAGCTGACAGGACAGGTAAATTTGTTTATACTGACGTGGCCTGACGACATCTCTTATGACCACAGTTCACTGTTGTTCTACTGAATCTCCTCGTCACCTGTACCTTTCCCGCACTCGTTTGACTAGTGCCTGGTGCTGAAATGAAGTTGGAGTGCGCGTCTGAAAAGCCTCCCGTTTTATGTGGTCATAAAGACGTTCTATGACTAAATAAACACACTTCTTATAAAGAAAAAATAGCCAGAAGCATAAGTTGTGAGTGGGATGGCCAACCCTAGCCCCGCCCCTGCGTTAAATATTTTTAACACTGTTAAACTGGAAAAAATTAATCACCTGTGCTGACGGACTAATTTTGACAGCACTACTCCATGTAAAACTCATGTTTTTTCCACTTGGAAACCTTGCAGATGCCACCAACTGAACAGAACTGAAGCATTTGTATTGTCCTACACAAGTCACATTACTGAAACACCTGGCTTAGACTTCATGCAAATAAAGCAGCTAGACAGAATCACAGTGGATTTTAAGGAGACACATGTTTCAATTTTGTATGATGTCATTTTGATATACAGCAACAATCCTCTGCCTTTGACACTATGATGTGGGTGTTTTATCACAGGGAAAAGGCTGTTTTTCATTTCCCTTCTCATCATTCAAAACCAAGCCAGATCATATGGAATCCAGACCACTGTTCTTTGTGATTTCTTTACTCTTTTTATTATTTTTTTTGTCTCTTTCTTCAGAATTCATTGACCTTGTCTCACATTGTAGCTCTATTGTGTGCATGAGACATTGGCATGTTTGCATATCGTCTGCGTGAGTGTTTTGTGTCACTCTGTTTTGACTTTGTAACTACCAGTGTGATGTAGACTTGTAAGGATGCCGTGTTTGGAGTGGTACAGATGTGTGAGCCTTGCATGTAAATTATCCACATCTGATCTTCACATGATGTCAGATCTCATTGCTAATTGCTACAAGATGCTCAGTAGTTTAAATTATTGTTGTTTATCTGCCTGGGATTGTTGCAGTCTCGTATGTACCTTAACATCTGTTAGCAGCAGCAATTTCACAACTGTATGCAAAAATGAAGATTACAGCTTTAATCAAGTTGCATAAACATTTTCACGGTAAATTAGACATCATGATGAAGTCATTACATCTTCATTAAACATCAAATGAATAACAAACAGAACTGAATAATAGCTTGCGCTCAATTCTTGGTACACATGAAGTAATTTCTTTTATGTTCATAGAGTCTCAAAAGACGTGGGATTATACGTGGTGACGGTACTCTGCCTACTGGATCCAAACGTCCTGGCCTTGTGGCGCGAGGTGATGTTTTTGAGGTGGATGAGGATACAGACCTGGTAGACCAAAACATCTTATCTAAAAATGGTGGTAAACCTTCCAAAACTTTCCCAACTGACACTACAGGCAGCCGTGATGGAAAACCAGAATCCACATCCAAACGTCTAGATGAAAACATCACCACTGACAAGCACAAACCTGGCAAACCTTCTTCAAAGAAACCAGTGGATACTACAATTATCAACTTGGATGTACGGGTACCGGAGAAACCTAACGGAAGTACTGTACCTGGTAGAGAAATTCAACTGGAAATCAGTTCTGAGGATCGAGAATCCAACTTGTTAAAAGAGGATTTGGGGGCCACCACACAGGCTCCTGTGAGAACAACTTCTTCGAAGGACATCTCAAAAGGAAGAAACATCCAAACATTCAAAACTCCAGATATGAGCCCAGTTACCATTATACTTACAGGAAGGCATGGAGATCTTGTGCGTGGCTCTGATGGGAATATGTATCGCATTCAAAGAGGACCCATGGGGCCGGTGGGGCCCCGAGGTGAGCCTGTGAGTACAACTTAAGTATATATCAATGTTGTTATTGTTGAAGTAAAAGTTCACTTCCAAAAACAGAATTTACAGATAATTTACTCACCCCATTGTCATCCAAGATGTTTATGTCTTTCTTTCTTCAGTCGTGAAGAAATTATGTTTCTTAAAGAAAACATTTCAGTTTTTTTCTCTAAACGATCTTAGCAAAGGAAAAAGGGTTTTATCTATCGAAACGATCGGTTATTTTCTAAAAAATGTACTATTTATATACTTTTGAACCTCAAATGCTCATCTTGTCTAGCTCTGCGATGCTCACGCATAGTCTGTGTAATCCGGGTCAATACAGTTAGGGTATATCGAAAAACTCCCTCTCATTTTCTCCTCCAACTTCAAAATTGTCCTACGTCGCTGTTTTACCTTTTTTTGTAAAGGGCGTTTGATCTTCTATGCACGTTCACTTTGTAAACACTGGGGCAGTACTTCTGCAGCGATGTAGGACAACTTTGAAGTTGGAGGAGAAAATGAGATGGGAGTTTTTCGACATACCCTAACTGTATTGACCCGGATTACACAGAGTATGCATGCACATCGCAGAGCTAGACAAGATGAGCATTTGAGGTTAAAAAGTGACGAGGGGGTGAGTAAATTATCTGTAAATTTTTGTTCTGGAAGTGAACTTCTCCTTTAATTGTTGCTTAAAACAAAATCTAGTAAAAAATAACCTTTGCTAATTTTAATACAATTGAAATGAAATACAAATATTAGATGAACTTTAAAAAAATAATAATAAAATGTTGCTTTGGCAACTAACTGAAATTATAAAATAAGTTTAAGCTGAATGCTAAAATTGCTAACACCAAACCTGAAACAGAAAATAAATTGAAAACATCACCACTGACAACCACAAACCTGGGAAACCTTCCCCAAAGAAACCAGTGGAAACCTGAAATAGAAAATAAATTAAGGCTAAATAGAAATATTAATAATAATAAAAAAAACATAAAAAATTACAAAAAAGGCACTACAAAACTGGGCCGGAAATTAATGAGGGCTTGTGACAAAAATGCCACCAAAATGCCCCATAAGTTAAGACAAAGGGGTAAAAAATGCCCCTGCACAATTAAACAACGTATTACGGCTATCGTGGTTAAATGAAATGTGATAATGGAATTTCCAATTCGTAGAATTACATTCAGATTTGCTCACACTGCATCGGCGTTGAGTCTTACAACCGATCAAACGCGTTTCTGTTGAACTTAGGAATGCATTAGCCAATCAGAGGAGCTTAGATTAGTCAGTGCTGAAAACCCTGGAGCTGTGTTAATTGGGCACGCTCACGAATTCCCTCATCGTAAACAACACAGTGCAGATATGATGTAAATAAACAATTAATTTTGTAGCTTCAGTGATTAACGTCAGTTTTTGCATAACTTGTGCTAGACTTGGCTAACATCATGGACCGACATGTTTGTCTGTGAACCCAGAATGTGACGTGCCCAAAACAAAAACGCTTTATATTGTTGTTGATATTAATAACCATTATTACAATATAAAGAGCAATAATCTACAATAATGATTTTTGTCATAATATTGCAGTCCTTTGAACTCCTGTTTTTTACATGTATAATTTAGATACAATTTTAAACAGTCTGTTGTTATTGACAACATTTTGTTTCAAATATTTATTGAAGTAATTGGGTAAATTTAAGTATTTGATATTAAAGACAACATAGTATGGTTTTTATAATAAAAATTGCCCTCACAAATGTAAGAAATGCCCCTGGAAATCAATTCCATGAGGCAAATATTGCCCCTTAGTGGAAAATGTAGTTTCTGACCCTACTACAAAATAACTAAAACAAACTAAAATTCAAATCTAAAAGTAAAATTGAATTTAAAAGATTAATAAATACTATAGTAGTATGTAAATTATACTAAATAACACCAGTTTATTTATTGCAGAAAGTTTTGGTCTCAAGTCACATTTAGTTTATATCATTATTTGAAACCAGAAAAGAAATGGACACATTGGCTGAAATCAATTGCTGTAGCAGATACATCACACATAATATAAGTCAAACAACATGCGCAGATCTTACACAATAAATAGAATAAGAAACGTCTGTCACAATCTGCAAAAGCAGTCTGATGCAAAAAGCACAAGAGGAAAAAATTAAAGAAGGGAATTATCAGGCCTTTGATGTTGTATATGTGCATTTCAGCTGTTCCAAGCTGCACAACATACTGCATATGTTAGCATGTCTCACTTCTTGCTTTAGCATGATTCATATGGCTGTCTATAATTGGCTGTAGGAGGAACGACCCATCTGCATCACCCAATTGAAATGCTACATTCACCTGGCTTTGCACATGATCAGGTCTAACAGAAGTAAACCCAGATGTGGTGCCATCTGGAGGCTTCTGGCTGAGCTCCAGTGGCCCAGGCACTGTAAAAGGCCTCCATTAGTTCATGAAGCGTTGATTTATACCAGTTGGCTGAAAACATTAAGGAGACACTGCCTCTGCCTGGGAGCAAAATGCAGTAGAGATGCAGTAATTAATATTCCCCTTTTTTCACATCTCTGTTACTGCCATACCCTGCATTTCTGACTTGGTGGGGGTCAAGCGTTTAGTCATATGGTGAATAAAGGACCTAATTTTATTATTCCAGGGAGTTAAAGCCTGTTTTCTTTGAAACTAAGCATTCAAGTGTGTTTATATACCACTGAAGTCTAAAATATTGTACTGTGATGCAGTGTTGTTATTGTTACCCAAAAACAGAAATGATTAAAAATGGTTTCTGTTAACTGAAATAAAGCTGAAATAAAACAAAACATGTGACCCTGGACCACAAAACTAGTCATAAAGGTCCATTTAAAAAATAAAAAAAAAATTCATAACAAACTGTATGGTTTGTTAGGATATAACAATATTTGGCCGAGAATCTGAGGGTGCAAAAAAAATCAAAATATTGACAAAATCGCCTTTAGAATTGTCCAAATTAAGATCTTAGACATGCATATTACTAATCAAAAATTAAATTTTGATATATTTATGGTAAGAAATTTACAAAATATCTTCATGGAACTTCATGGAACTACTTAATGTTCTAAAGATATTTGGCATAAAAGAAAAATTGATAATTTTGACCCATACAATGTATTTTTGGCTATTGCTACAAAGTACAGTACCCGTGCTACTTAAGACTGGTTTTGTGGTCCAGGGTCACATATAAATATAAGATTAAAAGCTTAAACTTAAAAAAGTAGAAATGGTAACTAGTTAAGCTTAACTAGTTAAATTTGAAGTTAAGCTTGAAGTACTGGAATTACTAAACAGAGCAGCAAAAGCACAACAAAATTACTAACACTTAAACTACAGTGAAAACTGGAAATATACTGTAAGATTAACTAAAATATATAAATTCTGGTCCAGTAGCAATGGTCCAGTATTTAATTTAATTTAATTTTGTTTTATTTTATTTTATTTTATTTTATTTTTTATAGAATTGCTAGATTGCAAGTGGATAATTGTTTTTTTGACTCTGGTGTCAAATGAAAAAAAGTTTGTCGCAGTTGTTGAGTGCCATGTAGTGATAAATATTTTTATTCTGTGTGAATAATTTAGTTGCAACTTGCAAACCAGGATTCTAAAAGAAGTCAGCATTAAAAATAGTTTTATGATGGTTAAAAGGTTAAGTTTAGGTTTAACAATGTGCTCGTATTACCGTGTTCAGAGTGCCACTAAAGTTAATGTGTTTTATTAGTTCGTCTGACCTTTGAACTCTGAATGATTGTCTTGTTTCATCAGATCAAGACAACTAGGAAAACTGTTTGTTATTGCTTATTTACATCTTTTTATGTGCTATAAACTCTCAGTGTTAACTTTGTTAAACAAGCCCACTAGCCATTAAAAATGAAAGCCGTATGTTTTATTTTGGTCATGCTCTGTGGCTTTGTATGATTAATATTTTTACTCTGCTTCTTCTAGGGATGTGCTGGAAGTGATGGTTATCCAGGACCCAAAGGTGATAAGGTATGATAATCGGCGTGTTTACTAATGAGAAATAGGCTATTTGAACCTCTCAGAGTGTCACAGTGAATGAACGTAAGCTGAGGTTAAAGTGCTTCACCACTGAAGTTCATGGAAAGTTCATATGCCTGTGGTCATAACCGACTGACCCCTTGTGTCCTTTTACGACCTTTGTCACTTCAGATGACTGCTCTCATATGTTCACTTTCCAAACAGAAATCCAAATGCCAACAGGGAAGCTTGCAAAGACATGCTGTCAGTCTGACGTCCTATACTATGCTTCGTTTTCTACGTCTTTTTATTATTGACTTTATACTAAATCATCAGTCATCAAAGTTTTCCTCAAATCAGCATTTATTTACATACTAAACTGAGACAGTCTAAACAGTCACATACTAAACAGTCATTTTTACCCTATAAACATATGAGATGTGCAAAGTGGCATGATCATGGGAAAGATGTTCTGATCACGATTTTAGAAATAAGTCTTTTATTTATTTGTCTTGTTTATTAAAGGATTAGTTCATTCTAGCATAAAAATTTCCTGATAATTTACTCACCCCCATGTCATCCAAGATGTTCATGTCTTTCTTTCTTCAGTCGAAAAGAAATTAAGGTTTTTGAGAAAAGCATTCCAGGATTTTTCTTCATATAGTGGACTTCAGTGGGGATTGATGGGTTGAAGGTCTGATTCTGCAATGGTTTCTTCAAAAATCTTAATTTCAGTTGAAGAAAGAAGGACATATTTGGATGACATGGGAAAAGTCTCTTATTTTCTCTTATTATCTTCTTTTGAGTCCTGCTCACCTTAAATTTTTGAATGGCTGTGTGTGTTGTAAACACTGGTATTTACATCTGGAAACAAAAATGTATTTATAACTTTAGTGGTGAAAGTCATGATCATTTATGCAATATTTATCAATTATCTGGATGTGTCTAAACTGATCTAATGTGTTATGTACAGTGCTGTTTTACAACATGCCTGTTTATACAATGCAGATGTGTGATGGAATTTTGTTTTCATCCTAACAGTTGAGCTTTCATCAGATTTTAGATTTGAGATTGTAAGCATATGGCAGTGTGAAGGTGTTTTGTGTTTTCTGCAGTCTTTCTTATCATTGTTTTGTTGTTTAGGGTGCCATTGGGCTTAGGGGCCGTGCAGGTCGCCATGGCGTCCCAGGACCTCCTGGGCCACCTGGGCTGCCCACGTTCTACCTGTGGAGAAACACACCTGAGGAATGGGCTGCATTTCAGGTAAGTTTTTCCGCATTCTCCAGGTTTTCCTGAATGAATGCTCCATCCCTGTCTGTGGTCTCCCCGTCTGCAATTAAACTTCATCCCTCATCCCTTTAAAGTGGCTGTCAGCGCACAGCTGTATCTTGTGTAATAGCTCAGATGAGCACCACAGCCGTGATTGAATAAAGATGCCCTCAGAGCAAAAAGAGAGAGAAAGGAAGGAATTCTCTCTTGTTGCTGTAATGGGGTATTTGTTTCCTACAGCCTTTGAACCGTCCCGCACTGTACATCCAGCAATCCAGCTGAGGGCAGCGACTTAGTGCTGCATGAGGTCGTAAGTTGTTCCTGTAACTGAAGGGGTGATTTCCCCTTTGCTCAAACCCAGAAGAAGGTCACCTCAACACAATCAATCAGTCTCACCCTTCATGTCAGTTTCCAGCTTGGTATCTCCATACGCATCTGCTCTGATAACCGAAACCTCTGTCGAGCATGGTCTAATTAAAAACAGCCTGTGACCTCGTAACTCATTTTGGGATATGTGTCCTGTGAGCAACATGCTGCCTTTGTGAACGCCTTTGTAGTTTACAGGGCAGCTTTTAAGTCTAGAGTCTGCTTGGATGAGAATAGATCATTAAAGCTTTAGTAAGACCAGAATAGCACGGTTATGGCTGTTGCCTTCATTAAAATGACTCCTCCAAATAACGAAGAGTGAAGCTTCAAGAATATGCTAGAATTTACAAAAATACATATTTTGAATATAGACTAATTGTTGGGTTGTCTGAATGACTAACCAATGAATCGGCACAAGGAAGCTCAGTATAATTAGGCTGGTTTTGAGATCTGATGATCCCGATCAGCAGGGCTACACAATATATTGAAACAAAATTATTATAAATTGATCATATGGCATAGTCAAATCTTGAAGGGTGTGATTTCACAAAATAAATAAGTTAATATAAATTAATAAATATTCTGGCGAGCCGTAAAAATAAAAGCTTGATGTTTAACTTTTGAAAATGTAGATATTAAGATGTAATTAGTACAGTCTACTATAAAATAAAAGTATTTTTTTATAGTTTTTCTTAAATACTTGATTTCTTATTCCAGTACAACAGTATTATTGCAATATTTTTCTTGTTTTATTTGTTTTTATTTAATAATATTTTTTTATTGTTACAGTATACCCAAGTTTGAACGTCAAAAATGTTTCTTTTTTTCCAAATTGTTCATCCCTAAAAGAACATTTTGCACTCAAAAAAGTCTTCAGAGAAGTTTCATGTTTATTTTTTTTTCTATATGCGCTCCCTTTTTAGAATGATGAATTCTTTCAAAATATATTTGTTTTTTCCAAATATTATTTATTTTTTTAATAATCTGGAGCAATTTCCTACATTTTTTTTAAATCACAACATATATTAAAGTAAAAATTTTCCAATGTCGTGCAGCTCTACGATCAGACAAACCGCTAAACATGATTTGACATACAGTTCTCAAGATGCGTTTTAAAAAGTTTGTAGCTTGACACAATGATCTAAAAATGCAGCATTTATGGCATATAATATATTAAAGACTAAACAATTTCTGTCTGCATGCATATGGCTGTATCTGTGAAATTCGTAACTTCACAAAAGAGTTGTTATCTGATTTTTTGACAACAAATTGACCAATCCTTATGACAAATTGAACAGTTTTGTAGGTTTAGCTTAACAGAGTATCAAATACTGCTTTAATGTCAGCTGTGATGCTGATAATGTGATAAGCATGGATAGTCACGTGATGGCTCTGTTAAATAATATTTTCTCTCACTCTCTCCTCCAGCAAACTTCGTTCTTCCAGCTTCTCCGTGCAGGTTGGCCTGTAAGTATGCAACACATATTTGTGAAATTTGTTATGTTTCAGAACATGTAATATCCCTGACTCTATTCTGTTTTTTGTGAGCTTGTAGAGAGCGCAAGGTCCTCCCGGTCCGGAAGGAGAGATGGGGAAATCTGGGCCGCAGGTGAGGTACCAGCTGGTTTAATAAGATTTTGATAAGGCTCAGCGACACCTGTGTTATGTAGTGCAGTACTTCCTGAGCTCAGATGACAACACCTGCTCTGCTAAATCATGATATCTCTCTCTCTCTCACTCTTGCTTAACGTTCTCTACTAGGGGCCACCAGGGGAGCCAGGTGAACAAGGACGTCCAGGACGTATGGGAGACATGGTAATAATCTGAAGTGCAACATTGTCAATTTTAGAGATGCTTACTAAAGCAAGCATAATTTTTATTAGTGGTAAATGCTATGACATCACTGTTGCACTATTGCTAACCTACTAATTGTGTGCCAAAATGTTGTTGTCTTTAATTCTGATGTTATCATATTTGTAATAAGAAAATACAACAGTCTGTCAAAACAGCTGTAAATAAAGTATTTTAGTTAGAGTTTTAGTTATCTTTGAATGTGTGGGAAAGGGAGACAGTTATTAGACACACAACCCCACCCATAATTGCTGAGATTTAACCACAGATGTAAACAAAGTCCCTTGTATCTGAATTCCACATTGCAGTTTGTAAGATTTAATGTAGCTGACGCGTCACATTTGTGCTTTTCAAAGTTCTCTCAGCAATCTCTGCTGAGATGAGCTTCTGATAGCATTTAATCTCCCACTATGTGAAGGAGCAGATAGATAGATAGATATCATTTACCTTGAATGACACTAAATGAGGAGCTGAGTTTCCATTTTTGACGCTTATGACTGTAATTTAACATGACCTTTGATGAATCACATAGTGGCCAATCACATGCACATGTTTGTGTGTGTGGTCCTCTCAGCTCAGAGCATGAGCTGCATTTTTCAGTCTGGCCACAGTTCACTTGTATCTATCACACTGAAAGCTTCCATACAACTGCTATTTACTGCACATGATCTGATAAATGCTTTCAGGTGGTGTTTCTGAATCTTTAGGGCTTGCCAAATAAAATCTTATATTAATAAAACCCCCCAGCTCAGTTATGGGTTTCTTTGGCTGCATTTACTGTGCAACGCCCAATACACAAATGAGATATTTTGACATTATATGTCCTGTCTGATTAAGGTTTTAATAGTAGTATTTAACATTTATGGACACAAATGTCATTTTTTTATTAATCCAGCTTAAAGGGGTCATCGGATGCAAAGTTCACTTTTTCATGTTGTTTGAACATTAATATGTGTTGGCCGTGTATGTACACATCTACCCTACAATGATAAATGGTATATAAACCAATGGTAGTGGTTTTTAATTAATCTGTAAAAATAATATCCCCTTTTTCAAATTGAGCCGTTCTCAGATGCCTGAGGCCACTCCCACAATAGTTGATTGACATGAGCGTCTTACCTCAGATCAGCTGTCACAGTCAGACCTCCACTGTTTCGATGCCGGAGCAGGGATGTAAGTTAGACAAGAATATCTCCGATTGAGCGATTGAGTTGTTGTGTTGCTGGATGTAATAATGAACATAGTGGTCGTCATTTACTCCTGACATCTGAGCTGCTGAAGATGCAGTGGATTACATTTGTTTGTGAAGGGAATGCGCCTTCCGATCTACATAAATGCGTATATGTTCACGCAAATTAGTTTCACCTACAGCAGAAGTGAGTATAAGGGTTTTTTTAATGAATCTCTGCAATCACCTTTCCTAATAACGTGTTAGTTAGCAAGTTAGTGGCTAAATGCGCTAAATGCGGCTAAAGTAAACAATCACTCCACAGAGAGAAGAGAGGGGTGGAGCGAGCAGAGCTCATCTGCATTTAAAGGAGCAATCCCTCAGAATGGGATGATTTTTGCAGAGCTCATTTTGACAAGGTAAAAAGGTTTTTTTTTGTTTTTTTTAACACAACCACTAAGAATTTTTAACCAAAGTATATTATAGGCTTTTCATTAAAAGCTTAAAGAATCACATCAATTTGTGGAAAATGGGCATCCGATGACCCTTTTAAACTCTCATTAACACATCTTTAATATGCTGTTAATTACTACTGAAAATGAATTGTAACTCAGTTTGGGCAAACAAAATGTGCTTATAATGGAAGCCCTTTTAAATCAGACCTTTAAATGTGTTTAGATGTTGGAAAACCAGCATTTAAACTCATTTGAAGCGGAGTAACTCTTGCAAACCCAGAGAGGTTTCTTTCATATACTGTACTATTAAATTAGGTACATGCAGACCTAAGCAAACAGTACTGTAATATTATTAAAATGATGTAGCTACAGGTATAAGTGTGTAACCTCCCTGGGATCCTATTCGTACCTGCTCCGAGGGGTTCTTTGAACCCTGGTCTCCAGCATGGGAGGCGGGCGAACTAACATAGAGGCTAAAGACTGCAGCCACTAATGTCAGGCACTAGTGCATGTCTTGAGATCAGGGCAGTGAGGTTTACCTGCATAGCACCTACCTGCTGGTCTCCATTTCAAGTGCATTCTATTATGACTAACATAGAAATGTGTTGTTTCTTAATTTTTTTTATGTGCTATTCTTGCAGGGTGACCGTGGTCCTAAAGGTGTGATAGGCAGAGCAGGGCTCTTTGGAAAGGATGGAGAAAACGGGCTGGACGGGCCTCAGGGGCCTCCGGGGATTCCAGGACCAAAGGTCAAGTAATATTCATGTAAAGCGTACAATGACATTTACATTTTGAAGGAAGTAATTTATATCAGCATCCTGCCCAGAAAGTGTTTTATTGTGTCACGTTTTCTGATTCTTTTGGTGAGTTAACAGTTAATTTTGAAACACAGGGTCCTCTAGGCTATAAAGGAGAATCAGGCTCACCTGGAGAGAAAGGAGAGGAGGTAAGACAATTATAAGTGGTGAACGTATTTAAAATGTTGTAGATTCAATTTTTTATTTTTATTTTTTTGCCTAATGACTTACACTGTTCTTGTTGCAGGGCATTGCTGGACCAGAGGGCCCATGTGGAGATATGGGAAAAGCCGGTGAGAAAGTAAGCCATGATTAAACCAATTGTCAATATATACAAGCACCTCATTTTTATAGGGTGCATTCTTTGAGATGATAGTATGTATTGCCATCTAGTGGTCAAGCAAAGAACTACTGAATTAAAAAGGGACTTAATTTGTTAATCTTTTTGGCCCGGTTTCACAGACAGGGTTTAGACCAGGGGTGGGGAACCTTGATCCTGGAGGGCCGGTGTCCCTGCAGAGTTTAGCTCCAACCCTGAAAAAAATCTACCAACCTGTATCCTATAGACCTTGATTAGCTTGTTCTGGTGTGATTGATTAGGGTTGGAGCTACACTCTGCAGGGACACTGGCGGGGTGTGCATCTAAAGACAAAACAAAGGCACTGATATATTTTAAGATCAGTCGGTGCAAGTTTCTTTCAGTTGAAACAGCTCAGGCCTACATTTTAGTCTAGGACTAGGCTTAAGCCTTGTTTATGAAACCGGGGGCTTATGTGTGTAATGTTTGAAAAGCTTTGTGTTTATGAAAATATTTAACCTGTGGTTCACTTTTACAGGGTTCAAAAGGAGCACCTGGTTCTCCTGGTCCTGTTGGCACTCCTGTAAGTTATCTAACTATGATTGCAGTAACATTCATAGTAACTATGAATGAACAGAATAAAAAAAAGACTTCTTTAATTACAACTGGCTTTGTTATTTAAATGTACTGAACATATTAACCTAATATTTCTTTTCAGCATCTTGGGTGATTGTATTTTAATTCTTCTTTAGGGTCCACAAGGAATGAGAGGGTTGGAGGGCCCTGAAGGTCATCCAGGACCAGATGTAAGTGAGACAAAATAACTGTAGTGCAATAAACATTTGTTTATTGTATGCACAGATGGACACAGTTGCATGTTAATGGTGACATCAAGTTATAGTTATCTGTTAATGTTATTGTTTACAGGGGGAAGATGGAATGGAGGGACCACCAGGCCTTCCAGGTCCACCAGTAAGTAATACACAACATCATAAATCGATATGATTCGGTATGCTTCAACAGTAGTATACTTTACATATGCACTACCATTCAAAAGTTTGTGGTTGGTAAGATTTTTTTTTTTTTTAAATCAGAATTTTCAGCAGCCTTTAATCCAGTCTTCAGTGTCACATGATCCTTCAGAAATCATTCTAATATGCTGATTTGCTGCTCAAGAAACATTCTTATAATCACAGTTGAAAACAATTGTTATGGTTAATATTTTTGATGAAAACATGATACATTATTTTTTAAGGACTGAACAATTAATGCATCTTTCCTAAAAGAAAATAATGCTAACCCCAATTTTTTAATGGTAGTGTATGATTTGTCTATTAAATTAAATCTCATCTTTATTTAAATATTTGCAGGGGGCTCCTGGTTGGACAGGTGTGGTTGGTGCCCAGGGGCTTAATGGGTCTCGTGTAAGTCTTAGGCTTTTTCCTCATACTGTTCCGCTCAGTTTGTCTGTTACTAACAATTTTTATTTTCTAGGGGGAGCCTGGGCCTCCAGGAGCTGTTGGTCTTCCAGGGCCACAGGTATGTTATTTATTATTTAGGACAGTGTAAAGTTACTGATAAATGACTCTACATAACCTATGTGTCATTATTAGGGTCCCCACGGATTAGAGGGACAGATCGGGCGTCCAGGACCAAGGGGTCCACAGGTGAATATTTGTTCTGCTATAATGAATCTAATTGATTGATTAAAGACACGGTAGTCAGGGATTGGATAATTGAACGTGATTTTATGCATGCTAACTGGCCCATGACAGACTTATTATTTGATCATGATCCATATTATTGTATTCACATGCTTTTTCACTAGGGACTGTCAGGCCGGGAAGGTTTACCTGGTCCCAAAGGAGAACCTGTAAGCACTCTTTTCTCACAGACTCAATTGACCCTTCGCAAACAGCTTGACTGACAAGCGATCTGACCAATCATAACACTGAATTCGCCATTTTGTCCAACAAACAAATCAGACAGGAGAGTAGATTAACTTCGGTCGACTTAAACTCGAAACATTGTGTTTATTGATGTCTTTCGGCAGTTGAAATAAAAGGGTTTTTTTTGTGCTTTAAAGAAGGAAAGACGATCGATTTACTTGTCATTGATCTAATAAGGCAATACAGTGATTAAAGAGCCACAAAACGGTATTTATTGTTTGAGTTTCTTAAAAAATGACAACATTTTTAAAGCTGAGACTGTGTTTCATACCAGATGTAGCCTGCTCTGTCTTGTCTGTCGGCGTGTTGTCAGTTTCCTTATTGCTCTGCAATGTATTTTTCTGCGTTAGAACATGATGTGTAGTATGACAGCGGCATTGTTTATCAGACATAGCAACAGTAACTAAGGTGGGTGGTTTTTTGCGAAGGGTCAGTTATCTTTCTTTAAAATGCTTTGATCTTCCTACTCATTAAAGATTAAAGGAGAAGTCCACTTCCAGAACAGCAATTTACAGATAATGTACTCACCCACTTCTCATCCAAGATGTTTATGTCTTCCTTTAGTCGTAAAGAAATTATGTTTTTTGATGAAAACATTACAGCATTTTTCTCCATGTAATGGACTGCTATGGTGCCCCGATTTTGAACTTCCAAAATGCAGCTTAAATGCGGCTTCAAACGATCCCAAATGCGGTTGTAAACAATCCCAGCCGAGGAAGAAGGGCCTTATCTAGTGAAATGATTGGTTATTTTCATTAAGAAAATTCAATTTAAACACTTTTTAATCTCAAACGCTCGTCTTGAGCTTGCTCTCCCTGAACTCTGTGTTTTCTGACTCAAGACAGTTAGGGTATGTCAAAAAACTCCAATCGTATTTTCTCCCTCAACTTCAAAAATCATTTCAAAATCATCCTACATCGCTGCAGAAGTACTGACCCAGTCTTTTCAAAGTGAACATGCAAAGATGATCAAACACCCTCAACAAAAAAGGTAAAACAGCGATATAGGACGATTTTGAAGTTGAGGGAGAAAAAATGATTGGAGTTTTTCGACATACCCTAACTGTCATGAACCGGAAAAAAACAGTCCAGGCAGAGTAAAATAAGACGAGCGTTTGACACTAAAAAGTATATAAACTGTATTATTATTTTTTAAAATAACAGCTGCATTTAAATTGCATTTTCAAAATCGGGGCACCATATCAGTCCATTATATGGAGAAAAAAGCTGAAATGTTTTCCTCAAAAAACATAATTTCTTTACGACTGAAGAAAGAAAGACATGAACATCTTGGATGACAAGGGGGTGAGAATATTATATGTGAATCTTTGTTTTGGAAGTGGACTTTCCCTTTAAACTTTATGCTGTTCAATGTTTTATAACAAGATATTTAATATGAACACATACTCTAGTGTTCAAAAGTTTGCAGTCAGTTTTTTGTAATGTTTCTTATACTCTTATACTCTTATACTCACCAAAGTTGCATATATTTAATAAAAAAAAAACAGTAATATTATGAAGTGTTATTACAACATACAACTACTGTTTATTTTATATTTAATTAATTTCTGGTGTCAAAGTTGTATTTTTTAGCAGCCATTACTTATGGCAAACAATTATACATTTTTTATTTCAGAATTATTTGATGTATAAATGTTTTTTTTTTATTTAAAGCATTTATTTAAGGAATTATGTAACATAAATGTTTTTACTGTCACATTTGATCAATTTAATGCATCCTGACCCCAGACTTTTGAATGATAATGTACCTTCTTATCCCTCCTCATTTACAGGGACCTGCAGGGCCAGTGGGCCTCCGAGGGGAGCCAGGATTTGAAGGATTAATGGTAAAAGCCAAATTCTGAAGAGGTTTTTTTTTTCTTAACAGGAATGCTCAACTGTAGTTCATACCATGTTCTTAGTCTGTGTAGCAAAAACACATACCAAAGTGTTTTTCAAATTTAATTTATGTAATTTCTTATTTCTAACATGTACTGGTTAATTAGTTTGTTTTTTCTTAATTTTTCTTTAGGGTGTATTAGGAACGCAAGGTCCAAAAGGTTTTACTGGTATCAAAGTAAGCTCATGCCATCTCTATTTTTACCTGTTTTGGACTACAAAGTTTTTATTTTGGCCCTAATGGCTTTAATGACTTTTAAGGGTAATAGAGGACCTGATGGGGACCAGGGAGACATTGGACCTAAAGGAAACAAAGTAAACATTTAACTACGAATTAAAGTATATATGAAGAGTTCAGATGCAAAACCAGCTAAAAGCCATCTCGGTCAAAAATTATATAATGATACTGAGTGAATGCTCTCGACACATATTATACGTCCATCAAATACTTTTTCTTCAAACTCGCTAAAATACCAGCCTCAGCCCAATCAGAAGTACCGGTACTTACATAGAAACCTATACATCTGAGCTTGATAATAATGCATTTTTTAAAGAAAGACGTCAGATGGATTTAGCTGGTTTTGCATCTGAACTCTTCATATATTGTCTAACTTTTACCTAAAGTTCATGTAATAGGTTGCTAATCTCATGATAACAGATGTCACTTGTTGAAAATTGTATTTTCCTCCCAGGGTCCTAGAGGAGCCTCTGGGGTACAGGGCATTCAAGGTGAGCAGGGACCAACAGGCTTTCCTGGTTTCCCAGGCATCAGAGGTCTGCCAGGATCACAGGGGAATCAGGTATGGGTTACAAAAAAAAACAAAAAAACTTTTTTGCTTGTGTTACGAGTCCTAACTCAATATCCTCACACACAGGGAGAGGATGGAGAAGCTGGTCCGCATGGCAAAATGGGAAAGGAGGGGCCAAAGGTCAGAGTTGCTCTGTATTTCATGCATTAAAGGAGTAGTTCACTTCCAGAACAAAAATGGACAGATACTCACCCCTTGTCATCCAAGATGTTCATGTCTTTCTTTCTTCAGTCGTAAAGAAATTGTTTTTTGAGGAAAACAGAAAACATTTTAGGATTCCTCTCCATATATTGGACTTCTATTGTGCCCCTGAGTTTGAACTTTCAAAATGCAGTTTAAATGCAGCTTCAAAGGGCTCTTAACGATCCCAGTCAAAGAACAAGGGTCTTATCTAGCAAAACAATCGGTTATTTTTTTAAAAAATGTACAATTTATATACTTTTCTCGTCCTGTTTAGGTCTGCGTGAACTCTGTTTTTTACGGTTCAAGACAGTTAGGGTATGTTAAAAACATCGCTGCAGAAGTACTGACCCACTGTTTACAAAGTGAACATGCAAAGAAGGTCAAACACCCTTTGGTCAAACAGGGATGTAGATTGATTTTAAAGTTGGAGTCCTAGACAAGACAAGTGTTTGAGGTTAAAAAGTATATAAATTGTAATTAGTTTAGAGCCCTTTGAAGCTGCATTTAAACAGTATTTTGGAAGTTCAAACTCATGGGCACCATAGATGTCCACTATATGGAGAGAAATCCTGAAATGTTTTCCTCAAAAAACATATTTTTTTTACGACTGAAGAAAGTGCTGAACATCTTGGATGACAAGGAGGTGAGTACATTATCTGTAAATTTTTGTTCTGGAAGTGAACTACTCCTTTAAGATTTTCAGTGTCTCAAATTGAGTGTAATATTCTCCAATGTTAAATGCCCATCTTGATTTTACCAAAGGGGAGCAAAGGTCCCGAAGGCCTCCCTGGAAAGCCCGGTCCTAGAGGCCTAAAGGTAACACACTTTACTCTATATTATCATATATTGTGGTTCTAAGTTTTAAGGTATTATAAATAGATATTTTTTATCACAGCTATGTGATATTGTTTTAAATAAAGTTTCAATACATGTGTAATTTTTCAGGGTCGAACAGGGCAGAGGGGTCACGCTGGCATGCCTGGAGTTCCTGTAAGTGTTCATACACAAAAAGTGTATTGACACACTAGTGTCAAACTTTGTGTTGATAATGTCAGTGTTAATGGTATTTATTGCAGGGTTTACCTGGCCCACCTGGACCTGTTGGAGCTGAAGGAAAGCCTGGTACACAGGTTCCCATTCTATATTCTAATACCATGAACTGTAAAAGAATATATCATTTATGCATTTCTACATCAATTAAATAGAAATATGTAATAATAAGATACTTTACATTAAGACACATATGGGTTCAGATGATATTCAAAATCATTTTAAATAATGTTTGTTTAAAGAAATTAAATTATATATGATTTTACTAGAATATTAGTAGTACAATAGAGTGCTATAATAAATGCAAATAATATTCTGATAGTATAAATGATATAGAAAATGTTTTTTATTATTATTTATATAAAAATTTGTGGGCTGTCATTACTATTACTATAAACATTTCAAGGTTCTGGTAGAGATAAACCAACACTTGGTTTTACACACTGACACTGTAGAAAGTTCAAATTGATTCTCATTGTTCTTTCTTGTGCTCCAGGGACTGCAAGGCCTTGTGGGTAATGCAGGAAGTAAAGGACTAATGGTGGGTTCAGCACTCTTAACAAAATAGCCCACCTTCCAGTTGTTTAAAAGTCTATAAAGTCATTAATATAGTCTTTTGCTACTAGTCTGAAACTGTTTATTTAGCTTTCACTGCTAAGCTTTCATATTGAGCACCTCTAACAGACTTTATTTACCATTAATGAGCCGTTTTTGGCAGTGAAAGAAGCTCTATAATGCAGATTGTTGTCATGAATCCAGCAGACTGAGCTCCCGGTGCAGAGCAAATAAAAAACGATGATCACATTTTATAGAGGATGGGCTATGCCTTTTATGAATCATAAAGAGGTTATACAAACAAAGACAGCCTTACCAGGAATTTAGTGGGGACCAGTGTTTTCACGCAGCTTGTCAAAGTTTAATTTGCACCCTACCAGCCATAAATGACTCTAGTAAAATGCAGTAGGCGAGAAGAGTAACGGTCAGTGGTGGCAGCAGAAAACACTGGTACACACATGAACAGACAGGCTTTTAAGGTCTTGCTTGGTTTCTCAAACCTCAGGGATTGCAAGGTATTCCTGGAGAACCTGGTCAGGATGGACCCCCAGGATCTATGGTGAGTTTTCTTCTCTGTTCATATGTTTAACACATCTTTAGAATCACTTCGAAGTTTATTAGTCGGCTGTGTCTGAAGCTGAATATCTGAATTCGTAAGCATAAGAATGATGACAAAATATCAGTACATTCGAAGCAGACACCCTGCTGAACTGTGCTGAAATTACTTATCGGACTTGCCAGTTTTATTACCTACAGTACCTACGTTTACAAAAAATAAATAAATTGAATCGTTATTACATATTATTTTTCACAGTATTGAATTTGTCACACTGTGCATCCAAATCAGGGCATATGCTGTTACATTTTCATAATTTATTCTTGGCAAATCAGCTTTTCAATATCCGGCTGAAAATGATTGTTCTTGAGTTAGTCTAGAGGGCGTTGAAATTATATGTATGTGTCCTTTGCATTTCCATTCACATAATGCAGATGATTACAATGCAAATTGAGATCAAAGCTTATGTGGGTCTTTGAATCAGTCATTGTTTAACTTGTAAGTATGCTTTGTAGTCTGTCTTATAAAGTTATAAAAAAATCCTGTACAGGAACTACTGCTCTGTCTGAGCCGATTAACTCTTGACCCCATGCTATGGTATGCAATGCAGTCATACAAGGAACAACAAAGGGGTAACAAGTGGTATTAAGATTAAATTTTATGACACGGTAGTATGTTCCACTGTTGCATTTATTATCTTACTATATATATCAATAGTACTCTTTGTACTTTTGTAAAGTAGTAAATTAGTATTAGTAAAATTAAAAACACTACTGTTCAAAAGTTGTTGCTTTTTTAAAGAAATTCATACTTTTATTCAGTAAGGACACATTCAGTTAATCAAAAGTGACAGTAATGACTTTTACAAAAAAAAAAAAAATCTATTTAAAATAAATTATGTTCTTTTGAACTTGCAATTCATCAAAGAATCCTGTAGAAAATGTCAGATTACCCCCCTAAAAGATATTAAACAGCAAAAGACTGAAGTAATGGTAAAAAAATCAGCTTTGTCATCACAGGAAAATATATTGAAATATAAAAGTATAAAATATAAAGTAAAATGATTTATTATTAATATTCTCAATATTACAGTGTTTGCTGTATTTTGATCAAATAACTAGTCATTGAGCATTTTATGAACATAGAGGTCATTGGGAAATGTAAGTAGACTAATAAGACCGCTTTAGCAACTTAATCTAAAGATATATAATATATAAATTATATATAAAATTTGAGACTGCATATTGATCTGTTTGTAAATTGTTACTGATGATGATTTTTGTTTCATTTGGCAGGGTCCACCTGGGCAAGAAGGGCCTATGGGCAGTCCAGGACCGTCAGGAGAGAGGGTATGTTTGTGTTTTTTTTTTACATATAATATAATATATTTCACATATAATTTATGTAATCAAGCTGCGGATTTTCATGTTGTTTCGGTATGTATGGTTATTTCTCTCAGGGTTTCTCTGGAAAGACAGGAGCATTGGGACCGCAGGGCCCTGTTGGCATGTATGTAAGTGACCCCTCTACAGGGCTCTTATAGAGAGAAAGGGAGTGGGATGAGGAGAATAATGTTTAAGGTTGATGTTTGGACATAGCCAGCTCACTTTATCATATTCTCTCAAGGGTTTTCCAGGAAACGTGGGTATGAGAGGAAGACCGGGCCACACTGGAGACAGAGTAAAGACAAATTACACTTTTTATCCATCCTACATTAACAGCAATATGTCATGATATTATGCTGCTGTACATTGCAGTTATAATGTCTAAGCTCTACAGATAAAGGCTCTATTCTTATCCTTTAGTTTGCATAGGCTGCTGAATTTAAAGGCAACATCCCAACCAAAAATTAACCTCATAAATGACTGGACCTTTATAATAGTAACTTTAGGTAAAGGAAAACATTTGTTTTCTTACAGGGACAGCCAGGTCTAAGAGGGCCTCCTGGAGCAACTGGGAAGCCTGGACTACCAGTAAGTGTGAGGGATCAAGCACAAACACTGAGATCCTAAATAAAGCAGATTATTTTTTATTTTAAATTTAGGGAAACGTAATTTCTCGAATTCTGTTGATAAATGTTGTTCAGTTTCCACTGCTGCAACACTGTCATTTGCATGTTGAGATACTAATATTTCCAAACTTTATGTGTGTTATTTAGGGTCCCCCTGGTCCAGTAGGAGAAAAGGGCCCACCAGGACCCCAGGTATATACTATTTCTCCAAGAAAATATGTCTTGACCTTACTAGTTCAGTATAGTTTCATTTCCCATAAATCAGTGCTGAAATATAAAGTGGTTTATTTCCTTCAACTTCACTGTAAACCATGGCTTATATCTCTGCAGGGCCGTCAAGGAGATCCCGGGCATCGGGGGACAGATGGTCCATGTGTGAGCACACAGCCAGCTCTTTCATTTACATGATATCTCTATTTGGCTGATCATTTTTAAACACTTCTGTTCTGATTGATTTTGTACTATAGGGTCCTCCAGGACTTCAGGGGGTCAGTGGGGTCATTGGAAAACCAGGACCCCGTGGAAGTAAAGGACACCCAGGGGACCCTGGGCCAAACGGGCCCCCAGGTATTCTAGTAAGTGATAATTCTCCCTACCATACTTGATGAAAAGCTTCACGACATGAAGGACATTGAAGAAGTTAAAATTGCTGCAAATCTTTCTTCAGGGTCCACAGGGGGCAAATGGCCTACCAGGTGTAGATGGGGAGAAAGGAGAAAAGGTGATTGTGAAAGTGATTTAAGAGATTTAAATAATGACAAAGTACTACCTTATGAAATCACTGAAAGTTTCTATAAATGCGCAGGGAATGATGGGCTCTCCTGGTGATGACGGGCCTCTCGGACTAGAAGGGCCACAGGTTAGTTGGCACGGAGGTGCAAAACTATTTGGTCTTTGTTAAAGTAAAGAATAACAAACTAAAACAACTAGAGGCCATGTGTTACAGTGATTTTACCATGGTTATGTGGTATTTTAATGACCCGGAATAAAATTACTGTGACTACAACATTGTTATAGCTTTAAAAAATTAGTGATCTCTCTGACCTCTACAGGGTCCATCTGGTCTGACCGGTTTGGAGGGGCCTCCTGGAAGGAAAGGTGATAAGGTGTGGTGAAAATATGAAATTATATTTCTATCATGACAACTCTATGAAGATTTTAGCATGGCAATAGATATGACATTATTGGTGTTGTTATAAATTATTGTAGATTAAGACATACTACTTCTGCACAAACAGCATATATACAATAACCTGTAGCAGATCTATACAGGTGGAGCTGGGGAGGTGGAGGGTTTCAGAGGAACATTTAAATGTAAAGCAGCAAGCTTATTGGCTGCGTATGCAACAAAAACCATCAGCTTGTGTCTAGTTTAACATTGCGATTGTGAATATCATCAGTTTGCGTTAAGGACCCATCAGCCTGCACCATCTAGAGTGTAATGGCAGAACTTGGCACAGTAACATTTATACAGTATTTTTTGGTTTTTGTCTATTTTATTCATTTAGTGTCATTTTTGTATTGGCAGGGGGACAGAGGTCTCTTCGGAAAGCCTGGTCTTCAAGGACCAAAAGGAGACATTGGCCCTCAAGGTGACAAAGGTCCAATGGGTCCACCAGGCCCAGCAGGCAGTGAGGTGCGGAGATGAATTTCTTAATGTCGGCACAACTGCGCAATTTAACCCTGAAGTCATCTGTCTCAAATGCAATCAGTCTCACTGTCACTGTAAGAGTAATATTGGTGTTTTTCTCCTGATGAAGGGTGATGCTGGTCCAGTTGGCATTGCTGGTGACCCTGGCCTTAAAGGAGAGAAGGTCATTTATCTTTTATAGCAAATGTCATTTCACAAGAGAAAATGCTGTTTTACTATATATTTCATGTTTTTCCTCAGGGTGATATCGGACCGCGAGGATTTACTGGTTTAGAGGGGCCGTGGGGAGACGCGGGGGAGCAAGGAGAGAGTGGGCCCAAGGGAGACAAGGGGCAAATTGGACTGCAGGTGAGTGCGAATCAGCATTTTACATTATGTATTTGTTTAGCCTGGCATGTTTTTATCATTTGATATACATCACTTCAGGAAGACATTACAGGATTTTTCTGCATATAGTGGACTTCATTGGGGATCAGCAGATTGAAGGTCCAAACTGCAGTTTCAATGCAGCTTTGAAAGGCTTTACACAATCCCAGTCAAGGAATAAGAGTTTTATCTAGTGAAACTATCAGTCATTTTCAAAAAAAAAAAAAATTGATACACTTTTTAACCACAAATGCTCGCTCGTCTTGCACTAGCTCTGCATCCACAACTTCATGCACTACATAGTCACGTTGAAAAAGTCCCAGGTGAAGTAGGCGGAAGTACCGACCCAGTGTTTACAAAGCGAACGTGCAAAGAAAGTCAAACGCCCTTTACAGAAAGAAGGTAAAACAATGATGTTGGATGATTTTGAAGAAGGAGGAGAAAATGAGATGTTTTTCCTGGAGTTACCTTTTCGAACCGAAGTACACAGACAAAGAACTAACCACGTGTGACCTTTCCAAAGTGATTACGTAATGTGTGAAGTCATAGATGCGCATTTCAGATCTAACACAAGATGAGCATTTGTGATTAAAACGTATATACATTTTTATTTTTTTAAGAAAATGACTGATTGCTTTGCTAGATAAGACCCTTATTCCTTGGCTGGGATCATTGTAGAGCCCTGTAAAGAGACCTTCAACCCATTGTTCCCCTTTGAAGTCCCCTATATGGAGAAAAATCCTGGAATGTTTTCCTCAAAAACCTTAATTTCATTGGCTTTGTTGGTGTCAGTATTGTTGCATTTGTTTGTGATTTGTGTGTGAACATTGGCTGTTTTTATCTTAGGGTGAGTCAGGCCTCATGGGTGGTTTTGGACCTCCTGGCCTAAAAGGTGTAGAGGTGAGTGTTGACCTGAGAAAAAATGACCCCTATATTCATGTGCGATATGGCTGCGTAGTTGATGTTACTAATAAACCGTTCCTGTTTTCTTATGTTTCAGGGAGGACAAGGCCATCTAGGATTGGTGGGGCCAGATGGACCTCCAGGAAGCAAGGTAGCATGTTTGATTATTCACTTAGAGCGTCTTTGGATTATTTATTGTTATGATCTAAAATTAAGCTTCTCTTTTAGGGGGATGTTGGGCCGAGTGGTTCACCTGGTGAGCCAGGAGACGCTGGACCTGAGGTTACACTGAAATCTTTGGATGTCAAAAGAATTGCTGAATCGTTGTGCTATTGTTGTTCTCATTATTCATATCTGTGCTTCAGGGAATTGCAGGTCCTAAAGGCGTGCGAGGTGATGCGGGGAAAGCTGGGACACAGGTAAAGATCACATCTTTGGATTTATATTCCTCCCCCAGATAATCTGTTCTAGATGGTTTATTCTTACGGGATCTCTTGAGGAAACTGGAAAACAACAAATTAGTTTTTATCTCAAGAGTAACTCATTAGTTTTCATACCTCTGCCTACAGGGAGGTATTGGCTTATTAGGTCCCGAAGGTCTTTTGGGCCCTAAAGGTCTCCCAGGGCCTGAAGGAGAGAAAGGAGACTCAGGAGATAAAGGAGAACCAGGGGTGGAGGTGAGTTTGTAATGAACTCCACCAAGATGGAAACTCATGATTGCTTCTTTAAATTGCCTGTGAATCCACTACATGTTCAAAATGAAATTGTTTCTTTCCTTTAGGGGCCAGATGGCCTGCAAGGTATTCAAGGACCACCAGGACTGCCTGGTTTGGAGGTACAGACCATTAATATTGCATTTAAAAGTTGTTTAGTTAGAAGTTTTAGTGTTTTGGGCATGTCTGTGTATATAAATACAATATATGTGACTGATTAACCAAGTATATCAATTCAAATCTACTCTGTTAGGGTCAACAAGGTGAGGCAGGGGTACGTGGCTCACCAGGTCTGCCAGGAGCTCAGGTCAGTGCTCAGTGAGATAAAATATTTACAGCAAAGAGACAACAAATAGATTTACCTTATCTTTAATTCTGCTCTTGTTTTGAACTCTGCTGAATCATCAAGGCGCTTAATGAGTTTTGATTGTTGCAGGGCCGCACGGGTAACCCAGGACCTGAAGGAAGAGAAGGCGTGAAAGGAGAGAAGGTAAGGTCACAATGTTCTTTTGTCTGTTTTAATCCTGTCTGCTATCTAAAATAAAAGTTCTTCCTATGCCTTTGTCCTTGCTGTCAGATATGAGAACTGTGTTCGAGAATACAGATTTTCTAGGACTCTTATCTGCCGTTTTATTTAAAATTTGAATTTGCTTCTTGATGCATTTTTAGGGAGATCAAGGCAAGGATGGAGCACCTGGAAAAATTGGTCACGTCGGACGGAGGGTAAGATACGATATGCCTTAAAATGTGCCTTTACTGCTCTTTTAGACTATTAAACGTTTTTAAATCTCTAAGTTAAAGTCAAAGAATTTTCGAGACGTCGTGTCATGAATGTACATACGTTAGTTTAGACTCTGACGTCATGCAACGTTTGGAAGATGGTGGTGATTATGATTGCTAAACTGTTTTTTTTGTTGGTGCTTTGCATTTAAAGGGTAAAAGAGGCAAGGCAGGGTTGAGGGGAACCAGAGGATCAAGAGGAGAAAAGGTCAGAGTTCAGAAATGATGTCAAGAATGAAAGTATGGCATTAAAATACATGACGAGTTAAATTCTTGAATGGGGACATACAGCATTATGGATTTCCTTCTTGGCTTCTCTGTGTCCAAAAGGGAGAGAGGGGAGATATAGGAGAGAAAGGGCTTCCTGGATGGGGAGGAAGTATGGTAAGCTTAATACGCTTGATATCCAAAGTTGTCACAGCATTGTTGGAATTAATAAAATGGAAAAGTATTAAAACAGTTTAAAATCATTATCATGCATTGACCAAAACTTTTTCTATGCTTGATAGGGAATACAAGGACTGAGAGGAGACCCTGGGGAGCAAGGTGTCAAAGGAGCAGAGGTGCTTTTCAAGTTTTACTCAGACAGGATCCTTTTGATGCAGATACCTTAGAAATGCATTATTAATATTGATACCTTAACCTGTTAATTATAGGGCGATAAAGGAGATCAGGGACCACTTGGTCCACCCGGGAAAGATGGCTTGAAGGTATATTGTATGAGAAGCACATTCAATGAGTCTGCAGCCAATTCAGTTTCTTATAAGAGTATTTATTTGTTTTTAGGGGAGTATGGGGCCTCTTGGTCCTCCTGGACCCCCAGGTCCAAAGGGAGATCAGGTAAGATTTAAAATGTCTCATCAAACATGTATTGTTTTGTTTTTTGCCTTAGATACTGTAAGACGATGCATAATAATAGAACAAATACAAAAAATCCATTCTTTTTCTGTTTTATGTTGACGAATGTATATCTGAATTGCAGCACTGTCAATATTGATGAATACTCACAATTAATCTCTTTTTCTATCACTTTCTTTAGTCAAAAGCAGCTTCTGAATTATTAAATATAATGTGTGTTTTTTTCCTTAAGGGAAATATTGGTCCTGCTGGGCCTAGAGGGGCACCCGGAATACCTGGCCTACCGGTGAATATGTCTTTTTTTTTTATGTTTCAGCATTTAAACTAATAGCAAGCTGTGACTATTAAACTGTAGCCCAATTTGCATTAACACATCTGCTGCTGGTGCATTTACCCGTGCTCTGTCCTTTCAAGATATGAAAGCATGGTTAATTCATTTTTAATGACAAAAGCAAGGACAGTGAAGTGCTTTATCGCAACCACAGCCTGTTTTTTTTTTTCTTCGAAAGAGCATGAAGATCGTTTATAATTTCTTCCTCTTTTATCTCTTCCTCCCTGCAGGGCTTGTTTGGAGACAAGGTATGAAATTTAATTTCCAAAGCTTTCATAGTCTGGTTAAAAGGAAATGTTGCAGATTAATTCAAATAAAAACACATAGAATTATTTTATGTTTAAGTTAACAAATAAAGGTTAGTTATGAAAATATATCTTTTTCACTTTAATCTTAGGGACTTAAGGGATTTCAGGGGCATCCTGGCCCTTCTGGAATGAGAGGGTTGCCGGTAAGATTGCACATCACGGCTTTGTAACAATATATGAATTAATTTCTTTATTTATTAATTTATTTTTTTATTTAGGGTCCACCAGGGCCACCAGGGCCTGCTGGTGATTCTGTGAACTTGACCGTGACCCAGATCAAGGCAAGTTGTTTAAAATCTCAGTGACCCTTTTACTCTTATTTGCTATGCTGATCATTAAATACCAGACATCATGTGATTATGGTCTTTGAATAAAGAGAGTGAACATTTTGTATATTGATATCATGTCAGAACTAAAATTTCTGCTATTTATCTTCAGCACACTGCAGTGACAGAGCATTACTAAAATGCAGATCACAAAAAAAGCAAATCAATTTCTCTTACTTTGTGTTCTCCAAAAGGACCTGATGTACAGTTCAGACAAACCCAATTATCCTCTGATTCAAACACTGTTGGACTCTCTGTACCATGACCTTCGGCTGCTGGTGGACCCTCCAGACGGTAGCAAGGACCACCCAGCATCTACCTGTCTGGAGCTGTGGCTGTGCCATCCCAACTACACCAGCGGTCAGAGCCCTATCTTTCATCTTTTCCATCTTACAAAGTCTGTTTGTTCTTATTCCCCTTCGTGCTATCTTTGAAAAATCTTTGAATTATGGTTGTATTTTTTTCTCTAAAAAAGTGATTATGCTTATGAAGTTTTAAACACTTTTGAAAAACATACGCTTAGTTACACTGACCCTATTCACACCTGGAATTAAGCACTGTCTCAGGCAATAAAATCTAAGGTGGACTGCACTAAGGTGTAAATGAGATCTGAGATAAATGGGATCTTTTTTGCACTTCCGAAGGTTAGTTAAAACAGCTGCTTGACTAAAATAACTAAGAAGTGTATGGAAGCCCATATCTGCCACTGAGTCATAATTGCGAGATATAAACTCATATTTGTGAGAAAAAAGTCAAATTGCGAGAAATATAGTCAGAATTGCGAGTTTTTATCTTGCAATTCTTACTTTATTACTCACAATTAAGAGAATAAAAAAGTCAGAATTGCACATTTTTATCTTGCAATTCTGACTTTATTTTTTCGCAATTGTGACTTCTCACAAATGTTTATATCTCGCAATTCTGATTTTTTTTTTGCAGAATTGTGAGATATAAAGTCTAAAATTATAAAGTCCAATTTTGAGTGAAAATAAAATATATACTCAGAAACGCAAGTTTATATCTCATATATAACTTGCAGTTGTGTGCTATAAAATCAAAATTGCGGGATATAAACTTGTGAGTTTGTCTTGCAATTTTAACATTATTCTGACTTAATTTCTCAGAATTGCAAGATTATATCTCACAATTTTGACTTTATAACTCGCAATTGTGAGTTTATATCTCGCAATTCTGACTTTAAAGCTCGCAGTTGCGAGTTTACATCTTGCAATTCTTAGAAGAATTGTGAGATTAAAAAGTCACAATTAACGGAAACAGGCTTCTACAGAACAGTGTGTGTGCACTATAAATATATATTTGAACTGTATGTTGTTTTGGATAAAATAATCTGGTAAATAACTACTTTTGTAACTTTTGCAGGATTCTACTACATTGACCCAAACCAAGGCAGTCCTTTAGATGCTCTTTTGGTCTACTGTAACTTCTCCGAGTCAGGAGCAAAGACATGCCTTCATCCTAGAGATGCACACGTAATATCCTACTTAAAACCTCACTACTGTGTGACTTTAATGTCAAAGAACATCAAAATCTTATTATCGCTCTTTCAATTTCCACAGCTTCCCATAAGGACTTGGCTGAATGACTCAGGGAATAACAGCAAGTTCTACTGGTTAAGTTCACTGGAAGGAGGTTTTAAAGTAAGTAGTACTATATGGATCAGAGTTTGTGCTATGACAGGAGAGCGGCTGACTGTAGGAAAGTTTACCTAAAATACACTTTAAAAGTTGATAGTGTACTTTTATGGTACTTTTCGTGTTTTTCGGACCTTAATATCCTCATTTACTATCCAGTTTTGTTGTATGGAAAATAAAGTCTGGACATTGGCCTAAAAAATATATTTATTTATTTATTCATTATGAATAAATGAATAAATAAATAAATATGTTTCGAGTGAAACAAGACTGATTAAATTATGACAGAATTTTTACATTTTGCTGAACTCTGACCCTTTAAAGGGGTCATCGGATGCAAAGTTCACTTTTACATGTAGTTTGAATATAAATGTGTGTTAGCAGTGTGTGTACACAAACACCCTATAATGATAAAAATCCACCCAGTAGTTTTTATATCATTTGTAAAAATAATTTTCCCATTTTTAAAATCAAGCCATTCTCAACATCTTGTCTGTGTGACGACACACCAACAGAGGCCGTTCCCACGAAAGATTGATTGACACGGCCGTCTTGCCTTAGACCCGCCTTGAATGAGCTGTAACAGTTCAATCGCCATTGTTTCGATGGGACGTAGACAAGAATGGCCCCTAAGCGATTGAGGTGTTCTGTTGTTGGATGTAATAATGAACACAGTAGTCGTCATTTACTCCTGACATCTGAGCCGCTGAAACCGCTTGTGTCTATGTTCGTGCGAATCATTCGTGATCCAGCTTCACTTACAGCAGAAGTGAGTATAAGGGGTTTTTTATGAATCTTTGCAATCGCCTTTGCTGATAATGTGCTAGTTAGCAAGTTTTGTGGCTAAAAGCGGCTAAATGCAGCTGAAGTAAACAGGCTCGTCACTCCACAGAGGGAAGAGAGGGGCGGGGTGAGCAGAGCTCATTAGCATTTAAAGCAACAGAGCTGATTTTGGCAAGGTAAAAAGGGTGTTTTTTACACTACCATTGAGAATTTTTAAGCGAAGCATGCATAGACTTTTCATTAAGAATGTAAAGAATCATATTAACTTGTGGAAAATTAGCATCCAATGACCCCTTTAATGCTTTAACATCTTTAATTTATTGTCAAGGTTAATAGCTGCTAATAATGTTGTTCTTATTACCCATAAAATTCTTGCTCTTCACTGATTTATGTTCAGTTTTAAGCCTTTTTGTTTCAGACAGTAAACTGTGTCCTTCAATTTTGCCATCAAAACCCATCTGTCTATCTTTGGCCAGTTTGAGTATCCAGCCCTCAGTGTGGTCCAGCTGCGGTTTCTGCAGCTCCAGAGCAACAGAGCAGAACAGAGAGTGACGTACTCCTGTTACCCTGGTCATCGACTGGGCCAGACACAACGACAGGTCCAGTTCCTCACAAACGCTGTGAAGCAGAGTTATTTAGGAGAACTACAGGATTGTGTGGTATGTTGTTTCTAACAACACTAGTAATATAAAATATGTTATTTTTATCACATTTTTGAAGGTGAATCATTTGTCTTTGGTTCGATCAATGCTGTAGTGAATCAGTTTTTTTTAATATACACTAGTGGAAGCCCATTTCTGCCACTGAAAAAAAAAAAAGGTAATTGTGACTTTTTATCTCACAATTCTGACTTTTTTCTCGCAATTGCGAGTTTATATCTCGCAGTTGCGATATAAATATAAACTCACAGTTGCGAGTTATAAGGTCAGAATTGCGTGACAAATGAGCAGTTGCAATATATCTTGCAACTGTAATTTTTTTCACAATTGCAGGATATAAACTCGCAATTCTGAGAAAAAAATGAATTTATATTGCGAGAGAGTTTATACTGCGAGAATTACGGCGTAATTCTTCGTAATTGCGAGTTTGTCACGCAATTCTGACTTTATAACTCGCAACTACAAGTTTATAGGACACAATTCTTAAAAAGTCAGAATTGCAAGATATAAACTAAAAAACTGGCAATTGCGGAAAATTGCAAGATTCAGAATAACTTTTTTCCCAGAATTGCAAGGAAAAAAAGTCAGAATTGCATGATATAAACTCAGATTGGCGAGAAATAAAAGTCAGAATTGCGAGTTTGCATCACGCAATCCTGAGAAAAAAAGTTAGAATTGCAAAATGTAAACTCACAATTGCAAGTTTACAAAAAAATCAGAATGCGAGTTCATATCCCACAATTCTGACTATATCTTGCTATTCTGACTTTATGAATCGCGATTGTGAGTTTATATCATTCTGAGAAAAAAAGTTAGAATTGCAAGGTTGTATCACGCAATTTTGAAAATAAAAGTTAGAAATGCAAGATGTAAACTTGCAATTGCGAGGAAAAAATTATTGTGAGATAAAAAGTCGCAATTACCTTTTTTTAAATTTTTTATTCAATGTTGGAAACAGGGTTCCATAAGCGACAGCTAAGTGGGAATATGTTTGGACTTCACCATTAACAATCATTTCAAAACTGTATATTTGTGTTTGTTGTACCAGTCTGCAAAGGAAGTGGATCCTGGGCCGCGTGAGTCTGTGTTTCAGTTTGAAGACATGGACCTGCTTCCTCTACGTGACATAGGAGTCCTGGGCAACAGCAGCTATGAGTTTGGCTTCACCATCAGCCCTGTGTGCTTCAGCTAGAGAAACACCATCTGATAATGGTCCTTCCTGTGTGTTTCACCTTAAATACAAGCAAGCAACAAAGAGAAGAAAACAAGTCACTCTGAAGAGACCTCTACGGCTCGTGGTAATGGAAATACTCTAGACAGTGACTCCACACAAGTGTCCTGTCTTTCCCGGTGCTGCCAGACAAATGGATAATATCCTTTTTTGTTTACAGGGACTTTTGGCTTTGTAATTGATGTACTGTTTTAATAATAATTTTATTTGTTTCAGCATTGTTTTTTTAATCACTAGCTGGTCTTGTAATAACGTTGAAGATGAAGCTTGAAGCATAACAAGTGTAATGACAGGGTTCTGACGTGACCACTATGTGGTTGCATGCTCCAAGTTTCAGCTGTATACTTCTTAATCACGTACAAAAGGTTACCAAGGATTAACCAGTTATTATTGTAAGAGTTTGCATTATTAGGCAAGTGCATGAATGACACTTTTTTCCCCTCTTGTTTAAGTGTCAAACTTGAATTGTAGGACTGCAATGAACAAAGCGTCCCAGTGAGGACACAGCTAACCTTCCCATGAGGTTTGGATATCAGGAAGTCTGTGCTACCTTTCTGTTTTCTCTGTTCTTGTCATGATTTTGAAATGGTCATATTGCTTAAATATGTGTGTTAGACAATTTATGAGTGCTAATATTTACGACACAGCAGTAATAGTTGTTTTAGAAAAAAGGAAGAAGAATACAAACTGCAGCAAAGCTAGTTAAAAAAGTCATAAATGTGCATTATGGATATGAGACAAATTTCGTACACATGCATAAAGTCATACAGACAGTGTCCTTCAGTTCACATTTACTGTATGTAGGTCTCAGGGAGCACTTACAAATATGACATAAATGTAAGAAAGTAGACAAACGATATTAGTAAAATAGATTAATTTCATAGAATATGTTTCAGTTAGTCCGACAAAGCCAAATTTAAGTGTCATTCATTGTTTTAAAACAGTTATGATTAATAATCACTTTGAATTTAGGCACAGGTGCTTTGTTTTGGAAAAATATTTGTTCAGTAACATTTTGTAATGTATATTGTGTTTTCTATGTATTTGTGGTGACATCAGAAATCACGTGCTGGTCATCTGTTTGCGTATCAGCCATAAAAAGTGCATTAATGTATCATTTAAATCGTGTTGGACAATTTTGTATATCATTGTGTGAAACACGAACGTTTCTTAAAAAAGCTTGTGAAGTTGTGTTTTTCCTCTTCAAACAGCTAAACGTGCTAATTAGCGATTTAAGGATATTAAAATACTTAATATATAATATTACATATATTTTGTAATTTGGCTGCATATAGCAGACATCTACGTGGAACATGCGATTTCCAAATGTAAGTCTGTTTATTTGTGGTAACGTTTTTTCATTTGATTAATAATCAAGCATTATAAAAATATATATTTTATAATAAAAACTGATAATCATCAGTATAATTAAAGTTATTTTTTCGCCCTAGTAAGGTAAAATCTGATTTGAAGTGATGAACGTGTTAATAAAAGAGGGCGGAGCCCGAAGGAATGACGCGTGTGCGTGAGGATCACGTGATACAGAAAGGAACTGTCACATAAACATTTCCCTGTACACAGCTGTTTGCCTATTAACAGCGGTCATGCTTATTTCTCTACAGATTGACACATTACGAACAGACTGTATGTCGGTCTAAATGAGCTTTTTGTGGAAGGAACACGCGTTTTGTAAGAGAGCAGCGTGATGGAGGAGAGATAGAGATCTGATAGCCACTCCTGCTGTCACCTACACACTGAGCGCACACTATCACTACTCGCACAGTGGATGGGATGCATTTGCTGTGACCTCCTCCTCCTCCTCTTCATGCATATAGATCCTCCTCCTAACCAGGAGCAGCAAGTTGTCCAGAGAAAGGTAAAACGAGGATGCGTTTGGAGGCCAGTTACTCCATTGCCTGATGGGTTAAGCAGTGGATACAGAATGAATGCATTGTTCTCTTTCTGTTTATTTCATTTTACTGTGCGTTATTGGTCTTACAAACGATATATTTGTATTGCAAAAGCATTTGCAGCATAGCTGTGTATTGGCCAATGTAAGATAGAAATAGCAAGTATTGGTCCAGAACCATATATTCAAATATTTTCTAAAGTGACTTTACGTCCCTGATGGTGATATTAATAAAATAAACAGATTTAGAAGCCATAAGTACAATTAGGAAGTATATCGTAAAGACATTTATTTAAAGGGATATGAAAATTCTGTCATTAATTACTCACCCTCATGTCGTTCCAAATTCGTAAGACCTTCGTTCATCTTCAGGACACAAACTGAAATATTTTTGATGAAATCCGAGAGCTTTCTGACCCTGCATATACAGTAACGCAACTACCACGTTCAAGGTCCAGAAAGGTAGTAAGGACATCCTTAAAATAGTCAATGTAACATCAGTGGTTCAATCGTGATTTTATGAAGCTACTGGAATACTTTCTGAAAACAAAAATAACTTTATTCAACAATTTTATCTTTTCCCTGTCAGTCTTTGATGCGTGTTCATGAGAGTACCACAACACATTTCAGTTACTTCAGGACGTGCTGCCAAATTTTATGACAAAATTCTAAATGTTCAAAAGATGTAAAAAGTACAAATATAAAGTATAATATACTATAAAACTTGCTGGAAAGCAATAGTAGGCTAATGTGATTCGTGAGCTCTTTGGGGTTGATTATTTTTAGTGAATCAGTTGCATGATTTTACTGCACTTAATTGTTGTAACAAATGTTAGATTTGTATTGCCACAGCATTTGTGAGCATAGCTGTGTATTGGCCAATGTAAAATAAAAATAGCAAGTACTGGTCCAGCACCATATATGCAAGTATTTTCTGAAGTGACTTTTCGTCCCTGATAACTTTAACAAAATTATTTTAGAAGCTATGAGTATAAAGTTAAAAATAACTTTATTAAACTATTCTCTTCCGTGTCTGTCTTCGACGCGCATTCACAAGAGCACCACAACGCATTTTTCAGTTTACACAGGACTGCCAAATCTTATGACAAAATTACATTTTCTGACAAAATTTAAAATAGCTGATAGCCAGTATGGTTCAAATATATGGCCAATGTAAGTTTCAAAAAAGCTTCAAAAGATGTAAAAAGTAAAAATATCAAGGTAATTCAATGTAATATCAATGTAAATGTTGTTTCAGAAAATTAAAAAATGGTGGAATATAGTTGAGCAGAAATTTAAAATGGTCATTTGACTCAACTTGACCCACAGAATCAGATCAGATTTTGAGAATTTTGAGATTTTTAAGATTTACTTTTGGGGGGTTTGCCTTTATTAGGATAGGACCAGGGTTGCCAGGTTTTAACTACAAAACCCACCCAATTGCTACTCAAAACTCGCCCAAAAGTAGCCCAGTCCTGTTTGAGGGCTGTTCCCTTCAAAAAATCGCATTCTGGGGGGAAAATCCACATTTATTGGTGGGGTTCCCCTGGTAAAATTAGCATTCCAGGGGCTAAATGTCACATTATTGGGGTCGCTTCAACCCGGTGTTGTGCCCATTTTCGAACCTCGCCAAATTATTCCCCCCTCTCATTGAAATCACTACCTGATTTGCCTACTCCTAACCCCACTCCTAATCCTAACCCTTCCCCCACACCTAACCCTAAACCAACCGGGTAGTAATCTGGCAGGGGGTCAGAATTTGGCATAACACCGGGACTCGAACTCGGAGTGCCAGAAGCGCAACGTTGCTATAGACAAATTTTTTTGTTTGCAAACAGTGAAGATGTTTTTTTGTGGGCGGAACCTGGAATCTGGTGGCAGAAAATGCCAGTTTCAAGTAGTTGTCTATGGAAGCTATGGAATATTTATATTATATAGTTTATATTTCAAAATTGTGACTTTATTCTCGCAATTCCGAGATTATGTCTCACAATTCTGGTAAGAAAAATCAACTCGTCATTCGCTCTTTTCTCCGCATGCTCAAAATCATGAGTTTACATCCCACACTTCTGTCTTTTTTCCCTCAAAATTGACAAACTCACTATTGTTGAGTTAAATCGGGTTATAAAATCCGAAATACAAGATACAAACTTGCATTTTCGAGAATTGTGAGATAAAACAGGCAAATGTAAAATGTTATAGGTTTAAACAGAATTAAATGCTGTAGCTGTAGGGCTAATATAATATGTCCCCTATGAACTGCAAATGAGAATATCGAGTAGACCTATTGTTTAAATCAAATTTATGCTTTTAAAGTAGAGCAGTCATAGAAGGTTTCATCTATTAATCTGTCCATTCTGGACCACAAAACCAGCCTTAAGTAGCACAAGTACATTTGTAGCAATAGCCAACAATATATTGTATGGGTCAAAATGATCGATTTTTCTTTTATGCCAAAAACAATTAAGATATCAAGTAAAGATCATGTTCCATGAACATATTTTGTAAATTTCCTTACGTAAAAATATAAAAACTTAATTTTTGATAAGTAATATGCATTGGTAAGAACTTCATTTGGACATTTTTAAAGGCAATTTAGTTTTTTTTTGCACCCTCAGATTTTCAAATAGTTGTATCTCATCCAAATATTGTCCTAAAAAACCATACATCAATGGAAATCTTATTTATTCAGCTTTCAGATGATGTATAAATCTCAGTTTCAAAAAACTGACCCTTATGACTGGTTTTGTGGTCCAGAGTCACAGTGATTCATTAGCTAATCAATCTCAATTTTAAAATGAAATATTCATATCCAGTATTCAAAAACAACAGGAAAAGTCATTGAAATGGTTCAAAGGCGTGGGAACCTTGTCTCAAAACAGAGCTTGTAGTTCAGCGCACACTTAAAATTACACCCTCAGATATTTTACTTGTAATTTGCATTTGGAACAACCAGTATTCAACCTTGTGTGTCATCTTGGCAGGCCAGTGTCTTTAAATCTATTCCATCCAATAAGCTCAGGTTGGTATGATAGAAACCAGATGGACTTAGGCTAATGTTCCTAATCCCCTCTTACATGGCTCTCATGGCCCTGGGACAATGAGGTGAACGGCCCTGTCCCATGGTTTGCTTCTCAGATCAGATGGATGCCAGTATGCCTCTCCCCGCCTTGATGCACTCCAGATTTAGTCCTGTTGTAATTAATCTCGTGAACAGATCTGTATTTTACACGTCGATTCTCCTCAGGGACCTGCAAAGATCAGCATCTCTGTAGCAACAGATATCATGTTACGAATAGTGCTTTGTGGGAAAATCACTTGATATCTGTGTCACTCTTTTTTTCTCTTTTGTTTTTTTTTCTCTCTCTCTCACCTATTTGATCCAGTGTCTTTGAGTGGTGGCTGTGTTAGAGATGTACTCGCCACAGAGGAAAGACTTTGTCTCTCTGACGCTGGGAGACCAACACAGCCGCAGCTACACCAACGGGAAGCACCGGAGACAGTCCTGCTGGAGGGTTAGTGCCTGGATATTTTCTTCTTAAAATGCCTTGTTTTGCAAGACAGAAATATGGAGTGTTATGTATATTTTGTTCATTAGTGGTGATGTTTGAAGGCAGATGGCTTTTGCTTCTTTCTTTGTTTGTGTAAATGAGTGCCATTTTCCTGTCTGCGAGGCGTCCTGACATCTATTTAATATTCTGAGAGCAAAATGCTGGCACTGTAGTCGCCCGTGTTCAGTTTTAGGAAACCACAGGTGTCAAAACCCTTGTTTTTTCCCTGATTTAATTAATCTGCTAATTTGTATATACTCGATTGTCTCCAAAAAGCAGACATGCACTCCCTGCTTAGCTGAAACCCTCGTTTGGCTTGAAAAATAATAGTTTAATTTAAAAAAAACTTGTGATTTAACTATCCCTTTAATGTCTTCCATTATCTGAGGTGCTCGTCGATTAAATTAGTTGGGTTGATTAAACTATAGAGAGGGAAAACTTTGTGTGAGTGAGGGATAAATCATATTTTTGTTTCTCTGTAACTGTATTTTTATAGCAATATGTTTTCCAGTCGCTGCAATTGCCACATCAAGTCATCAAATTTAAAATTGCAGCACTTTCCTCCGATTGTCCTTAAATTGTTTGTGTTTGCTTTGGCAGAAATGGAAGCAGCTGTCTCGGCTTCAGCGCAGTCTGATTCTTTTCCTGCTGGCCTTCCTGTTCATCTGTGGGATTCTTTCCTATCCCAGTCTGACAGAGCAGTGGAGAGGTACTTCACTTAGCCCCTTTAATGACATTTCACATGATATGAAAGGTGAAAACAGAAAAAGGTAGAACCTATGGCTGTTTATATTAGCTGCTGAGGTAGACTTTTTATAAAACATCATGCTGTTTGCTGTTAATAATTCACGTGGGACGTTTTTCCGTCTGTTTGTTCGCCAGGACTCTCTGATAGATCGTTGAAGGAGGACTGGGTTGAACTGGATAATCAAGGTCTTAGGCCCATTCCTCCTGGCCTCGTCCCAAAGCTCCTGCCAGGGGTTGTGCCAGGGGTCCAGGATGTCCCACCAGAAGTGATGCCGGAGACTCAAAGACCAAGCATTCCATTACTTCCCAAACCTCCAGCTATGGTTAGTAGGAAAACTTGTCAGATATTACGGATATGCTCGATTACTCGTTTGCAAAGCTTTTTATGGCTTAAAGACCAGCTTAAACCTTAAACCAGAGTGGTACTGTAAAATACAATACTTTTAATTTTAATAAGTAAATATTTATTACATTTTTTTAATTATGTTATTATGTTAACAATTTGAATGATATAAAAATGACAAAAACTTGTGAATTGCCAAATCATTTAATATTAATAGTAAATAATTTAAAAAGATATCAAATAGGAATAATTATTTCTAAATACAAAATTAAAGCATTATAAATAAATTAATGAATGAATGTTAATAGTAAAAAAATAAAAAATAACAAAAAAGATATAAAAATATGCTAGCATTTCTAAATTCAAAATAAAAGTGTTAAGATAAAAATTGTGATTGTTTATGTTTAAAACAAAACAATTAAATATTATTTATATGATTATTTATACAATAAAGGCTTTAAAATGGTGTGATTTTAATAGTAAATCATTTAAAAAAATACCAGAAAGGAACAATTATTTTTAAATACTAAATTAAAGCAGTATAAATAAATTATTTAATGAATTAATGTTAATAGTAATAAAGAAAATAATAAAAACATACCAAATTTTCCAGCATTTCTAAATTCAAAATAAAAGTGTTAAAATGAATTGTTTCTAAATTGAAAACAAAACCATTAAAATAAATATTATTTATATTAGTATTATTTTATTGATAATTTTAAAAAGCTACATTTTTTAATTACAGTTGTTTCTAATTTCAGAATAACATAATTGAAAATATAATATTAATAATAACAATAAAAATGTATAATATAAAGTCATTTAAAAAGATGCAAAAAATTATGATTGTTTGTAGATACAACATAAAAGCATTACAACAAAGAAATTAATTAATATTAGTAATAATAATAAAATCATAAAAAAAGATACCAACATTTGCTAGTATTTCTAAATTCAAAATAAAAGTGTATAAAAAGATAAAAAAAATTGTGGTTATTTTTAAATTTGAAGCAAAACCAATCAAATAAATAATTATTATTTATATTAGTATTTTTTTATTTATTATTTTAAAAGCAGTTGTTTTTAAATCCAGAATAAAATAATTAACAGTTATTTTATATTAATAATAACAATTAAGATGTGTAATATTCAGTAATTAAAAAAGATACAATGGTACATTCATTTGTAAATACAAAATAAAATCATTACAAAAAAATTGAATTAATAATAATAACAAAAAGATACCAAAATAGCTAATATCTCTAAATTCAAAACAAAAGTGTTAAAAAAGATAAAACATTGTGATTGTTTCCCAATTTAAGCATAACTATTAAAATAAATAAATATTATTTAATATTTAACAAAATTAATTGTTTCTAAATTCGGAATTAAATATTAAATAATAATAATAATAATGAAAATATATAATTTTTAGTCATTTTAAAAAATACAAGAAGTTATGAATGTTTGTAAATACAAAATAAAAGCATTACAAAAAAATGTATCAATATTAATAATAGCAACGAAAAATAATTTAAAAGATACCAAACTTTGCTAGTTGTTTCAAAATTTAAAGCAAAACTATAAAAATAAAAAAATAAATATGTTTTATATTAGCATTATTATATTAATTTAAATTCAAATATTCTTAAAAAGCTACAATATTTTATTGTTTATAAATTCAGAAAAATATGTTAAAAATATTTTTTAAAATATACCAAAATTTGCTAGTTTTCTAGATTGAAATAACAGTGTTAAAATAAATAAATGGAAACAAATATTATGTTAATAATAATATATTTTAATATTATATTAAACCATAACCATGCTGATCGAAGCACATTAATTTACCTTCTTTTACAAGATACTACTTTCCTAATCTACTCTTGTCTTTTCGTTGGGTGGTTTGAATCTGCAGAGAAAGCCCCCTAGCAAACGTGGTCCTCCAGCCCTACAGAAGCGTGGGAATGTGTCAGACTGGCAGGTGAAAGATGGAGAAGAAGCCATGGTCAAGAGAGAAGAAGATGGAGGGAAAGAAGCAAAAACAGTCATTAGGTTTGGTCTAATTACAATCAAGAAATGAGGCCATTTTAAATGAGCGTTTTGATAATGATAATTTACCTAGGATTAGACATTGACATTTCTTTGTTGTTGGCCTAGTATTTAACCTTTTGAATAAGTAGAGATATTAAAACTCAGACAGTAATTATGAATTTTATTGGTGCTTATTGCTATTATCCTCACTCACATATTGAAAGCTTCTTACAGTGATAGAAAGCATGTTGAACATATCAAAATATAATTTTTATTCCTCAAAAAATTGAGTAAATAATAACATAATTTTTATTTTAGGATGAACTCTCAGAGAAATACACGACAGGAGCTGAAGATAAACACTCCTGTGCAGTTCTAGAGCCCTAGGGAAGTTTATTAACAGTTGAGCTGGTAACACAGCGGTTTTGAAGTGAGTTGTGATGAGTCTTCATTTCCTCCAGCTGTGTCCTGTTGCAGGACTCCACCTCCCGCTCATGTGTAATTGCGGTTGTAATCGTGAGGCGTGAAGGAGGAAACGGTGCTATTACGGGTCTTGAATCTCTAGGATGGGTCTTAGATAAACTGCTGTCACAGTTGATACCCGTTTTTGGATTCCTAGCTGGCGTGGGGCGATGATCGAGGCGGAGCAGGGGACGGAGCTTCAGTCCACCGCGCATGGAAAAGAAGGAACCGTGGCTGATGCCGAGGAAGCTGCCGACTTAAAACCAGGTATCAGAATTCATCCCCTAATTTGAGGTATTTGTCTGTGCAGGATTACATGCCGAAGTTTGAGACCAACCGTCACAGATATGTGATCATTCTAATGGCTTTCTGTGGTTTATTTGTTGTACCCAGTCACAGTGAAGGCCGTGGATCGTGTGGAGGCGGTGCGGGAGGCCTTCAGGCACGCGTGGAAGGGATACAAGGCCTTTGCGTGGGGTCACGATGAACTGAAGCCCATATCTAAGACTCACGGAGAGTGGTTCGGTCTGGGCCTCACTCTCATAGATGCGCTGGACACCATGTGGATTCTGGGACTGAAAGACGGTGAGTCTTATAATCGCAGCTTCTGTCTGCCAGTCTGCCTGCTCTTTCTAACATTTACAATTAAATTAATCTGTCATAATTAATATATATATTAATTTAGTGTAGTGCTATATATATACTCTGACCAAAATTATAAATGCAACACTGTTCATTTGTCCCCCATCTTTCATGAGCTGAACTCAAAGATCTAAGACATTTTCTGTGTATACAAAAGGCCTATTTCTCTCAAATATTGTTCACAAATCTGTCTAAATCTCAGTTAGTGTGCACTTCTCCTTTGCTGAGATAATCCATCCACCTCACAGGTGTGGCATAGACATCATGATTAGACAGCATGATTATTGCACAGGTGTGCAATAATGTGCAATTGGCCACAATAAAAAGCCACTCTAAAATGTGCAGTTTTATCACACAGCACAATGCCACAGATGTCGCAAATTTTGAGGGAGCGTGCAATTGGCATGCTGACTGCAGGAATGTCCACCAGAGCTGTTGCCCGCGAATTGAATGTTCATTTTTCTACCATAATCTGTTTCTAAAGGCGTTTCAGAGAATTTGTCAGTACATCCAACCGGCCTCACAACCGCAGACCACGTATAACCACACCAGCCCAGGACCTCCACATCCAGCATCTTCACCTCCAAGATTGTCTGAGACCAGCCACCCGGACAGCTGCTTCAACAATCGGTTTGCATAACCAAAGAATTTCTGCACAAACTGTCAGAAACCGTCTCAGGGAAGCTCATCTGCATGCTCGTCGTCCTCATCAGGGTCTCGACCTGACTACAGTTCGTCGTTGTAACCGAACTGAGTGGGCAAATGCTCACATTCAATGGCATCTGGCACTTTGGAGAGGTGTTCTCTTCACGGATGAATCTGTACAGGGCAGATGGTAGACAGTGTGTATGGCGTTGTGTGGGTGAGCGGTTTGCTGATGTCAACGTTGGGGATCGAGTCGCCCATGGTGGCAGTGGGGTTATGGTATGGGCAGGCGTGCATTTTATTGATGGCATTTTGAATGCACAGAGATACAGTGATGAGATCCTGAGGCCCATTGTTGTGCCATTCATCTACGACCATCACCTCATGTTGCAGCATGATAATGTGCGGCCCCATGTTGCAAGGATCTGTACACAATTCCTGGAAGCTGAAAACATCCCAGTTCTTGCATGGCCAGCATACTCACCGGACATGCCATTGAGTATGTTTGGGATGCTCTGGATTGGTGTATACGACAGCGTGTTCCAGTTCCTGCAAATATCCAGCAACTTCGCACAGCCATTGAAGAGGAGTGGACCAACATTACACAGGCCACAGTCAACAACCTGATCAACTCTATGCGAAGGAGATGTGTTGCACTGCGTGAGACAAATAATGGTCACACCAGATACTGACTGGTTTTCGGACCCCCCCGGACCCCACCCCCCCTATATATATATAAATGTATTTATTTATTTATTACTGTAAATATATCAACAAAATATCAACAATTATTTTTTTTTCTTAAATGTATTAATTACTGTCAGTCAATATTGAATTTAATGCTATTTTCCTTTATTTTACATTTAATTTGCCTGCTTTCTAACATTCACAAGAAAATGTGAACTCATAATTAATACATATATTAATTAATAAATTAATTTATTACTGTAAAAGTTATATGATATATATAATATATATATGTATTTATTTATTTATTGCTGTCAGTCAATATTTAATTAAATGCTATATAGATAGATAGATTTTTTTTTTTATTAATTTAATGTATTTATTACTGTCAGTCAATATTTAATTTAATGCTATTTCCCTTAATTTTACATTTGATTTGCCTCCTTTCTAACATTCACAAGGAAATGAATCACTCATAATTAATATATAATTTTTCCCCCTCTCTTTCAGATGGCTTTTATCTATGGATTTTGTATTTTTTTAATTAACTTTACTTTTGTCTTGCAATCTTAAAATAGGAAAATCCATCCTTAAACATTATAAAATTTTTAAAAAATAAATAAATAAATACAAGACATTAAAAGCGAGGAAACCAAGAAAAATCAAGTTAAATAACTTTATTGTAATTAATTTTTTGTTATTTGTCTGTCATTTTGAGAAGCCAGAAGAGCCAAAAGTGTCCATATCTGAAGAAGCACCCATGAAGAAAATATATATTAAGCAATAAAAACTTCAAATAATAATGGAAAAATAATATTTTCTCTTTATGTCCCACTTTTTGCCTTTCCCCCTCTCTCTGTCTCTCTCTCTCTCTGTAATTCTTTCTATAATAGAGTTTGCAGAGGCCAGGAAGTGGGTTGAGACAGAATTATCCTTTTCCAAGAATGTGGATGTGAATCTTTTTGAAAGTACCATCCGTATATTGGGGGGCCTTCTGAGCACATACCACCTAACCGGAGACACTCTCTTCTTGGATAAAGCTGTACGTACTTCATACCATACTACCATCTCCATTATCATTCATTGTTGTTTGCGTAAATGCAAAGTATAGCTTTAAAGGTTTCCAGCTTTTGGCTCACACAGCTAAGTCATGTGATGCAACTATTTTAATGCACCACAGATAAACTCAACACGTTTTGTGTCTGTTTTTGCAGAAAGACATTGGTTTCAGATTAATGCCTGCCTTCAAAACCCCATCTAAAATCCCATACTCTGACGTGAACATTGGTAAAGGAACCGCTCACCCTCCACGCTGGACCACAGACAGCACAGTCGCAGAGGTGACCAGCATTCAGCTGGAGTTCAGAGAGCTCAGCCGACTCACACAGGACCCGCAGTACCAGGTAATTTTTTATTAAAAATTTTTATTTTTTGTTTAAATTTATTTAATTTTATTTCTTCACTTTCACAAATCTAAAAAGCTTTGTCTGTGTTTTATTTTATTTTATTTTATTTTATTTTATTTTATTTTATTTATTTTTCGCCCTCTGTTTTTAGAATGCAGTGGAGGAGGTGACCAAACAGGTCCACCGACTGGAAGGAAAGCGTGACGGTCTGGTACCCATGTTCATCAACACAAACAGTGGGAAATTCACACGTCGAGGGGCCTTTACGCTGGGGGCCCGTGCAGACAGCTACTACGAGTACCTGCTCAAACAGTGGCTGCAGGGCGGCAAGAAAGAGACTGAGTGAGTTACACTAACAGCAGATACAAATGCAGCTTTGGCTGACGGTTCATAAATTCAGCGCTTAGACCGAGTGTCGATAGCCCACTGGTGCTTTTAGCTAATGGGTTCCGGGGAATTGGCGATGCTCGCTGAGCCTAATGTACTGAGGTTATGATTCTGGTCACAGATGGGCTGATATGATTGATTCACATTGTCAGTCATTGATAGGACGAATTGCACCAGGAAAGAAAATAAAAAGAGCTCTGAACTCTGAACACGGTTTAATCGTTACATAAGCACTGCTCTTTGAAAACCGTAGACATGCTACTTAGCCTTGACAGTGATAAAGGTACAGGGCTTTTGTATTGCTCTCGAAAAACCTGGAGGTGACTTCAGTGCGTTTACTATTAGATCATTTTATTCTGATGTCTTAGTCATTTCTTGCTGGAATTTGGTGCTTCTGTTTGAATGTCACCGCCTGCACTCTAGCACTTAAAAACCTCTTGTGAATTAGAATAAAGTTAAAGTGTATAAATTGTGCACATCTAGGAACACCAAACAGTCACAAAATAAAGCCCCTTTTTAAACAAGCCTTTCAGTGTCAGCCATTGGATGATCAAAGAGATGTTCCCCATCGCAAACTCACACTATTGGTTGGTCCAGTGTTGCTCAACGTATTACTAATACTAATACTAATGTAATAATTTAAACTGGATTTCCAACATCACTATCAGTCATACTCCTTAAGTAGGGATGAGCAGTAATAGAATTTTAGTTCAATTTTTATTGTAATTAATTAATTAATTAGGAAATTAACCACTCCTTTAAAAAAAATAAAATAAAATAAAATAAATAAATATATATATATATATATATAGTGCATTATATATTTTATTATATATGTTATATATTTTATTTTTTGGGGTTAATTTATTTATTGTAATTATTTATTTATTTATTTATTACTGTCAGTTGATATTTAATTGAATGCTCCTTTCCTTTATTTTACGTTTAATTTGCCTGCCTTAATCTAACACGCATAAAAAAACCTTATAATTATATATATATATATATATAGTGCATTATTTATTTATTTATTTATTTTGGGGTGTTAATTTATTCATTTTAATTATTTATTTATTTATTTATTTATTTATTTATTACTTTTTAGCTGATATTTAATTGAATGTTCCTTTCCTTTTTTTTTTTTTACATGTAATTTACCTGCCTTAATCTAACACTTATAAGGACATTAATCACTCATAATAATAAAAAATGTATTTATTCATTTATTTATTGTAATTAATTATTAATTTATTTATTACTGTCAGCTGTCATATATTTTTTTTTTGGGGGGGGGGTCATTTATTTATTTTAGTTAACAAATTATTTATTTATTTATTTATTTATTCATTACTGTCAGCTGATATTTAATGTAAAATATATATAAGTATATACATTTTAATATCTATATATATCTAGATCTATCTATCTATCTATCTAATACATATATATATATATATATATATAGTGCATTATTTATTTGTGCATTATACTGATCAATATCAGTTGATATTGGAAAGGTATTGGACAATATTGGATGTTGACTTCTGCATGCTTATTTTATTTTCTCTATTTTTACATTTAGATTATTTTTCCTATCATTTAACTCGGCAAATAATTTATTAACAATCCAGTCTTTGGCAAATGTAAACAATGAATAGCCACTTTTCATGCCATTATACTTTTATACTATTTTTTTTTGTACTGTTTTTATGCTATTTATTATAATATTATGATGCCTAAAATCACATTTAAATTTTTTTTTTTTTTTTTTTTTAGACAAAATAGTCTTGAATTGTAATATCAACCACTTATCTATCAATCATAACATAAAATTAATTATCAGCTTTTTGTATCGGCTCACGAACCACCAATGATACCACAAATGGTGTGGCATTTTTGAGAAGATGTGTGCTATTACTTTTCTAACCTGCTGAACTTAAGTTGTGTTGTCTGACTGACAGTAAATGGGTGAAAAAGCCCCTGCAAGACCGCAGCATCATGACAACAACTGTCACAGGCACGTTTTGCACATATCCACCATTAGGGACGGTGCCAAGGTGTCTTCACTCTTGGCGAAATGCGACATCAGCCATTTTCGGCATTTGACAGGATGTTATTCCGTCTCCCTGTTCTCTCCGCCGGTGCAGTTCTGTCTCTGTTGAGCTTGACGAGTCATTGTCATTCACATCAGTGCTTCTGCTCACACCTGAGTCTCGTTAGTCTCCCGCTGTGTTGACATCACATACGCTTGCTCTTCGCTGATAGTGTTTTTTTCATAGGGTTCAGTTTTTAATAATTCAGTAAAAAGGTGCACACTGGGGTTTGGTAGACACGAACACTTAATGAGGTTTGATAACTGTTTCTGGTCTGGAATATCAAATCCACCCAAGAGCAGATCAGTGATGGATTTGCAACTCATTGATATGAAAGGTGGTTCATTTAAATGACCTCTGTATCTGTCTGTGTAATCTCACTAAGACCTTAATGGGGCTGAATCACAGCTCTTGTTTTCTGTATGTTTAATTTGATACATCACATGAGGATCAACGGAATTCTGGGATGCTCTCAATGAACAATTAAAATGCAATAGCTTAGTTTGCCTCTAGAGGGCAAACTTAATCACTTCAAATGCAGAGTGTAATGCATCTATATGTTTCCAGGCTGCTGGAAGACTATCTTCAGGCTGTAGAAGGTGTCAGAAAGAATCTGTTGAGACAGACGTCTCCTGGTAAACTGACCTTTGTTGGCGAGCTGTCCAACGGACGCCTCAATCCCAAAATGGTGAGTCATAACTTCTCCACATTTCTGCTGCCAAGTGTTATTCTTTAAGGAATTAAGAAAAGAAAGAAAATTCTGTTATTTGCTCACGCTTATGTTGTTCCAAACTGCATTTTTTTCTGTGGAACACAAAATTGGAAATGGCAACTTTTTTAATACTCCACAGTGAAAAAATAACATGAGGGTGATTTATTCTTTATATAGTTGGTTTGTGAATATATTTAGCATCTGTTCATTTAATCTCCAAAATCTTACAAATCCTAAATCTTTGTGTGTGAAACTATAGCATAATAATAGAAGAAAATATAGAGCTCACACTCAAGAAGGAAAAAAAAACTCTTTTTATTCAGAGACCAAAACTGAGCACAAATGTGAAATTTGGCGAAGCTGCTGATATTTATATGTGACCGTAAGTAGCAGGGTTATTTTTGTAGCAACAGCCAATACATTGTATGGGTCAAAATTATCGATTTTTCTTTTGTGCCAAAATCATTATGATATTAAGTAAAGATCATGTTCCATAAAGATATTTTGTAAATTTTCTACCATAAATATATCAAAACTTAATTTTTGATTAGTAATATGCATTTCTAAGAACTTCCTTGGGACAACTTTGAAGGCGATTTTCTCAATATTTTGATTCTTTTGCACCCTCAGATTCCAGATCTCGGCCAAATATTGTCGTATCCTAACAAACTATACATCAATGGAAAGCCTATTTATTCAGCATTTATATGATGTATAAATCTCAATTTAAAAAAAATGACCCTTATGACTGGTTTTGTGGTCCAGGGTCACATATGGTCAAAAACGTAAGATAAAATTCTGATAACATTTAATGTAAAACAATAAGATCTTTGTAATAGCATTGCAGACTACTTACATATTGTAAAATATATATATATACATATCATTTGCCACTCTATATCTACCAATAATAAAAGTCTTAGTAAGATGTTTAATTCTTAGTTTTATCATCAAAGCTTTTTAATTGTGTATATAATGCAATGCGATAACACAGATTAATGAGAAATATACATATAAACATTCCTCAGAAAGCCTGATGTCTTTTAAAACTCATATATATATATATATATATATATATATATTCTTTTTGTATTATTTTTTTTTACTTATGAGAGCACCTGCACATAGTGTGACACACTAAATATAACTTTAAAAAATATTTAATAATTAATAATAGTAATAATAGCATTATTGCACTTTTAGTTAAATTCTAAAATAAAATAATGAATAAAGTGCAATAATACTATTATATTTAAAATAAAAGAATGAGTATCAAATAAAAATACTAATATTTTACAGTACACTTAAATACAATGCTACTATTTACATTTTATTGTTCATTTTTATATGATTTTTCAACATTTTCAAACCTAAAATCAGCAAGCTTTTATTTTGGCAGGGTTGCCAGCAAATGCACTGCCGAGTGAAGTGTGTCAGTAGCTGTGTTTCCATTACCCTTTAAATTGCGCAAATTGAAATTGCGAATTGAAAATACGCTGAACGGAAACATGTCATTTTTCCGCTCTCTTGAGGTGGTTTTTCAGGGAATTTTAAAAATAAATATTTTACAAAACTGCAATGAAAACTGTTTTTTTTTTCTGCATTTAGAGCTCACTTGGCGTGTGTACGTCACATGATCATTCTTTAATGTACTATAACCTCCAAAAAACACCTCATATGTGTCTTCTCACATGTATAAGCAGCTCTCTGTGATGCTTTGCTAAAGATACACACATACGTCTTCTTTGATTAAAAATATTGGCTAGTTCGGTGGCTGCGATATACATAAACCTACCAACATGGGTTGTTATGACTTATCGTGAGAGGAAAAAAATATTGTGTATTATTTAAGATGCAGTCGGCTTTACAGAGTTTAGTACAACACTATCTCTGTCTGATCCAGGATCATTTGGTGTGTTTTCTGCCTGGCACACTGGCTCTCGGTGCTCACAACGGCCTGCCCGCTGATCACATGGACCTGGCTGTGCAGTTGGTGGAGACGTGCCATCAGATGTACGCACAGATGGAGACAGGCCTGAGCCCAGAGATCGCTCATTTTAACCTGCAGTCTAACAACGAACGGGACATTGATGTGAAGGTACATTAACCTGTACAGTCACCACTCATTTCTGACAATAAACTCCCTGGGCGGTTAAAGCCGTGGCCTTAAACTGCTGATGCAGGTTTTGGAATGGAGCCATCATTCATTTTCTCTCCTTTGTCTAGAAATAAAATGGTAATAAGCCCACAAATAGTGCATAAACTTTGTTCTGGCTGTCCAATCAAGGCCTTTGTGTTTATGTGTTCTGAAAAACAGATGTATTTCTGCGCTCAGCACTGATGAGGATGACTTTCAAAATAGTTTGTGCCCTTTTACACTAACAGATTTTTTTTCTGTCAATATGTGTGCAGCCTGCAGACAGACACAACTTGCTGAGACCTGAGACCGTTGAGAGTCTGTTCTACATGTACAGATTCACCAAGGACAGCAAATACAGGGACTGGGGCTGGGACATACTGCAAAGTTTCAACAAGTATACCAGAGTGAGTGAGAACTACAAAATATAATACCATGGTGTTTGTGTGTATATATATATACACAGTATGTGACCCTGGACCACAAAACCAGTCTTAAGTAGCACGACTATATTTGTAGCATTAACCAAAAACATATTGTATGGGTCAAAATGATCAGTTTTTCTTTTATGCCAAAAATCATTAGGATATTAAGTAAAGATCATGTTCCATTAAGACATTTTGTAAATATCCTGCCGTAAATATATCAAAAGGTAATTTATTTGGTTAGTAATACGCATTGCTAAGAACTTCATTTGGACAATTTTAAAGGCGATTTTTTTCAATATTTTGATTTTTTTGCACCCTCAGATTCCAGATTTTCAAATAGTTGTATCTCAGTTGTACCTTATTTTTTATTGTAATTGTTATTTTAGTATTATGTATATTTCAATATAATAATACTAAATTGAATTTTGAATTAGCTTTTATTTTTATTTGTTCAGTTTTCATTTGAATTTTAGTTGAAGTTTTAGTAATAAAATGTATTTTATTTTTTATTGTTATTTTAGTATTATTTATACTATATTATAGTATTTATTGAATTTAATTTTGAATTAGCTTGTATTTTTATATGTTCAGTTTTCATTTTAATTTTAGGTGAAGATTTAGTAATTTTATGTGCTTAAGTAATTTTGTCATTTTTACATTTTATTTATATATTTTCTTTTTTTAAATACCATGGGGGTTCAAAAACTAAACAAATTAATGCTTGAGAAAAAAAATATTTATATGTATTTGTATTTTATTTTTATTGCAATTGTTTTTTTTAGTATTATTTATATGCCATTATAGTATTTACTGATATTTTGAATTAGTTATGTTCAGTTTTCCTTTGTAACTTTAATGTATATTTTAGTAATTTTATGTGCTTTTGTAATTTCTTTTAATTCATTCAATTTTTTTAATTTTGTAATAATTATGTATAATATTTCTGATTTTTCTTAGTTTTTCATCTAATATTTATATTTTATTTTTTAGATGTTTAAATGTTAAATATTTTATGTAAGTGTTAAATATAACCTTGGACAAATGTCAAAATTATTGTACATTATAATATTTTGATGCCTAAATTCACTTTTAGCTTTTTAGTTGTTTTTTTTTTTTTTTTTAGACAAAATAATTTAGAATATTAATCCACTTATTTGTAATCAGCCATAGAATGACAATAACTGGCTTGCTGGTCTCACTCAGAAGCATTTCAATGCCTAATGAACACAAACTTGACCTCTTATTCGGTTCCTGTCCCAGGTCCCCAGCGGGGGCTACACCTCCATAGGTAACGTCCGTGACCCCTTGAACCCTGCGCCCAGAGATAAGATGGAGAGTTTCTTCCTGGGTGAAACGCTGAAGTATCTCTTCCTCCTGTTCTCTGACGACAATGAGCTGATCAGTCTGGATAAATACGTGTTCAACACCGAAGCCCATCCGCTGCCAATATGGCCCTCCACCTCATGAGGATGGAGGCCAGAATTATGCTAATCCTCACTTGCAACGATGTAGGCTTCACCCGGAAATGATGCAGGCTTCCGCAAGGAAGTAACCCCTCAGAATGTTTGTGCTCTGAACTGAGGTGAAGAGTGATGCAATGAGTGCACTTGAGGTTTCTTCAAATGTGGTGAGAATCTTTATTCACCCAGGAGAACAGATTTGGTGGCGGTTTTGCTCATTTATACTTTACAAGACTTTATTTACCCTTGTGACCATGAGACGACTACAGAGTGTGACACTCTTGCATGTTGGACAAGCCCATTCAGCTGTCGCAACGTTTAGATGTTCCATCTTCCATATTTGGGACGGAAACATTAGCGTCAAAGCGCCGTAAATCACACGGCAGACTGCTGAAATCACACACTGTGAAAAACGCCAAGCACTTTGTAAAATGAAGATTTCTTTTTTTTGTTAACACTGTTCTTTCTATGTGTACAGATGGATGCTCTCGACGTGAGTGGCTCGCCTTTATTTTTGCAGGCTGTTACAAAAGGACTCTATGTGTCAATTTCTAAATGTTTCCCTTTTGTGCGAGGCAGGATGCATTAGGGAACGTATCGAGTACTTCACTGATCATCATCTTGAGATTTATTCGGGAACCCTCTGGGATTGTGTATTTTTCTGTTATTTATGTTAAATTTAGTGTGCGTACTTCAGTGAACGCTAATGATTTTGATGTAGTGGATGCCGGCCAAAGCCCTGCTTGAATTGCTGCGCTGTGTAGATTTGCGTTATTATTTACAAATTTTGGACCTGTTGTGCGGCACTGGATGCTGTGATGCTACATTTAGCTGAACTGCGATCAGATGTGTGTACAGTATGTGTTCATTTACTCACAGCAAAACTACATTGAAAACATCGCTTGAAGGATCAACTGTCTGATCGACAGTCAAGATCACTTATGATATTAAAGCTACAAAATTTCTTTTGTCGTTTTAGAGTGACTTCGTAATCTATATCCGCAAGCTGCCATCTGTTTCAGTATGTTAGATGATTGTAGACATTATATGAATCATTTACTCAATAATGAAAACATCATCATTTACTTAACCGAAACCTGAATTACTTTCTACCTGGTCAATTCTAAATTAGGGCTGTCACAATTCCTCCATTTAAAAATCATAATAAAGCATAATGCTATTGTGAATTCACAAACACATCTCTGCATACTGTTCTGAGTTTGGGTTTATTATAGCGTTCATCTGGGAATGCGTTGTGCGCCATTTCATCAGAATTGTAAGGTGAATCATTCGTAAACATGCACAAACACAGGAGAATACATCAGTTTATCTCAATATGCTATATTGCTAAAATAAAAGTTGAAACCATAGCTCTGAGTTTTGATGTCCACATATTGAAGAAACTACAGTGGCTGCAGCATTTGTGTCAGAGAAATGGCCAAATATTAAAGATTTAATAGACGTTTGAATTAAATGTTGTTTAGTCAATATTAAACTAGGATTAGATTGCGCAGTAAAGTGTAAAAACAATTGTCAGGCTGTTGGCGCCCTCTGCAGTCATTTGTTATAATGCGTAATGTACATTAATACATCGTGTATTTTAACAGTTTTATTAAAACCATATCATTACTTGATTTTGATACTCATTTTTATTGCCTCATTGCTATTATGTTTTTTAAGTCATTGTAAAGGCTATTGTTCACTTAGGTCTATTTTTATTACAACAAAAAATAATTATAATTATCAGATTAATGGGTAATTGTCAGAATAATCGACTGAATACTTGATTACCAAAGTAATCCTTAGTGACAGGCCTGTTCTAAAATAATCTCTTCTTTCCAGGAAAGAAAGGTTTACAGGTTTGGAATGACATGAGGATGAATAATAAATAACAATAAATTTCATTTTTAGGTAAACTGTTAATTGAAGATTGATAAATTAATCTGATATTTGCACAACTTCATTTATCAATTTATAGCTGCGACGATAAATCGATGCATCGCAGTTCCGAAATTTTCATCACAAATCTCTCTGGAATCAGAAACAGCAGATGGCGCTGTAATCCAGTTTTTGCAAAATCAGCACAATGTTAATTATTTTACCAACATCATACAAAATGCATGTTATTGTTTATTTAGTCCTGAGCTGAATAAGATATTTCACATAAAAGACTTTAACATACATTCCACAAGAGAAAATGACGACTGAGAGGACAACTGAGGGACTCATATGCAACTATTACAGAAGGCTCAAACGCTCACTGATTCTTCAGAAGGAAATATGATGCATTAAGCTGGAAAATGTAACTTATTTTGTTTCCTGGGAAACAGGGACTGTCTTCTGTAGCCTCTGAAGCTAAATGAAAAAATATAATATTTAGGCAAAATAAGAAAAATGTAGGCCTACACATCTCCATTCTGTTCAAAAGTTTTCACTCCCAGCTCTTAATACATGCTTTTTCCTTCTGGAGCATCAGTGAGCGTTTGAAACTTCTGTAATCGTTGCATACTATGGTGCGTTTACACCAGGCACGATTTGCGTGTATAAATCAAGCTATTCGCGCGTAGTTGGACGCTTGAACATTTTGAGTTTACTCGCTTCGTTTGCGCGTGAAATTCACTTCACAACAGACGCGAATTCGCGTCATGGGAGGGCTTTCTGCTAGGCGGCTCCAGTCTTGTTACGAAATGGCTGACATGGATTTTGTTGAGAGGCTAGCTGCGCTTTATGATTTTGTCCTCCATTATTGTTTCGGACGTGAACATCTCCGAGTAGAACGTCACATGTTGCCATCTCGAAATTACGGTAATTACGATATGGCGTGAACGCAGCATATATCACTCGCCCTTAACGCTTCATTCGCGTCTGGTGTGAACGCACCATGAGTCCCTCTGTTGTCCTGAGTGTAAAAAGATGGATCTCAAAATCATAGTCATTGTTGGAAAGGGCTCAAATACACGAAAATGCTGAAAATCCAAAGAATTTGTGAGACCTGAAGGATTTTTCTGAAGAACGACGAGCAGGACAAAAAAGGGACTCATGAACAACTATCACTTAAAACACACACACACAGCTGTGGATCATTCAGGGGATCTAAACTTTTGAACGGGGTCATTTTTATAAATTCAACTATTATTTTCTCTTGTGGACTATATGTGAACATCTTTTACGTGAAATATCTTATTCAGGTCAGTACTAAATAAACAATAACATGCATTTTGTGTGATCTCAACTGTAAATATCACGTTTTTGGGGACGCTTCAACGCGTGGACACGAAAAACAACCTCCGGCAACAGTGTTAAAGTAGCCTAATTCTGCGGTAAAACTGCGGAGTTGACAACACTGAATCGGGATACATTTGAAAAATCTTAGAATTGATGCAGAATCATTTCTCAATTCAAGACGCATCGATTTATTTTCCCAGCCCTACAATTCATTAAAAAAAAACAATGCTTGGACATTCGTCTTTGCATCGCTGTTGCGTATGACCTGTTGAGTTTATCTGCGACATCATTTGTTTGTTTCTCCTATCATCTCTCATCTGTCTTTAGTCAAACAGCAGTCATCCAATCAAAACATTCAGGCTCTCAGAAGCCGTCAGACCAGCGCGAAATAATCCTTCATCTGAAACAATCCATTTTCAGGGTGATTGACATTTGCATTACAATATGTCTGTTCCGTGTCACATTCCTCTTGCTGCTGCTGGTGATACGGCGTCAAAAACTGCATCGCTTGTGCCTTTCGATTTACAGAATACAGAGTGATCGCATGATAATGAGAGATTTCTCCCTGATTGCTTCTCCCTTCTAGTTGCTGCAATCAGCGGTTTGTGATTACCGTTTGTGCTCGCTCGCGAGCGTTAAATGAAGGAGCCCGGAGTGGACACAGATCTGATGAGGGTTTGTGAAGGTCACGTTGTGTTAGATGTATTAATATCCAGCACGTCTGAGCTGTTTTTCATAATGGTAAAGATACAAGCAGGTCTCTGATGTTGTTGATATTTGTGAAATACAAAAATAGGTAAAAATTAAGTTAAATTAATTGTTAAAGCAATAGATTACCATGTAAACATCCTCCTGTCATCCAAGATGTAGATGAGTTTTTCGTCAGATTTGGAGAAATTAAGCATCACTCACCAATGTCTGAATGGGTGCTGTCAGAATGGACGTCCAAACAGCTGATAAAAAACATCACAATAATCCACAAGTCTATAATCCATCATAATAATCATAACTGAGTCCTCTATCCATAATATTGTTTTCTCCAGTGAAAAAGTCATTTTGTCTGAATCAAGAGAGAAATATGCACATCAAGCGCTGTTTACTAGAACAGTTTAAAACAAATATGTCTCTGGATTTTGATGTGAGAGGACAGCAGAGGATGGATGAAGCATTATTGTTATTGATCATGGGTTGTATTTTGGTAAGCGATGGCTTAAATTCATTTTATAGCATTTTAACTCCCATTCTGACGGGACTCATTTACTGTAAAGGATCCATTGGTGAGCAAGCGATGTAATGCTACATTTTTTTCAAATCTGTTTAGATGAAAAACAAACTTATCTACATCTTGGATGGCCTGGGGGTGAGTACATTTTCTGCATATTTACATTTTTGGGTGAGCTATTCCTTTAAAAGCAATTATTGTCACAAGCTTTTGTTGCTGTTGTTGATTTGTTTGGGGTTCCATGGGTTTTATTTGCCTTAATTATTCTTTTTGATTTCATTTCATTTTTTATTGCATTGCATTTTTATGTGCCGAAATGAAAAGTCACCAGTTTATCACATGCAAATGCAATGTGCCGCCTTTGAGATTTCATATTATACAATTTCTACAATTTCCTAACTAAAGGAAACTCATTTTAGTCTAGTGTGATTATGCATACTTTTTCATGTTATTTAAATTATGCATAATATTACATATCTATGGCAAAAAAAAATGCTATCCTGCCAAATGACCCCTCTGGATGTGGATATTAAATGAATATTGTAACCATTGTCCTTGTAAATATCGTTTGAAAAAAGCCTTGCTACTTTGCAAAAACAATTTTTTTCATCAGTATTTTGTCTTGTGTTCCAGTAGCAATATCTTTAAAACAATGTATATTTACTTGTTAAGCAAACCATAAGACTTTTTTGCAAGAATATTTCTTGAATTAAGTTTTCCCACTGTCTGGAAAATAAGATAAAACTACTGTTTAAGAAAGTTGTCTAAACTTTAGAAGCACATTTGTTGTTTTTGTTGTTTTTGCACTACAATTAAAGTACAAGTTTTTTGTGTAGTCCTGTAACTATTCCCACATTAAGAGCATATAACAAAAACAAAATAAAACTGACAAGCAAAACTTGTCTGTGTTCTTTTTAACAAATTCAGATATTTGTTTCCGCTGACATACTTCAAATCAGTGGAAGCAATACAGCGCGTGACATCTGCTCAGATCGTCCCTCAGCCATGCACACCTTATCTCTGATCCCACTCGGATGCCCATCGCAACCAGGGCAGAAACAGCACTGTGAGAATTTCCAATTTCCGCTCTGAACATTTTCTGTTGCTCACTTGTATGAGGGTTTTCAGTCATGCACTTTCTTGGTTGCTGATGTGAGGAAATCAGACTCCTCTGACCTGTCTGCAGAATGTCAATATTGTGTTCACTCATGCATTTATGATAGAGAACTGCTGCCCAGAACTGCTTTACATCCCAACTTCCTGTCAACTAGGAGCTTCAGCATAAGGAGAACAGTATTCAATGCACCCAGTTGTGTTCAGTGTTTAAGTCTTGTAAAAAAAAAGTCTAAACATCCTTTAAAAGACAAATTTTAATTTTTAAGCAAAATTCTATTTTATGTTATTTTGTTTAGTTTTTTAGGGTGTTCAAGTGAAACACTATTGTAATTGTTAGAATGGCCAAGGATCAGCAATCTCCACGTAAAACTGATTGTGCAGATCAAATCGTAAGTCATACAGACTTGAAACTTGGAGGGATGGTAGTACTCACACCGCTCCAACATCACCAAGGCATGTCCCAATCGGCCTGACGGGGACGCTACAGTGATCAAAAGTACGAAATCACTCATAACGCCTAAACCGTCAGTCGCAGAATCAAGTGTCTTATGTCATTGGAATCATTGGCTCACACTGGACAAAACACACCGATCGTGAGCCTGGCAAAATTTTCGGGTATTTTGGATTTCCCCCAAAACCTTATTTATATCACTAATTATCAAAAAAAAGTTGACTTTTTCGACTCACTGTCACAAAGGGACACCAAAATGTTTGAAAGGGCCAGGGCAATTTTTTAGTAAATGCCAGAATGAGATATCTTCGCCAAACTCAGAACACTTATGTAAGAGCTCAATCTGAGGTCACAGGACAAAAATCGTAGAGCTTGGCCACTTGGTGGCACTATAAAAGGGAAAAACATAAAAATGGCTATACCTACACAACCATTTGTCCTTTCAACAACAATCACTGTGCACAGTCTTGGTCCAAAGTGCCACAAGTGTCTATAAGGACATTTGTGTATCTCCAAAAAACATGGCCACCATTGATCAATTAATTTGAGCACCTACTAGACAAGGTTAATGGAGGCTGATGGGAACGAAACTCTGCGAGCCTGTTTCACTCACAGCCCTAAAGGTCTGTGAGAAATTTGAGTGAAATCGGCCACTAGGGGTGATATTGCATTTTTCAAGGGCGTAAACAATTTTGTGTTTTTCACAGTTTTTCGCACATGCATGCGTTATTTGCATCATATGATAGAACTCCTCATTCTGGACAACTTTGCCTCTAGAACCAATGCTGTCAATCAAATCATTTGTTAAATGATTGAGAAGATGTAAAAAACATACTTTTGTGAATTAGTCCTATGTTTGGGAAGCTATAACGAGGTCGTTCAGAAAAGGGGCCTGTCCAGATTAACCCCAAATCTTATAAAGCCTAAAGGAAAACTTGGTGAGCACGGGTGATTCTAAACAAGCATGCAAAGTTTTACAGCTGGGGCTGTAACAGTCATAATTGTTTAAAAACAATATTTCTATGGTAAATGACCTGGATTTGCCAAAAATGTTTTTTTTAAATAATTGATTTTTCATATTAAAGCACTTGAACCCCGGTAATCGCTGCTTGCAGCTACATTGTTTTGTTTTATTTTGGTTTGTTTTTAGAGCCAATGGCCTGTCTATATCTCAGAGCAGAGCCTGAGAATTACAACTCAGATTTATCCACTTGTTTGCCCATAAAGTATTTGGTCCAGCTGAGGAATGCCTGAGCTGATATAGTTAAATTTGTTCCCAGAGTTCACAGCTCAAGCATGGCCAATTTTCTGCATGACGGCAAAGTGTGACAGGCCCGTGGCCACTGCCTCTCCAGTGCTGAGAAACTGCTGTATAATTGCTTCGCTTCTCATCAGGACTGTTCCTGCTTCTTCAAACATCATGGCCTCTGTTGGCTCCGCAGAGAAAAGGGCACCAAATTAAAGGAAGATGACATTTGTCTTATAAGTTCAGTCATATGAATTGAGCGAATGCTGGAGCATTAATTGGTTGTACTTTTTTTTTCTAACATGGTCGACATCTCTTATGTGTTTGTTTGCTTTGTCGTGTCAAATTCATAATATTATATATCTTATTTTGTGTTTTTTAAAGGAATAGTTATGTTCTGGACAGTTTTTGCTTGTAAATATGTGCATATTTCTCTCCTGTTTCAGACAAGATGACTTTTTACAGCAATATTATGGATAAAGGACTCATATTTTAACCGGAAGCAAGAGTGTGAAGTTAGAAAAGGTCTTAATAATGGATTTATTTCTAACTAACATCCAGTTTTTCACTTTACACGTTGTTAATGGATGGACTGGGAGTTGGAGTGTGGATTACTTGTGATGTTTTAATTTTAAGATTTTTGGACTCATTCTGACGGCACCCATTTACTGCCAATGAAGAAACAAGTCTACATCTTCGATGGCCTATGAGAAAATTTTCAGAAAATTCATTTTTGGATGAGCTATTGCTTTAAAATAGCTTTATTGGATTTTGTTTGTTTGATCTGAGTCACAAACATATGAAACTAAAGCATGAAAAAAAGTATGAAATCAAATCAACAAAGGTACAATATAAAACTACTAAATTAGTCACAAATTCTAAGTATTGTCAGAATACCATATAATTTAAAGGGATAGTACATCCAAAAATGAAAATTCTGTCATTAATTACTCACCCTCATGTAGTGTTTGTTCATCTTCGGAACACAAAGTAAGATATTTTTTGATGAAATCCAAGAGCTTTATGAGCCTGTGTAGAGAGCAATGCAAGATAGACAGATAGATAGACAGATAGATAGATATGAAATGTAATTACAACATATATGACACTTGTACTCTGTCATTTGTGAGTTACCTTCACCTGAGTGGAACACAGGCACTTACATGGGAAAGGGAATTCCTTGGCATTCTAACGATCTGTCCCTTAATAGCGACAGCTAAATGTCCTCATTAAAGTGATAAATGCTCACTTTTAGCCAGAGGTTTACAGCTGTTTTGATGTGATGAGAGGGAGTTAGAAAGACCCTAGGGTGCAGTTAAGGGGTAAACACAAAATTCTGCCAGTATTCCAGCTGGCTTGGGGATTGGGAAATCCGTGTGGAGCTGAGGGTGAAACGAGGGACACATTAGTGAAAGCTTGCAAACTGTCTGAAAGCCCTGGGCTAAAACAGCTGAACTTTGAAGGATCCTTTTTAAACGTCAGGGGAGGAGTAGATGGATCGGCATCCTGGAAGTAAAGTTTACAGCGTATTTAAGTTGTTCTCTTTGACAGACTCTCTGTTAAGGTGAGTGAGAAAGAGCTGTAAGAGTTTATTTTTTTCTGTTGAGCACAAAAGATGATGTTGGTATCCAAAGTTGGCGGTAGCCACTGACTTCCATAGTATGGAAAAATAGTGGTTACCAACATTCTTCAAAATATATTCTTTTGTGTTTGTGTTTGTGTTTGGAACAAGTGGAGGAATTTTAAGTTTTTGGTGAGATTTCAGACTCACTTCACATCCCTGGTATCCATCTTATTCTTTAACGCAGAAGTAAGCCTATAGAATACTACAGACTGCCAAAAGTCATAACGAATCAAGGAAAAGGCTGCCAAAAATTGCCTGAGGAGATTTGTGGTTGGCCAAACTGAACCAGGATTTCCAGAGCAAAATTCTTGACCACATTCGTGTTTGTTCTATTAAAGTCCAGTCAGGTAGGTGAAATATTAGGCTAATGTCTTAATTAATACTGCTCATACGTATCTTTACCACCTATTAACTTCAGTTTGTCAAAATATTGTGCCCTTTTCTGTTTACTAAGTCCTCCTCTATATGATTTAACAGCTTCCACACATTTTTTCTGTGGTTTAGACAACATAAATTAGCAGAACAGCATACTCAGTAGTACATTACCCGGACAATCCATGCTGTTGTTTACGTTCGCGTATCGCAGATACGGCCGCCCATCCGGGTAACTGACCAAACCGTGACGTAAATGATAAGAATAGCATGCAGTAAACGGTAAAGTGTTCTCATAATTAAGATAATACATTAAAAGAATATGGTAAGACATACCATTGTGCAATATCAAGCAGCAAAACGAGCTATATTGCACAGCCAAAAATAACCGGACGTGATGAGACCGGAAGCCAGGAAGTAAAAGGTGGATACGCAAAACTCTAAATACATACCTTTATTGTGAGCTAAGAAGTATTTGTATTAATTAAAAGGTTTCTACTCCCGTCAGGACCGATTGAACAGAAGGATAAAGATGATCAATTTTGGTGTCCTTCTGGGAGTGAGCGATAATGGGCAACTAGCACTCGTAACGTCGGACTAAAAGGGTTTCGGATACTGAAATGTTAATCTTCTAGACAGAGGGAGGAGGAGGTGCTTTTAGATTTCAAGGTGAATGGAGAGAGGGACAGAATGAGAATCGGAGACTGACAGCAAGACGAAGAGAGATGTTCTCACCTGCCATATAAGGAGGTGGAAATGACTCTCAAAATCAGTTCATTCATGCAGTGAAGCACAGAGTTCCTCCTCCTGGCGCAGGTACGGCTAGATTAACTGGGTTTGTCTGAAGAGGGCCTTTGGTGCGTGGGCTGTCTGCGTCACATTCGGTCCCCGGTGGTCTGACAGCAGCTCCACAGGGACAGCCTGTCCGACTGACGATTATAAGCTAAGGATAAACACACAGCCGCTCTCAGCCGAGCTGGGGAGCGCGCTCTAAAATGAGCTGACAGGTGCGTGCGTGGCGCGCCCACGCCATTCGCTCTCTGAAAGAGCTCCAGCTAGACCCGTAAAACAAAGACAGGTGATGCGGAATGACATCCATAATAAAAGGGAAGTTCAGCATCAGATTAGAGCGGCTCAGACAATACCAAGAGCAGCATCAGTATGCCCGGTGCAGTTTGTTTTGGTTATAACACTGTCTTGCTGATAAAAAAGAAGCTCTTTGGACTTCATATATTCAGCGGCTGATTAAAAGTTCGGGCTGTGAAAGATGATTGGAATGTTTTGCTCAACATATTACGAATTTTGCCTTTAACGTGTCTGCAAAATTGCGTCAGACTCTTGAGTGGAGCAGTGTGAGAATTTTCTGGTGAGGCTGGTGTGTAAATTAATATCGATCAACCTTTCATACCATGTCAAAGTATATATATATATATATATATATATATATATTCCTTTTTTGTGTTCTCACACAAAGGTGATCTCAGATTATTGCTTAAAATAGGCCTGATGATTAACAATCCATAATAATCTTTCCCAACACCTGGAAACGAATGGAACTAATCATATAGTGGCATCTAAAGGTTCCACCTCTGATATTTGATTAATGAAGAATTTTAATGGACTTAAATAACATGGTTTAATTTGCGTATTCATTTATTATCATGAGGCAGAATATGAAATGCATGAACGCATAGATAAATAAATAAATGCATACATACATAAAGGGGGAATTAAATTCAGGACTAAGTTTAATTAAAAAATTATCCACCTTATTTTTCCAGTCAAAATGGGCGTGGTCATTTTTAAAATTCATGGACCTTGTGGGGAGTGCGCCGACATATAGCACCGTTGCGCTACGGGCGTTTCGTGTTCGATCCCGACTCCAGGACCTTTTCCGATCCCGCCCTCTCTCCTCCTTCGTCTCCTGTCCCTTCTGATCTGTCCTATCATAATAAAGGCTAAAAATGCCAAAAATGCACCTTAAAAATAATAAAAAATTTATTGATCTGGCTTCTGGTCTGCATCCAACCATTTTTAGTTGTACAAAACAGCTCGTTTTGCTGCTTGATATTGCAAATTGGTGTGTCTTACCATATTATTTTAATGTGTTACAAGGGTGTAGGTTTCATTTTGGCATTGGTAGGGAGATAACGGCAGACAAAGGAAATTTAATTGTTTAAATTATTAATTTCTTGCTCCGAAGTCCCGATCTGAATCAAATGATTCGCGATACATGCTACAACGTTCTGATCTGAATCAAAAGATTCACAAACCTTCTCAGAAGTTCAGATTTAAATCAAGTGATTTGCGATCCACGCACCGTAGCCCCGATCTAAATAACGATTTGCGACATGCAAAGACCCAAACAATAACTTGATTTAGATCAGAACTTTGGAGCCGGTTCATTAATAGTGAATCATTCAGTTTGCGAAATGATTCATGAATCAGCTCCGAAGTTCCGATCTGAATCAAATGATTTGCAAAAGACGATCTGATTGGAGCGCTTCAAAATAGTGAATCATTTTGCGACGGATTTACTGTGTATCATCTTGAGCATTTACTGCTATAGTGAAAACACTCCATTAATATGATGAGCTGCACTTGATATATTATCTTAATTATGAACACACTGTTTTGTAGTGCAAACAGTTTTACCATTTTCTGCACACTGTAATTCTTCTCATTATTTCCCAATACCGGCTAATGAACTGGAAGTCTCGTTCATAGGCTTACTTCTGTGTTAAAGAATAAGGTGGATAGCAAGTTATTTATTCCTTTGTTTATGTTCCTATGACTAATTGATTGATTGATCATTTGCAGGTTTGCTCCTTCATATCAAATAGACTTTGATTGGAAAAATACAAAACATGTTGAGCGTGAAATGCTAACTGCTTGCTCTAGGTGAACATGTTGCAACGTTGATCCAACATAGACACAAAAATTGTCTTTTTTTAATCTCTCCAGTTATCATGTTTGTTTTTCCTGTACTACATTTTCAACAGTTTTCCTCAGATGCAGAAATTAGCATGTGGAAGTTTCAACAACAGTATAAAGTTCATGAATATTTAAAAGTTTGTAAAGGAAAGCACTGAGGCAGTTTGTGATTGGCTGTTTAATAAGATAATTTGCTGTAATGCTCACCGCTTATTTAGCACCCACTTTTCTAACCTCTTTCATCACTACAAGTGAAACGATTAAAAAGCCTAAACTAGGGTTAAAACTGGGCTTTACCTGGTGTTAACAAAACACCTCTAACCAAGGGTTAAACGTGTAATAAGCCATAAAGTAAAAGAGGCGAGTGCAGTGATTTTACTTTTTTTCTCTTGCATAGGTTCCGAATTTTAATAAGGCTGATTGATACACATAATTTTTATTGCTTTGATTGTTATGTTTTATTTGGAATAGATTTTCATATCCACTTGAGTAGAGCCTGAGTAGGCATGATAATATGTTCAAAGCACATTTTCATGATGCAAAAAATATTATTACACACCTTTGATAATTCCCACAGGCGCCACCTTCATTCACTTTCCGTTATTTTTTCAGGGGCCTTTGACTCATACCTCCGCAGACTGAGTATTCCCCTGCTAAAGGTGCATATGAAGCTTCAAGTGCACGCTCACCTGATTGCAAAGTGAGCTAATTTTCACACGGGACTCATTAATTGTTGCCTTGTGCATAACAAAAAGCCTAAATAAGTGCTGTGAGTGCATTCCAACAAGTCGTTTTCTTGTCCCTATTAATTTGATGCCATGAGGCAAGTTCCAAATTAAGCATTGTGCCTATTTGCTATTTCAATGACTGCTTTTTAAAAGGGAGCAAAGCAAAGGTCATTTAAATTCCAAAAGGGAGAGGTTGAGTAGCCAAAAGCTGTTTGTCTGAGAGGCTGCTGCTGGGATGGTAAGGTTCATATGTGCAGCCCTGCAGCTGTAAATAACACTGTGCATGTATAAATACTCACACAGGCTCTTAACATATGTATATGTGTGTGAAAATCCAACCCACGCTAATGGAGCCCCACTGAAGAACTTAAAGGTTCTGGCCCTCGCTGCCGTTTCCATATGGTACATGCTGGAAAACATAGAGACAGGAAAATGGCTGAGTATGTGGTACCTCTTAACCTGCACTCACAAAATGTAAAAAAAGACAGAAGGCTGATTTGTGTGGATTGAAGTGAGTTTTAACAATACAGGCGGATTCCAGTTTCATAAGTTTGTATTGTTTTTTTTGTGGCACATAAGAATTTTTCAGTATTGGATTTAGGAGTGAGAGAAAAATCGATTGTCTGATGCATTGCAATTCTCTCCTCAATGATTCTGAACTGATTTTGAACAATTACTTGCTTTTATAATGTGAAGTTAATGTAAACAGTCAATGTCTTAAAGGAGAAGTCCACTTCCAGAACAAAAATGTACAGATAATGTACTCACCCCCTTGTCATCCAAGATGTTCATGTCTTTCTTTCTTCAGCTGTAAAGATGTTTATTATCCTCAATGTTATTGAGGAAAACATTTCAGGATTTTTCTCCATATAATGGACTGCTATGGTGCCCCAAATTTGAACTTCCAAAATGCAGTTTAAATACGGCTTCAAATGATTCCTAATGCAGTTGTAAACGATCCCAGCTGAGGAAGAAGGGTCTTATCTAGTGAAATGATCGGTTATTTTCATTAAAAAAAAATACAACTTAAATACTTTTTAATCTCAAACGCTCGTCTTGTCTTGTTCTGCCTGAACTCTGTGTATTCTGGTTCAAGACACTTAGGATATGTCGAAAAACTCTAGTCGTATTTTCTCCCTCAACTTAAAAAATTGTATTAGTTTTATGAAAATTTGCATTTGGGATTGTTTGAATCCGCATTTAAACCGCATTTTGGAAGCTGGACTCGGGGCACCATAGAAGTCCACTATATGGGGAAAATGCTGTAATCGTGTCTTCAAAAAACAATTTCTTTACGACTGAAGAAAGAAAGACATGAACATTGGATGACAAGGTAGTGGGTACATTATCTGTACATTTTTGTTCTGGAAGTGGACTTCTCCTTTAAAAGGATAGTTCACCCAAAAGTTTAAATTCTGTCATTAATTACTCAACCTCATTTCGTTTTAAATCCGTAAGACCTTCGTTTATCTACAGAACACAAATTAACATATTTTTGATAAAATCCAAGAGCTTTTTTGACCCTACGTAGACAACACCACAACTACCATGTTCACTACGCGCTTTTATGACTCTTTGTCTATTTTGTAAATGTTACTACTTGTTTCAGAATGTTCAGAGAACATTGTTCTCAGTGTACAGAGAGTACACTGTAAAAAACAATTTGTGATTCAACCCTAAAATAATTTGTTACCCGGCTGCCTTAAAATTTTAAGTTCAGTCAACTCAAAAAATTATAGTCAACTTGAAATGTTAAGTTGTACTAAGTGACAACTTAGTTATTTGAGTTCATTCAACTTAAAATTTTAAGGCAGCTGGGTATGAAGCCCTGCTTTTAAGTTTAACAAACCAAACTGTTTGTTTAGTGAACTCAATATCTAAGTTTTCACTTAAAATTTCAAGTTGACTTATTTGTGTTGACTGAACCTAAAATTTTAAGTCTGCAAGGTAACAAATTATTTCAGAATCAGAATCAGAAAGAGCTTTATTGCCAAGTGTGCTTACACACACAAGGAATTTGTCTTGGTGACAGAGGCTTCCAGTCCACAGACAGGATCACATGTGACAAGACACAGATAACAAAAATAAACAAGTGATTAGAATAAAGATATAAGAAGACACAAACAACAGACAAATAAACGAGTGATTAGAATCAATATGTGAAAGACAATATTATATAAGTACAGATGTGCTATATACAAATTTTGCAAGTGAATTTGAATGAACGGAAAATAAGATTTAAAACTTAAATTAAGAATATGTTAAAGCAATACCATGTGTATAATTTTAAGTTGACTTAACAAATTGTGTGTTTTTAACAGTGTAACAGTTTAGTTCCATGCAATAGAATTTTTGTTTAATGTTTGCATAACCAAGTTTTGAACATTACGAATGGGAGTGCAAGCAAAACGTTCTTAAAACATATTTTTTGTGAGATGGGTAAAGATTCTCACCCCTACTGTAAGTTGATGTTTAAAAGCCTTAAAGCACCTTGGGAGACATGCCACTCAGTTTAATAAGGACAGAAATTGTACAGACAGTCAGAATGAGGCAAACTAGTAAAGGTCAAGGGTGTGTGAGAGAAAAGTGGTCACTGGATAGCTGTTAAGGAGGTTGGAAAAGTCATCCTTGGCCATTTGGCGGTTTTTGCTGTGAATTGCATTTTCTGCTGAGAATTAGATATGCAGTCTCCCCACATAACCCTCCGCCGAGGACATGGTGTTGGAGCGTTGCCATTTTTACGATGCTGATCATTTGTATTACAAAGTGATAATGTTTATGTCCTACAATATGGTGGTGGTTTAAAGCCATTAAAGAGAGCTGATTACAGTTTTTCTGAACAAAAGTGAAGACACAGCACAAGCAATCAATTTTTGTCATTATAGCTTTAATGGTATTTGTTACCACAAACTGTTAGATCAATAGAAATGAAGAGACTTCCTGGCATATTATATAAAACCTGTAATGTGATATTGCTTCCCTGGGAGGATGCACTTCAAGACGGGATGAAATGAAAGATTTGTGTTTGTTGAAAATATAGAGGAGCATTCATAATATTAGATGGGAGTAATGCCTTTTGTTTGTTTGTTTTTTTCCATTCCAGGTCAACCGCAGACAGCCTCCGTGTTTTATGGACTGAGCATTTTCCTGAAGCTTCCTGTCAGGCTATGGCAAGAAAATGGATGAATAAGGACATCATGTGTAAGAATGACAATGAAATATAACAACATATAACAAAGAGAATGGCAACAGCATTTGGGAACAGTGGCAGGTCTGCCTAGACACTACAATAAATAATGAACAATAAATATAGCAGGTAATAAAAATAAACAGTTATGAATATAGTGCTAAAATGAAATATTGCAGGGCACAACGAGTACAGTTCAAAATGATTAATGCACAAGCTGCTAAGCTGCTGGTTAAAGCAGGACATACTGCCTAAACCTTTAGTGCTTATCTCGCTACAGTATTTTTATTTATTTATTTTTTTTTTACATCTAAATAGCTTAAACTTTAGTTTTAAGTTAGTTTTTAGTTTTAAGTTGTTTAAATTAAGTTGTCTGTGGAATTAGTTCAGTTTAGCTACTGATACTATTCAAATACGCTACCAGTCATAAGTTTTTGAACAGTAAGATTTTTAATGTTTTTTCAAAGAAGTCTCTTCTGCTCACCAAGCCTGCATTTATTTGATCCAAAGTACAGCAAAAACAGTAAAATTTTGTAATATTTTTACTGTTTAAAATAACTGTTTTCTATTTGAATATATTTTAAAATGTAATTTATTCCTGTGATCAAAGCTGCATTTTTAGCTTCATTACTCCAGTTACATGATCCTTCAGAAATCATTCTAATATTCTGATTTGGTGCTCAAAAACATTTATTATTATTATTATTATTATTATTATTATTATTATGTTGAAAGTGTAATATTTTGTAATTTTATAAAGAATCTAATTTTGTAAAGAAATCTTTTGTAACATTATTAAAGTCTTTATCATCATTTTTGATCAGTTGAAAGCATCCTTACTAAATAAAAGTATTAATCTCTATAATTTCTTTGCTAAATAAAAGTATTAATTTCTATAATTTCTTTCCAAAAAAAAAAAAGTATTTCAGATAAATGCTGATCTTTGGATCTTTCTATTCATCACAAAAATCCTAAAAAAAAATGACTCAACTGTTTTAAATATTGATTAAATTGATTATAATAATAATAATAATAATAATAAATGTTTCTTTAACAGCAAATCAGCATATTAGAATGATTTCTGAAGGATCATGTGACACTGAAGACTGGAGTAATGATCCTGAAAATGTACCTTTGATCACAGGAATAAATTACATTTTATAATGTATTCAAATATAAAACAGTTATTTTAAATGGTAAAAATATATCAAAATACACCTCTCGGATACATTGTACTGAACACTACACCAAGTGATGCTGTATATTAAGATATTGACTTTTAACACTGTATATCAAAAACTACCCCGTTTATTCTAAAGTGCCTGGAGGACAAATATATTATGGCTGAAATTTAAGAGACAGTGCCAAAGAAATAGATCAGCTTATTAAACCCATCCATCTCTCTATAAGGCCAAAAAATGCAGACTAATTTACGTTAGCAATAAAAGCAGGGACTTTTACGTTCCTTCTCCGACCCCACTGGTTTCCAAGATCTGGCAGTGGAGGCAAATTGCCCTTGTAATTCAATGACATTACCTGAGCTGCTTGAACAATTGAGTGACCGGCAGACAAATGAGATCCATATTAAGAGGCCTCATCTTCTTCAATCTCACAGACACATATTTACAGCCCACTTATCTCAGTCCTTATCTTAAACTCTTAACTATTTTTAGACCAGCCATTTAAGGCTTTTAAAAATTAACACTTTGTATTCTGAACAGTTTTTTGCAGTTCTCATAGCAGAGTGTGTGGTTCCAAAATTGACCAGCAGGGGCTGATGCTAACCAGCCAAACCCAAGCCCATTCAATCCAGTAGTACCTATGGAAGGGTAATCAACTGACTAATATTAGTTTTTTGATAAGTGGCTGACAATTTAAAGGAGTAGTTTACCCAAAAATTGATAAATTCTCACATTGCATCACTTGCTCATCAGTGGATCCTCTGCAATGAATGGGTGCCGTCAGAATGAGAGTCCAAACATCTGATAAATCCCACACAATAATCCACAAGATGCATATTTGTAATAAACAAATCCATCAAGATATTTTTGCGTTTTAACGTCAAAACCAGTCGTAAGGGTCAATTTTTTGAAATTGAGATTTATACATCATCTGAAATCTAAATAAATAAGATTTCCATTGATGTATGGTTTGTTAGGATAGGACAATATTTGGCCGAGATGCATCTGTTTGAAAATCTAGAATCTGAGGGTGCAAAAAAATCAGACTTTTGAGAAAATTGCCTTTAAAGTTGTCCAAATGAAGTTCTCAGCAATGCATATTACTAATCAAAAATTAAGTTTGGATATATTTACTGTAGAAAATGTACAAAATATTTTCATGGAACATGATCTTTACTTAATATCCTAAATATTTTTGTCATAAAAGAAAAATCTATCATTTTGACCCATACAATGTACTGGTTTTGTGGTTCAGGGTCACATATGCACACCTAACCCAAACTCTAATGCTAAGCACTGTTTATAAGCAAAAACAGTCTAAAACTGGTCTAAATAAATATGTTGGTGGATTTTGATGTGAGAGGACAACAGGGAATGAAGGAAGCGTTATTATGGATTATAGACTAAAAATGGCCAGAAGCAACAGTTTAAAGTTAAACTGCCTTAATGATGGATTTGTTTCTTACAAACATGCTGCTTTTCATTTCACAAGACATTAATTGATTGACTGGAGTCCTGTGGATTACTTGCAGATTATTGTGATGTTTTTATCAACTCTCATTCTGACGGCACCCATTCATTGCAACAAGTAACGCTATTTCTCCAAATGTGTTTTAATCTTTGATGGTCTGAGGGTGAGTACATTTATAGAAGACTTTAGTTTTTGGGTGAACTGTGCCTTTAAGGTTAAGTTAAATTAGGTAGCTATGGTAATTCCCTTTATCCTCTTGAACAAGAACTACATTAAAGATGCGGTTGCTTATTAGGCATGAACACACACAGACACACACAAAATCAGACTCTCTAGGGTCTTGAATAGTGTCTGTGTCAGAACTGTTGAACGGCCGAATCCATTCACGCTCTTCACCGATACCTCTAGGTTGCTCTGAGTCACTCTTTCCTAAGCCTATTACATAACGTACTTAGCAGCTTTTTCTCAAAACAGAGATTAATACAGTCATCCGTTGCGAAGATAAAGCTCCCTAGTTCGACTGTGTATATAAACAAATCCAAAGCATCACTAGTGTGTTTTCTTGTGCACATTCCCCTGTCAAACTGACTATAGTGTTATCGCATGACGCTTTATTCCTCAGGACATTATTCAGCTTTGGCATGTGCAATAAGGTGCTGCGGTGTGCACTATAAATTGAAAATCAAATAGATAGCCAAAGTCATTAGCAGTGCTGATGCAGGCAGAGGGATAGGGAGAGTTAATTAGATCTTTCTTCCGGTGCCTACCAAGCTGGAATTCAGCTCATTGTTACTCTGTCTATGTCCAGATCGGAGGCATGGCAGAATAATCGTGTTTACCTTGCCACCTTGTCGCTTATACTCGCTAACTGCATTAATTAAACCCATCAATCACTCACTGTCAACTTCGTCCCTCCCTTCCTGACCTTTGTGTGTTGCTAAGCTCTTAGAAAACGACTAGACACCTCATTATCCGTTACAGGTGGACTGAGAACGTCTGATTTGTGTCCTTCTATGGGAATCGCGTGGTCAAAGCTCGCTTGACGTGCGTCAGCATCGACACCTGTGCCAGTGCTGTCCAGAAACCCATTCGGCTTTGGATGTGTGAATGCTGACTCAGATTTGTGGCAGGATTTCAGTGTTCTGCTTTATGGGATCAGTTCTGAAATGCTGTAAAAGGTTTTGATTTAAAGGTATTCCATCATGTACTCGCGTAATGTGAACTGTACTAATGTGGTCAGAGCTGTAAATGTTTATAGAGAGGTAAAACATGATTGAAGGATGCAACTAAAACCCTTGAGGGACATTCACTTTAGAGTATTAACCAGGTTTCTTGATTTACTAGTAGGTTGTGTGTTTGCATTTTAACCTAATATGCAATTGTTTCTTTGTTGAACTGGTCAATAGAGGGTTTGCACTTGCAGTTGAGTTCAAAAGTTTACATCCCCCCTTCGGAATCTGCAAAATGTTAATTATTTTACCAAAATAAGAGGGATCATACAAAATTCATGGTATTGTTTATTTAGTACTGACCTGAATAAGATATTTTTACATAAAAGATGTTTACATCCCCTTGATTCTTAATACTGTGTTGTTACCTGAATTGTTTAGTGATAGTTGTTCATGAGTCCCTTGTTTGTCCTGAACAGTTAAACTGCTTGCTGTTCTTCAGAAAAATCCTTCAGGTCCCACAAATTCTTTGGGTTTTCAGCATTTTTGTTTATTTGAACCCTTTCCAACAATGACTGTATGATTTTGAGATTCATCTTTTCACACTGAGGACAACTGAGGGACTCATATGCAACTATTACAGAAGGTTCAAATGCTCACTGATGCTCCAGAAAGAAAAAAAACATGCATTAAAAGGCAGGGGTGAAAACTTTTGAACAGAATAGAGATGTGTACATTTTTCTTATTTTGCCTAAATATCAAATTTTTTCATTTAGTACTGCCCTTCAGAGGCTACAGAAGATACATGTTACATGTTTCCCAGAAGACAAAATAAGTTAAATTTACCCTGATCTTTAAATTCAAAAAGTTTTCCCCCAAAGTTTTTTAAATGCATGGTTTTTCCTTCTGGAGCATCAGTGAGCATTTAAACCTTCTGTAATAGTTGCATATGAGTTCCTCAGTGTGAAAAGATGGATCTCAAAATCATAGTTATTGTTAGAGAGGGTTCAAATACAGCAAAATGCTGGAAAACCAAAGAATTTGTGGGACCTGAAGGATTTACTCTGAAGAACAGCAAGCAGTTTAACTGTTCAGGACAAACAAGGGACTCAAGAGCAACTATCACTAAACCAAAAAAACACAGCTGTGGATCATTCAGGTAACAACACAGTATTAAGAATCAAGCATATAAACCTTTGAACGTGGTCATTTTTTTAAAATAAATTCAACTATTATTTTCTCTTGTGGACTATATAAACATATTTTATGTGAAATATAAATAAACGGTACTAAATAAACAATAACATGCAAACTTTTGACCTCAACTGTACGTCACAGTTTAGTTAGTTACTCAGATAACACAGCCATATTGGATATACTCAGATGTAAACAACAGCATTGATTGCACGGTTAATGTACTACTGAATACGTTGTTCTGCTAATTTATGCTGTCTAAACCATGGAAGGTGTGGAAGCTGCTAAATTATATAGAGAAGGACTTAGTAAGCAGGAAAGAGAGCAATATTTTGACAAACTAAAGTTAATAGGTAGTAAAGACACATATAAGTAGTATTAAGATATTAGCCTAATATTTTACATACCTGACCAAAAATGATAAGAACAAACATGAACGTTGTCAAGATTTTTGCCCTTGAAATCCTGGTTCATTTTGACCAACCACAAACGCCTTTTGCACTCTTCTACTAATTATTTATAACTTTTGGCAGTCTATAGTACTCCAAATGATTTTCCTGGTCCGACTGATTAGTACAGCCCAAAACATGACAATAATTGTGCATTTTCAGCATCAATAATCAGCAAAATAAGCGAGTTTCCTTCGGTTCAGTGGCATTGTTTACGTTCAATGGCGCCAAGGCACAATCAATGCAAATGTGGAATCAGATTGTTACATGTTGTTATTTACAACATTTATTTGTTGTTTAATTTACTTGATGTACTGAAATAACGCAAATCTGGAATAAAAATAAATAAAAACTATTTAATATAAATAGACAAAAATACAAAAAACCCAGAATCGAATAAAATTGGCAAAACAACATTACTAAAACATTTAAAGTAAAATTAAAATGAAAACGAATCCATCATTATTAAAAACTATAATAGTATCTCAATGACATTAAATAACACAGCTCTTAAAATAAGCAGATGGGCATTTGCAAGTCCTCTGCACACCCGCCTCACTTCTGTGTTGTTGGTTACTAAGCAACTTACGCGCGCCACATAAGCTGCGTCATTTCCTGTATAGGGACGCGTTGGAGAGAGCCAGTTCAGTCGATCCCCTCCGACAGCTGAAGGCTAGACAACGAAGACAGTCGATCCCCTTGCCGTTTTATTTTATTTCTTTGCGCACTTAAGCAACGAAAAACTTTCCAACTTGTTTGATTTCCTGTCTGTGGAATACACCTGCCGCACTTTCTAGAGGACTAAAGCGCGTTTCAACTTTCTGATTTGAGCGTGTCAGAGGATAACAACTTTGCGTTTTAGTTTGGGTGCCATATCCTCCAAATACGGGAAGAGTGGATTAGAAGTGAACGCTGAACGGGTGCTCTACTTTAAAAACTAATCAGCGGGGAGGCATTCGTATGATTATGGTGGTTGTAAAGCTTTGGCTTTTTGGGCAACGATCCTAAACTCCCTCATAAGGGATTCACTATTGACGACAGGGATATTGGAGAAGACGCGCTGGCTACTTGACCCTTTTTCGCGAGCACAAGACGCACCGGAGCGCACAGCTTTCTGTCGGTGTTATTTGGAAGGTGCACTTTCCTGTCTAATATAGGGCTTTTTACTTTACGTTTTTAGGTTCTTTCTGAATTTCTGGCTATCACAGTTGTCAGTTTTCCAGCAAAATTCTACATTTCATATTTCTATAAATTTAAAATGCTATGATGGGATGGTATTTTAATGGCAGTATTATTAAATTCATAATCGTATGTCAATAAATCATGTAGCGTTAATATTCTAACCTATCTTGAGCTATTCCATCTGTTTGTCACTGTAAACTATCGATGTAAAATTACTAATACTAATAACATACTTGAATAAGTAGGCCTAAATAAACAAAAAATGTAAAAACGTAATACTGATTAATAACTACTACATAACATGTGAAACAACCAATTAGACAAAATAAATACAATTAAACGTAAAAATTAAATAAAAGCATGTCATGGTTTACCCAGTGAATTCTCTGAATTTCTAAATTAATAATAATAATAATAATAATTATTATTATTATTAATTTTTAAAAACATTACCTTAAAAGTATAGGTATTGTCTTGTATACAGTATAACAAACAAACATTTAAAATGTAAATAGACTATGTTTAAGTAACTTTTTCAGTATTTTATCGGGGTATATATTTCTTAAATAATATATATAATATTTTTTACATTGCATTTAACTGTTTAACAGTTCTTTTTTTACTGTAGCATTTGAAATTGAAATTATTATCCATTTTTTACAGCATGTCTGAAGTGTTAATTTAATTTTCCAACTTTTTATTTATTATTTTTGATTATTTAGTATACTGGCCTAATTAGATGTATGTGTTTGGTTTTGTAGGTCCTCTGTGACCCGTTTGGTGTAATGTTAATTATGACAGTGAACATGAAGGCATCGCAGTGCCATGCGCCGCTTCGCAGACGCCTGTAGACTCGGTTCCGGTGCTACTGCAATGCTCGCCGGACCCCTCCGCTTCCGCGTGGCTCTGTGATCCAGGCAAAAGGGCGCGAGGATGAGCACAGACCTGGAGCGCCTGTCGCTCAACTCTTCCTCGGGCAACTCCGTGGCGTCTAGCGCGCGTACCCTTTCCGCCAACGTGAAGAAGCTTCACAACGCGCTCAACCTGCTGCTCAGCGACCTCGAGAGAGAGCAGTTCATCCACTGCCTTAACGTGTACCACTCCAAGCGCAATGTGTACGATCTGGTCCAGACGCTTAAAGTCATACTGAACGTCCCGAGCAAGCGTCAGCTTTTGCCCATGTTGCGGCTGGTCATCCCGCGCTCGGATCAGCTTCTGTTCGATCAGTACACATCAGAGGGGCTCTACTTGAAATCCGATGCTCTTGCGCGCAATGGAGACCCAGACGGTTCCCACGAGGCTGCTAATTCGAGTCCAACACACGGGGCTCACTTCTCGCCTCCTTCCGCGTCTCAAGCCGCTCTGCGCGGGTCTCCTGACACTATCAGCACCAGCAGCGATGGGACAGCGACTCTTATTCCTCTACTGGGAAAAAATTTCTTACCGGAGCCCCCAGGAGAGATCCGACAGGTGACCCTCAAGCGTCACAAGAGCAACGAGGGGTTGGGATTTAGCATCCGCGGAGGCTCCGAGCATGGAGTTGGGATATATGTGTCACTGGTGGAACCGGGATCACTGGCTGAAAAGGAGGGTCTGAGAATAGGAGATCAGATAATGAAAGTTAACGACAAAGTGTTCGACAGGGTCACGCACGCTGATGCAGTTAAGGTAAGGTATAATTGTGAAAAGTAAGATTTTTATTGTTTTATTTTTTTAATAAAGTCTCTTGCTCACCAAACCTGATTTTTTTTTTATCCAAAGTACAACAGTACATTTTAAAAATATTTTTACTATTTAAAATAAGTTTTCTATTTGAATATATGTTAAAATGTAATTTATTCCTGTGTTTTCAAAGCTGAATTTTTAGCATCATTACTCCAGTCATATGATCCTTCAGAAATCATTCTAATATTCTGATTTGCTGCTCAAAAATATTATTATTATTATTATATAAAAACAGCTGAGTAAAATTGTATTAAGTTACTTTGATGAATAGTTCAGCATTTACAGCAAGAACAGCATTTATCTGAAATAGAAATCTTTGGTAACCTTATAAATGTCTTTATCCTCACTTTTGATCAGTTTAAAGTAACCTTGCTAAATAAAGGTATTAATTTCTATAATTTCTTTACCAAAAAACAAATACTGACTCCAAGCTTTTGAATGGTATAGTGTTTAATATTACAAAAGCTTTTTATTTCAGATAAATGCTGAACTTTGGATCTTTCCATTCATCAAAGAATCATGAAAAAAAATTACTCAACTGTTTTAAATATTATTATTATTATTATTATTAATAATAATAATAATAATAATAATAAAGATGTTTCTTGAACAGCAGATCAGCATATTAGAATGATTTCTAATGATCATGTGACACTAAACACGAGTAATGACGCTGAAAATTTAGGTTTGATCACAGGAATAAATTACATATTAAAAAATATACTCAAATAAAAATGATTCAGAATTGTACTGTTTTTGCTGTACTTTGGATAAAATAAGTGCAGGCTTGGTGAGCAGAAAAGATTTCTTTAAAAAAACATTACAAATCCTATATTGTTCCAAAACTTTTGACTGGTAGTGTGTATATAATGTTGAAGTGATTGATTAAATATTGCTTAAATATGTGTGAATTTAAACTATTTCCCACATGCTGTTGTTGTAGATGTTATGGGAACCAGTATTTCTGCCTTTCCTTCTTTAAAAACTAAATATTACTTGCACTCACAGATTTTATAGCCATGTTTAGATCACCTGATTCTGGCCACTCATTTGAACACAGGGAACACACTGCACTCCTTCATCTTGATTGATTATTAATGCAAGACAAGCAGCTGAAAGTGTCCCTTGAAGGACCAGAATGATAAATGCTCACTTTTATTGAGATATTAGCCAAGAAGGCCTGTGCAAATGTTGATGTTATTGATCGTGTGTATGGATTAGCTATAGTTAAATGATTGCAAGTGGCTTGTTGATTTGTATCAGTAACACTTGCTGTCACATGAAGGTTGCTAGACATACTCAGCATTTCTGTCATTCAAAAAAAAGAGCTGACTTTGCCTAACCCATCACATACTGTGATGCAACTATAATCAGAATTTCTAGAAAGCAACTGCACCGTTTTGAACCTTGCATGTATTGTTACTGAGATTGTGGGTGCTGTCCATGGTGCTGAAATCAGCTATATGTTCTAGATTGCATTATGTTCAGTAAAGTTTTTTTCTTTTTCCCAGGAATCATATGGTTTGTCAGTTGTATTAAGACCGCTAACATTGGCGCACCTTTCCAGAGAAACTCTAGGTGCTATTTCTAAAAGAGCAATTTTCTGAAGTACCCATTAGTGTCTACTAGAAATCTAAACATTACCAATAATAAGGAACAAGCTTTACTGCACTTGAAATGCATATTCAAGTTCCTTAAGTGCACTATGAGGCATCTTCAAAAAGTGCTTAGACTTTTCTCTAAAGACTTCCACCAGTATGACAATTTGAGGAACCTCAAATGAGGCCTTCATTTTAGAATTTTACAGTGATCATATTTCTAACATCATTACAAAACATGAAAGCATCTGAAAGTAAAGATAAGGCACATCCGAGCACATTTCAAAGTACTGGCGCATAGCTAGAAGCTTCTTTCCACTGATACTGCTTGTTTGACTCTCTCATATCCCCGTGTTTAGGAATCTCTGTAGAGTTGTGTGCCAAGAGAAAATTAACATGAACAGTTTGCCGCCTTTCTGTATCATAGTTTCCCTCCTTCGCCAAGGGGGAAAACGGGCTCAATTGAGCAGCAGGGTATAAATTCCTGCCACACTGCCTTTCTTAAACAGAAGCTGGCAGAGGGGCAGAGGGGGGATGCCGCTTCCTCCCAGTTAATCATATTGATCTGCATGAGTAAATGGACGAGCCTCTCCCCCAGGCTGAACATGACCTTCCGCTTGTCTTGATGCTCTTGTTCTCATGTAATGCAGACATAGCCTGGGTAAAGACACAAGAACTGTTTGAGCAGTCAGAACGGAAAGAGATAGTTGGGGGTTTTGCTAGGTGCAGATAATTTTGGTACAGTGTACTTTTGATGGGTGCCTTCATATGCTCCCTGAATGCTAGCAGGCAGAGTTATCTCGCATTTTTCCTAGCAGAAGGAGGAACATCTATTTTAGGTACAGTGAGGATTTCCTCTGGGCTCTTTTGACCTTTGTGATGTGTAAATGAACCCTGAAAGTTATTCGTTTTACTTTTTCTTTTTCTTTCTTGGATTATTTTGGTATTTCTTTAAGTTTTCACACATAAACACTGAAATAATACACCTTTTTTCTAGAAGTCGTGACACGTTCCCATGCATGTAAAATTCTAGTTGGTGAAACTCATGGTAAAAGTAGCACAGTATCTGTGTCAGAATTTGCATACCTTCTTAAGTAGGTACTTCTTTTGAATAAGTAATTGTTTTGCGATCATCAAAAAGGTGCTTTATACAGTTGAAGTCAAAAGTTTATAAACACCTTGTGGAATCTACAAAATGTTAATTATTTTACCAAAATAAGAGGGATCATGCAAAATGCCTGTTATTTAGCCTGCATAAGATATTTCACATAAAAACATTAGTAAAAACATTTTTTTAGCATTTTTGTGTACGTGAACCCTTTCCAACAATGACTGTATGATTTTGAGATCCATCTTTCCACACTGAAGACAACTGAGGGACTCATATGCAACTATTACAGAAGGTTCAAATGCTCAGTGACGCTTTAGAAGGAAACACGATGCATTAGGAGCCAGGGGGTGAAAACTTTTGAAATTTGAAGATCAGGTTAAATTTAATATATTTTGTCTTCTGGGAAACATGTAAGTATCTTCTGTAGCTTCTGAAGGGCAGTAATAAATGGAAAAAACTATGATATTTAGGCAAAATAAGAAAAATGTACACATCTTCGTTCTGTTCAAAAGTTTTCACCCCCCGGTGAAAATGCATTGTTTTTCCTTCTGGAGCATCAGTGTTTGAACCATCTGTAATAGTTGCATATGAGTGCCTCAGTTGTCCTCAGTGTGAAAAGATGGATCTCAAAATCATACCGTTATTGTTGGAAAGAGATCAAATACACAAAAATGCTGAAAACCAAAGAATTTGTGGGACCTGAAGGGTTTTTCTGAAGAACAGCAGGCAGTTTAACTGTTCAGGACAAACCAGGGTCAAAAAAAACATTCAGGTGGATCATTCAGGTAACAACACAGTATTAAGAATCAAGTGTATGTAAACTTATGAACTGGGTCACTTTTATAAATTCAACTATTATTTTCTCTTGTGGACTATATTTTAAACATCTTTTATGTGAAATATCTTATTCAGGGCAGTACTAAATAAAAATTAACAGGCATTTTGAATGATCCCTCTTATTTTGGTAAAATAATTAACATTTTGCAGACTCTGCAAGGTGTATGTGAACTTTTGACTTCAATTGTAGTATGAATGTAGTCCTGACATACAACATATGCATGTTTGGATGTAGCCACTGTACATGAAAGCAAAAGAGCCGTGAGATTCAGCACAATCACAGCCAATCAGAACTAACTGGAGCAAAATTTTGGACCAGTGAGTTTTCAGAATAGGTGGAGAGATCCAGTCCAGTGCAGAAACTGCTTGTTGTGACTGGTTAGAATATAAATAAAAAGGAGGTTTGCCAGTTGAGGTTTGTGTACATTTTGTATGAGGGCAGAGGAAGATGCACTCTAAGCAGGTGGTTGACAGTTGGACTGACATCATCATTTCTCTCCCTGTGTCTTCTAAACTCTTTCTGTTTGTATGTCTAGTTGTCTGTCTGACCAGCTGTCTCCATCTCTCTCTCTGGGTCTCCAGACTCAGTGATGAGAATGGATTGTATATGCTGTAGGTGACCTGTCCGTATCATTTTTACAGGCTATACTGAATGCGTGTGATGCCCTCATGATTGGTTGGTCTGTCCACATGGCCTTCAGTGTTTGCTCACAGGGCTGCTATGATAGCCCACATGATCAATGATCTTTCCTCATCTCCTGCTTCAGAGGTGACCCCATATAAAAGCACCTGTTAAGTCAAGTTGATTGAATTTTAATGCTGGGACTGCTAGGAGTCTTGAGGTTGTCTCTTGCCTTTGTCCTGACACTGAGAGATGATTAAGACAGAAGTGTTTACCAGCTAACAGTCAAATGCTGCTCTGCAATCTCAGTTAGAGCCAGGCTGGAAGATCCATCATTAAATCCAGTGCCTCTAACCGTACTTGTCCACTTGTGCGGAGCTGGGTGAGCATTTTCAATTTGTTTATGGGAGCTGAGCAGCAAGTTCGTTTAGGGCATTGAGCTATTGACAGCAGAGAGAATCAAAAAGTTGAAAAATACTGAATGTTATGCAAATGAGAGGCAGCAGTGGCATCTATCATAAGTTGTTGGGGTTTTTTTTTAGTGCATGGTGGATTTAGTGCATAAATCACATTGTTGCCTATTACTGTATTTAAATCAGATGTTAAATGCTGTTTGCATGCTTATGTTTAGGTTAACAAAAAGTGAATTAAATCGACACCATGTGTACTTAAAGGGATAGTTCATCCAAAAATTAAAATGTTTTAGATGACAGAGAAGACAGACAGAGAAACTCTCTTATTCACCATTTATCTATATGAAATAGTAACTGAATGACACATCATTCTGCCTAACATCCCCGTTTGTAAGTCATATGAATAAGTAACAAAATATAGGTAAGCAATTAGACGCTTTATTTTGGATAAACTATTTTATTCACAGCATAATTTCTCTTAAAATACCTTACAGGGTTATGATAATCAAAACAGTACTGAGCTAGATCAAACGTTGATGTTATAAATATATATTTTTTTCGCTAATAAAAAGATTTTATCATTAGTTAGCTCCACACTGGAGAGCTGCTTTATAACAGAAAATCAAGTTGTATTTCTAACTGAAATTGACACTGACTCTGGTTTTTCATGTTTAATACTGTAAAGCTGCTTGATTTAAGGCTATCTGTTGCATAAAGTACTATATAAATAAACGTGACGTGATTGGACTTTACTGGAGTACCGAACTACAGAGCTTGTGCAAACATCCACATCACTTTCACACCGCTGTCAGTTTTTGTTGTGTTTGTTCTGTTATTGAGAGGAAATATTATATTCGTTCAAACTCCGCTCAGGTTTGGCTGCGTCTGCTCTAACGTGCTGTGTGTGTGGTCTTCTCCTGAACAGGGTTGCCAGGTTTTCACACCAAAATCCGCCCAATTGCTACTCAAAACTAGCCCAATCGCATTTTGAGGGGGGTCCCCATTAAAAATTGCATTCTGGAGGATAAAATGCATGTTTTTTTGTCTGGGTTCCCCTGGTAAAGTCGCATTTCAGAGGCTAAATATGACGTTATTGGGGTCGCTTTAATCTGTGAACCAGGGCTCTACAGTGCAACCATTTGAGTCGCTGAAAATTACTGTGCGCGACTATGAAAAAATATTTAGGAGCACTATGTGCGAGTGACCTGATCAGCATATTTGTGTTTGCGTTGAGGGGAGCGTCAAAGGTTTCTACGTGTTTTTGCAACATTGAGTAATGTATCACAGTATCACAATGTATCTCAAGAATCCTTTCATAAACAAAGTGTAGAGAGTGTAAATAAGAAATTCATTATGCAGTGTAGAGAGCTTAATCGATTATAATGGCACTTTGTGAGTTTGCGATGATGAATGACAGTTTTTAATGATTTTTAGTGAGTTTCTAAATGAGATATTGATTCAATACAACAGTTAAACGAGAAGTTAATATTAAGTGACTTACATTGTCTGACTATAACACTATTGCCTGATTTTGCTCTATTTCGTTGTCAAAAATAGTCTGAAGCAAGTAACTGAGCTGCTGCGTATCTCCATTCAAACACAGCGGTGTTTCGTTTAAGAATGAATGTGCATTTTCAAACAAATCAGTGAGTCAATAATTCAGTTTCCCGTTCATAAAGACACTCACTTGCTTTGTTCCTGAATGAATCAGCTGTTCGAACGAATCAAATGAATGATATGATTCAGTAATTCAGTCAGTGACTTGCCACCACCTACTGGCAGATTTAGTTTTTATTTTTAAAGTATCCTTTCAGTTATTTAAATCGTTTAATATTTCTGTATTCAAAATTGAATATTTAAACCATTAATCTCAACATGAGTTTATGAATTTGATTGCACTCATGCCACCTCTGAGCCTCATTAAACATGAAAATGCAAGCCACTTTTGTGTTCTTCTGTGCCACCTCTGTAGTATAAATGAATTTTGCTAATACTAGGGGTGTAACGGTAAACAGATGTTATGGTTCGGTACGTATCTCGGTTCGAGGGTCACGGTTCGATACGATTTCGGTACAACAGAAAAAAAACAAATCTACTATGCTAGGTTTCTTTTCATTTATTTTAAACAGACAGTAGTACAACTTACAATTTTTTTCCACCTACATGTAAAAATAATAAATATTATTTTAAATGAATGTCATATATAGGCTATAAAATCTGCAGTACATATATACATACAAGGAATAAACACTTGAAATATATTTAATTTAGTTAACTGATAGACAAGGGGGAAAACTGTGCAACACATAACGTAGCCTATCTTTGCTGAGTTTCAGTCTCAGAAAGGAAACTCAAATGGCAGAAAGCGACATTCTATTTGTTTTTTGTTTAAGTTGATTTTGCTGGTATTAGGAAAGTTGAAGTAATCGCGCCGGCACACACAAACACAAAATATATCAGTTCCAGGCATTGCTAACTTGACAGTGTAGTTGGTACTTTATCAAAATAAAGTACAGTGAACCAAACATCAGCGCACCGCCTCACCGTGTCACCGTTAGAACTCGACTGAAGTACAAAGTCTATAATTTACATAATAAATAATAGTTTAGCATTTGGATGCATCGCAAATATGGAAATATTATGGAATATTTGGATCTGTGCCGAATAAAAGGTAGGATACAAGAGCACAAAGCTCCATTTTGCAGACAGTTGAGAGCACAAGCCTTTAAAGTAACGTTATACTTCTTTGTATAGGCCTCATGCACGAACCAAGATGCCCGTACCGCGACTGTTCGGTACGAATACATATATGGTTACACCCATAGCTAATACTGATTTCATTTGATTGACTGCATTATTGCAGGCTCGTACATTAGGTCATATGAGATCAAATGACTACTGGACAACAAAAATATTTGTTGACTTTTTTTGCTGTCGATAATGTCGAGTAAATACTGGACAAGATCGCTGAGAGGAAGATCACATGCAACAGTGATCGTGAGTAAGATTCACATCTATAACTAGGAGGGCAAAAAAAAAAATGTAGTTAAAATAATCGTTCGTTAATTGTAATCGAGGTACACCGTTCACTTAATCCAGATTTTTATTTTATCATCCAGCCCTACCTGCGCATCAGTTGACTCGCATTCACAAGTGTACCACAACGCATAAGGTTAAATAATGACAGAATTTTCATTTTTGGGTGAACTGTCCCTTTAAGAACGAACTAAAAACTTTTTGACAAGAAAAGTATATAGAAAGTCGTATTTCACCATAGCAGTACTGTACAGGCACACTCCTAAAAAGGCAGACTGTTTGCGTTTCTACACACCAGTGTAAACACAGGATTTTTCTATTGCACTGTTTCCCAACAAAGTAAAACAGGTAAATAAGAAAATGGAGAGAAGGAGAGAGAGTCTTTCCTTCGTCTCTCCATCTCTCCGTTCTCTTATTCACTGCCGTTTCGTTATTAAATAAAATGTAAAGCTGCATATCATTTCTATTCGCAGCCTCGCTGCTAATTGGCCCAGATTAGGTGACACACATTTATTAGTCCCTGCTCACGTGATCTCTTGTTCATTACATGGGCTTCGAGCAGGTGACTGACTGTCCGTTGCATTCTTCATCTTGATTTAGCCTCACCATAAAATGGAGAATATACACTGCCTTTCTCTGACAGACCTCATCAATTTAAGGTAGGGCAGGATTGATGCTCACTCATTACACCCTGTTGGGGACCTGTTGATGTATGGCTGACTGACTGCAGATCATTGGCCCGCATTTCTGTGATTTTAAGACCACCCTCTCACAGCATTTGGTGTCTTTGATATACTGATCCTAGATCTGTCGCTTTTGTGTTTGTGAAATGGCTGTGATAAATCACATGCCTGTTGCATGGTTTTAAGGGTCATAAAGGCTGTAGGTATAATCCTGGTAAGGGTCACAATTCTTTGTGACTTACAGTGTATCCAAGGTTGTAGTTTAACAGTATGTGTAGTTGTCAAATGGATTTGGTTTGGACTAAAAATAAAGATAAAAGCTGCTGAATAGCTGATAAATATATTCGCATTAAGTATGTCTGGCATATTGCATGTCACAGCGCAGTGCAGTAAAATTATAGTTATTCACTTGCCAAAATACTTTCTAGTCATTTTTATGGCTTTTAAGCCATTTTTGCTTTTTAAATTACTATACATATAAAGCAATTTTAGATGAATGAACCTCTCACTCGCTTCTCCTGTTTTCTAGCTCTTTTTTTCCTCATTCACTCGCTCACACACATACACATAGGCTAAATTATTCTGCGAAGGGAAAAAGTGACGCCCAGATTCGACGTGCCAGTCTTTCTTTCAAGCAGCAAATAACCCGGACTAGTTTTATATATTCATTTATTTATTTATTTATTTATTTTTAGACTAATGTAGTGACATATAGCACAAAATCCTCCACAAACCACACCAGGAAATGAGTTTGAGCTTTAGTCTGGTTACACAATCCTTGTATAATGTAGACTGAAATAACCGTTGTTCCTGACGACAGGATTTTAAAGACGCTCTGGATACAAGACGAGGAACATATTGAGAATTTAATGATCCCTAGTCGAAACAAAATACATTTGTTTTTGGACCTGTATCACAGTAATATTTAGGAATAATTATGCTTTTATCCTAAGCATATATTTTTTACAATTTTATTTCTAGAATTTCCTGGCATGAATCGCTCATTTGTAAGTTGCATATCACAGTAATATTTAGGAATAATTATGCTTTTATCCAAAGCATTTTATTATTAATTTTATTTTATTTCTGGAATGCTTTGGCATGCATCGCTCATTTTAATTTAATTTAATTTAATTTAATTGTTTTTTCATTTTTATTTCTAGAATGTTCTACCATGAATCGCTCATTTGTAGTTTAATAGTTGCATATCACAGTCAAATTAAGGAATAATTATGCTTTTATCCAAGGCATTTTTATTTTATTTTATTTTATTTTATTTCTAGAATGTTCTGCCATGAATCGCTAATTTTTAAGTTGCATATTACAGTAATATTTAGGAATAATTATGCTTTTATCCAAAGCATTTTATTATTTTTTATTTTATTATTATTTTATTTTATTTCTAGAATGCTTTGGCATGTGTCACTCATTTTAATTTAATTTAATTTAATTTAATTTAATTGTTTTTTCATTTTTATTTCTAGAATGTTCTACCATGAATCGCTCATTTGTAGTTTAATAGTTGCATATCACAGTCAAATTAAGGAATAATTATGCTTTTATCCAAGGCATTTTTATTTTATTTTATTTTATTTTATTTCTAGAATGTTCTGCCATGAATCGCTAATTTTTAAGTTGCATATTACAGTAATATTTAGGAATAATTATGCTTTTATCCAAAGCATTTTATTATTTTTTATTTTATTATTATTTTATTTTATTTCTAGAATGCTTTGGCATGTGTCACTCATTTTAATTTAATTTAATTTAATTTAATTTAATTGTTTTTTCATTTTTATTTCTAGAATGTTCTGCCATGAATCGAATTTTTATTTTATTTTATTTTATTTTATTTTATTTTTATTTCTAGAATGTTCTGCCATAAATCGCTCATTTGTAAGTTGCCTTGCATTAGAGTGAATTATTAAGTATAAAATATAAATGTATTTGCTTCCTGTCTGGACCACTCTTACCATGTTTACTGAACAGGAATAACGTTTAACGTACCAGCTTGGCTACATGGTGTTTACAAGCATCCTGTGCTCACAAGCGACTTGTTCCTCTGTGTTTTGTGGTTGCAATATAATTAGCAATTTGAGCAGTAGAAGCTTGTAGCTAATTCATAGGACTCTCCACCCTGTTTTTGCCTTTCATCTCCTCTGTCCTCGTTTGAGCCTTAAAGGAAGACCTTAGCATGTCATTTAATACATTTGAGCCTGACCCCTCCCCCGCGTCCTGTACCCAGCGTCCCATTGTCCTGTCTGGACCCAGACCATCTGTTGCACAAGCTCTTGTATCTGCAGTATGACTCGCTGCCTGTTATGAGAGAGTAGATGAAGACATGAAATTCGCTGTGTCCACATTTATAATCAGGCAGTGCAGTATTAATGATATGCGTGATCTTTTCCTATTGGCCAGTCTTTTGGCTTTGACCTCTCATTGGCTGACACCTGTCATGGACTCCTGTTGGTAAATAATTAAAGGAGCTCCACCTTGTCTCAACACGTACACTACTAATGTCAGACAGACAGAGATAGGAAAAGAGAAGAGTGTGGAATGAGGATACTGTTGCAGGAAACTGGATTTAACTGGATTTTCTTTTTTGTATTATTATTGTTAAAAAAAATAATGTAAATGACGTAATATAATATAAAACAGTATAAATAATATGAAAATTCTATAACATTTTCTAGTAGAAAATAAAAAAGTATTAAAAATACAAAATTTTGTATAAAAATTATTTATATTCCAAATAAATTATATAACATTTTGTAGTATTAAATAAATATATTACAAATAAACAAATATAGATATATTTATTATTCTAATATATATTTATCTTATATATATCAATAATATATCTATTACTGTTTATTATTATTCTATAATTTTATATATAAAATAAATTATGTAACTTTTTAGTGTTAAATAAATGTATTAAAAATAAATCAGTATATATTTATAAAATAATTTAGATTTTAATCTTGCAGGTTCTATATAATAATAATAATAATAATAATATATTTTAATCTTTGAAAGCAATGTACACTCTTTTTGATTAAAGCATAAATATAAATAAATATTACTGCAATACAGGTCCTCCACATAAAATATATAATATTTATGTAAATTATTCTGTAATTCTATGTCCAAAATAAATTATTTAAATAAATTATATATTATAACATTTTCTAGTATTAAATAAATACATATATTAAAAATAAATGTGTATATACAGAATATTTATAAAAATAATATAAATTATATATATATATATATATATATATAATAAACAAATGTATTAAAAATAAGTTTATATATATTTATAAATAATAATAATGTACACTCTTTTGGATAAAAGCATAAATATAAATAAATATTACTACAATACAGGTCCTCTACATAAAAAATATAATATATTATTAGAATATTATGTAAATTATTATATAATTCTTTATCAAATATTAAAATAAGTTTTATAAATAAATTATAAATTATAACTTTTTTGGAGTATTAAATATATATATATATATATATATATATGTATATATATATATATATAATTTTTTTTTGTTAATTTACAGTATTTATAGTATATTTATATAAATTCTATATAAAATAAATTGTATAACATTTGTAGTATTAAATATAAAAATGCATTAAAAATAAATCACTATATATTTTTATATAATAATAATAACAATAATAAGATATTTTATATATTTTATATATATATATATATATATATATATTTTTTTTCCCATTTGGTTAGTGTTTTACCTGCAGACATGCCTTGAATGCAAAATAAAATTTTCTGCATTATATGCCCTGTTCATCTTTCAATGCATGGTTGCACGAACATGCACACGCCATATAAACTCGGGCCCCTCCATGTAAGTATATAGTTTTTATAGGAGATTTTTATTGATCCAAATGACATTTGTTAGGACGTACACACAGAGCCGCAGGCAAACGTACAGTACATCATGTGCGAGATGCACACGGCCTGAAATGTACTGCGCAAGTGGACTTGGATGTGTGTGAACGATAGCTGGCGAGAGCATAGGAAATTAGCAAGCACAACATGAATCGTCAGCATGTGGGTTTGTTTTGTTTGTTCCATCTGGTTTTTAGTGTCATGTGACTCTCTAATGACTGGTCTTTAGTGTTTGTTGAATATAGCAGCAAAAGTAACAGTATGAGCTTTGCCGCTGAGACCGTTTGCTGGGTAAAAACCCATTAAATGACTAAATGGCCATCACTCTCTGAGTGAAGTTCACATTGAGCTTTAGTTGATGTGCATGTGACTCCTCTACGGACCTGAACTGCTCTTACCCAGAGTGCCTACACTTGCCAATTTTCACCGCCGCGTGTAAGGGATGGTGGTAATTGACCTACGAGGTTACTTTCATGTAGTTTTCTCTTTTATCTTTGTCCCATCCAGCCACTGTCACTGTCATCTGCCCTAGTTGTCTGTACGTATTCAGCATCCAAATTAATCATCAGCTCGCAGCCTATCGATCTGGAGTTTATTGGCAGAGAACATGGTTTCTGATTTGCTCGACGGGTTTATAGCTGGCACTGTTCAACAGATGCATCTGCTAATTGACTCTCTCTTTCTATGGTTTGTTTTCATGCTAGCTCGGGTCACTGGGCCCGTGGGTGCCGGCTCACTGCCCAGCTTGTCAACACACAGCATACCAAAATACCACAACACACCATCCTCATGGACACTGTGTGTTTGCTGCTTTTTGTATTAATATGTGTTTGAAGTATCTTGTTTACTTTTCCATTTCCATGCATTCTTAATTCTGTGGTCTGGAAAAGAAAATGAATATGGAAAATACATGAACTAATACAATTTAAAATATTAAATAAAAAATCATATTAATAAAATACAATTTTAAAATTGGTTAGTTTAAGTTTTATTAGACAAAAAAATAATACAGCTGCATTACACTTCTTTGTCAAGGAAAACACGAAAAAGTAAGAAGACTTAATTTCCATTGTGGTCCTTGATATTAGAATTAATGCACATTTATTTTTTTTTTAAATTAAATGATTATTTTTATGTGAATTAAACAAAAATACAGTATTAAAAGTTAAAGTTGTGAAGCTACAAAGTTCAGATAAGTGCAAAAAAAATGTAATTACATGTAATTACAACTACTTCATCTGTCTATATTGGATATTTAGTTGTGAATTAAATACTAATTTTCTCTATTTTCACATTTAAATTGCCTTGTCTTAAAATGAAAATACTAATAGTTTAATAACAATGTTAAATATAATCTTCAGCAGATAAAAAATAATACTTATTTTTATTACGCTGATGCCCAAATTCAGTTGTAGCATTGAAATTCATTATATATATATATATATATATGTTTATTTATGTATTTTTTATTTAGAATTTTTATATTTATGTTTTACTATTAATATTTGAAGACCTCAAAAGTGTAGCAAAAATCCAAAACTTTTTGATTTGTGTAGAATAAAAACAAAAACAAACATTTATTACACAAAATATAAAATACATAGCATATTTTGTAGCATCTCCCCACTCTGTCTCTCTCTCCCTCCTGATTATTATTATTATTATTTTTTTTTTTATTAAACTGTGTTTTACTTGCACACATGCCTTGAATACAAAATCCAGTTTTCTGGATTATAAGCCATGCTACACACATGCCTAAATTTAGTTGTAGTGTTTATAACACTGATTTTAATATTAGTAACTTTTAATTTATTTAGAATTTTAAGTTAAATGTGTTGAATATTAGTATATACATTTAACATATTTTTATTACACAATATTAAAATCTTAAATAAATAAATAAATAAATAAATAAATTGATCATCTCTCCACTTGAAATGGCTGTTAAATATTGATGAATTTGATTATTACTGTGATGGGTTAAATTTTCAGTTAGATTTAAGATGTATGTATAATAATAATGTTAATAATGTAATCTAAAATAATATATATATATAATGTTATTATTTTTTAAACATACATTTAAAAATATTTATATAAAATAACAATGTTATAAAATATTTGTAAATAAACTGAAAAACTGAAAATTATATTTTTTGGATCATTTCCCCATTTTTTTTCCTCTCTCTTTCTCCTAATCTCCCCCCCCCCACACTTGGTTAGTGCTTTACCTACACACATGCCTTGAATGCAAAATTCAGTTTTCTGCATTATACGCCAAGCTCATCTTTAAAAGCATGGTTACACATACATGCATACACCATATAAACTTCAATAACGTCCATATCCATAAGTATACAGTTTTTATAGAAAATCTATATAGAATTTTATAGAAGGTCTTTCTTCCTCCTGATTTTTTTTTTTAACTTGATTAAACTGTTTTACTTGCACACATGCCTTGAATGCAAAATCCAGTTTTCTGCATTATATGCCATGCTCATCGTATAAGCATGGCTACACATATGTATATACCATATAAACTCGGTTCCATCCATAAGTATATAGTTTTTATACAAGCTCTAAACAGAATTTAAAAAAAAGATCTTTTTCCTTTTGATTTTTTTTTACTTGATTAAACAGTTTTACTTGCACACATGCTTTGAATGCAAAATCCAGTTTTATGCGTTATACGTCATGCTCAACTTGAAATGCATGGTTACACACATGGCTAAATGCAGTTGTAGCGTTTAAAATAGTTGATTTTATTTTTGTGATTTTAATTCATTTGTACGTTTGGTGCACCTATATATATTTTACTTTTTTTATTACACATATTAGTGTCTAAAATAAATATATATATATATATATATATATATATATTGGATCATCTCGCCTACCCCTTGTTTTAAATGACTTAAATGTTGGTGCATTTGATTATAACACTGATGGTTTAAATGTTCAGTCAGATTTAAGAAATACATCCTTTTAATCTGTTGCCATACTGGGACTCTGTTATAGAATAGTGCTTAAAACTACTTAAATCTGTCCTCTCAGAAGGATCAGGTCTGTTATCTTATTGAAAGAAAGAAAACTGGCAGATTTGAAAGCACACACATATATTCAGATGAGAGGAATGACACATTGTTTGGTCACTGTGGATTTAGATTTAGAGACATAATTAAGATGTTTCAGGCAGATTATTAAAATCGCTCTTTAGGGAGAATGTGCCTTCAAAAGGACTCGATTTAATTCCCCAAACACGGAGTGTTTTCCTTTCCGATGTGAGGAAATGAATAAGAGGAAAGGGGTCAGAGGAATACGGAGATATTAATTTTGCACAGATGTGCGTGGGGTCGTGAAGGGCGCTATGTTTTATTATAACTTCCCTGGATTATGATGGAACGGCAGAAGCTGCTGTACCGGAGGACTTAAGTCCAAGCAGGGTCCAGATAATTGATTCCAATCTGAGATTTATGTTTCGGCGAATGTCCGGAAAAATGAGTTCTGTTCGTGGATATGATGTCTAGCCTTCAGATCAGTGTCAGAGGTAGATATCTTTCATCCCATCCTGGAGGAGTTCAGACCTCGGCGTTGTCGCAAAATACCGCATCCCGAAGCACGGACGCAGGCTGATGAGTTTTTCCCTGTGGATCGCTGCCAGTCGAAGCTGCCAGGAACACTCATCTCCACAAGCTGGCTGGACCTTAAAGGCCTTGCATCAGGGAAAATAACAGCATCTGGGGAATTTTCTGCCTAGAAGAGGATGGGGGTGGCTGGCTTTTGATATTTATGATTGAAGGGCGCTATAATGAGAGAGCATGGATTTGATAGGTGATATAATTGTTCTGCCACTCAGGATCAGTAGACAGCATGCTCATATGTGCTTCATGAGCGGTGTGGGTTACTGACAGATACAGACTGCTCACGCCTGATAATACAGTGGTCTGATCCAGTCAAACTGACATGTTTCACATGTGGTGGTTAAAGAGGTTTTGTAGTTTTGCACACTGTTTTTTTTTCCTGTCGTTTCTAATCTGTCATATGACACTAATTTGTCCCAAGGGTGCTGTTTCGGAGTGGATAAAGCTTAGTACGTGTAATCAAATGGTGGTTGGTTTGATTCCCACAAGTTGTAAGCCATAAGCTTTCACCGTTTTGCCCTTGAGCAAGACACTTAACCTCAAGTTGCTTCAAGGGAAATTATTCCCACAGCTGCCTATTTAGAGAGTTACCTACAAGTGTAAAACTCACTGCAACGATGCTAGAATGTCCTAGGGTGAGGAGATATATATTTTAATTTAGATATATATACATTATATATAATATTAGTATTTTAAAGATGAATTTTAAGACATGATTTACTAGGTGTATATGAGTTTCTTCTTTCAGACTAATATAATAGGAGTTATATTATTATATTAAATATCCTGGCTCCTTCAAGCTTTATAATGGCAGTGAATGGGTGTTGAGATTTTAAAGTCCAATAAAGTGCATCCATCCATCATAAAAATTACTCCACATGGCTCTGGAGGGTTAATAAAGGCCTTCTGAGGTGAAGTGATGCATTTGTATAAGAAAAATGTCCATATTTACAATTTTATAAACCATAATCTCTAGCTTCCGCTAATTGTCATACATGTGTACAGTGGTTTTCCAGCAGATGACGTAGGTCGAAGGTAAACACGGAAGCACAGAGCAGAGAGCAAAACAAAACATCGGTCATGAATTAGGAGTACAAAAGGAGGATTTGCAAAAAAATGTTAAAAAATTGTTGGAGGATTTTGATATAAACCAAGAGGAGACTGGTTTTCATGAGACTAGCATATTGTCATTGGAGATTACGCTACGTCTACGTCCTACATCATCCACTGGAACGCCACTCTGTCATGAGTGTGTACAACAGTTAGCGGAAGCTAGACATTACCGTTTATGAAGGTTTAAATATTTTTCTTACATAAATGCATCGATTTGGTTCAGAAGACTTTTATTAATCCCCCAGAGCCTTGTGGAGTACTTTTTATGATGGATAGATGCACTTTATTGGACTTCAAAATCTCCACACCCATTCATTGCCATTATAAAACTCGGAAGAACCAGGACATTTTTTAATATGACTCTGGTTGCATTTGTCTGAAAAAAGAAACTCCTAGGATGGCTTGAGGGTGGGTAAATCATGGGATAATTTTCTCATTTTTTAAAATTTCAATAATTTTTGGGTGAACTATCTCTTTCAGTTTACAAAAGTGATTTTATACACAGAAGGCTTATTAGATGCAAGTAAAGCATCTTCTTTAATGGTTCGAATAACTTGTGTGAAAATAAAAATTGAAAATATGGGTGAAATAATGTTCTGTTACCATTCAGTGTAACAGATATATTTATGTAGAAATTAAACCACATACTTATTTTGTACATATTAAAATATATATAAAACTAGAAGTAATCATACTTTGATTTTATTTTATTTGAAATGATTAAAAAAATCTTGCTTGGGGTAAAGGGTAAAACCTAGTGGATTGAATGTTAGTGGCAAAGACTGGTAAAGATTTAAAACTATTATTTATTTATTTAATTTTATTTAACAATATTTTATATTTTTTTACTCAGTGGTGGTTATATTTAGGGGTGGCCCTTCATGCTTGCGTTTTTGTCTGACAAAAAATCTGTTGTTTTTGTCATATGCAAATTGCCACCTTTTAAAATATTCACATTTATCTGTACAGTCGGGTTATCAGAAGTCATTTTTTAAATTAAGCTAAACTTCACATGTGAACCATCTTTTTTTAAAATTTGCTTCTTTTTTTGTTGTTTTTCCCCATTTAATAATTTAAATTGAACTAAGAATTAGTTAAGCTAAGAGTAATAGAGTAATAAGTTTTTATTTTTGTCTTTTTAATCTCAAACTCTTTGCAATGGTAAATTTGCTGCTTGTTGTAGCACCACTGACAAGTGTATTGTAAGATGCTTTGCATAATAGTTCTGTACATAACTCCTTACTTTAAAAGCTGTTAATGTTGATTAATATCACTGTCATCTTCAAATGCATCTCTGAAGCACTTTACTTTGTCCCCCTTCACATTTCTCTTTTTACTCCATGTTCGACATTGGGCAGAAGGCCCAGTGGTGTTAATGTAGATCCCGCCCTTGGTTCTGACCCACATTAACCCACCTGCATAGGTTCAGATTGGGTGGTGTGCTGAGTATGCAAAATCTCCTTTCTCTTACTTGCTGAAACACTGAAAGAATCAAAGCATCACTCCACAAGGGACAGAAGCGTTTACACAGCAGTTAGCCACCTGTTTCTAATATCTCTCTATTATATGTACTTTAGCGAAGAACTGCGCTTTGAGGAATGCTGGCAAGACACCAGAGCGTATTTATCCATCTCAATTTTCCTGCATATTATTCCTCCCACCCCAGCTGTTTACAGATCCAAGGCACACGCATGCAGTATTAAAGTCGTGAGGGAGGAATTTTGCCATGCTTCCTTGCAGCTTTTCCTGGCAGGAGATATTAACTCATGCCAATCATAGTGGCTCATGCTTTTGCCGTTTGGCTCTAGAGATCTGTTACACAAGCCAAGCTTTTAGGCAGCATTCTGGTCAGTTTTTCTAAGAACTACTATTTATTTATTGGTTTATTACACATTTTGGCTCATTTCGTGATAGCCTTCATCAGGTCACACTCTTTCTAATAGTGCTTTTGGCTTAGCTTAAATGCTAATGTGATGCAGATGCAGATACAAGCATCCTTGCTTAGCCTGTCTCTATTCTCTAACATGACATCTTTCACTACTGTTTTCTTCTGATTTGAACCTCCATGTCAAAGGCTGTGCTGTTATGATGTAAACATTCCTTGAACATCCAGAGAGTTCTTACATGTCAGGCGAAGGCTATGGTTAGCTTGTCCCCTGATGGCCGTCCTGCTGTGTGTCAGTGTTTCTGTGTGACAGGACGTTGCCTAGGAGAGGTGGGAACAGCTGGGTAGCAAGATTCAGGTGGACGGCTCTTAATACAACTCCACCAGCGTAAATGAGGCTAGAGAACAGAAGGGGGAAAGACTTAAACATAAACAGCAAAGCAGTAAGTTGAGCTAATGAGACTGCGCTTTGAGAGGCATTGACACACTTCGTTTGTTTCTTCCTTTATTAGTTTTCTCTTCCTTTCAGTCTGTTTCTTAGCGTTCTCAAAAATGTATTTAAATAGTGATGTACTGACATTTTGGCAACTGAAAATATCAGTGATGTTTAATTAGCGCTTCTCGGTTGCCACGTTTTGACTGTCATTGTCTGTTTCTTGGATAAGTTACAAGAGTTAAACATGTCAGCAGTGTGGATGCGAGAGCTGGGTTGACAATAAAACTTTCTTGTTTTTAATCTTCATTTTGATGAACCAAGATACAGCAGAAGTCAAAAGTTTACATACACCTTGCAGAATCTGCAAAATGTAATTATTTTATCAAAATGCATGTCATTTTTTATTTTGTACTGACCTGAATAAGATATTTCACATGAAAGACATTTTCATATAGTCCACAAGAGAAAATAATGGTTGAATGGAATGACCCCATACAAAAGTTTTCATACACTTGATTCTTAATACTGTGTTTTTACCTGAATGATCCACAGCACTGTTTTGATTAGTAATAGTTGTTCATGAATCTCTTGTTTGTCCTTAACAGTTAAACTGCCTGCTGTGATTCAGAAAGAATCTTTTAAGTCACACAAATTCTTTGGTTTTTCAGCATTTCTGTGTATTTGAACCCTTTCCAATGACTATGATTTTAAGATCCATCTTTTCACACTGAGGACAACTGAAGGACTCATATGCAACTATTATAGAAGGTTCAAATGCTCACTGACGCTCCAGAAGGAAAAACATTGCATTGCAAGCAGGGCAGTGAAAACTTGAATTTGAAGATCCGGGTTAATTTAACTTATTTTGTCTTCTGGGAAACATGCAAGTATTTCTGTAGCTTCTGAAGGGCAGTACTAAATAAAAAAAAAAAAAAGATATTTAGGCAAAATAAGAAAAATGTGCACATCTTCATTTTGTTCAAAAGTTTTCACCCCCCCACTCTTAATGCATTTTGTTTCCTTCTGGTGCATCAGTCAGCTGTGGATCATTCAGGTAACAACACAGTATTAAGAATCAAGTGTATGTAAACGTTTGAACGAGGTCATTTTTTTAATAAATTCAACTATTATTTTTTTTCTTGTGGGCTATATGTAAACATCTTTTATGTGAAATATCTTATTCAGGCCAGTACTAAATAAAAAATAACATGCATTTTGTATGATCTCTTTTATTTTGGTAAAATAATTAACATTTTGCAGATTCTGCAAGGTGTATGTAAACTTTTGACATCAACTGTATTATACTCTATGCTGGTTTTAGCTAATGCGTGAGCAAACCTTAAATATACATTTTTTTAATTACATCCACAAGGTTTAGTTTACCCAAAAATGAAAATCAAACCTGTAAGACCTTTGTTCATCTACGAACACAAATTAAGATATTTCTGATGAAATCCAGGAGCTTTCTGACCTGCATAGACAGCAACGGGACACGTTCAAGGCCTAGAAAGGTAGTAAGGACATCGTTAAAATAGTCCGTGTGACATCAGTGATTCAACCGTAATGTTATGAAGCTATGAGAATACAACTTTATTCAACAATTTCTTCTCTTCCTTATCAGTCTTCGACAAGTTTACTAAAGTACTACAACGTATCTCTTAAAGAAAAAGAAAAATTGAGGATCTTGCACACTTTTTCAGTCCAAATGTGACATGAATGCAAGTAGAAATACATTTTCCAAGATATGTTTTTGAAAGCTATTTTATAGCTTAGATCAAATTTGATTTGCATATCAGCTTCTCTAGAAGAGTCTTTTATGGATGGCCACTGCTCTCTTACTCTCAGTCTTTGTTGCTTTCTTGGCCCTTCTGTTCTGCCTCTCAACCTCAAGGCCAACAGGAACATTAAAATGGGGGTTTGATGGATGAGACAGTAGGAGAATGGAGAGAGAGATGGATATGAGGAGGATCACAAGCTCCTCTCACAAAGAACATTGGAGGATGAATCAAATGGAAAGAAGGGGGAGTGTGATGGACTGCTGATTAGAAAGAAGAATTAATGAGAGAGAATGGCAGGAGTTTTGTAAGTGTGTGTGTGTGTGTGTGTGTGTGTGTTATTCTAGCATTCAATACCACTAGATGGATTGTAGCAGAACTGAACATAACATACACACGTTTTTAAATGCCTCAGCCTGATGTCTCTTATAACAAAAAGTACTGTATATTAGCTAACAGTTAATGAAGTTCCAAACATAGGTTTGGGAGGAGCCTACATAAGCAGCTCTCAGTGCACCGTCCCAGCGTCAACTCTTCCGGCATCTCTCCACCTCCCCATCTCCTCCTCGAATTCTGTTATTCTCCCTCTAGATAGTACCACAATAGGGGGGTTTGAACTCGGCGCTCTAGCCGAGCCTCGGTTTCAAGCCTCCACTGAGCACAGCAAGCCAAGTTCATTTACCAATAACCATCAGGACTGGATGGGCAGGTGAACTTGTGAATAGCACAGACTCAGTGAGTCTCATTCGCTAATAAATATGTACAAGTTGCAAGCTTTTTAAATACAATTTTAACCAGTTTATGTTGTACAAAGTTCTGAGACTTTTACAGCACAGAAGGGTGCGATGCATTGTGTACTTCAAATGCATCTAGACTACTTCATGCTGTTCTCTCACTGTATTCAGCGTTCTGCTGGCCAAGAGGATCGTTGATGTTAAAGTAGATCTTGCCCTTGGTTCTGACCCGCATTAACCCACCCGCATGGGGCTGAAGTAGGAGACGTGCTGAGTAAGCATAACCTTCTCTTTCCTTCTTAGTCAAAACTTGAGAATAAAACAGTGCCACTCCACAAGAGAGGGAATGGTTGCACAGCAGTAAACCACCTTTATATATTGCAGGGGTGTCAAACTCACGGCCTGTAGTAGTTCAGTCAGTAGTAGTTCCTGATTCACAACACACATGCACACAGACACACAGTGTGTGTGTTATACATTAATGTTTAAATGTTTGGTGTCAGGATTTTCTTTGAAAGAAGCTAATACTTCTATTCAGCAAGAGCACATTAAATTAATCACAAGTGACCGTAAATACATTTATAATGTTTTCCACAAAATTATATTAAGCAGCAACTGTTTTCAACATTGATTATAATAAGAAAATGTTTCTTGAGCAGCGAATCAGCATATTAGAATGTTTTCTGAAGGATCATGTGTAACTGAAGACTGCAGTAATGATGCTATAATTCAGTTTTTCCACTACAGAAATAAATCAAGAGTTAACATCCCCCTTTCAGAATCATTAAAAATGTTAATTATTTTACCAAAATAAGAGGGATCATACAAAATGCATGTTATTGTTTATTTAGTACTGTCCTGAATAAGATATTTTACATAAAAGATGTTTACATAGACCACAAGAGAAAATAATAGTTGCATTTACAAAAATGACCCCGTTCTGAAGTTGATTCTTAATACAGTGTTCTTACCTGAACACTGTTTTTTTGTTTTGTTTAGTGATAGTTGTTCTTGAGTCCCTTGTTTGTCCTGAACAGTTAAACTGCCTGCTGTTCTTCAGAAAATCCTTCAGGTCCCACAAATTCTTTGGTTTTCCAGCATTTTTGTGTATTTCAACCCTTTCCAGCAATGACTGTATGGTTCTGAGATTCATCTTTATACACTGAGGACAACTGAGGGACTCATATGCAACTATTACAGAAGGTTCAAACACTCACTGATGCTCCAGAAGGAAAAACCATGAATTAAGAGCCGGGGGGTGAAAACTTTCGAACAGAATGGAGATGTGTGCATTTTTCTTATTTTGCCTAAATATCATATATATTTTTTTCATTTAGTACTGCCCTTCAGAGGCTACAGAAAATAGTTACATGTTTCCCAGAAGACAAAATAAGTTACATTTACCATGATCTTCAAATTCAAAAGTTTTCACCCCCGGCTCTTAATGCATAGTTTTTCCTTCTGGAGCATCAGTGAGCATTTGAACCTTCTGCAATAGTTGCATATGAGTCCCTCAGCTGTCCTCCATGTGAAAAGATGGATTTCAAAATCATACAGTCATTGCTGGAAAGGGTTCAAATACCCAAAAATGCTGAAAAAACACAAAATTTGTGGGACCTGAAAGATTTTCCGAAGAACAGCAGGCAGTTTAACTGTTCAGGACAAACAAGGGACTCAAGAACAACTATCACTAAACAAGACAAAAAAAAAACAGCTGTGGATCATTCAGGTAACAACACTGTATTAACAATTAAACATATGAAAAGGGTCATTTTTATATTTATATTATTTTCTTTTGTGGACTATAGGTAAACATCTTTTGTGTAAAATATCTTATTCAGGTCAATACTACATAAAAAAAAAATAACATCCTTTTTGTATGATCCCTCTTATTTTGGTAAAATAATTAACGTTTAATAATTCTGAAAGGGGGATGTAAACTTTTGACCTCAACTGTATATATATATGAGCAATAGCACATCTATCAATCAAAATCAAAAGTTTAGGGATGGTAACATTTATTCAATGTTTTATTCAAAAGTAATTTTTTCTCATTTTTAAATTTGATGTGTTTTATCATAACTTGAGAAATGTCTTTTAAATATGCATGACATTTAGCACTTGTGCATAGGAACACTTCTTTTTCCACTTTGAAGTTTTCATCGCTTAAGGCGATGATAGCAATAAAATAGGTGGAATAAATAATTGAATTTCTCTATTGTTTCATTAATGTTATAGTAATAGGCTTGTAATTTAAATTAGCCATTCTTTTTAGCCTAACTTTGCCTAACTTTGTTTTAAGCTGAAGCATTGTTCGATTTTAATTCATTTTAACTTTTAGTTTACATGCACATTTGTATATGCATAAGTAATCTACAGGCATCTTGTGGATGAAATGACTAAATTCTGTGTGTTTTACACCAATTTTTGTTATTAAATCAGCAAAATGTTTAAAGGACTTTATTATCTCCAGAAAAGCATGCATTCTGCATGTGCTTTCCACTGGTACACCAAGCCTTAACAAATATTCACCCCACATAAATAGCAGTTTTAGAGCTTGACACCCTGGGTCTAACACAGTGCGCATTTAGACCAATCATTTAAAAATAGCACAGATGAATAGCATGAGCTGTACGCCCCCATTACAATTTTCAAACCTGCATTTTTATATGTATGTGTGTGGTTGTAGATTTAACTGTCAAAATCTATTTCTGTATTCTATAGGTTTTTCTCACAGGCAGAGAGGGTGAGACACTAAAACATTATCTTTTCTCCGTAAAGAACATTCAGTGCTGCTCATTGAAATTGAAATCCTTGCGCTGCGCAGCCCAGGTCTGCTGATCCCCGAATACCGCTCTCATTGTCACATGGGCAGGCAAGAGTGGTGCATGCTGGGAAGAAAGGTGCAGCGGAGGGGTTAAGAGGCACTTTGAGCCACACGGCTGCCTGCGTGAAGAGCTCTGAGCTACAATAGAAATACTCACAGCAGGTGCACCCTCCAAACCAAAGGAGAACACGGAGGAAAGGAGAGGTTAGACGGAGCTTTTAAAACGACATACCACACAATTTGTCATTCCTCCTTCTTTTCTGGCTGGCTTTGATGAAGCGCTGGAGGATTTTTAGTTAATTAAACAGGATTAGGTATAACCTAGGGATCAGGCTGTTCAATTATCCTCCTGTTTTTTTTTCCTACAGCCTCGCTCATTTGCTCCCACTCGTTCCCTTTGTAGGAAAAGATGTGTTGGCTTTTAAGTAGAACTAATGATTCTGCTGCATTTCATCTTAAAGCCCAAAAGTGCTGCTCTGGACAGCAGGAAGCACAATGTCCTATGTGGTAATCAGCTTAACCCTGGTCACGCACTCCCTAACAATGCTCATTAACTTCAATTAAGTTACCACGTACAGAGGAGCAACTAATTAAAAGCTGCAATACTGCTAACTTAACTACATTTTTCAGTAGTGTGACAGCAGCGAAACAGTGTAGCTTTTCCAGCACTTTTTCCAACAGCTACTAGTAATTATGTGAAGCAAGAAATGTACATTCTACAAAAGCATTACTTTCTTTTACAGAACAGCAAAAATGATACTTTGAAGAATGTTTCAAATGTCTTATAGTGTTTCACAGAAGAAAGACAAATCGGTTTGGGATGTTCACCCAAATATGAAACCTCTGCCATTGTTTACTTACCCTCAAGTTGTTCGAAACCTGTATGTGTTTCTTTCTTCTGCTGAACACAGAAGATATTTTGAAGAACGTGGCTAACCAAACAATTGTGTGCCTCATTGACTTCCAAACTAGGGGTGTGCGATATATATTGTCTACTATAATATCGTGATTGTTTTTTAAACTATATGCAATTTGACATTATGGACATTATTTGGATTGCATGGTTAATGTACTACTGAATACATTGTTATGCTAATTTATGGTGTCTAAACCATGGAAAAAACGCGTGGAAGCTGCTAAATCATATAGACTTCTCTATATTAATGACTTAGTAAGCAGGTGCAATATTTAGACAAACTAAAGTTAATAGTTGGTAAAGATGCGTACAAGCAGTATTAAGATATTAGCCTAATATTTCACCTACCTGACTGGAACTGATAAGAACAAACACTAATGTTGTCAAGATTCTTGCCCTGGAAATCCTGGTTCAGTTTGGCCAGCCACAAATGCCTTTTGTTCCTCAGACAGTTTTTTGCACTCTTCTCCTTAATTTGTTATAACTTTTGGCAGTATATAGTACTCCAAAAAAAAATTCCCGGTCCGACCGATCGGTACAGCCCAAAACGTGACAATAATTGACCATTTTTAGCAGCAATAATCAGCTAAATGTGTGTGTTTTGTTTGGTTCTGTGGTATTGTTTAAGTTTGTTTACGTTATGTTTACAATTGATGACGCATCGTGGAAACACTCTATTAACTCAACTGCAAATGTGGACTGCAATATTAAATTAACAGTTCAATAAACAAGAAATAAATATTAATTGACTTACATTTTAGACACAATGTTTTTGCTCTATTTTGTCAACAAAAATAGTTCCAAACAAAGCCACACCAGAACTGTTTTGTCTCTGAGCAACACACAACGGTATTTCATTACTGAATCAATCAGCGGTTTGAACAAATCAGTTAAATGAATGACTCAATGACTCACTCATGCAGTGTTTTGCCGTCACCTACTGGCGATTTTAGGTTTATATTTAAGGTTTATATTCCCCTTTTCCCTCAATTTATTTCAAAGATCAGTATTCAACGTTTAAAGAAAAACATCAAAACATTAATTATGCATTTGTAACTGCATTCATGTCTTGCATTAAACAGTCTGTGTAAATGCATCTAAATTGCCACTTCAAATGCAGATTCTGTGCCTCTGCATTGCTAACACAAATGTGACCCTGGACCACAAAACCAGGCATAAGAGTCATTTTTTTTTATTTGAGGTTGTATAAATAAATAAGCTTTCCACTGATGTATGGTTTGTTAGAATAGGACAATATTTGGCAGAGATACATCTATTTGAATATCTCGAATCTGAGGATGCAAAAAAATCAAAATAGTGAGAAATCGCCTTTAAAGTTGTCCAGTGAAGTTCTTAGCAATGCATATTACTATTTAAAAAAGTTTTGATACATTTACAGTAGGAAATTTACAAAATATCTTCATGGAACATGATCTTTACTTAATATCCTAATGATTTTTGACATATAATTTTGACCCATACAATGCATTGTTGGCTATTGCTACAAACATACCAGTGCTACTTAAGACTTTTTTGTGGTCCAGGGTAAAAAAAAAATATTGATACTGATTTCATTTGATTGGTAACAGCCCTATAGTGTCTTACTGTTTGAATTTATCGATTTAAATGTAAGGATTTGACACAAAAGATGATGCATACATTTAATTAGGTTAGAAAAAAATGGTTTTATAAAGGTAAAAATGCTCGTAAAAATCTATTTAAACTTAAATTCATTTCTGTTACTCCTGCCACTGAACCATCAGAATATGAAGAATATCAAAAGCTTTGGGAGTCAGCTGTCCATGGCAGTCTTAAACCTGCCAAGGTACCAACATAATAACATGCTCAGCAAAATATTGTCTAATTATTGTTCAGAATCCATATTTTGTCCTTATTGCACACCACTATTCCATATTATGAAAAAATATACAATAATAGTCAATAATACAAAATATCCCCTTTTGTGTTCAGCAGAAGAAAGAAATTCTTACAAGTTTAGAACAACGGGTGGGGTGGGGGGCGTATAATTATGACAGAATTCTCATTTTTGGATGAACTACCCTTTTAAGAGAACTACAGGATAACAAGGTCAACCAAATTGCAGAAAGTGAAATTGATTTTGCAGGCTGAATTTAAAGATAAATTATTAACACTTGAGGGGCCTTGTGAAAATATCCTGGGGCTAGTAGCTCGAGAGACCTGGATTAGACTGATTGAATATTCCTGATGAACCTGAGATCAATTTTTATATTGATCATATGATCCCTGGGTCATTATCCCTGTTTGGTTTTTGCAGTGTGTTAGACTTTGAGACCAGGATTGGCTTTAGAATTGAACACATGAAAGATACAGTGGAGTGAGAGCAGAGGAAAAAGCAGAAAACAGTGCAGACACTACAACACACAGAGTCAAGAAGCTCTTGTTGGGCAGCTGTGCGACAGGCCGTGCCACTCCTCCCCATCAAGTTCCTGTTCTCCCTAAAAATAGCTTCCCTTTCTTTTCCTCTAAGCACTGTGTAGAGAATGACACACAACCCCCTTCACTTCAATTCACACACCTGTGTGTACGTCTATCTTTTCATCCCTCCATGTCTGTCTATCCATCTGCCAGTCAATAGTTTATGTATTGTTCTATCTTTCTATCTCTCTCTTTGATCTATCTGCTCTTTGATCTGTTTATTCTGTCTGTCTGTCTTTTTATTCATCTATTTGTCTGTCTATCTGCTATCTCACTTCTACATCCATCCATTCCTCCTTCTGTCAATCCATCCATCCATCCATCCACCCACGTTCCTGTCTGTCAATCCAGGAGTGCTTATTTTATGCCACTGCTCCTTTGTAATTATGCACTCTCAGCCTCTCTATAGGATGGAGTGGGCGAGAACAGTGCAGGGTGGAAGTGACTTCTAATATCATGCATTAGCAAAAGCATCCTCCTTTAATGGAATACAGCAGACATCGCTGTAGAATATATGAAACCTGTTTTCACACACTGTAATTCAGCTGTAAACCAGGCTTTGACATGCAAAGGCACGTATATCTAGATACTTCTAAAATTCCATTTGATTCCATTACATTTCCCCAATCAGATTACAGGACCAAAACTCACTGTTGTATAAACTGTGCTGCACTCTATAGTGAAATGTGACTCTTAATTTTGTATCACTAATACTTGATAGTGTGAAAGAACACTTCCCTCTTTCCCCTCCTCCCGTGTGTGTTACAAGCCACTGGTGTATTTAGTAATGGATTAAGCTGAAAGAATGGATGCTATAAAATGATTATCGGTCCCCTGATGTCCTGAACATAAATGGCTGTTAAGTCTCTCTCTTCAGGGGCTTATTGTACAAGCCTTGTTTATTGGTCTCTCATAGTCCAGTCATTACTTAATGAGTTCCTCATAGGCTTTATGCTTAATGAACAAGCCTGGTGTAATGTAGCTCTGTGCCGAACAGAAAGGAATAAGAAAACTCATTGGCTTGTCATGTCACTTTTAGGAGCAGATGGCTGATATGATGTTAATCAATGCTGGTGTGTTTGTGGGTTCGGTATTTGTAATTAGGAATTAGGAAATCAGCCTCTGAATTTCCGGTTATTTTTCTTGGACGAGAGAAAATGTGGGGTTGGAAATATTGACCCGGCCTTCCGCCTTAGAAAGTGGCTTGCATTAGCGTAGACGAAACAACAACTAAAACATGGCCCCTAAATGGATATTGATTAACTTTGCTGTAGAGGCCAGCGACTGCTCTTCAGCGGTTATAATATTGTGTGCTTCTTAGAAGAGCTGTTTTCATTAGAGTGCTTTCCCACTACAATACATCCAGTCATTTATGTGAACAGCTTTGTCATGCTGGAGATTTTCCATTAACTTCTATTGTTTACATACTAAGTTAATTATCATTTTATCAGCTGACTCTACCCCTAAAAGTGCCCTAACCAGGCAAATAAATAAATAAATAAATCTCATTGGTCCAAAATCTATCTCCGCATAGCTGTTAATTGAACATCGAATACAGCTGAAGTAAAAAATTTATTTTACCTTGTTTGTCCCTTGGAAAATCCTTCAGGTCCCACAAATTCTTTTGTTTTTCAGCATTTTTGTGCATTTAAACCTTTTCCAACGATTTTATGATTTTGAGATCAATCTTTTCACATTGAGGACAACTGAGGGACTCATATGCAACTATTACAGAAGGTTCAAACACTCACTGATGCTTTAGAAGGAAAAGCAATGCATTAAGAGCAGGGGGGTGAAAACTTTTTGAATTTGAAGATCAGGGTAAATTGAACTTATTTTATCTTCTGGGAAACATGTATCTTCTGTAGCTTCTGAAGGGCAGTACTAAATGAAAAAAAATACTATATTTAGGCAAAATATAAAAAAATGTACACATCTTCATTATGTTCAGAAGTTTTCACCCCCCGGCTCTTAATGCATCGTGTTTCCTTCTAAAGCATCAGTGAGCGTTTGAACCTTCTGTAATAATTGCATATGAGTCCCTCAGTGTGAAAAGATGGGACCTGAAGAATTTTTCTGAAGAACATCAGGCAGTTTAACTATTCAGGACAAACAAGGAACTCCTATCAAACAAGGAACTACTATCACTAAAAAAAACATCAAATGTATGTAAACTTTTGAATGGGGTCATTTTTATAAATTCAACAATTATTTTCTCTTACTAAATAAAAAAACAACATGCATTTTGTATGATCCCTCTTATTTTGGTCAAATAACCAACATTTTGCAGATTCTGCAAGATGTTTGTAAACTTTTAACTTCAACTGTATGTTGTTTTAGTGTGAACAGGCAAATTGCTTGAAACTAAAAACATCACTTTGCGCTTGGTTATGTATTAGATTTGAAGAAATTTCATTAAAACTTTCATTAATGCTTTTTAAAAATAATTATTCTCATACAGACCGTTTGTTTGTCCCTGTAATGCATATTCACCCTTATGTTGGCAAAACCTGGCCTACACACACAGTCCTGGAACGCTGTATTGTTAAAGGAAAGACTGAACTACAGACTGAAACTATTTAAGGTGCACACTGTTCCTACATTTAAATTAACCTTGGGAAATTGTCCTTTCTCTGCCGAATGATTTAGAGAGAATGAATATGCTTTCAGATCATTCCTCACTGCTCAAATACCAGAACCTGTCGTTCTCCGGATGGTAAGCCTTCATGCTGGGTTACTGTGGTGAAAATCGTTCAGAACTCAGCTGTCTCTTCTCCATCCAAGAGGCTTTGGATTTGCTTTGTGCAAATGAAAAAATAAGTAGTTTTACTTTCATGATATGCATGTCCCTCCATATGGATCATTTTGATTGGATTGTGCATTTGTGTGCACTGGTGCTGGGAAATAACTAGAAAGTATGTTACTGTAACTATATTTTTCAGTAGCAGTAGCTCAGCTGTTTCATAATGTGAAGTTCCTGGAAAATAAAGCTGGGTCATTACCTGTCATATCAAGCATATTTCAGAAACTTTCTCATCTGAAATGTTAGATTTTTTAAATATTTGTATTGTGAAAAAAGCTAAAAATAAATAGTGATGAAAGGCAAAATATTAAATGCCATGAAAAATTCCTATTTTGTGGACGGAGTCAAAATTTTCACCTGAGATTTGGAACCAAATTAACTTTAGAAAGCTTTAGAAAAACAACTTATTTTTATACAGAGATTGGCAGGTCTGTTAGTAAAATTAGTTGAGCAAACCTTGTTGCATTTATAAGGTGACAACTGAAAAATCGAGAGAAAAAACAACAACCTTTTTTCTCCTAAAGTTTGCATGCCTGTAACTCAAGAAGTATTAAAGATATCTTAACAGCTCTTCTTTTAGCATCTTCATTTTAAGGCCTTTTTTAATTTAGTTCCAAACATACATTTTCTTCAGTTATGCTTTTTAAATCAAGACAAATTTCTTAGCCAGGAACCTTTGATTTAGTGACACTGAATGACCCAGCCACTTTTTCCCATGAGCAGTAGTGTAAGAAAAAAAGCTACATAGCGGCTTGTGTCTCATTATGTTGCACACACGACAATCAAACTTAAACTATCTTTATTTTTATATTTAGTGCAATTCATATTTGTGCATTTGGGCATGTAAATGAACCCAAGCAAAATTGTACTGTTCTGTTAAATGATGTTTAGCACAGTGTGCTTGTTTTCAGCTCTGTGTTGAATACATTAAACTAATCTGAGTTCTTTTGGTGACTGGAATCAAAAGACAGAGTTTCTCTTTTAGAGCAGCTCCTATCTACTTGAATGAGAAAATATGTCTAAAATCTCTTAGCCTAATTTTGTTTAAATGACCTTTAATAACCTGCATTTTTCATGCTGGTTCAGCTGGTGTATGTTCTTTTTTTTAACTCTAAGGCTGAATTCTGTTTCTTGCAGCTGCTGAAGCTTTGAAATTTATCCCTTTCATTTTTCTACAAGTGGTCCTTGTCCTCATCATAGTGTTCCTACTGCAGGCTCTCATTAATTTAACATCTACTGACCAAATACAAACCCACTATAGCCTTGTGCACAGTGTTTACCAGTTTGTTGAGTACTAGTGACAACCCTGAGTGTGAGGGTTAAGATAAGGTAAGCAGAGAGTTAGAGAGTAAGCAGAGAAGGGAAATTATCCAGTAAACCCCGTCGTATCTTTGTTTGCGGAGAGCTTAAGCTCTTGGCAGTGAAATCAGTGAGGTTGATTGGATGAGGCTGATGTGTGTGTGTGTGTGATGGCTGAATTGATAAGCGGGACTCCGTCTTATCACCAGACAGACCCAATGAGATGTGCGGTGAAACAACACAGGATTGAACGTAAAATTAAAGCACCACTAGGGAAGGGAGCATGTAATTGAAGAGCTAAGTCAACAAGCTAGTCTATCTCCTTCCCTTTTTCTCTTTGTTCATTTTCTTTTTCATCTTTGCGAGGAGCTTGATGTGAAGGAAATTGATCGGTGGTCGGTCAGAGACGAGCCCACAGCTGTTTTGGAAATATTTTGGTTTGTGTTGCCGGGTGAGATTGCAGAGTTAGCTAGATCATGTGGAAGATATCTCACTTCCTCTTTCCTATTATCTAGCAAGTTTGTGTTCCCCAGGATTCTAGTTCTATTGAGAACAACAAATAAACAACTTTTACCCCCACATACTGCTGCATTTTACAAAATTCAGGCATGTGTATATTGCCGTAGGACCATTTTTTCCATTAAAATAATAATTGTGTAAATAAATGAATAACTCTGGTTAAAAATCTGTACAAAAAATGTAAATTGTAAATAGTACATTATTTATTATGTGTTTTTTATACATATTTACTACCGTTTGGTTAAATAGATTTATGCTTTTGAAAGAAATGTCTACAGCTCACCAAGGCTGCATTTAATTGATCAAAAATACAATAAAAACAGGAATATTGTGAAATATTATTACAATTTAAACTAATCATTTTCTATTCTAATATATTTTAAAATATAATCTATTTCTATAAGGGCAAAGCTGAAATTTTACTCCAGTCTTCAGTGTAGGGGGTCGACCGATATGTGTTTTTCAGGGCAAATGCAAATACCGATATTTTGAACCGATATATATGCCAGGTATAAAAATTTAAATTTATGTCAAAATTAAGGGTAACAAGGACTCTGACAAAAACTTTTTTTTATGCTTTTAAATTATTTTAGCAGCAGTATTGGTTTTGAAAATGACCAACACTGATGTCCACAAAAAATGCTGAATATCGGCACCGATAATCGGTCAGGAGAAGAAACATTTCTTATCAATGTTAAAAACAATTGTTAGACTTTTTTTTTTTAATACTTTTGCTAAAAACCTTAATATATGGAGGGGTCAAAAGAACAGAATTTATGTAAACTAATAATAATAATAAAAAAAATATATATATATATATATACATACATACATATATATATATATATATATATATGAGGGCTGGCAAACGATTAATCGTGATTAATTGCATACAAAATAAAATTTTGAGTTTGCCTAATATATGTGTGTGTAATTATGTGTAATTATTATGTAATTATATCTTTTTCTATAAAAATTCTAATAAATACATATACTTATTTCTTAAATATATACATGAATGTACTTTTGTATATAATAAAACACGATTAATTGTTTTTATATATATATATATATATATATATAAACAATCCTGTTTCTGAAAGCAATAATGTCTTGTACGACTTGTTTTAACAATAAGGATTTTACTGGAAAACAAGATAAAACATAAAACTACAAATTAAGAAAATGATTTTCACTGATGTGTATGTAGATTAAACTTGCCTAAATTGCCTCTTACACGGTTGAATTAGTCCACTTCAGTTTTCAGTTTTGCACGAGATTTGTCGCATCCTGTCTGCACCTGTAGGTGGACAAACGTATCGAAGTGTGTCTGAACGGCAGGGCCGATATCTGGCAGATTATCTCTTGTATAATTAAATTTGGCTGCCGTTTGCTGTGTGTGATTTGATTCCCTGTGCTAACGCGGCGGCGCATGACTCAAGCACGTCTGCTCCTTCCTCTCTCGAGCCGGTGGGTGGACCATAATTGGACCCGGTTGAAAAGGCCACAAGTGACACTGACAAGCCACTAATGAAGTGATCTGGACAGTCAGCCCATCTTTATGTGCTCAACCTAACTGGCTGAACCCACAGAAAAGGAAATAACACTCTAGGAGACAGAAATCAGGGCTAGAAACACAATTACAGCCTGATTTCTCACATAAACACGTACCACAAAGCACAGTGTGTTCAAAAATGAAATAAGGGTTTCTTAGAAGTCAATGCTGCTGGAGTCAACATATGCACCTCCTGAAGCGGACCGTGGTCTATTCTTGGAAGTCGCTGAAAAAAGCTACTCTAATAAGGCTGCTTTTTTAAATAAAGGCTGTTGTTGTCCACCATTACACTAACAGACCCATGTAGATATCCAAGAAAACCGCAATTAGCATGGCTTCTCCCATAGGGTCAGACAATGCGTAATGATCTGGGGCTTTTTTCTTCTCTTTTCGTGTTTCTTTTTTATCTGGAATTGTGATTTAAATAAATAAATATGATTGAATTGAGGAGGTACGTCATTTCTGGACAAAGTTTATCATTCACATACTAATATTCAATACTAATCAAACCGACTGACATCAGAATCGGCACGCAAGTCTGTTACATGCTTTTAAGAGAGTCTAATAAGAATCATGCAGTGGTAAAACATCTGTTTAACTTGCATTTATAATTAAATATGCAATTTCTTTCCCAGCTGTTTACCTAAACAGACATAACCGACTGTTTTTGTAACTCGTGTGTTTTTAACATTAACTTGTGTGCATGTGACAGTTTAAGCGCAATAAGACATAAAAGGGTACTCACATGACATGTGATAGCTACTTTCTGTGCGCATGCTTCGGATGTGTGTGTTTAGAGAACCATATATCAGAAGTTTAAACTGATATGGCTTTAAAATGCATGAATTTAGCATGATAGACATGATAATCTAAACCAAACAGAAGTTTTTGTGCAGAATATCTGAGGTACGAGCTGTAAAGGCACAGCTCTATTCTGGAAAAAGGGGGCAGGGAGCAGCAGCTCATTTGCATTTAAAGAGACATGCACAAAAACAGCATGTTTCTGCTTTCACTCAAAATAGACATTTTCAAAATTATATAATAAATGATCTGTGGAGTATTTTGAGCTGAAACTTCACAGACACATTCTGGGGACACCTGAGACTTATATTACATATTGTAAAAAGTCGCATAATAGGTCTCCTTAAAATGTTTAAATGTTAGACTAATTTGTCATGGGTTCCCTCAAGGTATTTCTATGAGGTTTCGTAATGGTGTTTTAACAGAAGCCCTAAAATAAAGTCTGTGGTAACCATAAATTGTCAATACTTGCATATTCCAATAAAATGTACATGTTTTTAAATCAAGCAAACCTGTGACTGAACTTGATTGCATTTGCATTTAAAATCCACCTGTCTCACATTCTAAACGAGACCTTGATGTTTGATAAAACAACCAATATTAAGTACGCTACTATTACATGGCACCACTGGCTCATTGTGTCGGGTCATGTTACTTTATGTGTGTGTGTGTATTGTAGGTAACCTTCCCCTTTGGCGGTGACCCAGGTGGTGGAGTTAATTTTACGCCCATGTGACCACTGAACGTACCAGAGAAAGCAGCCTCTGGCAGTGTAGATCCAGAGGCAACACTTCATCTTTCTCCTGATACACAAGGACATAAAAACAAAGTGTGAACTCATACTGCGCCCCTTAGAGGATGCTGAAAATCAGATCAGCATTCAGTGTATTGAAAAATAGCATCACAATTCCAGAAATAGAAGAAAAGAGAGTTAAAGGGCCAGTTAAAGGGATAGTTTAGCTAAAAATGAAAATTCTGTCATTAATTACTCACCCTCATGTCGTTCCAAACCCGTAAGAACACAAATGAATATATTTTTGATGACATCCGAGAGCTTTCTAAACCACTACCACCGGTTGAACCACTGATGTCACATGGACTATTTAAATGATGTCCTTACTACCTTTCTGGGCCTTGAACGTGGCAGCTGTGTTTCTGTCTATGCAGAGTCAGAAAGCTCTCGGATTTCATCAAAAATATCTTAATTTGTGTTCTTATGGGTTTGGAAGGACTTGAGGGTGAATAATTAATGACAGAATTTTCATTTCTGGGTCAACTATCCCTTTAAATGGTTAAAACTGAATCTAAAATCTGGGCCCTTGAGAAGCTCATTTTGAGTTTGTAGTGGTGTTTGGCTGCTCAAGGCAGGGTTGCAAGCAATGATAAACACTCGTCCTGATTTGTGCTATTTCTTTGATTTAAGTGTTATCAAAATCAGTGCTTTTCTGCTCTCTTCTCCTCTGCTCCTCATCTTATTATGAGAAAGAGTGATTAACTACACTTTTCTCGTAATAAAGAAAGAGTTCCATGCCTCTGTGTTCCCTCTCCAGTCCCAGTAGAGGAGATGGATGGTTTTGAGCCCAGGGTCAACAGCTCTTCCCAGCTAGCCATTCACACACACTCGTGTTATGGTCCCAGGGTCACTCTCTATCTTGCCAGCACAAGCAGAGCAAAAATAATGAACTGCGGTAACCTGTGCAGCGAGAGTTCGGGAACAGAGAGGTGAACTGAACTGTGGAAAGCTGTCACAACTATTGCAGGCTGAAGAGAGGTATCTTCTCTTGTAAGCTACATTTGCCCCAAATTCACATCATTGGTTGAGCCGTTGTTGTTGTGTTGGTCTGGTTGAAATTCAACAAACAAAGAGCCAGTTGTACTAACAGCTTGCGGCAGCGCAAACTGTCTTTTGGCGTTAAAATTGTACTGTCAGGTTTTACTAAAGACGTGCAGTGAAGAATTAGCGCTGAAAAGGCATAGACACTGTTATTTTTGCGCCTGAGCTTATTGAATATGCACTGTAGGAGTTTCACTTTCAAATGCAAAATTTATGGGAGGAGAGTATTCAAATGAATCACACAATGCGTTTTACTAACGTTCGCACTTGTCAAATTACTGACATTTGCGCCATTATTTAACGCCCAAAAACATGTCTTAAACTATTTTGCACTTGAAATGACTGAAATTATTGTTGCTAGGAAGTGTTAAATTAATTAATAATAAGAGATAAATTAATAGAATAGAATAGAATAGATAAATTAATAGAATAATAGAATAGAACGGTGCGTAGAGAGCCAGAGGAACACATTATTTGAACCTATTGTTTGCCAAGCCATGTTATTTTAATTTGCTTCAGGAAATAACAGACGACTTGGAACCCTCAACTAGGAGTTACGCAATACCAGGTCTATCAAAATTTCTAGCAAACCTTCATTTTTTGGCCTCCAGTTCTTTTCAATGTACTGTGGCTTTTGTGACTACGCTAATTTGCACTGTGCTTGGTATATTGCGTTGGTCGATATGATATGTAAATGAGATGTCTGTGTTCTTTAATTTGCCCATTGTTATTAAATCACCCGCAGAAATTTCCCCTCCCATCGGCACTGTTTTGGAATTGCACTCTCGCGCTAATTTGCCCTGTTTAGTAAAACTGGCCCAAAATGTATTGGTAGCAACACAGAATCACAGTGTTTATGCTTTTTACTTATAGTCTCTACGAAATTTGTTCTCAACCAAGAGGTCAGGGCCCACTATGGGGCCTCAGCAAACTTTTTTTTTTTTTTACTTATTAATTAATTTATTTTTTATTGAAAAACTAGAGTTCTCACAGTCTTGGAAAATTTGGATATACGAGGTAGCATGATTTTAAAAGTGATTTAAGTAATGTATAACAATTCAATTTTGTTTTTCATAATGAATATAATAGATTTATAATGAACACTTTTTTTAGGGGGGGGGGGGATTTTTTATCGGGTTGAAATTGTGAATAAAAAATATTTAAAAATTCCTATCTGGTAAATCACATGTGACTGTAAAAGTTATATGTTAAAAAGAGTGTGAATCTTAAAGAAAAATGAAAATTTGTGTAGGGTATCAGAGCGAATCAGACAAATAGAAGATTCGATCAGAACATTTGGTTGAAACCAAAGAGCCAAATTCCACAAAGGGGCCAGGACCACGTCATAAATCTGTCCAGGAAACCCTGGCGCCAGCCAGCCAGAAGTAAGCCTAACCAACCAACTTTCACAGCTTTGAACAACTTGCAACATTAAAACAAGAAGAACACAATTATTGATAATCCCAATTCAGGAAGGAGATTGTCAATATTGGGGCGAGAAACCCAAGATTAATGGTCAAAGATGCAGCACATCAGGACCATCACATGAGGAAACTTTGTTGGGTGGTGCTCCCCCACCCAAGACAAGAACCAGACCAAGTTCCTTCTAAATTCCTTTGTTCCTTGGAACATGCCCTTAGTTCACAGAATGGCAGAGACTGTCCATTTTACCTAAATATGCACCAAAATGATGCTTAAAAGGACTTATGAATGAACATCAGACCATTGAATAACTCCCTACTATGTATGTCACCCACACATTTGTCTATTATGTTCTAATCACTCGTTGTGTATGTCCTTTTTAATAACTATTGAATAGCTTAAGGGTTTATATTCATGTTTGGTATGTATGAGTTTGAAAATTCATGCTTTGAATGTTTCCACCAATCAATTCATTGTCAAATGCGTTGTATTCATGTTATAGGAATCATGGCCAAATTATACTCTGCAAGAGCGGGAAAATTCTGACCATGTGACTGATAAGATAACGTGCTGATTTATGTTTTGGGAGGAGAAACATAGCAATATCCCGAGTTAAGACAACATCTAATTGGTCAAGACACCATTTTGGGATGTGTCCAAAGCTGAGTTTAAAACCACAGGACACCATCAAATTTGGCTTTTAGTTTGGGCTTTTTGCTATTTCCATCGCTCCTAGCCATGCTTTTAGCCGTTGCTTTTAGCTTTTAGCTATTGGTCTTCGCCATGCTTTTTGCGTTCTTTGAACGTTTCCTGGCTTGCACGCCAGCCACTCCTCTAGTGAAAACATGAGGAGACCGTCACATTTCTTTCTTTTACTTTAATCTTTTCTTTCCGTTGAGAGTTTCGTGTTCTAAGTTAAGTTTTGCCGCTAAGCCGTGTCTCAGACTTCGTGCCCGCCTCAAAACTTCAACCAGCGTACACAACTCCATCCTCCAGCCAACGCCCAAGACATCACTTCCAATGACCACGGACTTCCAACCAATCAGCAACCTTGGGGAACCCCTTTCTGCAACGACGTCATCAAAGGAAACCCCTTAACACAAAGGCAACGCAAGTACAACCTCCAGATTCTAGCTGAACTGGTGCACTTAATATAAAGTTTAATAACCTCATTAAGAAACTCAACGCGAGGGTTAATTAAATGATTGATGGTTGTTCAGGTCTAAGCAATTGCATATACTTATGCTATAAACTTGGGATTTCACATTTTCACTCTTCTAAACTCATTCTTTCCTCATCTCTCTCTCTTTCTGCAACTTGTATGAATGTGTGAATGCGCGTCTATGTGTTAGATTAGTTTATATGTCTTAGGTTTTTCCAATAAATTCCTATTCATATTGAAAAGAGAAGTATCTTGTGTTTTGTGCTTATAAATTAATGTCTTAAACTGCCGACCTTGTTACCGTGCTAAGAAATAGTGTTTTCACTATATTTTGGATATTAGTATCCAGTAGAGTTGATGTTATACGGCTCGCTCAATGAATCACTGACCGATTCATTGATCCGCTGTAAAACGGAGATTCTGTTCAATCTTAAATGATTCCCTTTGAGCAAAATTGACTTCTGTAGATCCCCTACAGTATAATGGTGGAGAATGCGGGCAGTTTAATCTAATTTTTAGGCATAAACCAAGTTATTTCATCTTTTCTATTGCTGCGGATGAAAGATGAGAAACTTCTGAGTCGATACGTGTGTGTGACGTAAGCAGCGCGCGGCCGCTTGAATGACTGAACGCTTGAATGCATGAGCGCAGAGAAGGCTGCAACTCGAGTTCGCGCCTCTCTTATAGACTGTAGTAAATGAATTCAAAGGTAAGATCTGAGATCGTACAATAAGGTCGAAATTGAGCGTGTTCCTCATTTTCTGTAATGCCTTGTTTATAGCTGAATTGATGTCATTGCGTGTTCCAGTGTCATTCAATAGCTATACTCCCGACCAGGGAATCTCAGTCACCGTTAGCTGAACAGAGCTAAACTGCAGTAATTCAAAGGGAAATAAATCGACGGATAAAAATAGTTTGAGCGTGTTCCTCAATCTATTTCTAAGGCCTTATTGTTCATAGATTGATTGTCAGTGCGTGTTCCATTGCCAATTCAACTATGCTATTCGACTCCCTGGGTTAAACATTAGAAATAATGCTTGCCTGTTTGTGTCTGTTCACTAAGTGAATTTAAGATACATATCTCGTGTTACACTACGTGTGTGATCTGAATGGGAGTGTTTTAAAAGCTTGATCAAGTAAAGTTAACTTTGAACCAACAGCGAAGAAACCCTGTTGTGTTGTGTTTACGTGCCCAGAGAAATTGACACGTAGATTTACGATCCGCCGAGATCGATATCCTTGTTTCCCCTATTGTAGCGCCAAGCTGTATTTGAATACATTTCAAATCTAACTCTAAACGAACTAAGAGTTAAAGCGCCACATCGCAAAACCAACTAAAAGTGGTGTTATTTGTACAGTGTTGAAATGCGCCGACATTTCATTTAACATGCTTAACTGTACTTGCAATGCAACATTCATGTGCTTAGTCCACTAAAGTTTGTTTGGTTGCCATAGTTACGATCGTGACTCGGAAGTCTTAACCTACTTCCGGAGCAACTCTGAACTGCGCACGCGCAGCACGTCGACGTCATATGTAAACAAACTCTACGGTGTTGCTAAGCTAACGAAACTGTTGTGTTTACATTGAAATCTATGCTAAAGATTAGCCTCAAAGGTTAGCAGTTAGCATTAACATCTACTGGTTGTATACAGTGTGTTTGGGTAAAGCTAAAGTGATTTAACCCTTTGAACATCTTAACTAATACACCCGTTGGTCTCTTTCTATTTCTTATTTCTCCAATTTCTCACTTTCTACTACTTATTTGCATTTTACTAGAAATGGAAATACTGCTCCACAATTATTAATTGTGCCAAATTCAAATTCAATTTATTTGGAATCATTCAGATTTCCTCATCAGGTCATTTCATATGATCATTATTTCTAGTATTCTTTTACGCCTAACAGTTAATCATTGTAGGTAAGAATGAGCCTTGAACTTTGAAAGTTTAAGTAAACTTATTCTACCTAACTGATTTATAACCCTTACTAATAGATTCTATTCAGAATCGCACTTACTCTTATTGCGTTTTACCCTTCCTTCTTCCTGTTTGGCTATACACTTAGCCTCTATATTTATTTATTGATTTCCTCTTTCATTTAATTCCATTTTGATTATTTTGCCATTTATTACTTTCAGTTCCACTTTATCTTACCTCTCTCTTTCCTCCTGGTATCCTAGTTCGGGAACGACACACCTGAGCCCTTAACAGGAGACATTGTTATCCCTCGCTACAAGTTCGAATAAATTAGGAAGACAACTCTCTTTCACTCAAATTTTATTGTTGTTTCATTAGTTGTACGGCAACTATTAACAACGCTATACTCGTAGTTGGGCATAACAGCAACACAGTCTGTGAGTGGACCAGATCTACTCTCCTTTCTTTCCTTCTACACAAGTCTCTCCTGTTCTCTTCTGCTTTCTTCCCTCTTCACATTTTTAGGGACCTGTAAGAACCATCAATCGATTCTAAGTGAATGAAATAAACAATCTTGTCGAAGACGAATCATCCTTATGAATTTGATTGTAACCAAACCCTCCTTCGTTCTTCCTAACCTCCCTGCCTTTTAAAACGCATTTCAAATTTTTGCATCTCACCAAACGCTGAGATCAATTAATAGAGATAAGTGTTGAACAACCGTCGCTTTTGAAGCATCCCAGGTAGGCGGTCCAACTGTAAGGTGTACGGTGTCAATCCTGTCAGACTAAGAAAAGAGATATCAACGTTATTATTGTATTCTTTTGTCTCAAACAGAGATATAATAATATTGTTTACCTTCTTGATAACAAAATCTAATCGAAAAATTCCCATTGGCAAAGGAATTGATTTATTACACTGAATTGTGTTTCACCTTTCTCTCTTTTTCCTCTTCCTCATTAGAGTGACGAAGTCTTCACCTCCCTAGTCTGCCTAGACACCTTGAGACCAACACAACCACCACTATACTTCACTAGTGGTTCACAATCACTGACCCAACATTTAGTTGTCCCACCACACATAGGCTTCTACACCACACAGATCTGTGTCAGTCCCTCTTCTCCTCAGCGCGCCAACATGCCGCAGACTGCAGACCCCATCGCCCAAGGGGAAGATGTGAACACTTGGCTGAGAGGCATGACAGAAAGCCTCACCCCCAAGACCTGTGAACTGTTATTATTTCTAATAATAATCCTAATCCTGAGAAGACTCCTGACACATGATTCAAGCCAGAACAACAACCACGAGGAGCTAGTCAAGATCACAAGCTCCCTAAGCTATGCCTTCACAGCCCAGCTGCACCTGAGCGACAAGCACATCACCCACCTCCAAGAGGAGCTGACACGTGCGCAAAGCCGCATAGACAAGCTGGAAGTGAAAGTTCAAGATCAACTCAAAGCACCCAACGAGAGGGAGCAGGAAACAACGGAACAAGTTAAGAAGTTCCAAGCAGCCCTGGCAGCAGCTCAACGTGACCAACAACAAGCAAATGCTGCCCAGAAAGACCTGGTAAACAGACTTCAGTATGCCGAACAGCTACTAGAGAAAGCCAGGAAAAACATCAGAGACAAGAATGCTGAAATCAGTGCTTTAGAAGACCACCTTGAAAAGTACGGCACTGAAATTGACAATCTGACCCAACATCTAGATGATGCCAACGACGAGCTCTGCATGGTCAGAAAAGAACTCAAACAGGCTTATGAACTGAAACATCTCTCAGCCTCACCACTGCTGAGCAGAACAGACTCTCACGTCCAAGAACTGGCATCCAATGAAAGAAGCGAAGAGCCACAACCCAAAACCTCACCTGCCTTCGCCACAGAATTCTTTCCTGTCCCCGAAAGAACAGACCCCATCCAAGCAGACCTTCAAGCTGCACATGGGATGACCATCAAAGACCTAAGCAAGCTGTCTAACAACATCTGCAAGTTCAACCCGAACTCCAAAGAGAGCCACGACATCCAGGCTCACCTGCAAGATATCGACTTTCACCTGGAAATGAGACCTCATGTGACTGACAGAGACAGGTTGTACCTCCTAAGAGCCACGTCAAGTCCCGAGGTACGAAACTTCCTAGATCGACAACCCAGTCACACAAAGTCAAATTACCAGCTACTTCGTGAGGTCCTGATTAAAGAGTTTACAGACCCAGAGTCTGAATATGGACTGTTAACTGCTTTAGAAACCAAACAAGGTCGACAAGAGACTCCACAAGCCTACTACAACCGGCTCCGACAAGCCTACTTTGGTGCACACAACAAACCTGACCTTGAAGAGGATGTGAACTTCAAAACCCTCTTTCTAAAAAATCTGCACCCTGGAGTCAGTCGTCATCTAGGCGTCATGGCCTGTCCTCGCTCCATGACTATCCAACAGTTGCGTGACCTAACACAGAAGGCCTACAACAAGCAAAAGATGGCCTTAAAGAAAGGTAACAAAACACCCACACTCTTGAACTCTGTCACCAAAGACTCAAGCCTTGCACTGGATGACACCCAGTGGCATCACGACACCAGAGTCCTCCATCAAGAGCACAGAGAACGTGACCCCCATTTCCACGACAGCTATCAGCCCAGCCGCTGCGAAAAGCCATGGGACAAGCTACGCTTTTCAGAAATCCCAAAAGAGAGGATCAACTGGAAACCTAATTGGACGTACAAAGCCAATCAAACGTCTCGTCCAACTAGAGTGGGTAAACGACGACAAAACCCACATCAGCACCACTCAGACATCCATGGTGCTAAGTATCCACAAGAACAACATGGCTTACCATCAGAAGACATGGAACAAGTCATGAAAGAACTGAAAGAGTTCCTTGAAAACCAGCTAGACACAAATGACTAGAAACATGAGTCATGTTCGCTGTGACCAGCGACAGAACGGAAGGCCGGCGATCACCTGGTACACCACCATATCAGAGATGACAATCACCTGTTCATCAACCACCCAGAACGAGCAAGTCTCTCACGGCCCACCGTTGATGTAAACCCTGAGGTACCAAACAACATCACCTCAGTCACTATCAGTCACTAAGAAACTGCTAAATGAACTTCAACTCCAAGAACCACATTCATGTCTGTGCAACAGCAACCACCAAAGCACAGAAGGTCGGAAGGTCTGCCACAACCAGAAGGCATCACAAGAGGAATGCACCATAGGAGACCACGTTTGCATCCCAGCTTCACACAGCCATGCCAAACTAAACCTCCGACTGTCTGCTAAAGAACTTCCTGCCTTGCTGGACTGACCCCCATGAGATCATGGACACGCCCTCATCCAAGCCAAGGATGCAGAGAGCCAGTCTTCACTGACATACAAGAAAAGGGGGGAGCCAAAACAGACTGAAACAGATCTGACCATACACTGCACTACATCATTAACACACAACATAACTACGTCTACTGATAACACATTCAACCAACATATTCTTCCCACAAGGAGAATATTCAAATCTTAGCTTAACGTAGTTTACACCCATCATGCAGGAACATGCAATTATCCTCACCACAGGTAGAACACCTGACACTAAGTCAAGGTACATGGCACCCTAGCTGCACACAGCATCCTAGCACAACAGTAGTTGTTAGCCACACTAGGAAAACCCGCAGCTCCTTTGTTTTTGTTTGTTTTCTGTGACCTATCCCTTTCCTTTCTCTCTTTCTTTAGCAGGTGAAACTCCTAGCCACCCCACTGGGGTCAAAGGTCTGATATTAGGATTGACTCGCCACGCCTAATATCCACAAGCCACTCTAAACTGAATGGAAGCCAAAGAGCTCCATGCCCGATAGGTCAAACCATTTTACCACAAATGATTCACCAGAAATCAAAGGTGAACATTTCTAAATTAAAACCTATAAGAAACAAACAAATTTTAATTGCAAAATTTGATCAAAGAATCAACCTACCAAAACAAATTCGAACAACAATTTCTAGATTGAACTTGACTATTCTCAGTGTACTAAACTATGCTGGCTAGTTAAATGTAAGTGACTGTACCATAAATAACCTAATGCCCTGCACCAGTACAGTAACTGTCCTGGAGGTGTTGTCTTGTTGTTTGCTGTGTTGGTGTCTGCTTCTTCTGCCTTTGTTTCTCCAGCACTCGCCGATGTCTTCATCAACCAACACATCGTCGACCGAAGGGGGGATATGTAGGGTATCAGTGCGAATCAGACAAATAGAAGATTCGATCAGAACATTTGGTTGAAACCAAAGAGCCAAATTCCACAAAGGGGCCAGGACCACGTCATAAATCTGTCCAGGAAACCCTGGCGCCAGCCAGCCAGAAGTAAGCCTAACCAACCAACTTTCACAGCTTTGAACAACTTGCAACATTAAAACAAGAAGAACACAATTATTGATAATCCCAATTCAGGAAGGAGATTGTCAATATTGGGGCGAGAACCCAAGATTAATGGTCAAAGATGCAGCACATCAGGACCATCAAATGAGGAAACTTTGTTGGGTGGTGCTCCCCCACCCAAGACAAGAACCAGACCAAGTTCCTTCTAAATTCCTTTGTTCCTTGGAACATGCCCTTAGTTCACAGAATGGCAGAGACTGTCCATTTTACCTAAATATGCACCAAAATGATGCTTAAAAGGACTTATGAATGAACATCAGACCATTGAATAACTCCCTACTATGTATGTCACCCACACATTTGTCTATTATGTTCTAATCACTCGTTGTGTATGTCCTTTTTAATAACTATTGAATAGCTTAAGGGTTTATATTCATGTTTGGTATGTATGAGTTTGAAAATTCATGCTTTGAATGTTTCCACCAATCAATTCATTGTCAAATGCGTTGTATTCATGTTATAGGAATCATGGCCAAATTATACTCTGCAAGAGCGGGAAAATTCTGACCATGTGACTGATAAGATAACGTGCTGATTTATGTTTTGGGAGGAGAAACATAGCAATATCCCGAGTTAAGACAACATCTAATTGGTCAAGACACCATTTTGGGATGTGTCCAAAGCTGAGTTTAAAACCACAGGACACCATCAAATTTTGCTTTTAGTTTGGGCTTTTTGCTATTTCCATCGCTCCTAGCCATGCTTTTAGCCGTTGCTTTTAGCTTTTAGCTATTGGTCTTCGCCATGCTTTTTGCGTTCTTTGAACGTTTCCTGGCTTGCACGCCAGCCACTCCTCTAGTGAAAACATGAGGAGACCGTCACATTTCTTTCTTTTACTTTAATCTTTTCTTTCCGTTGAGAGTTTCGTGTTCTAAGTTAAGTTTTGCCGCTAAGCCGTGTCTCAGACTTCGTGCCCGCCTCAAAACTTCAACCAGCGTACACAACTCCATCCTCCAGCCAACGCCCAAGACATCACTTCCAATGACCACGGACTTCCAACCAATCAGCAACCTTGGGGAACCCCTTTCTGCAACGACGTCATCAAAGGAAACCCCTTAACACAAAGGCAACGCAAGTACAACCTCCAGATTCTAGCTGAACTGGTGCACTTAATATAAAGTTTAATAACCTCATTAAGAAACTCAACGCGAGGGTTAATTAAATGATTGATGGTTGTTCAGGTCTAAGCAATTGCATATACTTATGCTATAAACTTGGGATTTCACATTTTCACTCTTCTAAACTCATTCTTTCCTCATCTCTCTCTCTTTCTGCAACTTGTATGAATGTGTGAATGCGCGTCTATGTGTTAGATTAGTTTATATGTCTTAGGTTTTTCCAATAAATTCCTATTCATATTGAAAAGAGAAGTATCTTGTGTTTTGTGCTTATAAATTAATGTCTTAAACTGCCGACCTTGTTACCGTGCTAAGAAATAGTGTTTTCACTATATTTTGGATATTAGTATCCAGTAGAGTTGATGTTATACGGCTCGCTCAATGAATCACTGACCGATTCATTGATCCGCTGTAAAACGGAGATTCTGTTCAATCTTAAATGATTCCCTTTGAGCAAAATTGACTTCTGTAGATCCCCTACATTTGCTAAAAATGTACTCACCCTTAAGCCATCCAAGATGTACATGAGTTTGTTTCTGCATCAGAACAGATTTTGAGAAATTTAGCATTACATCACTTGCTGACTAATAAATTATCTGCAGTGAATGGGTGCCGTCAGAGTAAGAGTCCAAACAGCTGATAAAAACATCACCAAAATCCACAAGTAATCCACACAACTCTAATATATCAATTAATGCCTTGTAAAGTGAAAATCTGCATATTTATAATAAACAAATCCACCATTACGTTTTTTTTAATCTTCAAGCACTTGCTTCTGGCTAAAATACCATCCATAATTATGCTTCGTCCATTGAAAAAGTCCATCCCCTGTTGTCCTCTCATATCAAAATATTTGTTCAGAAATGTTTTTCGGACTGCCTATTTCTCTCCTGATTCCTAAAATCAGGGTAATGACAGACTTCACAGAAATAAATCACCCAAAAATGAACGTTTTGTCATTTTTCTGTCACCTTTCATCTCAGAAGCTAATTCACACCAGGAGGTCCAAATGGAGAACAGGTCATGGACACATATTGTAGATATTTATTTATGAAATTTACCATTACATGACTTGCTGACTAATGAATTGTCTGCAGTAAATAGGTGCCGTCAGAATGAGAGTCCAAATAGCTGATAAAAACATCACCAAAATCCACAAGTAATCCACACAACTCCAATACTTCAATTAATTTCTTGTAAAGTGAAAATCTGCATGTTTATAATATACAAATCCAACATTAAGGGGTATTTTTTTATCTTCAAACACTTGCTTCTGGCTAAAATACCATCCATAATCCATAATTATGCTCCTTCCATTGAAAAAGTCCATCCACTGTTGTCCTCTCATATCAAAATACATATTTGTTTAGAAATGTTTTCGGACTGCCTATTTCTCTCCTAATTCTTAAAATCAGAGAAATGATGACTTCACAGGAAAAAATCACCCAAAATTTTTCATTTTTCAGTAACTTTTCACCTCAGAAGCTAATATACACCGGGAGGTCCAGGAGCAAATGGAGAACAGGTCGCGGACACATATTGTAGATATTTTTTTCTATTTGTATCTTTTTCAATTTCTTCATCTTTCACTCACTTTTAGGCAGAGAGAAAATCAGATATCATTCCATAACCAAATGTATAATACAGCACTGGTGAGCGCTGCCAGTGGCACCGTTTGCCAACACAGTAATAAGATCTCACAGAAGAAATCTTATTTGAGTTTGCCCAACAGAACTACATCCCCCTGTTGTAATTACAGACTTTTCTTGTTATGCATTTCTGATCTATCAAACTAAGCTAGCAGAAAGAAGCTTGTCTATCCCACACAATATAAATGCCCATATGAATTTGTGGTATTCTAAGTGCTTTTATCCATTATATAAAGGTCATACACTTGTGTTTCTTTGCTTTGAGGCTTGTCAATGCATTGGTTTGTGGGTCTCTAAAAGCATTTGCTCTGACATGTAGGACCAAGTATCCATGCTACGGCCCGTTGGGGAAAGCAGATCTCCTTTAGCGTGACGCCACTTGTAGTGTCTGGGTGAAGCTGATTATAGGAAATGATGCAACGGTAACATACAGCACTTTTTTTTCAGAATATAAACTAATTCTCCGATCTCATTCAGATGTTAGGTTCGTCAAGTCTTAATATCTTTTCCAATTTTGCTTGTCTAGAAAATTGATCTTGTTTTAAGGATCTTTAGATGGCTTTCAATGGAAAACGAGACAAAAATACTGATTAAGTAATGGATTTCGTACGGTATTTGCATACATTTGAGAGTCTGATTCGAGCTGTTTTTGCATTTTGAGGAGAGCATTAGTATGTTTATCCTGTCTCCTGTCAGATTTGATTTAGCTGAAACAATTCTCCTTGACGTAGACGTCTTCAACAAGCCCTGAGAGATCATGTTGTTTGCTGGTGCTATATTTGTATGTCCTGCCATGCTTTGTCTGTTTTTGTTGTTTGCAAAACCTCTTAAACTATTCTCTCATGTTTCAGTCAAAGAGTGAAAAATCTCCCTTAATCTTCCCCCTGATTCAAGCACAAAATCTGCCCTTAAGTCAATCGCTCTCTCTCTGTCTAACTTCTCTCGTTTCTATCCTTCTTGTCATCCCATGTGGTGGCGACCCCTGCTAAATAACTCATAAATAAGAATGAGAGATGAGACAGGAAGTTGGAAAGCAAGGAAGGGTGATAGATGAAAAGAAGGCTATGTAGAAACAGCGAAAAATGTTTGCTGTAGCAGCTCGGCGTAGTCCGATCGATCCGTCCGGCATAAGATGCCGCAGCTCTGGACAGAGCTGTTGAAAGATGTCAGTGCTGTCCAGAGCTGTCAAACTACATCAGACCTCACTGCCAGCAACACGTCGTTCTCCACATGACGTTTCTGACAAATTCTGGCATTTAACTACTTAACTTTGAACATAATTCATTATCCTTTAGCGAGGAACTACTGTTAGAATTGCACTTTGTTGTGCCTGGTTTCTGATTAAAGGGAATAAATGAGAAATTGTTTCGTTATTGCTTTGGCAGATGAGATTTTGCTTATGCAGTAATGCCTAAGGGGAATGCATGACTCATGGCAGTCACAGGTGGACAGTCAGTCTGCTTGTCATAGCATGCTAACTGTGTTGGGGGGAAAGAACTTATTTACAGCCAAAAAAGCAATTCCAATGCCTGGAAAAACGAGCTTATGCTTCAAAGTAATCTTGAAATGTTATATTGTAATCAAATCACGTTACTTTAAAATTTTACGTTCCCCAGCATTGCGTTGCACTACAAGGGTCAAAACATAAGCCTACATGCTTCAGTTAGCATGTTTGTCTTCATTTTTGAATATTTTTAAATGAATGTTTATGCGGCTGCACAAAGTGCTTGAATATCTAATGAGGCTGTGTTATTTCATTTATCATTCATTATCTTTTGCTAGCGCCTGCGCTAACCCAGGGTTGAAAGTGGCCTTAACTCTAGAATTAAAAAAAAAAAAAGGTTAATCCTGGGATAATCATAGTGTGAAAAAGCTTTGAGAAGGAGATTTAATCGAGAGCTAATGGAAACTTTTAATGGAAACACTTGCTTTTTCCTTGGAAAACTTCAAGTAATCTCAAACGTGCCAAGCCTGTAATCAAAAGTTACAGATTTCAATTTGAACTCAGACGTTTCTCATCAGATTCTCCTGAGATCAAATGATCTCAGCTGTGGTATTCATATTAGTTTTATAGCTTTATATTCAATATTACGGTTTAATTTAGATCTGCTTTTTCTTGTAAAGACGTTTAGAAGCATCTGAGAGTTACATGAGATGAATCTTAAAATTTCCTGATAATTTACTCACCCCTATGTCATTCAAGATGTTCATGTCTTACTTTCTTTAGTCAAAAAGAAATAAAGGTTTTTGAGGAAAACATTCCAGAATTTTTCTCTGTATGTGACCCTGGACCACAAAATCAGTCGTAAGTCACACAGAGATATTTGTAGCAAAAGCCAAATATACATTGTATGGGTCAAAATAATTGATTTTCCTTTTGTGCCAAAAATCATTAGGATATTGAGTAAAGATCACGTTCCATGAAGATGCTTTGTACATTTTCTACCGTAAATATGTCAAAACTGAATTTTTGATTAGTAACATGCATTGAGATTAGTTTGGACAACTTTAAAGGCAGTTTGCTCAATATTTTGATTTTTTTGCACCCTCAGATTGCAGATTTTCAAATAGTTGTATCTCTGCCAAATATTGATCTATCCTAACAACAAGCTTAATAATAATAATAACAAGCTTATTTATTCAGCTTTCAGACAATGTATAAATTGACCCTTATGACTGGTTTTGTGGTCCAGGGTCACATATAGTAGACCTCAGTGGGTGCCAATGAGTTGAAGGTCCAAATTGCCATTTCAATGCAGTTTCAAAGGGCTCTACACAATCCCAACTGAGGAATAAGGGTCTTGTCTAGCGAAACGATTGGTCATTTTCTAAAAAAAAAATTCAAATTAATATGCTTTTTAACCACAAATGTCTGCATCCACGACATCAAGCATTACATTACATAGTCACATTGGAAGTACCGACCCAGTGTTTACAAAGCGAATGTGCAAAGAAAGTCAAACAGCCTTTACAAAAAAGGGTAAAACAATGATGTCAGACGATTTTGAAGTTGGAGGAGAAAACGAGATGGAGTGTTATCGCCCTACACTACCGTTTTGAACTGAAGTACAGAGACAAATAACTAACCGTGATCTTTCCAACGTGATTACGTAATGCGTGAAGTCCGCATTTGCATGAGCATTGCAGATCTAGTGCAAGATGACCAGTTGTGGTTAAAAACTAACTAAATTTTTATTTCTTTTAAAAAACGTTTCGCTAGATAAAACCCTTATTCCTTGGCTGGGATCATGTAGAGCCTTTTGTAGCTGCATTAAAATTACATTTTGGACCTTTAACCCGTTGGCCACCATTGAAAAAAAAAATCCTGGAATGATTTCCTCAAAAACCTTAGTTTCTTTTCAGCTGAAGAAAGAAAGACATGAACATCTTGCATGACATGGACGTTCAGGAAATTTTTATTTAGATGTGAACCAGTCCCTAAGAATGAATTCTAAAGAATCATGTGACACTAAAGACTGTAGTAATGGTTGCTTAAAATTCAGCTTTGCCATCACAGGAATAAATTACATTTTAAAGGGGTCATCGGATGTCCATTTTCCACAAGATGATATGATTCATCAGGGTCTTAATGAGAAGTCTATAACATTGACTTCCAACTTTGGTTAAAATTTCTAGTGGTAGTGTAAAAAACACCCTTTTTTTCTAGTCAAAATCAGCCCTTGTTCAGAGCGAGCCATTTTTTGCATTTGTCTTTAAATGCTAATGAGCTGTTTGCCCCACCCCTCGCTTCTGTGGGTAAGAAGCAGTATTGTTTACTTTAGCCGCATTTAGCCACGAAACTTCCTAACTAGCACATTATTAGGAAAGATGATTCTCAAAGATGCATAAAAAACCTTAATACTCAGTTCTGCAGTAGGTGAAGCTGAGAACAGGATTGATTTGCGCAAAATAAGACGCATTTATGTAGATTGCCGGGCGCATTTCCTTCAAAATGTCTTCAGCGTCTCAGATGTCAGGAGTAAATGACGACTGCTTTGATCATTATTACATCCAACAACAAGACACCTCAGTCGCTCAGCCGGAGACATTCTTGTCTTCCTCTGCACCACTGTTTACAACTCAGTCAGGGCGGGTCTAAGGTAAGATGGTCGTGTCAATCAACTATCGTGGATATTACTTATAAAGATTAAAAAATACCACTAGGTGGATTTTTATCATTATGGGGTGGTTGTGTACACATACTGACAACACACATTTATGTTCAAACAACATGTAAAAGTGAGTTTTGCATCGATGACCCCTTTAAAATATACTCAAATAGAATACAGTTATGTTAAATTGTAATGATTTTTCACAATATTACTTTTTAACTTTTAGGTCAAATCATTTATGTTCAAAGATCATAACTCAGTGCTATATGAAATAACTGTATATCTATAGGGATGATAAACACACCTACACAAAAACCACTATATGTGAGCGCAAGAACCACCTCCGATCCATCTAATTGCACTACATTGACTCCTAAATATTTTATATTCATTATCCTCCTGGTTTTCATCCAGAATCACATGCAAATGTCTCCTGCGCCCCTTCCCGCTCATCTGCGTAATCTCATAAACGAATTCTGAGCACACGGCACTCCTAACCAGACCCAATTACCCTTTGTGATCATCTAATTGGCCCCTTTTTGTTATGCTAAATCGAAGCAACAATCACAGATTGTCTGTTTATGTATGCGATTTCTGTTTGGTTCAGTATCCGTGCCAGCTGGTCATTGCACACAAGCGTCACACGCTCAAACATTCGGCATTTACGACTTGATTTCTCATTCTGCCCTCGGATGCTTTATCGGTCCCATTGGAAATGACAATAAATAAACCAAATGCCTGGCAGCTCGCTGCGTGTGCGTGCTGGTGTTCATGTGAATTGGTAAGGCCATCAAGCTTAGATCTGAAATGACTTGGAGCAATTAGCTTTAAGTGTTCAGGGCCTTTAAAGTCAATGTGAAATCAAAATTGACTCTATTTTCATTCCTAATGCACATTTCTAGTCTTACCCGTGTTGCTTCACCTCTAAAACATCACATTTGCGGAAGTAAAATGGGTTGCAAATGTTTTATGTTGAGTTAGATGAGCTAACCCAACATTTCCCGTCTCTTTCTGCGGGATGAAACTTTCTTTCGTTATGTCCTTCCGTTCTTGCTTGGGGCTATTAATGCATTTTCCCACATTATTGGCCTTATTGGCTTTCCTAAGGTGACATTGTGGCATATCATATGCAGGAGGCATTTGATAAGCTGCCTGCTTTCTCTCCTTCTCCATCCCTCCATCTCCATCTCCATCTCTCTCTCTCTCTCATCCAACAGTATTCGGTTACTCCACTCATTTGTTGACACACTCCATCAGACAGTGTCACAGTCAGCACTTTAGAGCAGCGATGGTGCATTAAGAATCTCGCTGCCAGGCGCTCTTTTATTTGTTAGTATTCACAGCAGGGAAAAAGCTGTTTTTTATCTTCTCCTCTAGTCTCTTAAAGGAGTAGTTCACTCAAAAAGGAATATTATTTACTTGCTCTCATGTTGTTTCAAACTCGTATGACTTTATTTCTTCTGTGGAACACAAAAGGAAGAATTTTGAAGGATGTACTTTTTTTCCATGCAATTACAGTGAGTGGGACTTTCAAGCTTCAAGACACTAAAGAACCATTAAAGCATCAGAATGATATAATATAATATAATAAAATGCATTATTTTAAAGTAATTAATTCTTTTTCACAGCAAGAACACATTCATTAATCAAAGGTGACTTTTGCATTTATTTAAAAATATTTTAAAATTAATTTAAAAATAAATGCTGTTCTTTTTAACTTTCTAGTCATCGAAAAATAAAAAAGCATCACAGTTTAAAATAAAATTAAATTTAAATTAAATTAAATTAAATTAAATTAAATTAAATTAAATGCCACCATTCAAAAGTTTGAGGGTCAGTACTTTTTTTTTTAATTAATGTTTTTACACAGCAAGAACAATTTTAGAATAAAATAAATTTTAGAATAAAGAATAAATTAATCAAAAGTGACTTTTGCATTTATTTAAAAATATTTTTAAATGAATTTCAAATAAATAACGTACTTTTGAACTTTCTATTCATCAAATAATCCTGAAAAAAAGCAAAAAAAGCAAATCACAGTTTCCAATAAAATAAATGCTACCATTTAAAAGATTGGGGGTCAATACTTTTTTCAAAGAAATTAATGCTTTTATACAGCAAGAACACATTAAATTAATCAAAAGTGACTTTTGAAGTTATTTAAATACTTTTACATTTATTTAAAAATATTTTAAAAAATTAAAAACAAAAAAACTTTCTGTTCATCAAATAATCCTGAAAAAAAGCATCACGGTTTAAAATAAAATAAAATAAAATAAACGCTACTATTCAAAAGTTTGGGGGTCAGTACTTTTTTTTTTTTTTTAAATTAATGCTTTTATGCAGCAAGCACACATGAAATTAATCAAAAGTGACTTTTGCATTTATTTAAAAATATTTAAAAATTAATTCAAAATAAATGCTGTTCTTTTGAACTTTCTGTCTCATCAAATAAAAAAAGCATGACGGTTTCAAATAAAATGAAATGAAATTAAATAAAATAAAAGTTTGGGGGTCAATACTTTTTTTAAGAAATCAATGCTTTTATACAGCAAGAACACATTAAATTAATCAAAAATGACTGAATTTATTTTAACAATGTTATTTAATTAAAAATATTTTCAAATTAATTAAAAACTTTATATTCATCAAATAATCCTGAAAAAAGCTTCACAATTTCAAATAAAATAAAGTAAAATAAAATAAATATGTGATACTCAAAACTGAAGTAATGGCTGCTGAAAATTCACGTTATTTTGTAATAATAATAATAATGCAATAACATTTCAAAATATTACTGTTTTTACTGTATTTTTGATCAAATATTTGTATAGAGCATAAGAGACTTCATTTAAAAACATGTTTTGATTATGGTAATTTTTCTTTTGTGTCAAATGTTAGTCATTATAATTTCAAAGAGCAACCAGTAAAGTTCTTTAACATTTCCATTTTAAGGAAGAAAGGAAGTCATACAGATTTGGAATAACATAGGGGTGCGAAAACATCAAAATATCCCTTTAAGAAATTTGTATTCAGCCTTTCATATTTTCCCTTTCTCATATTTTTTTCCTGTTCACTCCAATGTGTCTGCATTTTATTTGTCTCTGCATTCCCCTATCCCCAAAAAACAACTTGTCACCCACTTAAACAAATCCCGGCCCAGGCAAGAAACGAAACCAGATGCTTACGGACCAGATTAACTACTGAATAAATCCGAACTTTGGGCTTTGAAACATTTTTGGGGATTAACGAAGCACCACTGGTGTTTATTTTTGATGGAAGGAGTGACTCACGAATAAGCAGTTTTATTTTGTTACACTTCAGATCTGGACCACTGTATTTTACCATTCGAATAACTCCATAAATGTTCAGCAGAACTAGGTCAGAGATACGCAACAGAGCGCGCCTGCAGACACAAACTCCCTAACCATTTCTGAAGTGCACTGCGAGGGAGTCTGAGCTGCATGGGAAGTAGATGCTGTGAAGCCATCCTGAGAACAGGAAGTTCTCGGAGTTCAAGCCAATAATAAGTTCTGGGGTTGTGTTGGGATGTGTGTTTAATGTCAGCTTAGTGTCTCTGTGTGTGTGTTGTAGAAGAGAATAGTGTCATTTTACACTCAGCTGAGTTTGGTGGCGTCCCGCAGTGTCAGTTGAACTACACTTGATCTGTGGAGTGGCAAGTGTGCATAGTGAGCATAGCAGGCCATCAGAGACAAATGAGGCAAACACCACAGGGACTTTCATGTTCCTTTGTATTTTATGTTTCTTAGTCTCGTGTAGCAAGAACTTCAGATTGACAGTAGAAGCTGTCTGGATACCTTGGCCGCTTTGAATGGCCAAGGCCTGCCCAAGAGGCCACATGACTGACAGGAAAAGCAACCAATCACATTTCATTCTGTGCTGCATCATGCTTAGGGGCGTGGAAATGTCCCCCACAATAACCGTTGTGTAAAACTCTGGAATGTATTTTGAAGAGTACTTTACATACATTTGAGGTCAAAAGTTCACATACACCTTGCAGAATCTGTTAAAAATGTTATTTTAACAAAACATTCTGCCTGGAAACAAAGATGCCGTGATGCCAAACCTCCTCAAGAAAGAAAAAAGCCGTCATGTTTACAACTGTGACATTGAGCGCTTATCAGGATCAACTACAGGCTGGATTTTCAAAAGTATGTGAAATACAATTGAGGTCAAAAGTTTACAGAATCTGCCAAAAAGTTTTTTTTACCAAAATAAGAGGGATCATACAAAATGTTTTTTTTTTTTATTTAGTACTGACCTGAATAAGAAGATATTTCACATAAAAGATGTTCACATATAGTCCACAAGAGAAAATAATAGTTGAATTTATAAAAATGACCCTGTTCAAAAGTTTACATTTACACTTCAGTTTTAATACTGTTGTTACCTGAATGATCCACAGCTGTGTTTTTTGTTTAGTGATAGTCCCTTGTTTGTCCTGAACAGTTAAACTGCCTGCTGTTCTTCAGAAAAAGCCTTCTGTCCCACAAATTATTTGGTTTTTCTGCTTTTTTGTGTATTTGAACCCTTTCCCAAAATGACTGTATGATTTTGAGATCCATCTTTTCACACTTAGGACTGCTAAGGGACTCATATGCAACTATTACAGAAGGTTCAAACACTTACTGATGCTTCAGAAGGAAACACGATGCCTTAAGAGCCGGGGGGTGAAAACTTTTGGAATTTGAAGGTCAGGGTAGATTTTAACTAATTTTGTCTTCTTGGAAAAATGTAAGTATCTTCTGTAGCTTCTGAAGGGCAGTACTAAATGAAAAAAATGTGATATTTAGGCAAAATACGAAAAATGTACACATTTTCATTCTGTTCACAAGTTTACACCCCTGGCTCTTAATGCGTCATTTTAAAAATCCAGCCTTTAAGCGCTGATAAGTGTTCACTGTCACAGTTGTAAACACAATGACTTTCTTGTTTCGTGAGGGGGTTCGGCATCACGGCATCTTTGTTTCCAGGCAGAATGTTAAAGAACGTGGCACACACATTCCCCGGAAATTCGGTATTATTTAACAAATCCAGTGACGACTTCGAAACTCCTGAATTGTTTCTAATTTTGTGTGGCATATGCATCAGACGTTCAGCCAACGGTCTGTGGGCATGAGGTCTGAAGCTGAGGCTATGGTAAATGCTTTAAATCTGAACTGGTTGTATTGAATTGGTTTGATGAATTGGTGTGTTAAAATGATTCATATAAGCGTACTGCTTTTAAAACAGTTCACCAATTCATTTAAATTCTTGCACAGAACTTCCTACATCTCATTTTTATGAAATATTTAGTTAAATGCTCTTAGTCATTGCTCTGTTTTTTTTTTTATTATTATTATTTTTGAGAGTCATCAGTTGCATTTAGTGTGTATAACTCAGTGAACCTGAACCCTGTCAATTTATTTACTTGTTTATGTATTTGTTTATCTGTATGTTTAATTTTTTCTTATTATTTATGTGACAAGTCTTATTTTTGTTTTTATAAATTTTTATCTATTTATGTATTTATTAATTAACTATTTTCAAAATTATGTATTTTCACGTTTTAATTACTTGTGTTGATCTGTACATTTTTTTATCTCGTGTTTATGTATTTATTTATTTTTTGTCTGTTTATTCATCTATTTATTATTTATGATTTTTAAAAATATCGCCTCCTCAAATAGCTTTAATGTATTTAGCTTTTTTGTTAGTAACGTGTAGTGTTTAAAGGTGCTGTATGTAAATTGTTAACTGTACTTAAGCATAAAAATAATATGCTAAAAACATATAAACACATAAACATGCTAAATTTACATACTTGTTTCTTTGAAAACCAATCCTACAGCAAGTTCATCAGCTTTGAAATGTGTTCCGTGTTGGAATGTCTGTTTTGAATATTGGAATGGTTGTTTTTGTCTGTGTGACTCCGCCCACTGCCAGTTTAACCAATAGTATTTTGACACCTAGGGTTGCCAGAGAGTGAAAAACAAAGCGAAGTGCAGTAATGAAAGCCAGCAAATGAACTGGGTCAGAGTTCAATTCTACCCGACCTAAAGAGCCTGAGCATCCATCTAAAAACTCTTATAACCAGTAGAATGTTAAAATGTGGATAAAACGACTCTATAACTTGCATTGTGTAGGCTTTGTCGCCTTCCATTGTCAACTGACCTTTCGTAAAGAGCTTGATTGACAGGCGATCTATTTTGTCTGACAAACAAATCAAACAGGAGAGTAGATTAACTTCAGTGGACTTGAACATAAAAAATTGTGTGTGTTGATGTCTTTCCGCATTTGAAATAAAATACGTTCTGATGTTCATTCATGTTTTTTTCATGCTTTAAGTAAAGAAGAAAAGACGATTGGTTCACGTGTCATTGATCTAATAAGGCAATACAGTGATCTGTACACATTTAAAAAGCCACAAAATCGTATTTATTGTTTGAATTTCTTACAAAAATGACATTTTAAAAGTCTTTGTTTTATACCAGAAGTAACTTGCTCTGTCTTGTCTGTCGGCGTGTTGTCAGTTTCCTCTTTTCTCCACAATGTATTTTTCACTGCTTGAGAACATGATGTGTACTGTGCGAGCAGCACTGTTTGTCGGACATAGCAACAGTAACTAAGGAGGGCAGGTTTTTGTGAACAGTCAAGTACACTTGTTCCTCTTGCGTGTCCTCAATCTGGCAACCCGCGTGAGCGGGTATTAAGTCATATAATATTTTGAATTTAGACTGCAGTACTCATTTCAAAGACTAGCTGTCAATATTACATACTGCACATTTAACTACTTTAAACTGGGGAATTTGTATCTTGAGTTTGAGCTAAGCTTCAGATTCCAGAAAGCTTTGTCGTCAATATGTGCTATTTTGTTTGTGTGCGGTGTGAGTGTTGATGGAGCTCTTTATCTTATGGAGTGGAAATGTTAGCATTTTCGCATTTATATCTTGACATTTCCATAACTGTCTCTGCCTTTTAACACTTAGCAGGCAAGCTAGACTGATTGTGCTGCTATTTCTCTCTGTCACTGTCTTTCTCTTTAACAGGTGCTGAAGGGCAGCAAAAAGCTCTCCATGTCAGTGCGTTCTGTGGGTCGGATTCCGGGTGGTTATGTCACAAATCATGTCTACACCTGGGTGGATCCCCAGGGGCGCAGCGTGTCCCCACCCCCCGACCTGCTGGCGGAGCATCGCAGCGCCACCCTGCGCAGGTCGAACAGTCAGGGCCGCAGCCACATGCAGCTTCTGCAGGACGGCGATGAGAAGAAGGTGAGAAAAGCATGCTTTAATTAAATTACAGCAATCGGTTTTATGTGTTTACATGATGCTTATGTAATGAGGATATGACTAAACTCCAATAAAGACAGGAATATACACTATAGTTAAAAGTTTAGAGTCAGTAAGATTGTTTATGCTCACCAAGGCTGCATGTATTTAATTAAAAATCCGGTAAAAACTGATTTCTGTTTTAAAAATAGTTTAAAAAGTTGATGGCAATGCTGAATTTTCAGCATTTTTACTCCAGTCTGTCTAATATGCTGATTTTTCAGTATTACTTTTTTTTCTCTTTTTTTGTGTTTGTGTATGTAAACCATACAATACATATTTTTTCCATGATTCTATGATGAATATGAAATAAAAACAAACAATTTATTTGAAATAGAAATCATTTGTAGCAATGTGAAATTTAAAGCCCCCTTACTGAATAAAAGTATTTATTTCTTTAAAAAAAAATACTGACCCCAAACTTGTTAGCAGTAGTGTATTTGTCGATGAACATATAACAGAATATTACTTTAATTTTACTTTTGATCACTTTAATGCATCCTTGTTAAATGTAAGTATTTATTTCTTAAAAGAAATAAATACATAAAATAGAAATAAAAAATCGTACAGACTCCAAACTTCTGGACAGTAGTATATTTGTCGATGAAAAATAACAGAATATTACTTTACTTTTACTTTTGATCAATTTAATGCATCCTTGCTGAATATAAGTATTTCTTTCCTTTAAAAATAAATAAATAAAATAAAAAAATCTTACAGACCCAAAACTTGTGAACACTAATGTATTCGTCGATGAAAATATAACACAATATTTCTTTGCTTTTGTTTTTGATCACTTTAATGCATCTTTGCTGAATAAAAGTATTTATTTCTTTAAAAAAGTGAAAAATAAAAACTAAAAAGATCTTACCAACCCCAAACTTGTGAACAGTAGAGTATTTGTCGATTGAAATATAACAATATTCCTTTACTTTTACTTTTGATCAATTTAATGCATCATTGCTGAATAAAAGTATTTATTTCTTTAGAAAAGTGAAAAATAAAAAAATCTTACCAACCCCAAACTTGTGAAGAGTAATGTATTTGTCGATTGAAATATAATAGAATATTCTAGTACCTTTATTTTGATCACTTTATTGCATCCTTGTTGAATATAAGTATTTATTTCTTTAAAAAAATGAAAAAAAAAAAAAAAAATCTTACCAACCCCAAACTTGTGAACAGTAGTGCATTTGTCAATGGAAAATAACAGAATATTCCTTTACTTTTACTTTTGCTCAATTTAATGCATCATTGCTGAATATAAGTATTTATTTCTTTAAATAAATAAATAAATCGACTTTTGAACAGTAGTTAATTTTTATGTGTAATAGTTCATTAAGCCGTTTTGTTCTTAGAAAATAATGAACAAACAGATAAATAAAACCTCCATTTACTCCAAGTGGGAGACAATGACATAGTTATTGACATGCATTATAGATGGAGAACTTCTGATCATTTGCATGTGCAAGAGTCTTCAAACACTCAGTGTTAAAGCTGTGTTGTTTACAGCTCACCAGCTTTAAAAAATGGCTGTCGTTTTAAGTGCTCTGCTCCCGTATACAGTAGGTTGAGTGTGGAAATGAGTTTCCACCGGTGCGTAAGAGAGGTGCGGATGAAGAATTTGCCTTGTCTTTCATGAAACGCTGTCTGTGCTATTATTTCTGTAAACCAAAGCTCTGTCTTATTTGTCCCAGCTGATGACAACCTCAATGCTGTTGAAGTGTCAGTGGACCACTGTCCTTTCCTATAAGTCATCGTTTATCCGCTGCATTTATCTGTGATCACCTCTGCTAGCTAATGGGCAGTAGCGCTTTAAAGCTAAACCTAATTTGGTTTACTTGGGATTTTTTCCTGTTACTTCTGATAAGTTTTTTTGCTCATTTGATTTGATTAGTTAAAAAAAACAATAGCAATTTGTGTGTGTGTGTGTTTGATTTGCATTTTACACAAGTCTTTCTGGTAAACATACACAATGTGTACTCAGCTGATAAACCCTTGATGCCGATGCATTTCCATTTAGAACAATACGGTCTATTAGGAGCAAGTCCAAACTGGCGGATTAGTGTTTTGAGCTAGGTGTCTTTTTATCAGAGAATTATTGAATATGTATGAAACATTAAGAAGCAGAAAATACAAGAGTCTGTTCCACAGTTACTCAGTCTCCATCAGACCTGAACAAAACTAAGACGTCTGCAGTTATACGCAGGTACTCTGTTATGAATTTTAAGCAATATGAATTAAATATATAAATCAGTGAAGGGTGAGGGAAAAAAATTGTTTTGTTTGCATGTCATTATTTGCCTAAGGAACTTTGAACACACACTGTTAGTCGGACAAATTAAGCAATCAATCACTGTACAGTGTCTATTTTGGCTGCTTTTAAATGTGAGAACCTTTTTCTGTCCGCTCTATAATTTTTTTGTATTCTATGCCAGAACTTGTTAAACATTCAAAGGCCTGCTTGTGTTTGTGTGTGTAAAGCAGCCTGTGTAAAATATTTGGACACTTAAGCCACACTAAGACACACAAAGTTGCAGTGGTGTTCTGAAATGAAAATGTAAATTCATGTACAAGTTACTAACAGAAAGAAAAAAAGCATTCTATTTTATATTTTTACATTAACAATGTAATCAATATTCTGTTTATTAAAGCCGAGCATGAAACTCATCAAGTTAGTGTTTTTAAGCATTTTACATTTATTCCAAAATAATAACTCAAGGCAGTAACAATTTAAAGGGGTCATGAACTGTCTTTTTATTTTGTAATATTCTCTGAGGTCCACTTATTATTACATTATCAAGACTTTACATCAAAAAACATAATTTAGAAGTAATAGCCTATTTTCTGTCCTGTTTTACCTCACCTCAGCAGAATGCTTTGTTTGAATAAGTGTGGCTGATTGTACATTCAAAAGTAAACGCTCACTGCTATGATTGGTTAACAGTGTACATTCATTCCTCATAGATGGACGCTGCTGTGATTTTAAATAACTCAATACATACTGTATCAAACGATCTGTAAGAAGAGACAAAGCAATAGGTGACCATGTAATGAAAACATTTACTCACACTTTTGTTGCGTAATTACTGTCGGATCCAATATAGGCAGCACAGCTTTTCATTTAGTTTCAATCTTTTTGAAAATCCTGCGTCAAATTGTGTCACTCTGGTTACTGGCGTAACCTTGGTTCCCTGAGATAAAGGAACAAGCATTGTACAAGCATCGCTGACGCTATGGGTAATAGTAAACGAATCGGCGGTAAAAAGTAAACAAAGGATCGAGTTCTTACTGACGCGGTCTGGAACTTCATTAAAAAGTTCATTCACTCTTTCCTAATGTTGGGATCAGAAGGAAGGCAATGCAAACACTGTTTTTTCCCACAAATTGGCACTGCAGAGCGTCGTGTTGTTTTCAGAGTCACCTTCATCGTTTGGTTTCTGTATAGACCTGCACGTTCGCCTCTCTGGTAAACACTATTTGCGAACTGGTGGGCGGGGCTAAACAGGCAGCGATGTCGATCTTCTTCTGCGGAGGTGGTGCTTATCCACACTATTACATCATAGAGTAGAACATTCCACAAGCTGTTGTTTCGGCAGACTGCCTTTAATATAAGCTGTTTTTAGACTAACGTTTTGAGTTCTGCAACTTACAGCATGTTTTTAAGTGTCAAAAGATCAAGGGAATTTTGGTTTCTCAGTTCATGACCCCTTTAAACTATATATTTTGTGAACTTATGTTCAGCTATTCTTTCTAATAGTTAACTTTTATCCATTATTAAATTTTTCGGATCATCAGTCATCAAAGCCCAGTAAATATTGGTCACGGACATGGAGATTTACTTTCAATTTCACCAAACTGATTACTCACTAAAAACTACCACAGATCTTTTTGACTTAATTTTAACTTAATATTTTATTTTGACAACAAAGTGGTTATAACGAAGTGTGTGAGTTATTTACTTACTTTTTTAAAATTAGTCTTTTAGTCCCATTAACATGCATCACATTGTTCATTCAGACTAATTTGCAAATGCAGGCAGGATTTATCGTGTGAACCAATCACAGCCGAACATGACCAGCCATATCCAATCCTATTGCAATGGAGGCGTTGCCTCCTCTCACGTGACTTTCCCCCATTCATTCTCAATTACCCACCACCAAAATCACCACTTGCTTTAGGGGGGTCTGTTAAAATTCAATGGGCTCAGGGGAGGCGAGAGAGACGCGGACTCTATGTGCTGGTGTCTCTGCTGGACAATGTTTCTTTAGAAAAACAAGTGATTTATAATGTTATTGTTTGTAATATTGTTTCATTTTTGTACTACAAATTTTTTTCATCCACTATTTTGAGGAGGCCCTCTCTTACCTCCTCAAAGGAAACGCCTTTGAATTGCATTGGATACAACGTCAAACCAAGTGCATAATAATAATAAATAATTATAATGCACTTCTGTCTAAGTTCAGAAGTGTCTTGTGCTCACTAAGGCTGCATTCATGTGAATAAAATGCAGTAAAACAGTGATCGTGTGTAATATTATTACAATTTTAAATAACTGTTTTAGCCGGTATATATTTTAAACATAATTTGAAGCGTTCACTTGCAAAAACAGATAACAGATTTTTAACAGTTTTCAAAAATCATGCTTTTTCATTGAGCATTCCAATGAATATCAATCAAACTGCAGTTTGATTATTTTAAGTAAAAATAACTACAAAAATACAGCTAACTAACAAAATGAAACATGATAACATAACAAAAAAACATGAATTAAAAAACAGTTATCTGTTTTTGCAAATAAACTCTTCATTTATTCTTGTGATGGCAAAACTGAATTTTCTCTAGCCATTACTCTGGTCTTCAGCATCAAATGACTCTTCAGAAATCATTTTAATGTGCAGATGCAACATTTTTATTAACCCTTTAACTGTCACTCCCATTTTTGAACACAGACATAAAAATGCACTATCCAGACTTAATTTTTTATAATTAACGAATGAAAACATTTTGTAATATGATTTTGATGTACATTTTCTGTGGTAATCCAATGTCTGATTTTAAAATGCCTTTCAAAGGATGAATTTTGAGATTTTGAGACCTTCTCAATGATGTATAGTTTGTCACGATTAGATTAGGATTTATTTGTAATATGGTGAAGTAAATTTAGGCGTCCCACTGGGTGGACGGTGACAGTTAAAGGGTTAATAGCAATGTCAGAAACCGTTAATTAATATTATTAACACTTTTTTATGGAAACTGTGCTACACCTTATTTGTCCGCTCCCCAAATTTGCCCTAGCACTATTTGTCACCCCTCCATAATTTCTTCTGTTCTTACCTGTGTGCCAGAATTTGTTAGATGTGATTATAGGGAGAGTTTTATGAGCTGTTCATCCAGGTGTAAATCTGCCAAGGCCACTGGAAAGCGCACGCTCTTTCTCGGGCCCCCGCGGCCGTTGAAAGCAAGCGCACTGGGGTATCACGCCGACTTCATCAGTGCTGCACAGCGCAGCAGAAATCTCTCTCGGCCCGCCCTGATTTACTACCCTGCTTGTTCGGACTCACAACGTGGCGAGGCTATTTGCAGGGTAATTTTGACAAATTCCTGGGTACCGAAACGAAAGTTAGAAAGCTTAGTCTATTTAGCCTCTAGCACGCTTCTAAAGAAGAATAAAAAATAAATATAAGGAGCCATTCATGAGAGAGACATTTATAAATGTCTGGCATTATGAACAATGACACACACAAAACGGAGTACGGCCCTACACCACCTTGACCTTTCAGGGATGGCTAGTACTAACCTTTAAGCAGCATGCTAGTGGGCGACATACGCTTTTGGTGGGTGCTGGTGTTTGGACGAGACGGCGCGCTGCCGCATTGATCTCCCAGAGCGCTCTGGTGGCCCTGTCTGATTGGCTCTGTGGGGATTCTATGATGCATTCTAATCACAGCACTATTGTTGCTTTTGTGTGCTGCGCATTGAAGAGGTCGTGGGAGTCACATTAGTCCTTCTGCTTGTTCAGCAGTACTGTCATTCGCTAAGGCGCATAGGTTGTTAGAGTTGAGAATTATAGTTGTAAGGCACAGTAATGGCTGCTCTATATTTGAGAGGTGAACAACACAAAATATTTTAATTTTCTTGTCGCCGTAATGTTTGTGTGTGTAAAGCAGACTATGTGAAGTATTTGGATGCATAAGGTAATAGTTAACACAAAAATGAAAATTGTGTCATTAGTTCCTCACCCTTGTGTCGTTACAAACCCGTAAGACCTTTGCTCATCTTCGGAACGTTAATTAAGATATTTTTGATGAAATCCAAGAGCTTTTTGACCATGCACAATACTTGTACAGCATTTATGAATGTTAATTTAATTACAAATGCATTATTAAAATCAAATGTTGTTTGTTAACATTAATACACTGAATTAATATGACCAATGAATGACTGTATTTTCATTAAATTACATTTAACAAAGATGAATAAATACTGTAATGTATTGTTCATTGTTCGCTCTTGTTAGTTAATACATTAGCTAATTGTTAGTTAATACGTTAACTAATGAAATCTTATTGAATAGTGTTACCATATAAATGTATTGTATGCATATAATGTATGTTTATAAATTAGGGCTGTCAAACCATTAATCACAATTAATTGCATATAAAATAAACGTTTGAGTTTGCCTAATATATGTGTGGGTACTATGTGTAATTATTATGTATATATAAATACACAAATTAATGTATATGTTTAAGAGAAATATGTACAAAATATATTTATTTATATATATATATATATATATATATATATATAATATAAATTATATAAAAATTATAATAAATAAATATACTTGTAAATATTTCTGAATGTATATACATATATACATATATACATACACATTAGGCAAACTCAAACTTTTATTTTGTATGCAATTAATCGCGATTAATCATTTGACAGCCCTAATATAAATGGATATTATTAACATTTCACCAAAATCAAGTTCAAATAAGTTTTTGACCAGCAAATGTTTTTTTCCCATCATTACCACCATATCAGAGGTAGTACTTGTATCGCATTTACGCTTTCATGAGCTTGCAGGTTTTGCCCAAATTATCATATAATAAAAGATTCAGCACTTCACACAAGCTATTTGGCTGTGACTCATCAACAAATGGTAGACTAAGACACTCTTCTCCACTCCTCCAGTACAAAAAACAGTCTTTATAAATATAGTGTTTCTTGTGTAAAGAAAACACTCTACTTATTCAATCAACAATTCTTGATTTACCTTCAGACTGCAAACAAGCTGAGATGCTCCAAACTGTGCGCCACACTTCATTCAAGAGAGAGGTTTGACTGACAGTTTGAGGGGCCAATGGAGTTTAAGTGGCAGTGGATACTGATCCAGGATCAGTGGTCCTTAGCAGTTATATTTCTGATTTGATGCTTTGGATAATGTAGCTTTTGTTGATGTTACCGCTCTACTTGATCAAAAAAATTCAGAAAACAGCAGCGCTACCACCACGCTACTGAGAAATATTATAATAGTTATAATATAGTTAAACTAGTACTGCCCAACTAATGCCCAACACTGGTCCTTACTACCTTTTTGGGCCTTGAACGTGTCAGTTGCATTGCTGTCTATGCACTGTCAGAAAGCTTTTATTTCATCAAAAATATCTCAATTTGTGTTCTGAAAATGAACTAATGTCTTAGGGGTTTGTAATGTCAAGAGGATGAGTAAACTATCCCTTTTTTTATATAATTTGCTATTAATCAAACAATCTCTTCCTCTTCACAGGTGAATTTGGTGCTGGATGACGGTCGTTCTCTGGGTCTCATGATCCGCGGAGGGGCTGAATACTCTCTGGGTATCTACATCACAGGTGTGGACAGAGGCTCCGCAGCGGAGTGTGGAGGACTCAAGGTACAATTTATTCCTATTTCACCCACATCCTTTCATTTGATCTATTTTTATTGCTTTTTGCTTAATTTGTCATACGGTGACCTCTAACTGTCTCATTGTGGACAGTATTTCATACTCCCTTAGTCTATTTTTCTCTCTCATTTCATGCACTAATTGTTCCACAGCTCTTTGACATGTTAATTTTGATTTTCTCTGTCGAAATATTTAAGATTTTCTTTGTTGCTTTCAGTCTTTGTATCAGGTTTTGCCCACATTGTGAGCAGCAGCCAATGGGGCCCGTGAGGAAAACAGCTTTGTAAACAGACTTCATGAAAATGCAAAAAGGTTTTTGTGTTGTTTGGGTGAGGTTAGGGGTTAGAATGTCTAATAATCATTAGCTCAGTGTAAAAACAAAACAAGTCAATGCAAAGCCCCTACTAATATACACTGTTCCTCTTTTGCCTACTGTCTGACAGGCATCCCATAAACCTGCTGGTTTGTTGATTGATAAAACATGTTTGTAAATTCTGTCCAAAGTGTCCAGCTGGCTTTACCTCTGCCCGCTTTGATTTTAGCACTCCCCTCAAGTGTGTTTGTGCATGAAAGAAGGAGAAAGAAATATTGGAGTCCACTGTGAAATGGCTATGATTTTTCTCCAGCCATTCTTCTGTTGAATAATATGCCCAGACATCCTGTGTTTATTCCATTGTTCGTTTTTTTGCCACAATTTTGAGGTGAATATCATTATTATGTGGTGTCAGGGAAAGTTTTAAGCTCTTTTCAGGCTGGCAGTTTGCTTTGTGCCCAGCCTTTAGATTCATGATGGGATTGAGAGGAGATGGCAGGTTGAAAGGAGGGCAATCCAGATATGCTCATGGAGCGAGAGAGAGAGAGTTGGAGAAAGTGTTGGATGTTTTATCTTCAGGCCATATGTCTGTTCAGAAGAGAGATGTGAGATGGATTTCTGGGCAGCGGTTTGGCAGGAAGCTGTGTTTACAATGCCTCACTGATGCTGTGCGAATCACAAACATGAAAGCAAATTCACACACGTTTATCATGGCACATATACTGTATAAAAAATAACATTAACATTTAAAAGTTTGGGGCCAGTATTTTATTTTGAAAGAAACTGTATTCTTTTATTTAGCTGACACAGTTTGATCAAATGTAGCAGTAAAGACATTTACTTTGTAATGTTACAAAATATTTCTTTCTAAAATAAATGCTGTTCTTTTGAACTTTTTATTTATCAAATAATCCTGGAAAAAAAGATCATGGTTTTAACAAAACTGCTTTCTATGGAAGCCAGTTTCTGCCACAGAGAAAACAAACATTAGAAAAAAGGTAATTGTGACTTTATCTCACAATTCTGACTGTATTTTTTACTTTATATATTACATTTTTAAAATTTAAAGATTTAAAATTGCATTTCTGAGAAAAAAGCCAGAATTGTAAGATAAAAATCCAGATAAACTCATAATGAGAAATTAAGTTACAATTCTGAGAAATAAAATCAGAATTGCGAGATAAAAACTCAATTGCGAGATTTAAACTTGCAATTCTGAGAAATTCTGAATTGCAACAAAAACTCATAATTCTGACAAAAAAATATCACCGTTCTGAGAAATAAAGTCAGAATTGCGAGATTAAAAAAAAACTCCCAATTGCAAGAAAAAAACTTAAGGATTGCGAAATTTAAACTTGCAGTTCTGAGGAAAAAAGTCAAAATTGCGAGATAAAAACTTAAGAATTGCGAGATTTAAATTTGCAATTCTAAGAAAAAAGTCAGAATTCCAAGATAATGCATATTTCTGGAAAATAAAGTCAGAAGATATATAGAAGATATATAGCGAGATATAAACTGAATTGCACGTTTATATTCCACAATAGTGACTTTTTTTCTCAGAACTGCAAGTTTATATCTCGCAGTTCTGACTTTCTAACACAATTGCAAGCTAAGTCAGAATTGTGATATATAAACTCATAATTCTGAGAATATATCAGTCTTCGTCCCCTCTGATTTGGAATTTATATCTCACAATTCTGAGAAAAAAGTCAGAATTGCGAGTTTATATTTTGCAATTGCTAGACATAGTCAGATTTGCGAAATACAAACTCGAAATTCTGAGAAAAAAAGATCGAATTGTGAGTTTATATCTTGCAACTCTGAGAAACATTTAAAAAATCATACTATCCCCAAACTTTTTAACAGTACTTTTATGTAGGCGTAGTACACCAAAACATTTCATTTCTTTCTTTGAAAGTATCTTTAGACAGCCAATAAATCAACATGAAAAATGATAGCATTGTGTGTGCAGTGTAGTCTGCTTTTATGGTGTATTTCTGTCCTTTTTGTAGCTTGACTGCCATGGTCGCTATGAACTGTCGTTGTGAAATGAGCAGGTAAGCCCCCATAAGTGTGAGCCACCACTCCAGAGTGAAAAAAATAGCTTTCATCCAAATAGCCCAGCACTCAGAGTGATTGTGTTGTTATAGTGTTAGCAGCAGATGAACCCCTGACCTCACACCCCAATATAGACACACACAAGTAGAAAAACACAAATGCACAGATCAATGGAACCAGGTGGATGAAACATCTATTTCCTAACAGGTCTCTTGAGATGGATGTAAGGCCAGGGGGTCTGTAGAGAGGTTGCCTTCAATATGTGCAGCCCCATATATACTAACCTGTGTGAAAAGAGGTATAAATTGGTATTGGCAACAAATCCCTTTTTGTTCAAAGCAGAAGCGATCCATCTTGGAATTACCGGACTTCATAAATATTAATGCTGTGTTCCATTCAGTTGCAAAAGCCAGAATTTCTAACTTGGAGACTTTCAAATCAGAAATCACAAAGTGGCTGCCTGTATGTGGCGTTTGATAGCAGAGACAGATTTTTGATGTTAACATACTTTGTTATGCAGTGTTGGGGTTTAAAGGGATAGTTCACCCAAAAATCACCCTCATGTCGTTCAAAATGGGTAAGACCTTTGTTCACCTTCAGAACACAAATTAAGAATTTTTTTTATGAAATCTGAGAGCTCTGACCCATAGACAGCAATGCAACTGACAAGTTCAATTCCCAGAAAGGTAGTAAGGATATCTTTAAAATAGTCTATGTGACAGCAGTGGTTTAACCGTAATGTTATAAAGCTATGAAAATACTGTGTGTGTGCAACGAAAACAAAAATAAGACTTTGTTCAACAATTTCTTCTCTTCCGTGTCAGTTTTTGACATGCATCAAGCGCACAAAAAGTATTCTTGTCTTCATTTGCATGTCCCAATGAACTAATTCACTGAAATTAGTTCTGTCACTAACGATTATTTTGGTAATCGAGTAATTGTCAGAACAATTAATTGAGTTTTTTTTTCCTGTGGCAATAAAAATAGACCTAGGTGAACAATAGGCTTTGAAATTACTTGAAACACATATACAGTAGCAATGAGGGAATAATAATTAAAGTATCAAAAACAAGTAATCATGTGGTTTTATTAAACAAGACTGTTAAAATTCATAATGTATTATAAACAAGAGAACTAATGTACATAATGCATTATAATAAATGACAGCAGGTGGCGCCAACGGCCTTACGATTATTTTTACAATTCACTGCACAATCTAATCCTTGTTTAATATTGACTAAACAACATTTCGTTTAAATGTCCACTTAATATTTAACATTTGGCCATTTCTTACAACAGAAATGCTACAGCCACTGTAATTTCTTGAATATGTGGACATCAAAATGTATAAACCCAGAGTAAGGGTTTGAGCTTTTATTTTGAATTCGCGATTAACAGTATTAGCATATTAGCATGTTTATAAAGAAACTGATGTATTCTCCTGTGTTTGCGTAGGTTATTAATGATTTACCTTACAAATCTGATTAAATGGCGCACGTTGCGTCCCCAGATAACCATAATAAACCCAATCTTACACCAGTATGCAGAGTGTGGAGCACCATTTCTAAACATGTAAGTAACCTACACGCATATAAATAATTAAGCGCATATAATAAACCTGCATCGCATATATTTGTTTAACTGAATCATACTGTTGTCCGTGGACTGCGCCACTTCCGGAATTCTGCCGACCGGAAACTAACAATGAAATGAATTGTTCTACCTATTAGATTGTGTTTTATTAACGTCTACACCTATCCCAACCCTAAACTTAGCCCTTACTATAATACATAAACAGTATTATTGTTGTACAGTGTGACAAAGATTACGTTCGATTGATGTACGCATGCCCAGCAGCCAGAGCTGTATCCCTTCTAGCCTAAACCGTTACTTCACACGGGTTTTTTTTAATCGAGTAGTCGAATTGAATCAAGGAATCATGACAGCTCTAACTGAAATTAATCTCACTCCCTTATGTATGAGAATAATCTAGGACAGCTTGTTTGATTATTGCTTCAGCTCACTCCACTGTAAAGCTGTGTTTACAATAGAGTGTTTTCACAACGAGTCATCAAACGGTCATATTGGCTGCACTTAATGTAAACAGTGCCACTTAACCGAACGAAACACGGATATTTTGCTGATTATTACTGCTGAAAGTCATCAGTTATTGTCATGTTTTGGGCTGTACTAATCGGTCGGACCGGGAAAAACATTTGGAGTACTATAGACTGCCAAAAGTTATAAGAAATAAAGGAGAAGAGTGCAAAAAACTGTCTGAGGAACAAAAGGCATTTGTGTTTGGCCAAACTGAACCAGGATTTCCACGGCAAGAGTCTTGACAACATCGTCTTTGTTCTTACCATTTCCAGTCAGGTAGGCTAATATCTTAATAAATACTGCTTGTACGTATCTTTACCACCTATTTACTTTAGTTTGTCAAAATATTGCACTGTTTCCGGCTTACTAAGTCCTTCTTTATATGATTTAGCAGCTTTCACACGTTTTTTCCATGGTTTAGACAGCATAAATTAGCAGGCAATCCTGTGCAGTCCATGCTGTTGTTTACATTCGAGTATTGACAGTATGGCTGCGCATCCGAGTAACTGTGCAAACCCTTTATTCAGTCTGACATTCACAACAGCAATAGCATTTTGTGACACCCACTCTTATTGGGGAAAAAAGGCTTCTGAAAAATGTCCAAACCTGCATTCATTTCTTTCTTCTGTGGAGCGCAAAATAAGACTTTGTGAAAAATGTCTTTGAAAAGTTATTTTTGTCTATACTGAATACTAAAAGTCAGTGGGGTCCACTGTTGTTTGGACTTTCTTTCAAAATATCTGTTTTTATTCCACACTGCCATAGAGGAATGTACTTATCACACTCAGGACAGTCGTGATGGATGAATTTAGTCCTATCTCTGAAATGATTATGACCGCAGTAGCACTTTCTTCCAAAGGCAACACCAGCACTTGTTTGCAAACAATATCAGTTTTCTTATCTCACTCCATGCCTGTATCTTTATCTCCAAACCTGGTGTTTCAGAGGTTGAACCAGAGATGTAGAATGCTAGAGGTCTTCGAGGCGGATGCAGCTCGTAGAGTTTTAATTGGATGGAATAATGTGCTTGCGCACTGAGCGGTCTCTCAGCCTCAGCGTTACAGCGCACAAAACCCCTACTGACCTCAGAAGAGCTGGAGTTAATCAGTGTGCATTCACTGAAGCCTTAGCCTCTATTTCTGCCTCTGTTTTTGTCTTCTTCCTATCTTGGAAGTGCTTTTCTGTGGTGTTGTTCTTTTATTTGTACGTATATGTCTTACTGTTTGCGCTTGGTTTATTGCAGTCTCACTTTGGGTAACTGTAGTAAGTGGATAATGAGCAATACAATTAAGGCACTTCTTGGCTGCAGGATGGTAAGACACTTTACTGGGAGCGCTGTTGTAGTTTGTAACGGTCAAATTACTAAAATCCATAAAAAGGATAAAGGCTTTTTAGGACTTCATTTATTGAACTGGGTTTTTGTGAATCTCAGCTGCTCCATTAGCTGATATTGTCAACCTGAGGCCTGAGGTTCAGACACAGTTACTTTGAAGCTTTTTTTTTTTAAATTCAACAAACCAGACGCTGTTTCTTTCTCTGCCTTTTGCTCTCTCTCACATAGACATTTATTTTATTACTTTTCTTATTCGTTTAGTTTAGTTAACCTGTCAAGTAAATTCTGTGAAACCTGACAAAATTGTACTCATTGTATTTTTCAGGTTTTTATTTCATTTTATTGATCATATTTTTATTTTATTTGATATTTTTATTCTAACATATCTACCATTCCCTTCCTGATGAATTGCATTTTTCTTAAACTGTCAAGTAAATTCAGTGAAACCTGACTAAATTTTATTTTATTTTATTTTATTTTGAACACAATATATCTACCATTCCCTTCCTGATGATAAATTGTATTTTTCTTAAACTGTCAAGTAAATTCAGTTAAAACCTGACTAAATTTTGTTTTTTTTTTTTATTTTGTTTTATTTATTTTTAACATTTTTATTTTTCATATATTCATATTTTATTTTATTATTTTTTTAAACAGAATATATCCACTATTCCCTTCCTGATAAATTGCATTCTTCTTAAAGTGTCAAGTAAATTTTTTATAGTAAATTATTTATTTTATTTTATTTTTCATATCTGTTTATTTTGCAAATACTAGATTGTATTTGTTTATTTATTTTATTTGTTTATTTTATTTATTTGTTTTATTTTTCAGTTTTTTATTTAATTTTTCAGATTTATTTTATTGTATAATATTTTTCCCTTTCTGATAAACTGCATTTTTCTTAACCTGTCAAGTAAATTCAGTGAAACCTGGCTAAATTTAATTTATTTTATTTTTCAAGTTTTTATTTTATTCCATTGATTATATTTTTATTTCATTTTTATTTTATTTTATTTTTTTATATTTTTAAAATAACATATACACCATTCCCTTCCTGATAAATTGTATTTTTCTTAAAGTGAATTTTGTGAAACCTGACTAATTTTATTTAATTTTATTTTTCATTTATTTTATTTTATTATATATTATTTTTTAGAATCTATCATTCGCTTCCTGATGAATTGCTTTTTTTTAACTGTCAAGTAAATTCAGTGAAACTTGCTGAGATCTGAACATTTTTTAAATGGTAAATGCTAATGTGGTAAATGTTAAATGGTAAATGCAGGAAGGTGAAATTAATATAAGCCTACCTGCCAGATTCCTTGAAAATAATCACAGGACCTCAGAGACTCTTGTAAAGTCGTGCTTTCTTGTACTTGCAAATGACACCGAATTCTTGAACGTCTGTGATCTGCAGTCAGATGTCCCTTCACCTTTGCCCGACGTGCTTTTCACCTTAATAATATTTTATAGCTCTTACTTTTTGAAGCTGTCGTGATTCTTATCAGTCATACTGAGCGCCGGTTCTCTATTCAGCTGTCCACTCCGCGTCACATAAAGCCAATTCACTTGGTCCTTGAGGAGTTGAGAAGAAAGTCATTTGCTGTGAAAACTTTTGCTCAGGGGACTCGTAGACTTTCACTGTGATATTTGGGGACATTTTCAGTTGCAAGTCTTCAACTCTTTTGATCTTTTTCTACCTTAACCAGGAAGCACATAGTCATATCCACAGACTGATACCCATAGGCAGTCTTTCAGAAGAGGAGGCTGTTCATCATAAGAAAAATCCCGCCGGACTAATAAAAGCCTTTTAGACTGTGAACGTGACTACTTTTGCACATTTGTAATCCATTTTGAAGTGGTCACGCCTCTGTGTGATTGACAAATATGGTAGTTTCACGGAAGAAGGCTCTGGACTCTGGGTGGGTCTGTCTGTATGGCTGCTTCTGTCATTGTGAGTTAGTATTGCTCAAACTTTAAGTACTCTTGGTGTAGCCATATGTCTTAAACAGCCATTAAGTACAATGATGAATGAATGAAGGGATGGGGTAAGCACCACTTTATCTGTATTCAGAGCATGACCGTTCATTAGAGAATGGCAGAAAGAAAAATGGAGAGTACGAAGGACAGAAACAATGATTAAAACCAGTATAAAAGAATGATGACAAGACCGACTGAAAGACAAAAAGGTGAAATCCTTATCAGAGTGACCATATTTATCATTAAATACTACAACAGGGTAAGGCAAAAACTATAGATTGTTTTATAACCTCATGTGAAATAATAAAAGAAAGCTAAACTAAAAACTGTGGTTGCAAAACTATAGAGAAAAAAGTACAAAAGCTGTCACTTTGAGACGGTACACCTTTGTACCCTTTGTACTAATTACTGTACCTTAAAGGTACATATTAGTATTTAAAGTGTACAAATCATTAACTTTTGAAAGGTAGCATCCCAGTGACCACTTTTGTACCTTTTTTTTTTTTTTAGCATGTAAAATAGTATAAAGAATAGCTGTCTATATAAAGAATATAATATAGAGAGATAATATATTAATAATATAGTGTGTTTCATGGTCGAATTTGATGGTTAATGTTGAAAATATCAAAATATCTTCAGTTATTTAAAAATTTTAATAAAAAAAAATAAATTAGAAAATTATTTTGGCGATTTTTTAATTTTTTCATTGTATGTTTTGTTTTGATTTGAATTTTTTATATTTTCAAAAGTAATCTGTTTCTTAGAATCCATCATTTGCTACATGATACTCTTTTTTTACTGTGAAGTGAATTCAGTGACACTTGACTAAAATTTATTTTATTGTATCTTTGTATTTTCGTTTAGTTTCATCAATCTATTTCTTGGAATACATCGTTCACATAGCGTAAAGAAGTATAAATATGTATAAATGATTATTATATATGTAATATATATATATATATATATATATATATATATATATATATATATATAAATAAAGCAGTGTGTTTCATGGTTGAATTTGATGACTGATGTTGAAAATATCAAAATATTTTCAGATAGTTTTCATGTATTCTGGCATCTTTTTAACTGTATTCTGGTATCTTTTTAAATTTTATTTTGTATCAGTTTTTTTTTTAGTTTCAAACATATTTTTTTTTTACTTTCAGGCAAATTCAGTGACACTTGACTAAAATTTATTTTATTGTATTTTTGCATATTTTAGTTTAGTTTCAAAATCAGTCTATTTCTTGCAATACATTATTTAAAATAGCATAAAGAAGTTGTTTATATATATATACACTCCTGAACAAAATCTTAAGACCAGGGGAAACATTACAAGTATTCACATTTTGTGCTGGTGGATTGTAACCAGGTTGTAAGTACTGCTTCAAAATGGCAAAAGAAGAAACTGGAGCAGGAGCCAAAAAATAGAGAGTAGGCAATTCATAGAAAACTTAGGAAAACACAAACAGGCTGTTCATCACCTGATCAAAAGTTTAAGACCATAGCCTTAAAAAGTTAAAATCTGCCGAAAATATGGCTTTGATGTCATTGTTCTTTAGGCAGTCACACTGTCATGACCTCCTGACGGCACAGGCAAAAAGGCTTTCCGTCTTTGAATGTGGCAGGATTGTTGAGCTGCACGTGCAACGCCTCGCACAACGCACCATCGCTGCCGAGATTGGACACAATAAGACAGCCATTTCACATTTCTCAAAAGATCCTGAGAGTTATGAGAAAAAAAAGTCAAGTGGTAGACCCAAAGAAAATTCACCTGTATTGAGGCAGAGGATCTGACGGGCTGTCCGTGAAGACACAGACTGATCCTCGACCCAAATTGAGGCCCTTACTGATGCTGACTGCAGCCCAAAAACCACAAGACAGCATCTGCAAGAGAAGGGCTTCAAGAACAAAAAACATCTTCAAAGGCCAGATCTCCTCCCATGCCACAAACTTGCCCGTTTGGAATTTGCAAGGGAGCACCAAACATGGGACACTGAAAGATGGAAGAAAGTTTTATTCTCTGACGAGAAAAAATGTAACCTGGATGGTCCTAATGGCTTCTAATGTTACTGGCATGACATGGAGATCCCACTAGAGATGTTTTCTATGTGGCACAGTGGAGGAGGCTCCATCATGATCTGGGATGCTTTTTCCTTCAATGGGAAAATGAAGCTTCAGGTTGTGTAGGGGCGTCAAATGGCCGCTGGCTTTGTAGACATGTTGCAGTGGGCATCCCTCTTGACTGAGGGCCCTCGTCTGTGCGGTAATGACTGGGTCTTTCAACAGGACAGTGCTGCAGTACACGACGCCCACCTGACGAAGGTGAATAACGTCGCTCTTTTGGAACTTTCTGTGTGTTCCCTTGATCTAAATTGCATTGAGAATGTTTGGGGATGGATGGCAAGGGAAGTTTACAAAAAAATACATCAGTTCCAGACTGTGGATGCCCTTCGTGAAGCCATCTTCACCACATGGACACACATTCCCACCAGCCTCCTGGAAACAGTCGCATCAAGCATACCAAAATGAATGCTTTAAGTAATCAGCAAAAGTGGTGGGGCTGCTCACTATTGAGTCCTTTTTTGACACTTTTAGCTCTGTTGTGGGTTTTTTTGGGCGATGGTCTTAAACTTTTGATCAGCTGATGAACAGCCTGTTTGAGTTTTCTTCAGTTTTCTATGAATTGCCTACTCTCTATTTTTTGGCTCTTGCTCCTGTTTCTTCTTTTGCCATTTCGAAGCAGTACTTACAACCTGGTTACGATCCACCAGCACAAAATGTGAATACTTGTAATGTTTCCTCTGGTCTTAAGATTTTGTTCAGGAGTGTATATATATATATATATAATAGCATTTCATGGTCAAATTTGATGATTTGTGTTTAAAGTATCAAAATATCTTCAGATAATTCAGATCATTTTCATTTTAAAATGAAAAAAGTAGCAAGGGCATTTTTAATTCTATTTTTTGTTTTTATTCAATTTTTGTCATTTCAAAAGAAATCTATTTCTTAGAATCCATCATTCAATACATTATATTTATTTATTTATTTATTTTTACTTTTAGATAAATTCAGTGACTAATATTAATTTTATTGTATATTTGTATTAGTTTAATTTAGTTTAGTTTCAAAATCAATCTATTCAATCTATTTCTTGGCATGCATCATTCAAAATAGCATAAAGAAGAGTTGTCTATATAAAAATTATATAATATATATTTATAGAATATATAAATAATATAGAGTCATAGGTGATTTTCATGATTGTTAAAAATATCAAATTATATTCATTTCTCTGCCTTTTTTGGAAAGCTTGATTTATTTATTTATTTATTTATTTATTTATTTTACCAGACCAGTGACTGATTTTGGTGGAAGGCTCACAAAAGCATGTGCTTTTTAAACAGTATTATATTTTAACATTATTTTTTACAGTTATATTTTTACCTGCCTGCTGCATCCGATATCGTAGCTTTTTTATGGATTCTCTTACTCTGCATTTCGAAATTGATCATTCGCACGAGATTTATGAGGTAAATGGCTCAAAAAATATTTCTGGGTTTTCATGAAGCACAAGAAACAAAACAACTGCCAGTGAGATGAATGAGAATGCTAACACATAGCTTTCCCCACGTCTGTCTAAAGCCATTTAAAGTTCTTTTGAAAGTAGTATTAAAATAACAAACTTAAAAAGACACAACAGCAACCTTGCTGGTGACAGAGTGAGTATGTGTAAAGATAGAAATTTATATTCTCGTATTTTACTGCTGCAACCTCTAAACTACTTTGCTAAATGAAGAATGAGTGATGCACTATGCTCTGACGTTTGACGTAACAGTAAAGCAGATGTTATTCCTCTCACAGACCTGGATTTGTAACAAAGCGTGATTGCTGTGTGTATTTGCATACATTTCTGATTGCTGACCAGATATTGGAGCCATTTGGGGAAAACAAGCAGCCAAGCGGATTTCTCATCCGTCTTCTCTTCCATCATCTTCCTCTTCCATCACTATAGAGAAGCAGGAAAAAGAGAAATGTCAGGGATGCCATGGTCAGGGCGGGCGCTCTTTCAAATGCCAAGCGTTTTCCTCTTTCGCTCTCAAGGGCCTTCGCACTGACAGCGATGAAATCCCTGGAGGCCTCCCGGTCTGCGCTGTTGGCTTCTTGTCGACTGCTCAACTTTCTAGTCGACTGTGTGTACTCCCATTGGTAGTCGCAGCATCACGTCGCTGCTCATTTGCATTGAGTTGTCTCTTGTGGTGTTGAAACTCAGCGGCGCTCGTTGAAAACGAATGACTCCTGGTTGCTTTGAGGCTATAAAATGCTGTCATTCCTTTATGGAGAGAGGTTAACATGAGGATTATTCATCTTTATCCTTTCATGATAATACTCCCCGTGTGATGACAGTTTAGGACAGATTATGTAGAGAAGTTCAGAGGAGATTAAATGCCAGGTGGATATATTTAAAAAAAAAAAATTAAAAACATAGATAGATAGATACAGTTGAGGTCAAAATTATACATAAACTTCGCAGAATCATTAAAATGTTAATTATTTCACCAAAATAAGAGGGATTATACAAAATGCATGTTTTTTTAGTTAGTACTGACCTGAATAAGATATTTCACATAATAGATGTTTACATATAGTCCACATAATTTTGCCTAAATATATATATATTTTTTTTTTTTCATTTAGTACTGCCCTTCAGAATCTACAGAAGATACTTACATGTTTCCCAGAAGACAAAATAAGTTTATTTTACCCTGATCTTCAAATTCAAAAAAGTTTCCACCCCCCTGCTCTTTATGCAAGCATATGCAAAGAGTCGTTTTTATAAATTCATCAATTTTCTCTTATGGACTATATGTAAATGTATTTTATGTGAAATATCTTATTCAGGTCAGTACAACTAACAAAAGCAAATAAAGCTACTAAAACTTAAAACAAAAATTAAAATAACAAATATACTAAAATAACGCTGTTTAGGAAACTTTTAAAAATTAAAAGTTATTGCATGATCAAGAACTATTATCTAGATTTAATCCAAGGTGTTTAATTTAGATTTAGTACTAAAACAAAATCTAAGTTTAACTAAAAAAATTAAATCTAAGTCTAACTAAGTTTAACTAAAAAACTTTTAATTTTTAAAAGTTTCCTAAACAGCGTTATTTTAGTATATTTGTTATTTTAATTTTTGTTTTAGTAGCTTTATTTGCTTTTCTTAGTTGTATTATTATTATTATTATTATTATTATTTGTAATATCTTTAGTCTTTTTTATTAGCTATTTAGTGTAATAGCTATGTAATAGCCATCCTACATTTCTTTTTTTTCATCTGATATATATATTTAATTTTATTGCATCTTTATTGTGATTACTGGCAACAAATATTAATAGTTTCAGATTTAGTTTTAATTAACACTAGTCCATAATACTTGTGCACTATATTTCAGGTTGAATGGCCATTATCCAGAAGTTGGTATAATTCTTTAAGGTTTTTGTGAAATGTCTGCAACATACTTTTGCAAATTCCTCAATGGTTATATAAAACACCCTTTTTACTTTGTCAAAAACAGCTCTGTTCTCAGCGACCTGTTTCGGTGCATGTCTCTTTAAATGCTAATGAGCTCTGCTCACCCCACCCCTCTCTTCTGTTTTTTTTGTGTATTCAGTGGTGCGTTACCATCAAAATCAAAACTAATCCACTGCGTCATCAGTGGCTCTGATGTCGGGAGAAAATGAAGACTTTTATGTTCACTTTAATATCGAACGACGGCGTATAACTGGCTGAGGGCGGAAATATGCTAATACAGGACAGTCTGTCAGCGGTCGTGGGTGGAGCTTGAGCAGTATGACATCATACTGCTCAGAAAAGTAGTGATTGAATTTTTATTATTGTAGGGTGGTTGTGTCACAAGAATAAGACACATTTACATGCAAAACTGAATTTTGCATCTGATGCAGTGTGGACATTTTTGAGAATCTCTCGTTTCGATTTTTTCAGAAGAAAAATAAGGTCATGCATGTTTGTTCCGACTTTAATTTTTGGTGATCTGTTCCTTTAAAGTCTTTTCAAGAGATCTCTCTCACATTCCTCGATGGTTTGATGTGTTTTCTGTAATAAGCGTATCTGGTATCTCACAGCGTTTGAACACTCTAGAGTGCTACACCGAAAAGAAATGCCAGGAGATAAACCTGAGCTAATGATCGGCTGTTTCGCTTGGGAAAGCAAGAGCTCGTATCTGCCGCATTGATTTCAAATACCTCTCTTGTGTTCTTTGGGAAAACAAAGCTGTTTTGCGTCCAAATTGATCAACACCATAATTTATTAATTTCATGATTACTCCAAAGCCTCTTTAATTACCCTCAAGCGTCTTTGGGCGGACAGAGGGGCAGGCCGGGTATTGATCCATAAAGAGAGCTGGGATGAAACTGAGAGATAGCGATGAAAACAGAAAGAGAGCAAGATAAAGAGAAATGGAGCCGGTTTGCTGTTGTGACGAGTTAATCCCACAGTCAGAGCTTCAAAATAGAAATATTTTACTCTTGAGTCGGGGCTGACAAAAGAAGAAACAATGAGTGAGATAAATGAGTGACAAGCAGAAGAAGCATGGGAAAAAGATAAAGAGTAGATCAACGAGTGGGAGGATGAATGGATGAGATGAGGGGACTGTCAGAACCATCCAGAAGAAATGTACCACGTTTGTAACACAGGACTGAACTAAAGCTACAGCATGTCTGTTTTTTGGCATCTGTTAAGCTTCTCATCCAGTGCTGAGAAATGAAGCGATTGATTTAAGACGTATTACATTTACAGTAAAACCAGGACTATATGCCACTGAAAAAGACTAAATTGAATCTTTTTCAGTGGCATGTGGTAGACTGAAATACAATGTTTTTATACAGTTTGTAGGTTTAAGGCAAGGAAGGTAGATTTATTTAAATTTAATGTAATTTAAGAGAAAAAAAAGAATGATTTTCAAATGTGTATTTTAAGTATAGTACATTTTATTATTAATATGTAGGATAAAATATGTTTAATGCAATGTTTAAAAAAACATCTGCATTATTACAGATTAATTTTCATTAATTAACAACCATTTTGCTCTCTAAAGGCATGTTGGATATCATGAGATTATTTTTGTTTTGTTTTCATTTTATTTTATTTATTTTTTAATTTATTTGACATTTTGTAATTGTTCTATCCTTTATAAATCAGATAGTTTTTGTCAAAGTCACACATTACATTTTTAAAGCAACATTGTGTTTATAATATCTTTTTATTTATTTGTTTATTAATTTCTTTTCTTTTTGATATTAAAATATTTAGCTAATCCATAGTAAATAAAAATAGTATTATTTATATACTATTATAGTATTTCATTTATTGTTATTATTATTATTTTGTTTCAGTAATTTAGTTTTTTTATCTTATACACTACCAGTTAAAAGTTTTTGAACAGTAAGATTTTTTATGTTTTTTAAAGAAGTCTCTTCTGCTCACCAAGCCTGCATTTATTTGATACAAAATACAGCAAAATCAGTAATATTATGAAATATTTTTACTGTTTAAAATTACTGTTTTCTATTTGAATATATCTGAAAATGTAATTTATTCCTGTAATTTCAAAACTGAATTTTTAGCATCATTACTCCAGTCACCTGATCCTTCAGAAATCATTCTAATATTATGATTTGCTGCTCAAAAAAACAATTATTATTGTTATGTTGAAAACAGCTGAGTAAAATTGTTTCAGGTTTCTTTGATGAATATAAAGTTCAGAAGAACAGCATTTACCTGAAATAGAAACTTTTGTAACGTTACAAATGTCTTTTGATCATTTTAAAGCATCCTTGCTAAATAGAAGTATTCATTTCTATCATTTCTTTCCAAAAAATTCTTTCAGATAAATGCTGATCTTTGTATCTTTCTATTCATCAAAGAATCCTAAAAAATGTTTTAAATAATGATACTACTACTAATAATAAGTTTGAAGACTGGAGTAATGATGCTGAAAATGTAGCTTTGATCACATGAATAAATAGCATTTTAAAATATATTCAGTTAGAAAGCAGTTATTTTTCAATTGTGAAAATATTTCACAACATTACTGTTCTTGCTGTACTTTGGATTAAATAAATGCAGGCTTGGTGAGCAGAAGTGACAATAAAAAACAATAAAAATCTTACTGTTTAAAGACTTTTGACTGGTAGTGTATGTTAATAATATTCTATTATACATTATGTAATATAAATAATACTATCAGATTTTAGTAAATTACAAATTTTATAGTTTTGGTTAACAATAGCAAAAACTATTATTTTGGAGAAGGCATATTTTGTGCAAGTTCTTCATAATGTATTTTACTTGTGCTCTTTTTGTATTCTCTTTATAAGTTGGGCATGAATATTTAAAGTGTTTGTCTATGGGTGCATTCTTTTCAGTCAGTCACCACAATTTTGACTTTCTGTTTACCTCATCATAACCTCCTCTGCTGTTCCACAAATTTGACCCAACCACACCACTCTTACATACTCGTCTTCTGGATGTCCAGACTGCCCCGTCTCCGACCTCATCATCACAACCCCCCTTTACCTCCTGCCCTGCTCTGCCACCACCGGCCCACCCACCTTCTCCTCTCTGTGCTCCATCATCTCCACAGGTCGGGGATCAGATCCTGGAGGTTAATGGCCGGAGTTTCCTCAGCATCCCACACGATGAGGCCGTACGAGTGCTGAAGTCTTCACACCACCTGATGATGACGGTGAAGGATGTCGGGCGACTGCCGCATGCCCGCACAGTTGTGGGCGAGACAAAGTGGATCACAAGTTCGCAGATTACAGACAGCTCGGCCAGCAGCAGTGTCACAGGGTGAGTGAGAGGGGGTGATGGTAATGTAATGGAAAGCTAGTTCATTCCTGTATGAATCAGTAGTTTTGAATCAAAATTTTCAAGATCATTTTTGCTTTGCTAAATCTGATTTGTCAGACTGCACTGCTCACCCTCAAGCCATCCAAGATATAGATGCATTTGTTTCTTCATCGGAACAGATTTGGAGAAATTTAGCATTGCTTCACTTGCACACCAGTGGATCCATTGCAGTGAATGGGTGCCGTCAGAACTGCTAATAAAAACATCACAATGAACCACAAGTAATTCACATGACTCCAGTCAATCAGCTTGTGAAATGAAAGCTGCATATTTGTAAGAAACAAATCCACCAATAAGGCATTTTAAAAAAAAAAAATTCTGTTTTTTTTAAAGTCCATAGCTGTTGTCATATCTCATCAAAATCCACCAACATATTTTTTGAAGTGTTCTTTTTCATGTAAATGGTGCTTGATCTGTGCATTTTCATCTCTCCTGATTCAAGCGAGATGAATGTTTTGGATAGGCAGTTTGTATTTTTGGCCAGAAGTAATGGTTTAAAGTTAAAATGTCTTTAGGATGGATATGTTTATTACAAACATGCAGCTTTTCACAAGATGTTAACTGATGGACTGGAGTCATGTGGATTACTTGCAGATGCTTGTATCAGCTGTTTGGACTCTCGTTCTGACGGCACCCGTTCACTGCAGTGATGAGCAAGTGATGTAATGCTAAATTTCTCCAAATCTGTTCCAGTGAATAAACAAACTCCTCTACATCTTGAATAACCTAAGGATGAATGCATTTTCAGCAAATTGTTGTTTTAATAGTGATAATTTTTGCTTTGCTAAGTCTGATTTGTCAGACTGCACTGCTCACCCTCAAGCCATCCAAGATGTAGATGAGTTTGTTTCCTCATCGGAAGAGATTTGGAGAAATTTAGCATTACATCATGTGCACACCAATGCAATGAATGGGTGCCATCAGAATGAGAGTCCAAACTGCTGATAAAAACATCACCATGATTCACAAGTAATTCACATGACTCCAGTCAGTCGGCTTGTGAAATGAAAGCTGCATATTTGTAAGAAACAAATCCACCAATAAGGCATTTTAACTTTTTTTTTAGTGGAAAAGTCCATACCTTTTGTCATATCTCATCAAAATCCACCAACATATTTTTTTTTAAGTGTTCTGGGACGTTTTTTGCATCACTTGCACGGCAATAGATCCATTGCAGTGAATGGGTGCCATCAGAATGAGAGTCCAAATTGCTGATAAAAACATCACAATGATCCACAAGTAATTCACATGACTCCAGTCCATCAACTTGTGAAGTGAAAACTGTATATTTGTAAGAAACAAATCCACAAGTAAGGCGTTTTAACTTTGTCACTTCTGGCCAAAATATGAGTCTATAATCCATAATAATGCCTTTTTAGTGGGAAAAAAATCCATACCTGTTGTCATATCTCATCAAAATCCACCAACATATTTTTTTTTAAGTGTTCTGGGACGTTTTTTGCATCACTTGCACGGCAATAGATCCATTGCAGTGAATGGGTGCCATCAGAATGAGAGTCCAAATTGCTGATAAAAACATCACAGTGATCCACAAGTAATTCACATGACTCCAGTCCATCAACTTGTGAAGTGAAAACTGTATATTTGTAAGAAACAAATCCACAAGTAAGGCGTTTTAACTTTGTCACTTCTGGCCAAAATATGAGTCTATAATCCATAATAATGCCTTTTTAGTGGGAAAAAAATCCATACCTGTTGTCATATCTCATCAAAATCCACCATCATATTTTTTATATATTTTATATTTTTGGGACGTTTTTCATGTAAATGGTGCTTTATCTGTGCATTTTCATCTCTCCTGATTCAGGCAAGACTGGATAGGCAGCTTGTATTTTTGGCCAGAAGTAATGGTTTGAAGTTAAAATGTCTTAAGGATGGATTATTACAAAACAAGGATAATTACAAACATGCAGTTTTTCACTTCACAAGATGTTAACTGATGGACTGGAGTCATGTGGATTACTTGTGGATTACAGATGCTTGTATCAGCTGTTTGGATTCTGTATTCTGATGGCACATTTTCACTGCAGCAGATCCACTGGTGAGCAAGTGATGTAATGCTAAATTTCTCCAAATCTGTTCTGCTAAAGAAACAATCTCATCCACATCTTGGATAACCTAAGGATGAACACATTGTCAGTAAATTGCCATTTTAATAATGATAATTTTTGCTTTGTTAAATCTGATTTGTCAGACTGCACTGCTCACCCTCAAGCCATCCAACATGTAGATGAGTTAGTTTCTTCATCGGAACAGATCTGAAGAAATTTAGCATTGCATCACTTGCACTTATATATACATATATATCCAGTGTTTCAGTGTTTAACTAGACAAATAGTTTGCTAATTGGTTAATTTGTTCTTAAATAAAGTACCGGCCATTTCTTGGTGGTGCAACTTAATGTTCTTGTTTAATAAATTAAAAATGTACAGTACAGTTCAGACATAGTAATTTAATTAGAATTGAGGTGAAGCTTCCAGGCTTAGTTTAATTTACTGTTTCAAGAGCAGATGATACAATAGCTGAATTTTAATGATTTAATTCTGAATATTAGCGGTTTGCTCACACATAGAGCGCTGTAAATTAAGGAGTCTATTCACAGGATTATTCCAGACACTGCTGGTCTTTCACAGTCTGTTTTTGGAGAATATGAACCTGTGAGTGTGTGCACAGCACACTAACAGGATCATAAAGCAGCTCAGGTGTGTCTGGTGCCAGTTCTCTGGACCTTCTCTTTAATGGAGGTTAGCTGATGAGGTGAGCCCGGGTGCTCTCCTCTCATGCCAGGGGAAAAATGCAAGGTGGCATTTTATAAAAAAGCTTATTATTGAGCTTCTGGTGGTCTGGGGTGCAAGCTCAAGCCAAAGCCAAGGACAGAACTGGCAGAGCGAAGTGTTTGTACCCATCATTGCTGCTGACCAAATTGACAATTTGATAAATAGCTGTTCTTGATATGAGTGCAAAACAGTTGCAGAGCAATACATGAGATGTGTAGCTGTGTTGGAAAGTGCTTGTCTGGCACAATGTTCGATTTTAGTGATCATTATACATACATTTTTGACCAGAGAATGCAGATTGACCATTCAGTGATAATGTAATCAGAGCTGGGTAGTGAGTGATTACATTTAATTATTAAAAATGATTCATAATTAGTTGATTCTCCCTAATTCCCTAAAGGGATAATCTCCCTTTTTCATCTTTTAAATGTTCCTGTCTAAAATAGCCTACTGCTTATATACATCCAGAAAGTCTTCAAGCTTTGTGGACATTCACACAAAGGTCAGACATTAGTCAGATGGCGACACAGCATTTGACCACTGGATTTACAAAAATCATTTCAGGTTTAAGAAGTGTTTCAACATTGCATCAACTATGTGACCCTTGACCACAAAACCAGTCAAAAGGGTCAGTTTTAAAAAAAAAAAAAATCTGAATAAATAAGCTTTCCTTTGATGTATGGTTTGTTAGTATAGGACAATATTTGGCCTAGATACAACAATTTGAAAATTATGGAATCAGAAAATTGCCTTTAGAGTGGTCCAAATTAAGTTCTTAGCAATGCATATTACTCATAAATTCCCTGCAGTTCCTTCACAAACACCATTGTGGGGAAGCTTAACATAATGTAATGTTTAATGCACTTAATGTTGTTAAAACCAACAAATGGAATATATTTTCTTACTTTTGTATTTTTATGTCAGTATGTTACAAGATTATCCTATTTAAATCAATGTGATAAACAAGTTAGATTAAAAGTAATCTAAAAGTAATCTGATTGTATTAGCTAAAATGTGTGATGTAATGGATTACGTTACTAACTATAATTTTTGTTATGTAATTTGGAATCAGTATCGGATTACAATTTGTAAGTAATCTACCCAGCTTTGAATGTAATATGTGATCCTGGACCACAAAAGCAGTCGTAGGTAGCACGGGTATATTTGTATATGGGTCAAAAATTGGGTTAACATATTTTGTAAATTTACTACCGTAAATATATCAGAACTTAATTTTTAGTAATATGCATTGCTGAGAACTTTATTTGGACAACTTTAAAGGCGATTTTCTCAATATGTAGATTTTTCAAATAGTTGTATCTCGGCCAAATATTGTCCTATCCTAACAAACCATACATCACTGGAAAGCTTATTGTTCAGCTTTAGGATGACATATAAATCTCAATTCCAGAAAATTGACCCTTATGACAGGTTTTGTGGTCCAGGGTCACATATATGAGAATTTAACCCCACCATTCAAAAGTTTAGGGTCAAGTCTTGTATGCACCCTAATGTGCATTTATTTAAAAAACAGTAAAATAATAATAATGTGAAATATTATTATAAATTAAAATAACTACTTTCTGTTTTAATGTATTTTAAAAATGTAAAAATATATTTTAATTCATTCAGCAGCCATTACTCCTGTCTTTAGAGTCACTGAATTATTCAGTAATCACTCTGATATGCTGATTTGGTGCTCAAGAAACATTTATTCTTATTGTAATATAATTTAAGAATTGATTCATTTCTTAAAAAAAAAATGACTATACTATTAAATGGCAGTGTATATTTTATTTGATCAAAAATTGATAGTCCAAAGCAATGGCCCATCAATTTTCCTTAAATCAGAGAAATGCATATACAGTAGACCTGATCAAATGCCTAAATCTAAAACCAGAAACTATATGGTTTTCATACATGGCATGTGGGTCAGTGTCTCTGTATGATTCCACATCTATTTGTGGATGTTTGAAGAGGTTGTAGAGCATGTATATGGTATTGATTTCCCCATGTTTACCTCTCTCTCATAGCCTCTCTCTGGACCAGGGAGCATCAGCATCAGGAAAGGTGAGTACTTTGTTTCTATATTTGAACAGAATGCTCTTCACAGTGTGGTTTCAGCAGCGTTAAAAGAGTGAACGAGATTGTGGAAGTGATTTTGAAGAGCTCTCTGCAAATCCTGGTTAGCTCCAGGCGATTTAGGACATTTGTATCCTATTTATTGTTTTTATAGACTTGATCATTTGCACTGTGGTACATTTTCATAGCATAATTATCTTATCTTTATTGGCCTGTGTTTCTTCTGTGTGATGTTATTAGTTTTAATATTTATAAAAATGTCTCTATCTTTGTACAGCACTTTGGTCAACAATGATTGTATTTGTGCTATAGAGAGAAAATGAGAGATTATCTTAATTAAGGCCTGTCAAATGATTACAAATTAAATTAAAATGTCATTAATATATTATATTAATAATTACAAATATTCAATTAAAAAGTAATTACATTTATTAAAATTAATTATATAAATATATAATTATAATAAATATAATAATATAAATGAAGATTAGTTACAATACTACATTATTAATTATATGCATTACTAAAAGTGTATTTTTGCTCACTCATCCTATAGCACTTTGTAAGTGCCAGAGGTTGACCATAACATACTTCTAAAAGTACTGTATACTTTTTGAACACTTCTGTACAATACATAAAAGATATATTCATGTTTTAAAAGTTACAGAGTTCAAAAGGTACTTTAAACAGGAATGCAGCCCAATCAAATGCCTCCAGGATCTTTTTTGCAGATCTATTTATGTTCAAAGAGACTTTTGTCCTCCATAGTAAGGATATATTGTTGTTATGCAAATGAGCCACAGTCAGCAATTAAGCTGCATAACAGATCAGACTCATGTATTTGCATTGCTTTGATAACCTAAAGAACCTACCTTAGCCAGACTAATCACAAGAGAAAAGCAGTCAGAATCACAGATCGTTTCATATTTGGTCTCATATCATTATATGGGAACCTGGGGGATTGTGGCTCTGACTCTAGCTTAGGCAATCACACACCTCTTCCTGTTCTGTGGCTACAAAGAAAGACACCGTTTGCGGACGTAATGAGCAGAACAGAAGAACTGAAAGACATAGGAAGGGCAGGAGATGGAAGAGAATGGGATGAAAGAAGAAGGTGGTATCGCTGTAAATTATCGTCTTGGTCTGGGTAAAGAGAGTGTCAGGTAGACACTGCCAAGAGGCTTTGATCCCCCAGGCATATGGTATCCAAGGTGATCTGTATTCAGACTGGTTTCCGCAAAAGACACATGCACTTAGGATTCTCACCGTCGCTGTGTGTGTGGGTGTAAGACTGGGGTAGAGCTATATTGTAATATATGAGAGAACAGGAAATAATAGTAAAGGGTCAATCTGTAATGCGGTACCTTTTGAACTGCGACTTTTAGAAAATGAATAAGCTTCTGTAATATAAGAAAGTGTTTCTGTGAACGCATATACCACACTTTCAGATGTGCTTTGATCAAGATAAGGTGCTTAAGCTTATTATTAATTAACTTGATTAAATTAAGTAGTAAAATTAGTCATTGGCAGTGATGCTCAAAAATGGTTTAAGTGCGACTTTTGATGTTCTTACAAAGATGACAACAGAAGGTAGGATATTTCCTTGATTAAAGTGTAAAGACATTCCCCTGACATAATGTTATTGTGCTGAATATGTAACTGTGAGAGACAATGAGAGATTATATTATGGAGTATATCACTGACTTTGCAAAAAAAACGAACAAAAATTAAAGCTGCAAGCAAGGGCCCTCGCACTCGGGCTTACCGCCACCTGGTGCTTTTAGGAAAACAGCGAATGGTGAGCAATATGCATTTAAACTAATAAACATAGAAGGAATATGTCAAAGTCAATTATATGTGCCAAATTTCCTGCTGCCAGCTGGTGGCGCTATGACTATGACTGAATATTGGTCTTTAGTTGTCTTCAGGCCAGAACTCTTACTAAACGTGAAATTTGGTGCAGATTGGACATTGCATGTTTAGGTTTGTGATAAACAAGCCAATTCCTTTTGCCAGCAGGTGGCACTATGATTATAATAGAATATTGGCCTTTAGATGTGTTCAGGCCAGGACTTATCAAAACGTGTGACATTTGGGGCAAATTGGACATTGTACAACTGCTTTTTCCATGGCGAAACACTGAAATTTGTTAGGGCACCACAGACACACCCTTTGATGAAAACTCAAGATCTTCGCAAATTTAACATCGCAAAGGCCCTTAGATTAGACTGACCAAATATAATGTTGTTGTCATTAAATCTCTAGGAGGAGTTTGTTACAGCGTAAAACATGTCCCTTCCTGTTGCCAGCAGTATACCTGAATATGGTCATGAGCATGTGTTCAGGACAGGACTCTTATCAAACGTGAATTTTGGTGCAGATCAGACATTGTATGCCTAAATTACAACTTCTTACATAACTTATTTTCATGGCGAAACATTGAAGTTTGTCAGGCCGCCACGGACACACCCTTCAAATGAAAATTAAAAGATCGTCACAGTTCACTGTCACAAAGGGCTTTAGATTACACAGATCAAATTTGGTGTTGATCTGATTAAATCTCTGGGAGGAGTTTGTTACAACACAATGCTTGAAAATGGCGAAATGGCACAAAACTTGCTTAGAAAATTCAAAATAATAGACTTCCTGTTGGGTTTCAGACTTTGTACAGGGGGACTTTTCTTATTGGTATTGGTGTGTTACTTATGTCTACCAAATTTCGTACATGTATTTGAAATGTAGCTCAAGGGGCATTCGTTGAAATTTTATAGGTGGCGCTGTCGACCCATTTTGCCACACCCATTTCTGAAACCCATATCAGACATAAATGTTCACCACTTTTGGTGTGTGTGCAAAGTTTCATGAGTTTTTGAGCATGTTTAGGCCATCAAAAATGCGATTCATTTCAGAGAAGAAGAAACTTAGCAATTCCAATAGGTTCCTCAGGCACTAAATGTGTCTTGAGAGTCTAAAAACATTTACTGCATGATGAATTCTGTTAGAATGCAATCATAGTTTAAGAAAGCTCATTTTTTGTTAAATACAAATTTTGTAATGATAGTGTAAAGTTAGCTACAGAACCCAATGTCAATTTAGAGAATAAATTCAACTACTGCTGATTTCTATAATTGTGCTGTTGCTTTTGAGTAAAAAATGATGTTACTTCCAAGAGGACAATGTCACTAGTGAACTCTTTTTTTTTTTAGTTAAGGGCAAAAAAAAAACAATTTAATGAAAAAAGGGTTTTACAAAAGACAATTTAGCATATAAAGTGATTTTGGGGACACACATAAACTGTTTAGCAATTAAAACAATATTCCTAATAAAACATTTTTTGTTTAAACCTTCTCCTGGGGAAAGAAAAAATTAAGGAACACCTGGAATGTATTTTAGTAAATTGCCAGTTTAATTACAATAGCATCTGGGGAAGCTGCAAAAATAGTAGTGAATTTATTTAAAATGATCACTTTGTTTTGAGAAGTCCGCAATATAATTTCCATCTATAAAAATTGTTACACTCCTGGCTCTTTATATAACGTTTTTCCTTCTGGAGCATCAGTGAGCATTTGAACCTTCTGTAAAAGTGGAATATGAGTCCCTAAGTTGTCCATTTGCTGTTCAGGACAAACAAGGGACTTATGAACAACTATCACTTAAAAAAAAACAAAATAAAAAACGCTTTAATCATTCAGGTAACAAGACAGTATTACAGGAGAAGTCAAACGATCCCAGCAGAGGTTTTTTTTTTTCCATTAAAAAAAATACAAATTAAATACTTTTTAATCTCTGTGTATTCTGGCTCAAGACAGTTAGGGTTTGTCGAAAAACTCCAATAGTATTTTCTCCCTTAACTTAAAAGATCATTTCAAAATCATCCTACATTGCTGCAGAAGTACCGACACAGTCTTTACAAAGTGAACATGTAAAGAAGATCAAACACCTTTAACAAAAAAAGGTAAAACAAAGATAATAGGACAATTTTGAAGTTGAGGGAGAACATGAGAAAAAACAGTCCAGGCAGAGTAAGACAAGACAAGCGTTTGGCATTAAAAAGTATATAAATTGTATTATTTTTATGAAAATAACCGATCATTTCGCTAGATAAGACCCTTCTTTCTCGGCTGGGATCGTTTAAAGCCGCATTTAAAATGCATTTTGGAAGTTCAAACTCGAGGCACCATATCAAGAATCAAGCGTATGTAAACTTTTGAACAGGGTCATTTTTATAAATTCAACTTCATCATTTTTTTCATGTGGACTATATGTAAACATCTTTTATGTGAAATATCTTATTCAGGTCAGTACTACATAAAAAAAATAACATGCATTTTGTATGATCCCTCTTATTCTGGTAAAATAATTAACATTTGCAGATTCTGCGAGGTGTGTGTAAACTTTTGACATCAACTGTACATATACATCCATTCATGCTTACACTCACAATAAAAATAGAGATTTTATTTTTATAATATAATAATTCTGTCATCATTTATTCAACCTCATGTTGTTCCAAAACCTATATGACTTTATTTCTTCTGTGAGCATAAAAAGCAACCAAGCTAATGGCAATCAAAAGTGATGAGCGTTGAAGACATAATTTTCATTTCTGGCAGAACTGTCCTTTTAAGATGCAAGTTAGAGACATGAAAATGGCCTTCGTAACAGGAATAACTCGTATGAAAAAGAAAATATGGATAATAGTGCAAGAGTAAAAGACATAAAAAGACAGGATAGGATAAGAGAGGTGATGAGAATGCGAAGAGGAATAAAAACAGCAAGGTGACCCACTCGATGATCAGGGTTTTACAAGGTCCTCTTCTGTAAGCCGAGGTTTATGCACAAAACAACGGATTCCAATAAAGCCTGGGCAGCGCGTGAGCTCTAACTTATTACGACGGGCCTGATTATTGCATACAGTGGGAATGACAGGCTAAAGGACACGTTTAGATGAAGTGTCTCGGCTCATGTCTGTGGGCTACACGATTTTGCAGTAAACTACTCACTTTGTATTCCAAAGACTTGCAGCTCCACAATGCTCCAGAGGACGTTGATAAGTTACATACATCAGTTTGTGCAAGAAAAGCACAGTCAAACATAAATCACTCCTGATATGTAGACATAAGCGTGTAATTGTATGTGGACACACATATGTTATGCAGATCCTATGAAGTAATGTTATAATTAAAGTTAAAATACTAACAGGAACCATATTTTTTAGTACCTCAGTTCCCTAAGAAGATTTTCCAGCGTTTGCCTGTAGAACGATCCAGGCGTATAAATTGATAATCACATAAATGCTTCATTATGTTTTCATCAGTATACATTTAAAGCTCCCTGCAAACACTTAATAATTGGGAAAGTAATTGTTCGAGGCTCAGTGAAGGGTGCTTTGATTAATTGTAGGTCAGGTAGGAGCGAGTTGGACTTGTATAGCGTGCAAACAGAAAATTATGATGTTTTATTACTTTTCAGAAACCAGTTCATACAGTATCTGTTGTATTTACTGCAGCTGAAGCGCATTTCTGATTCAGATATTTGAGAGTGAGTTCACGTCTGGGTGTATTTTACGCTTTCTGCCTGGTTTAACACTCACAGAGCTCACAAAATAGAAACAAAGTCACACTGACGTGGGGTCACAATTGGGATCTGTCTCGGTCATGTAAGAGAATCTTCTGCAGTATTAGAGTTACTCTGCCTCAGAAGTTTGCTGGAGATGTGTGAAGTTCTCTGCTTATTTGCAGGCAAGAATTTCTCGCTGTGTGACCTTGACAAATCTTCGCTGAGTAAGGCACATATTTCCATCGCCTGATGTGAAATCTCTGTATATCCCAAGTGAGACTCATGTTGTTTGACGCCAGTTTGCCAACTCATTGCAGCTTAAACCCATTTCAGCTGCCCTCGTTTTGAAGCTAATTGAATTCTCTAAATTGACATTGCCCTTTTAGGACAAGAACTACGGTGGCCCTCAGGGGTCCAACACAACGATGTTAGCAAAGTAAACAAAGCACAATAAAACACAAAAAGGTTGAGCATTTCTGAAAATGTGACTGGAAGGTCGCTTGCCAGATCTCTTCTGCAATTTTATACTTAAAGGTGAAAGGTGTCAAAAGTTTTTTCATGTTTTTTAAAGAAGTTTCTTCTGCTCACCAAGCCTGCATTTATTTCATCCAAGGTACAGCAAAAACAGTAAAAATTTTTTATATTTTTACTATTTAAAATAACTGTTTTCTATTTGAATATATTTTAAAATGTCATTTATTTCTGTGATTTCAAAACTGAATTTTTAGCATCTTTACTCCAGTCACATGATCCTTTCAGAAATCATTCTAATATTCAGATTTGCTGCTCAAAAACTTTTATTTTTTATTTTTTTCAGGTTTCTTTGGTGAATAAAAAATTCAGAACAGCATTTATCTGAAATAGAAATCTTATGTGACATTATAAATGTCTTTGTAATCAGTTTTGATCAATTTAAAGCTAAATAAAAGTATTATTTCTATAATTTCCTATAATAAAAAATAAAAAAAATCTGACTCCAAGCTTTTGAATAGTATAGTGTATAATGTTACAAAAGCTTTGTATTTTAGATGAATGTTGATCTTTGGATCTTTCTATTCATCAAATAATCCTGAAAAAAATGTACTCAACTGTCGTTTGATAATAATAATAATAAATATTTCTTGAACAGCAAATCAGCATATTAGAATGATTTCTGGAGGATCATGTGACACTGAAGACTGGGGTAATGATGCTAAAAATGTACCTTTGATCACAGGAATGAATTGCATTTTTAAGTATATTCAAATAGAAATCAGTTATTTTAAATGGTAGAAATATTTTACAATATTACTGCTTTTGCTGTATTTTGGATCAAATAAAGGCAGGCTTGGTGAGCAGAAGAGAATCTTTAAAAAACATTAAAGATCTTACAGTTCAAAAACTTTTGACAGGTAGTGTAGTGTATATATGAGCTTGTTTTGAGATTTGTGTGAATTTCTCCTGACACACGCCCTGACAGGCTGTTTTATGTTTGGTTTGGTCTATATATAAGAAAGCTTGCTTATCTGTGAGAGCTTATCTCCGGTGTGCCCTTAGGACATCTATTGACTGCTCCGCTCTGCCACTGTTCTAAAGAGAGGTGTAAAAATCTATCATCTGTTCGGGAGAGACGTGCTCTTCCAAGCACAGGACTTAATGTAGCTCAAGAGGGAGGAAATGAAGCTCCAATTCCGACATGGGCCGTAGTCAGGCTGGGACGGTAATATCGTCTGAGAACCGAGATCTTGCACCTCATTGAAAAGCTTAGTCATTCTCCCCGTGTCGTTGGTTAGCATATTAAAACTCTGATAATGAGACAGATAGAGCTGTATCCGACAGCAGCGTGCGAACCCAAACATTTGTCATTTTAATTAACGTCTAACCAAGGTGACACTGATCTTGATCATCTAATTATTTAATTTATTGCTCAGTGGCCTTATGTTTTAGCAGTTAGAGGTAATATGACAGCAGGAGTGAGATTAATTTGTTTTTACATCATTTTGATGGAACAGAATGACTTTAAAATACAGAGCTGAAGTTTTAGAAAGCTGGTTTGGCCATTCTGTGTGTAATGAGTTTCACAATAAGGAGATTGATTCTGTTGTTTTATTCTATCTATCTATCTATCTATCGTTCTATCGTTCTATCTATCGTTCTATCTATCTATCTATCGTTCTATCTATCTATCTATCGTTCTCTATCTGTCGCCTCTATCTGTCGCCTCTATCTATCGCTCTATCTGTCGCTCTATCTATCTATCGTTCTTGTCTGGTCTATCGGTATATCTATTTCTCCATTCATCTATTATATCTATCTATCTATGCCCTATCTATCTATCTAGTTCATTGTTCTATCTATCTATCAATAATTCTATCGATCTATCTATCTATCGTTCTATCTATTTTTCTATCGTTCTATCATTCTATTATTCTTTCTATCTATCATTCTGTGTATCTATCCTTCTATCTATCGTTCTATCTATCTATCTGTCTATCATTTTATCATTCTATCGTTCTATCGTTCTGTCTATCGTTCTGCATTCTATCCATCTGTCGCTCTATCGTTCTATCTATCTATCTATCTATCTGTCGTTTTATCTATTGTTCTGTATCGTTCTATCTATCATTCTATTGTTCTATGTATCTGTCTATCTATATCTGTCTAGCTATCTATCTATCATTCTGTCATTCTATCTATCTGTTGCTCTGTCTATCTATCTATCGTTCTGTCTATCTTTCTATCCATCTGTCGCTCTCTCATTCTATCTATCGTTCTATCGTTCAGTCTGTTGTTCTATCATTCTGTCATTCTATCCATCTGTCACTCTATCATTCTATCTGTCTAACTATCTGTCTATATATCTATTGTTCTGTCTATTGTTCCATCTATCTATCTATCTATCTATCTATCTATCTATCTATCTATCATCTATCTATCGTTCTATATATTGTTCTATCCTTCTGTCCTTCTATCTATCGTTCTATCTATCTATTGTTCTATCTATCGTTCTATCCTTCTGTCCATCTATCTGTCGTTCTGTCCATCCATTCATCAGCCATCATTTTGTTGTACTGCCAGTCCCACCCCAAGATGAACTTCTCTGCTCTTACCTGACCTTCACTTTGCTTCACTTCATCCAAGGACAAGCCTTCTTTCAGTCCAGAAGCATATCCTCTATAGGACACTTTATTTTATTATTTTCATATTTGTATTCTATTTTGTTTGAGAGAAAGTGCCTTCCGCTCTTTTTAGAGGTGAGTTATCTCAGGTTCCTTTTAGATAAAACTCAATCTGGGGATAAATTGTCTCATTCAAGCCCTATTCAAATTCACTGGGGTGTGATGTGTGGGGACACGGCTGGAGTTTCTGCTCTCTCTGAATCGCACAATGCGGTTCTGGCGGATAGAACACTTGTTCTGATTGTGCTGTCTTAAAGTTATGATATTGATCAGCAATTATGTGTTCCTGTGATTAAAGAGGCTGTCAGTTGAGTGATGTCATAATTGGTAACCATAGAGGTTGCAACACTACAGAATGAGCATGATCGATCCCATCTTGGCCGCTATCATTCTTAAGGAATTATAAAACCTCACATTTTTCTTGCTAGTTTTATTGATCATCTTTTGTTAGAAAGATTCTGCTTGAGCGTTGCTTTTTGTAATTGAGCAGTGGAGCTGATATCCCGGAGTGCTGTGGAGGCCAGGGCTTTTGAACCTCTCAACATCAAACTAGATAGACAGAGACATTTGTGTTTTCATCTGAAGAAGTCTTACAGCTACTCTATGTATATACTTCCATTCAAAAGTTTGGGGGTCAAAATTCAGCTTTGCCATCAAAGAAAAAATAAAAAAGAGAAAGTGGAAAAAAAGTAAATGGATGACATAAATTATAGTCTCTGGACTCTGGTTCTAGTGAGAGTAATGTATTAGGCAAGGACAGTATATCATGTATGTTTTTTTTGGTTTTTTTTGTCTTTTTGGACATCACAAAAATTGTATTTTGTTCTTAATTGCATTCTTTTAGCTTCTACTTTGAGTTTGCAAGAACAGCAACTTTCTAGACTAGTTATTCTTCAATGTCCAGGAAAGGACATTAGCCTCACAGGTCAAACCGGTCAGGGAATTTTCCTCGGAAATACTGTGAAAATAAATGGTCTGTCATTTGATGCAACCGAAATGCATTAGCTCCTGTGGGAGTGCTGTATGATAGAGCTTATCTAACTTGCAACGTTTAACACAAAACACACTTTTTTTCTAAAGAGTAAGAAAAGTAAAAGGGCAAGAATAGTTCAGGCATGATCAGCATTCACTCACCTCAACCACTGTCTCTGTCTGTATTGATCGAGCTCAGTTCAAAGCCTTGTGTCTTTTGACGATTTGATAACATAGACGCTAGTGCTGCTCGATTGCACCTGCAAACCAGATGGCCAACAAACATGCATCTCCACCTCAACAGTCAATAGGCTGTTCAAGCAGATATAACTAAATAAAATGAATTTAAAGCATGCTATACACCACTAATCGATCCAAAGTGAATCGTGAGGTTGGTATGTAGCAAGCAACATGGTTATCTAGCGAATTTTTGCAGATTGTTTTGGTGTCATCCTCGGCTGCCATTTCTAGCCTGAGCGTAACACTGATTGATGATCATGTTGACTCCGTAGTAGTGGTTTTTGATTAGGAGACTAATTAAAGGGAATGCCGCTCTCGAGGAGAGAGGCTGAAACATGAGAGAGAGAAAATATGGAGAGTTACAATATCAGCAATGAACCAGAAGCTTATCCAGTGATGTTGGAAGATTTCAAATATGTGCTTTGAGGCTCAATGAGCCACAGGTGTCTGAATATTAGTATTAATATTTCTTCTCTTGGAATATTTGCATTTCTTTTTTTCTCTGTTCTCCTCAGGGTGGCTTTTATAAAGGTGTGGCTGGATCTCAGGTGACTCTGTCCAGTTTGGTGAATCAGAGCAGGGCCATGCTGGAGGAACAGGCCAGGCATCTGCTGACCGAACCGGAGAGGCAGACCATGGGTTACTACATCCAAGAGTACCGCGATGGTCACATCGGCGTTGAGCAGCTGGTCATGGCCCTCTTTGAGCTGTTCAATACACATGCCAAGGTGGAGACATTTACATTGCTCTTTATCAATGAACGTACATTTCATATTTAGTATCTGAGGTACGAGCTGTAAAGGCTGTATTCTGGGGAAAGGGGTGGGGAGCAACAGCTCATTTGCATTTAAAGACACATGCACAAGGTCAGCATGTTTATGCTTCCACTCAAAATAGGCATTTTCAAAGTGATATAATAAATGATCTGTAGGGTATTTTGAGCTGAAACTATACAGACACATTCACACATTATATATTTCAATTTTGACTTTATTTCTCAAAATTCTGACATTATAACTTGCAATTTATGCATTAATATCTTGCAAATTCAGAAAAATGTCAGAATTGCGTATTTGTTTATATTTTGACTTTTCACAATTTTGACTTTATAATTTGCAAATATGCATTAATATCTTGCAATTCTGAGAAAAAAAGTCTACATTTAAATCTTTCAATTTTGACTTTATTTTTGAAATTCTGACTTAACTTCTGTGAAAAAATATAGCATTTAAAATGTTGAATTTCTCGCAATTCAGACTTTGTAACTTGCAATTATGCATTAATGTCTTGCAATTCTGAGAAAAATTTTGAATTGCGCATTTATATCTTTCGATTTTGACTTTATTTCTCACAATTCTGACTTTATAATTTGCAATTATGCGTTAATATTTTGCAATTCTGAGGAAAAAAATCAGAACTGTGCATTTAAATCGTTCAATTTTGACACTTTCTCTCAATTTTGACTTTATAATTTGCAATTATGCATTAATATTGTTTATATCTTTAAATGTTGACTTTATTTCTTGCAATTCTGATTTTTTAACTTGCAATTCTGAGTTAGTATCTTGCAATTCTGTGAAAAAAATAAAATTGCGCATTTATATCTTTCAACTTTGACTGTAATTTTCGCAATGCAGACTTTGCAATTATGCGTTAATATCCTGCAATTCTGAGAAAAAAGTCATATTTACGCATTTATATCTTTCAATTTTGACTTTATAACTTGCAGTTATGTGTTAATATCTTACAATTCTGAGAAAAAGTCTGAACTGCGTATTTATATTTTTCAGTTTGGCTTTATTTCTCGCAATTCTGACTTTATAATTTGCAATTATGCGTTAATATCTTACAATTTTGAGAAAATGTCTGAATTGTGCATTTAAATCTTTTAATTTTGACTTCATAACTTGTAATTACAAGGTAACAAGGCAATTCTGTGAAAAAAATGTACATTAAATCTTTTAATTTTGACTTTATTTCTCGCAATTCAGACTTTCTAACTTGCAATTACGCTTTGATATCTTGCAATTATGAATTTGTATCCTGAAATTCTGAGAAAAAAGGCAGAATTGCTCATTTATCTTTTAATTTTAACTTTATGTGTGAAAATAGTAATATTTGGTAGTTTCTACCAAAATACAGTAGTATTATTGTTAATAATATATAATATTAAAATTACTATTTAATAGTTTTTAATAAATGTTATATTATTGTAATATTTCTTTTAAACTGTGCAAGTTTTTTTTCTTTGTCATTTTATTTTTTATGATGATTTTTTTTTATTTCTTTATAATGCTTTTATTTAACAAGCGTGAATTAAATTGATCAAAATTGAAAGTAAAGTAATGTTACAAAAATGTCAATTTCAGATATATGCTGTTCTTTTGAACAGAATACGAACCCTAAAAAAATGTATGTAACAGTTTCTACAATAATATTAAACAACACAACCGTTTTCAATAATAATAATAATAATAATAATGATTATAATGCTAATAAATGTTTCTCAAAATCAGCATATTAGAATGATTTCAGAAAGATCATGTGACATTGAAGACTGGAGTAATGGCTGCTGAAAATTCAGCTTTGCATCACAGGAATAAATTACATTTTAAAATATATTAAAATAGAAAAACGTTATGTTAAACTGCAATAATTTCACAATACTGCTGTAGTTTATGAAACATTAAAACTCTCTTATCATCTCCAAACTTTCAGTGGTAGTGTAACTACTTTAATTTGCAGAATTTTATATACAAATCTTTTTTATTAAAGACTTTTATTGGCTGAATGAATTATTATTAATAATATACATAATTCTGACACTATCCAAAAATGTCCTCAGTATATTGGGCCATCATTGTCTGGTGATTTACAGCGAATATAACCTCCTAATACATTTCCATTTATGAACATATTAAAACCCCTGAGATTAAAACTATCAACACGAGCCCGGTCACATTCACGGCTCTATATGTGTGTGTGTGTATTTGCAGTTCTCTCTGCTGTCAGAGGTGAGGGGGCTCGTGACCCCTCAGGATGTGGAGAGATTTGACGGCCTGGTTCTGAGACGAGAGATCGAGGCCCTGAAGGCGAGGCAAGGTGGCGGAGCTGCGTTTCAAGACTCCTTCTCCATGGTCTCATACCCTGATACGCTTGCCTCCTCCTCGGCCAGCTTCATGACTAACACTACCCTCAGCTCCGCACGGGTAAGAAGAAACATCCATATTCGGAATGAGTTTAAGGATTTCTATTAAACACTTGTGTGCAATTATTACTGAGTCAGAGCCAGTGTCTGTATCTATAATTTCAGACAGGAAGTGTTTGAGGCTGTGCGTCTGTGGGATGTACATAGTGTGGGATGAGCATTGTAATTGTGTGTGACATAGACATAAAAAGCCGTTCACAAAATTGGTGGGCAATTTGGGCACAAAGAAGGCGTGTGCAGATTACTGGGATACAAGATGAAGGGCTGTAAAGTTGCTGTGGGAATCAGCTTTTGTCCTTTCCGTTGGAGGCTTTTATGTCCATCACTCGAAACCTGTCTGTCCTCCTGTCTCGCTCTGTCCAGGCATGTCTCACCTCAGCACATCCATGTCTCGTTGTGAAACCGCAGCTGTTTAGATTTGTAGCAGTCTCAGGGGTGTGTGATGTTGCCGTGACAGATGGAGGAGTGTTTTCTGACAGATTTTTAAGCCTGCTGACTCCCAGTGTAAATTGCAGGAACAGTTTAACACCCAATTCCCTATCCCTCTCAATAAAACAGGAAAGACTGCTCTGGCTGATAGATATGATGGAGGTAGGTTAAACAATCTTTCACTTACCTTTACAAAATGTACCAGAGTAACCATAGTTCCCAGAAGAATACTATAAAAAATACATTGCTGAAAAATACATTATTTAAGTACTGTAGTAATATTTAGCGCAGTTTGTCCTGCACCATTTCTGCTGCAGATATGAATGATGCCTCAAATGATGCAGATTATTGAACAGAGGTGTGCTATTACTTTTCAAAGCGATTAGACTTATGATTTTTGCCCAGTGAGCGATGAAATGGCTAAAAAAATCACTTATATTAACATTGAAGGAGGTGCTACAATATCTAGGGACTGGAATATCATAAAGACTTATGATGGGGATCTTTTTGGCCAGAAACCAACCACCCAAACACCCTAGAAGCTGCATAGCAACACAAATCCACCTAAAACACCCTAGCAACCGCATAGCGACACTAAAAATTCACTTAGAACACACTAGAAACTGCATAGCAACACTAGGAAAAATAACACACAATTGTAAAGTTCAAATTATGTGATATACACTTGCAGTTGTTAGTTATGAAGTCAGATGTGAGTTTATATTTCACAATTTTGTGAAAAGAAGTCAGAATTATGGGATATAAACACCCAACTGCAAAAATTAAAAGTCGGAATTGTGAGATGTAAACTTTTGACTTTATTTCTCGCAATTCTGACTTTATAACTTGCAATTATGCATTAATATCTTGCAGTTCTGAGAAAAAGTCAGAATTGCGCATTTCTATCTTTCAGTTTTGACTTTATTTCTTGCAATTCTGACTTTATAACTTGCAATTACGCATTGGTATCTTGTAATTCTGAGTAAAAGGTAGGAATGCACATTTATATCTTTCAATTTTGACACTATAACTTACAATTATGAATTAATATCTTGTAATCCTGAGGAAAAAAGTCAGAATTGCACATTTATCTTGTAATATTTACTTTATTTCTTGTATTTCTGACTTTATAATAAGTCAGAATTGTGCATTTATATCTTTCAAATTTGACATTATTTCTTGCTATTCTGACTTTCTTATAATTCTGACTTTATAACTTACAATTATGAATTAATATCTTGCAAATCGGAGAAAATAATCAGATTTGCACATTTATATCTTTCAAATTTGACTCCATTTTTCGCAATTCTAACTTTATAGCTTGCAATTATGAATTAATATCTTGCAATTCTGAGAAAAAAAGGATAGATTTGCACATTTATATCTTTTTTTTGATTATTTCTCACAATTCTGACTGTAATTTGCAATTACACGTTAATATGTTGGAAATCTGAGGAAAAAAATTGGTGCAAAATTTGTGCAAGATTTGTGCATTTATCTTTCAATTTTGACTTTATTTTTTGCAATTCTGACTTTATAACTTGCACTTATGTGTAAATATCTTGCAATTCTGAGAAAAAAATACGAATTGTAAGAAAACTCGAAATTATCTTTTGTTTTTATTTCATGGTGGAAATAGTGGTTTCATAACCACTAACTATAAATAATATATTGGGAGAAAATATGGTTACTATGGTATTTTTATTAAAGGTATGTATATTAAAATGCATTATTACAACATACATGCATTTGTAGTATGATCTTAGTGTGTTTTTTCTGTTTGGGTGTGTCTCTCTTGCCTCTCTTGGTTTTGTTTTTAGTACACACTCACACATACAGGAAGATAATACCGCACAGTCTACATTCTCTGCATGGATTGATCCCTCTCAAATTGACTCATGTCTGGTGTCACGTGTCTGTCTGTGTGTATGTGTGGGTTGCAGTGATCAGACATAAGTACATGCATGTATGTCGCAAATCAAAAATGTGTCCGCTGTGACTTTGTATCTCTTCAGTCATTTGTCTGTCTGTATGTATGTGTACGTGTGTGTGTGTGCGCGCGCGCGCGTGCACTTTGGAAATGAGCGAACGTATTTGTATGCAAGCTTTGTTCGTGGCCCTCCTCTGTGGATCGGTGTTGTTGTAAGCTTGCCAGCTCTGGCTTCGGTAATTACAAGAAGCAGCAGCGTCGGCCCACACCACAGCCCTGCAGAGCTCCACAGACGAAACGCTCGCTCTGGGACTCTCATCCTGGTACTGCACCTCATCAGCCATATGCAGAGCTGTCACCGCAGATAAGCCCCCCCAGAAACAAAAAATAAAAAAGAAGTCTCACAGAGAGCGTCCTGATTTATGCTCCAGTGGAGCACAGCAGGGGATTGTGGGAAGGTGGAGGACCTGAGCCAGCACAGTGCAGTGTCTTTCTGAGTTTGCTGTTCTGTCTGTTTTAGTTTGAAAGAAGGAAACAGAACATTGTGTCCAGATTTGCTGTGTGGGTCACCAGTGGGTTGATGTCATTGGTTAATTTTTGCATTTAAAAGATTGGAGTTAGTATTTAATATTTGAATTTGTTTTATTCAACAAGTGACAGTAAATACACATTTTTAAAATCATGTTTTTACCAAATTATTAAGCCAAATTATTAAGTTTGTACCAAATTATTAAGTTTTCAACATTGATAATAATAATAAATGTAAAAGCAAATACTTGATTTCTGAAGAATCATGTGACACTGAAGACTGGACTAATGGCTGCTGAAAATTCAGGTTTGCAATCACAAAAATAATTGTGTTTTCAAATATTTACAAAGAAAAAAGTTATTTTAAATCATAATATTATTTCACAATATTACAGTTTTACTGTAGTTTTGATCAAATACATTGGTCAAAATATTGAATGAAAGCTCCAAGTTTTTGAATGGTAGCATATATATAAAACTTGCGTCATTTTGATACTAAAATCACTGAAAATAATAACTACAGATAAGGTTTTATTTTACTTTTTTGTGTGTGTTTAAATATTCATCATAAGAATTGACTCATAAGAGTAATTTAACTATTCATTAATGGAACCATCTCAAAAGAGTCATTTGTATATATTCATGAAGAGTCATAAGAGTCATTTGTAACTATTCGTTAAAGGAACAGTCTCATTTGTAAATATTCAAGAACTGACTCCTAAGAGTCATTTGTAACTATTCGTTAGGAACAGACTCATAAAAGTCATTTGTAATTCATTAAAGGAACTGATTCCTAAGTGTCAATTGTAACTATTTATTAAAGGAACCATCTCATATAAATCATTTGTAACTATTCATTAAAGAAACCTACTCATAAGAGTCATCTGTAAATATTCATTAAAGAAACCTACTCAAAAGAATCATTTGTAACTATTCATTAAAAGAACTGACTCATAAGAATCATTTGTAACTATTCATTAAAGAAACCTACTCATGAGAGTCATTTGTAACTATTCATTAAAAGAACTGACTCATAAGAATCATTTGGAACTATTCATTAAAGAAACCTACTCATGAGAGTCATTTGTAATTATTAATTAAAAGAACTGACTCATAAGAGTCATTTGTAACTATTTGTTAAAGGAATCAACTCATCAGACTCATTTGTTCATGAATCAGACTGTACTGTTCATGCTGTATGTTTTTAATTCACTAAAACTCATTTGTTTATAAAGTGTGTTGTATACCTTTTTTTTCATGCTACCCTCAAGCTTTTCCTGCTATTATTTCACAATACACAGTCTCACTTTCATTGGCACTTACAGTAGAGGGCACTTCATTTAACCAGAATAAACATAAAATACACACTTGTGAAAGTCATTCTGGTCCATAATTTCAGTTTTTATCCTGTGAATAGTGGAAAATCTATCATGAAATATAAAGGTGGCATATGTGAATTATAAATTGTATAAATATGCAGCAAGAACACAATTATTATAAGAATAAGAGCCAAAACACACAGAACAAATGACTCACAAGTGCCTCCTTTGTAAATAGTGAGCGAGCAAATAAAGTGAATTGATGAGGCTTTTGTTTTGGTGGAGGGGAGTTTTTAATGAGGTGAATCACAGGTCTGAATGCAATCAGCCGTCAACGTCACAACATCGCTTCCCTCCAATTCCACCCAAACACACAAATCAGGACTTCTCTTACTCTCTGCGTGATGCGTGTTTGTGTGCGAGAGATGCGTGTTGGACAGAAAATGAGACTGGATGTGAGATTGAAACGTAGGACTATAAGTGCAATTGTGTTTTGATGCCTTTCTGTGAAATGGGCCCTCAACAAAATGCAATTTGGATTGAACTTTTGTTTAGGGGATAAACACGCAGCTGTGTTTTTCATTTGTTTCATAGTCTCTTGTTCTCGTTTTCTCTCTTTTGTTTTTCCTCTCTCCCAGAACGACGGCGTTGCAGAGAACAACGGGGAACAGTCTCTCGAGCGTAGCAATGCCCTGCCAGACATCTCTCTGGTAAGCTCTTCAGTTTGAGGAGGAACAGGAAAGATAAAAGAGGGGGAACAGAGAAAGAAAAAGGGGGAGTGTTAGAATTTGCTGAGGTGTGGAATAGAGAACATTATGAGATCTGGCACTGAACACCTTGAAAATTACCAGCAGCAGAATATGACTGGTGTGATGATGGCTTTTAAATGAAACCCAGTTATTAAAACGCTCAACATAGGGGTGGGCGGTATGGCTAAAATGTTGTCACAGGAAACATGATTTTGTATCAAAACAATATATATTTCATATATTGTTTATTATGAAAAGAGAATTGTATTGTACAAATAAATTGTACTTTACCTCAGTAGATTATTCTAATGTTTCAATTGAAACTTGATGGATGCTAACCATTGTGTTTTTAATATTATTCAAATACTGTTAGAATATTTTGAATTAGCTTTCATTTTTATATTCTTTTATATTATTTTAAGTTTTTAGATGGATTTTTAGTATTTTTAACTTTAGTACACTACCAGTCAAAAGTTTTTGAACAGTAAGATTTTTAATGTTTTTTTTAAAAGTCACTTCTGCTCACCAAGCCCGCATTTATTTGATCCAAAGTACAGCAAAAATAGAAATATTTTTACTATTTAAAATAACTGTTTTCTATTTGAATATATTTTAAAATGTAATTTATTTCTGTGATTTCAAAGCTGAATTTTTAGCATCATTACTCCAGTCACATGATCCTTCAGAAATCATTCTAATATTCTCATTCATTCTAATTCATCAAAAAATCCTGAAAAAAAATGTACTCAGCTGTTTTAAATATTGATGATGATAATAATAATAATAATAATAAATGAAGGATCATGTGATGCTGAAGACTGGAGTAATGATGCTGAAAATTTTGCTTTGATCACAGGAATATATTACATTTTAAAATATATTCAAATAGAAAGCAGTTATTTTAAATAGTAAAAATATTTCACAATATTACTGCTTTAGCTATATTTTGGATCAAATAAATGCGGGCTTGGTAAGCAGAAGAGACTTCTTTTAAAAAAAACATTAAAAATCTTTTGATTGGTAGTGTTTATTATGTTTTATTGTCATTTTTAGTTGTTGATTTAAAAAAAAATGTTTCTAGTGTTAATTTTTTTTATTTCATTTTTTAGTTCAGTTAGTTTTTCACATAATAACCTAATATTTAATTTTATTATCTTTTTGTTTCAATTGACAAAAAATGTTTTTAGTAGTTTTAAAGGAGAAGTCCACTTTCAAAATAACAATGTACAGATAATGTACTCACCCCCTTGTCATCCAAGATGTTCATGTCTTTCTTTCTTCAGTCGTACAGAAATTATGTTTTTTGAGGAAAACAGTTCAGCATTTTTCTCCATATAATGGACTGCTATGGTGCCCTGAGTTTGAACTTCCAAAATGCAGTTTAAATGCAGCTTCAAAAGATCCCAAATGCGGTTGTAAACGATCCCAGCTGAGGAAGAAAGGTTTTATCTAGCGAAGATTGGTTATTTTCATTAAATACTTTTTAATCTCAAACGCTTGTCTTGTCTTGCTCTGTCTGAACTCTGTGTATTCTGGCTCAAGACAGTTAGGGTTTGTCAAAAAACTCCAATCGTATTTTCTTCCTTAACTTTAAAAATCATTTCAAAATCATACTACATCGCTGCAGAAGTACCGACCCAGTCTTTGCAACGTGAACATGCAAAGAAGATCAAACACTCTTAACAAAAAAGGTAAAATAGCAATATAGGACAATTTTGAAGTCGAGGGAGAACATGAGATGGGAGTTTTTCGACATACCCTAACTGTCATGAACCAGAAAAAAATGAACCAGCTCTAGGTAAGACCCTTCTTTCTCAGCTGGGATCGTTTACAACCACATTTGGGATCGTTTGAAGCTGCATTTGAACTGCATTTTGGAAGTTTAAAATCGGGGCACCATATCAGTCCATTATATGGAGAAAAATGCTGAAATGTTTTCCTCAGAGAACATAATTTCTTTACGACTGAAGAAAGAAAGACATGAACATCTTGGATGACATTGGGGTGAGTACATTATCTGTTAATTGTTCTGGAAGTGGACTTCTCCTTTAATGATAACAATGATGAAAAACTAATAATAACATTCATAATAGACAAATTGTACATTTGGCCTCAGTACAAAAACAGATTATGAACAGAGATGTGCGATTTCAAAACAAGACTTTCAAAACTAACATTATAAAAAAAAACTATTCTGTCTCCAGCTTGTGATTGTACAGCCTAAAACAGATAAAACAGATTGTACAGATAAAACAGCCTATACACACATATTTGACTGCAAATTCTGTATTAATGCAGCAAGCTGATGTTGCTAAACTGTGCCTCATATACCCTAGAATGATTAATCCTTCGGTCCTAATCTTTATTGGCTCCATTTTTCTTGTCTCTGTCATGTAAAGATAACGTATGCAAAGCAGTCCTGCAAATTGATGAGAATATATCTACACTACCACAGTATAGCAAAATCTCTACCGCTGACATATTTTATACCGCCATGCCGCCCAGCTCTATCTCAAACAGTTGTAAAGGCTCGGCTACTCAGACAGCTGATGGTTGTTTGACGGAAGGAGTGAAAGTGAGAAATAGACGAGATGATGACACTGTCGCTGACGGCTGCCCGTTGTGAGAGAGATGGCCGAGGAAGATTGGGGTCTTTCTCAGAGAGTTTTCTGTTGGTAATCTGATGAAACCCCATCAAGCACCAACACAGCTCTATCAGGCGCTTCCACAGGCGCAAGCCAGGAGCGTGTGAAAGTAAAGTTTCCAGAGAACGTTCATGCCCAGATAAAAAAAAAAAAAGCACGCAGACAACTCGCATTTCGGTTTGATTGCTTTCTGACAGCACTGACACTTCATTCATCTGGCTTCTGCTCACCCCGTTCAGCCTTAGTTTGTTCATTTCCTCTTTTTTTTTTTGGTTTTGTTTTTTGCCTCTTGAATGATTGTTCTTGTCCTGAAAGCAATGATTTGTGAATAACTGTTGTATGTTTTAATGTATGGGTGTGTATGGAGTATGTAAATATTGCATTATAAGCTGCAGAGATTGTTACTGAATGCGGAATGTTTTATTGATCGCCTTTGAAATATGGCATCACTAATGCTCTCCACTTTCATCCTAGGATGAGGTTCATTCCACCTCAGATTCCCCTCCTTCCTTTAAACCTCCTCCTCCCCCAGGGCTTCAGCGCCGGCCCAGTCGAAAAGCCACGCTTAGCAAACGTCCCTCTTCCAGCTCTTCCCAATCAGGCTTGTACTTCACCGCTCCTTCTCGTTCCCAAACCAAAGAACCCAAACACCCCAAAGCACCCAAACCTCACACGTCTCCTCCTGACACCCTCAAGATAGACGTCCCAGCTTCTCAGCTCTCAGTTGTAAGCCAGCATCCTATCGGACCGTTTCCCCGTGTCCAATCTCCTAGTAAGGTGAAGCCTACTGTCCAATCCTCATCTCCGATTCCTCCACCCGCCCCTAATGTACCGGCGCCACCCGGGCCGCCGCCGCCTCCTCCTCCCCCTTGCCCTGATAAGCCCGCCCCTTCTTCCCCAGCGTCCAATCAGCATTTTGTCATGGTGGAGGTACACAGGCCCAACGGAGAGCCTGATGTGAACGAGGTGCGGCCGCTGCCACAGGCGCGAGGTGAGACTGGTCAGGTGTGATGCATTGTGAGCAGCTGCAGATATTTAATATATCATTAACCAGCTGTCGATTTCTATCCAGTCTGGTTAATTTCACCCATTTAATGGCTAAAATGTCATTATCCTCAATGTTCAACAGGAAAAATGGTAATTTTAAAAAGAATTAGTTCTGCCAGATGCAATCATTTACTCTTTTTTTTGAGTGTGTTCCATGGATAAAATAACCATTTAAGAGTTTTCAATTAATTGTGATTTAATGTATTGTGATTTTTAGAAGAACTACTTTGGAAAGTAATAACAGTGATAAAGTGCAGCCACCTTGTAGAATCTATGAAATGTTAATAATTTTAACAAAATAAGATGATAAGAACAATACATTTTAATAATAAATAATAAAAGATAACTGTTCTGGACCACAAAACCAGCCTTAAGTAGCACTGGTATATATGTAGCAAATTATTGATTTTTCTTTTATGCCAAAAATCCTTAGGATATTAAGTAAAGATCAAGTTCAGTTAAGATATCTTGTCATTTTTTCTGGCGTAAATTTATCAAAACTCTTTTTTGATTAGTAATATGCATTGCTAAGAACTTTATTTGAACAACTTTAAAGGTTTTTCAATATTTAGATTTTTTTTTCATATTCTAGATTTTCAAATTGTTGTATCTCTGCCAAATATTGTCAAACCATACATCAATGGAAAGCTTATTAAGCTTGCAGATGATGTATAAATCTCAATTAAAAAAAAAAATTACCTTTATGACTGGTTTTGTGGTCCAGGGTCACATATAACACCTAAATTTACCAAAATGACCCAGTTCAAAAGCAAAACAATCTGCATGTAAATGTATTACTTATCTGTGTTTACATGCACTATAGCAGTTCAATTTCAGCAATAAAGCAATAATTAGTTTTTTTTTTAATGTAATTTAAAGCATTTTAGTGTAACTGAAATCATATAAAGACTGTAATCCACCACATGACTTTTAAAATCTGGTTAACGGTTGCATAAGTCACATGACGAATATAAATAATATCGTTATAGTAGGTACAACATTTGATTTGAAACTTGCTTTGTGACCATTAAAGGGATAGTCCACCCAAATAAAAATAATTCTGTCATTAATTACTTCTTCGTTGATCTTCAGAACACAAAGATATTTTTGATGAAATCAAGAGCTTTCTTACTCATAGACAGCAATGCAACTGAAATGTTCAAGGCCCAGTAAGGTAGTAAGGACAACGTAAAAATAGTCCATGTGATATCAGTGGTTCAACCATAATTTTATGAAGCTACAAGAATACTTTTTGTGCACAAAGAAAACAAAAACAATTTCTTCTCTTCCGTGTCAGTCTTGGATGTGCGTTTATGACAGTAACAATGTCCTTACTACCTTTCTGGGCCTTGAATGTGTCAGTTGCGTTGCTGTCTACACAGGGTCAGAAAGCTCTCGGATTTCATCAAAAATATCTTAAATTGTGTTCCGAAGAAGAACGAAAGTGTTACGAATTTGGAACGACATGAGGGTGAGTAAATGACAGAATTTTCATTTTTGGGTGAACTGTTCCTTTAAGGATGTTCTGTATAGTATGAATGTTAGTATGAATGAAATTCGGACATACTGCATCCGCCATGTTGTCACGTCATGGGACCTTCGGTGTCAGTTGCATTGCTTCTCTGCCATTCACAAATCTTTTCCCATGGCCTCATGGGCTAGTAACGTATCCATCAAATGCACACTTCAGAATCTCACAAGAATTATGAGGCCATCAGGATGCTTTTTGCCAAGTGTTTTATGAATACTATGAATTCAGACAAAGCAGGCTCATATAATGTTTTCACCTACTATATAGCATGGGGTAGGCATATTCAGATGCAGGGTATGTGTTCTTAATTGAGCTCAAAATAACAAACATGTTTGATGTCTTCCAATGAGATGGAGCAAAAAAAAAAAAAACTGAGCCTGCTCCGCCCAACCAAAATCTGTACACCTGCGGTGATTTTCAGCAACTAGAGCTGAATCCTCCAAAATATTTATGGGCCAAAAATCTAAGCAAAAGTGGAGTATTCCCGAAATAAGTCTAGTATTTGCAAAATAAGACTAACAAATTAGATAATGCAATTGTGACTGCAATTACTTACCATTTTGTCGTTCCAAACCCGTAAGATCTTTGTTCATCTTTGGAGCACAAATAAGGATGTTTTTGATGAAATCCAAAGTGCTTTCTGACCCTGCATAGACAGCAACACAACTACCATATTCAAGGCCCAGAAAAGTAGTAAGAACATCATTAAAATACAAATGAAGCTACAGAGAATTCAATGATTTCTGTTAAACAAAGTCAATATTTTTGTTTTCTTTGCACACAAAAAGATTTTCATAGCTTCATAAAATTAAGGAAGAACCACTGATGTCACATGGACTATTTTTATGATGTCCTTACTACTTTTCTAGGTCTTGAAAGTGTCAGTTGCGTTGCTGTCTATGCAGTGTCAGAAAGCTCTCGGATTTCATCAAAAATCTCTTTGTGTTTCGAAGTTCATCTTCAAATGAATTACATGTTGTTAAGTATTCTTGGAAAAACAGGTGGAGAGTGTAGCTTAACTACACAACAACCCACTACACTTGATTCTAATTGCATCTGAATGTAATTATTGTCACCGTCTTGTTGTAGGCGGGACGTTATCCCAGCTGTCAGACAGCGGACAGACCCTCAGCGAGGACAGCGGTGTGGACATTGCCGAATCTGGACGTCTCAGTAAGGAGAGCAGCCCACGTCCCGCCCGCACCAGAGCCCCACGGGATGGGCACGGAGGAGGAGAAACATCTGCCAAACCGGTGAGACCGAGAAAGAGAGAGAGAGAGATGGATGTGTGAGTTAATGGCAGTGAAAGAGGGTTGGTGTTAAAAGTGTGAATGAGAGTGAAAGCGTGTTGACAGAAGAGTGCAGTCGCATAAATCTGTGCCCCCGCCCCTCTGAGCGTGCTTGACTTTTAACAATTAATTTTCACTTTTCTTCTTTTGGTACATACATTTCCTTTAGATTTCTGTTTTTACTCGTCCACTTCATCTCATCTCATATCACTGATCCAACAACTTTCTGAAAAACCAATCTCAGTGTGCTGAATCAAGACACGTCCGTCTTCCTTTTGGCCGTCCTTTAGATATTTGCTTCCTTTCTTATACGCATGAGCTGTGTTGTTGTTCTCGCAGAGTGAACTAATAGTGCTGTCTGAGGACACTGTGGTTGGGCGTAAGCCACTTCCTGTGGCCCTATTTTAGGCTGTCAGACACAAAGCAATGTGCATCATCAAAGCCAAATGTGTCTTTGCTTCCTATCTCTGTTCCCTTTCATTCTCTCTCCCTCTCTTTGATTTGCTACTCTCCTGTCTCTCTTTTTTTCCTCCTCCTCTTCCCATCTTTTCCATCCTGCCTCTAATCTGTCTGTAAATCTACCTTGCAGCCGGGTCTGTTGGAGCCCACGTCCACTCTAGTGAGAGTGGCAAAAAGCGCCAGCACTCTGGGCATTGCAATAGAAGGCGGGGCAAACACACGTCAGCCCCTCCCACGCATCGTTACCATACAGGTGAGTAGCCCATATACAGGGTTATTTTATCACTAAGGCTATTTACCCTACCAGCCAAAAGTTTCTGAACAGTAGGATTTTTAATGTTTTTTTAAAGAAGTCTCTTCTGCTCACCAAGCCTGCATTTATTTAATCCAAAGTACAGCATTTCTATTTGAATATATTTTAAAATGTAATTTATTCCTGTAATCAAAGCTTCATTTTCAGCATCATTACTCCAGTCTTTAGTGTCACATGATCCTTCAGAAATCATTCTAATATGCTGATTTGCTGTTTAAGAAACATTTTTTATCGTTATTAAAATTTAAAACAGCTGAGTACATTTTTTTTTCAGGATTCTTTGATGAATAGAAAGAGCCAAAGATCAGCATTTATCTAAAAAAGAAAGCTTTTGTAACATTATACACTATACCATTCAAAAGCTTGGAGTCAGTATAATTTTTTTTTTTAGGGGGAGAAATGCTAGAAATTAATACTTTCATTTAGCAAGGATGCTTTAAATTGATCAAAAGTGATGATAAAGACTTTTATAATGCTTTAAAGATTTATAAATGCTGTTCTTCTGAACTTGCTATTCACCAAAGAATGTTAGTGGGCTCTTTTGACTTGGTTTAATAAGCAACCACCAAGACAACCCTAGGATCTACATAGCAACTTTTAAATTTCACTTAGCAACGAGATAACAGCACCCTGACCAACATCCTAGCAACATGGCACTTTTTCTCCTGTTGTAGTTCACCTTAACAATACCGAACCTGAGTATGAATCACAATAGTACCCTGTGGTTCTTCATATTGGGCGGCTGCCAGGTTTTACAGCTGATTATACAATTTCAAAACCCTCTGTCAGGTCTAAAAAAAGCCGGTGCGGAGACTGAGACAATGACAGACACAAAATGAGTCCCAATCATGAGCTCCCTGTCGTCAGTCGTACAAAGGTCTATAAGAGCGCCAACAGCCTTGCTGAATTATATAATGTGCGCAGGAGCACATGTTACAGACCTCCAGTTGTGGACAGCTGTAGAGCAAGAAGCAGGTGTTGATGTTTGACGCCTTTTTGGCAGTGGATTATTCATTGTCTTTTCTAGCACTTAAAATCTCAAGCACTCTGTCAAACAGGCTTGTGGGAACACTGGTGGGTTTATATATGAAAGGCTCTCTGTGTTTCCGACTGTGCTGTGCTGGAGAGAAAATGATGTGCTTTTTAAGAAGGGGACGGCTTTGGTTGTGAAAGACGAATCTGCAATTACAGTGCCGCTGATTACCTTTGATTTAACAGCAAATCAGCAGCTTCTTAATAAAAGATCAAGAGACAAAAAAAGAGCAGGGGCATGAAAACAGGAGTGCAAAAGTAAGAGTATAAGAGACGGTGAAAGTAAGCTAGAAGAAAGGAAGTAAATGAAAGCGATTGAGAGACGAGAAAGTGCGTCTGGGGAGGAAAGAAATGGACAGGCATGAGTGGGTTTTAATTCCCCGGCTGCAGTCGGTTCATCAGCGTCATAATGAAAATCCAACAACAAAAGCGGCTGTAGATTAGATAATGTGGAGCTCTTTTGTTTCGATCATTTTCAGCCGGTGAATGAAAGAAGATGAGGTGCTGGCGAGATCTAAGTGGGTGACTCTTGCATTTTAGCCTCCATTAGGTTACTACTTCCTGTTGTGCAAGTGCTGTCATTCTCTGAAGCAGGCTGACTTATGATTGGTAGTTTCAGAGCAGGGATTAAAGCGGTTAAATTAGGATTTTGGAAGATGGGGATTCTAAAATCTAGTTAAAAGGAACAAGCTCAGTATATTCGGTTTGTTTTCAGTTCGGAATTGTCTGTAGATACTTTCATGGATGTATAGAAATTCTGCAAAGACAACAAACATTTCTGTGGTGTTATCAAGTGTTCACAGAAACTGGTGCTGGATTATTTGAATGAGATGGCACTATCTCTTACAGGGATAGTTTACCCAAAAATCAAACTCCTTTCATTGTTTACTCACCCTCATGTTGTTGCAAACCTGTATTATTTTCTTTCTTCTGTGGAACACAAAAGACAACATTTTGAAAAATGACTTTTTTGTGTCCATACAATAAAAGTCAGTGGGGTCCAATGTTGTTTACACCACGACATTCTAGTATCTTCTCTTGTGTTCCACAAAAGAAAGGAAGTCATACACGTTTGGAACATTGGGGTGATATAACAGAATTCATATTTTTGGCTGTAATGTCCCTTTCATTGTTATTTTGGCATTATATACACTGCCGTTCAAAAGTTTGGGATCAGTAAGATCTTTCATGTTTTTTAAAATAGTTTCTTATGCTTATCAAAGTTCCATTTACTTGATTAAAAATACAGAAAATACAGTAATATTGTGGAAATATTATTGCAATTTTAAATAGTGGTTTTCTATTTTAATATACTTTAAAATAGAATTTATTTCCGTGATGCAATATCACATGATCCTTCAGAAATCATTCTGATATGCTGATTTATTATCAACGTTGGAAACAGTTGTGCTGTTTAATATTATTTTTTAACCTGTGATATTTTTGATGAATTAAAAAAAACAGCATTTATTCAAAATCGAAATCTTTTCTAACAATATAAGTCTTTACTATCACTTTTTATCAATTTAACACATCCTTTCTGAATAAAAGTATGAATTTCTTTCAAAGAAAGAAAAATGTACTAACCCAAACTTATGAATGATAGTGTGTATTGTTACAAAGGATTTCTGTTTTAAATAAATGCTGTTCTTTTTAACGTTTTATTCATCAAATAATACTGAAAAAGTATCACTGTTTCCAAAAAAAAATATATTAAGCATTTTCCAAAACTTTTTCCAACATTGATAATAAATCAGCATATTAGAATGATTTCTGAAGGATCATTTGACACTGACTGGAGTAATGATGCTGAAAATTCAGCCTTGCATAACCGTAATAAATTATATTTTAAAGTATATTAAAATAGAAAACCACTATTTTGAATTGCAAAAATATTTCACAATAATACTTTTTTTCTGTATTTTTAATAAAATAAACACAGCCTTGATGAGCAGAAAATGCTTCTTTTTTTAAAACATGAAAAATCTTACTGATCCCAGACTTTTGAATGACAGTTTATTTATTAGTTTATTATTTCAATTTGTTTCTTTTTTGTGTGTGTTTTTGTATGTATGTAATGATGTGATGTAATTTAGCTGCCTGTCTTGGCCAGGTCTCCCTTGCAAAAGAGATTTTTAATCTCAATGGGCTTCTCCTGGTTAAATAAAGGATAAATAAAAATAAAATAAAATAAATTAGTTAGTGTACTTATTAATGTATTTTATGCATTAACATAAACTAACGAGTAATACATTTGATACATTATTTATTCTTCTTCTTTAAAGTTAGTTAACGAAAGTTAACAAATGTAACCTTATTGTAAAAAGTTAATGTGTTAATTTTGAATTAGTTTTATTTTTTTATATTGTCAGTTTTCATTTTACTTTAAATTTTACTACTTTTGTTATGTGCTTTTGTCATTTTTATTAGTTTTTTAAAAAATTAACAAAAATGGAAATGAATACTGCTAAAGCTAATAAAGTTAGTTAACGAATGTTAAATGTAACCTTATTGTAAAGAGTTAATGTGTTTATTTTGAATTAGTTTTTTTTTCATATTTTCAGTTTTCATTTCCATTTTAGTTTCAATTTTACTACTTTTTATCTACTTTTGTTTATTAGGTTTTTTATTTTTGTTTAGCTTTATTTTTTATTTCAATTTCATTTAAATTAACAGAAAACAGTACAGTATACACTTTAATTTTCAGAAACGTTAAAGGAGAACTCCACTTCCAGAACAACAATTCGCAAATAATTTACTCACCCCCTTGTCGTCCAAGATGTTCATGTCTTTCTGTCTTCAGTCGTGAAGAAATTATGGTTTTTGAGGAAAGCTTTTCAGGATTTTTTTTTCCATATAATGCACTTCATTGGTGCCCCGATTTTGAACTTCCAAAATGCAGTTTAAAAAGGACTCTAATCTAAAGGGCTCTAGTCGGGATCATTTTACCGACTCAGACCTTTAAGTCTCGTTCAGCAAAATGAACGAATCTTATTTCGATTCATTTTGTTCATTTTAGCAAAATATAATTAAAATGTTACGTGTTACTTCCCTAACACATCTACTGCTTACACAAACGTTGATCACACTACAAACAAAACAAAACAAAACTATAATGCTATAAGAACCAGAAAACATTAATTTATTGTTTACCTGGGTCTTTAGTCTATGATTAGCTCGTCTCACCTCTTATCTGACAAGTTTTTGAGTTTGAGTCGTTTGTTCATCACGTGACTGCCCCATAAGATGAACGAACGACTCGAAAAACCCGAAGACTCGAAGCAGGTGAACTAATTCAGGTGAAATGAAAGAATTGTTCATGAACTATTACTAATTTGTAGCATCGTGGACGCGAACCCCAGAGCCTGTGCTACACAAGCTTTCGTGCTTAAAAAGTATACAAATTTTAATTTTTCGAAAAAATTGACAGATCGTTTCGCTAGATAAGACCCTTCTTCCTCGGAGTCCTTTGAAGCTGCATTTAAACTGCATTTTGGAAGTTAAAAATCAGGGCACCAATGAAGTCCATTATATGGATAAAAATCCTGAAATGTTTTCCTCAAAAACCATAATTTCTTTACGACTGAAGACAGAAAGACATGAACATCTTGGATGACAAAGAGGTGAGTAAATGATTTGTAAATTGTTGTTCTCCTTTAACTCAGTAAATGAACAACTTAATTTCAGATTTAAACAACGTTTCAAGTCTAATGTGATTTATTCTGGGTTTTCAGCAAACTATCAATCATTTCTCCACCTGGAATCACTCAGAGATGAATTGATTGTATTTTCATTTTCAAACTTGCTGAATACATCCTTCTTTGATTTCCCAGTTGAAATGCACAAACAAATGGTGTATATTCAATCTAAAATCAATTTTTGCCCAGAAGGAATATAACTTTCTTCTCAGAGTCTGCTCTAAATACCGACCTGTATTTGCACCAAATCAGACTGACAGCCTTATTCTCCTTTTATGAACATAGTCGGTCTGATTCAAACTCAACCATTAAAGCAATTCGTCTTAATTTTCTCAAACTATCTCTCATTTTCTCTCCCACAGAGAGGTGGCTCGGCTCACAATTGTGGACAGCTGAAGGTGGGTCAAGTAATCCTAGAGGTGAATGGAGTGTCTCTCAGAGGAAAGGAACATCGGGAAGCCGCACGTCTCATCGCGGAGGCCTTTAAAACCAAAGAGAAGGACTACATTGACTTCTTGATCACAGAGTTCAATGTAGCTCTATAGGACCATATGATGCTGACCGAATAAAAGAGCACTGCGACGTCCCACGACACGTCTTGCCATGATTAACCCCCAGAATCCTGTTACATGGTAGACTACAGCTCATCCTCCTCTGTGATGTTTTCAAACCAGTCACTGTTTGAAAGGCCATCCTGTGTGGACCAACCCCGCGTTGACCTTTTCGACGGCAAATGCCAGGATAGAGCAAAAGCTCAGTCTTCTGGCCGGTTTGTTTTAGAAGATGGGACCATCTTTTCATTTGGCTTATTCTTTATTAGTTTCTATAATGAAATTTGGTCACCTGACTGCAATACGGCAAGGGACTCTCTGGCGCGCTTGGATGCGTGTCGTGTTTTTGATATACGACATCTTCATGGAGTCGAGGCCCAGCGTCTTGTCCTGGTGTGAGAGTTTGTGTGAACGTGTCATTGAAATCATTGTTGTTTTTTTAAAGTCATAGCTATTTTATAAGAAATATGGATAAAATGTGTTTAAAATATATATATATTTAAAGTTTAAGAGGTGCACATAACTACCGATTATAGTAGATACTGACTAATACCATAGACATCAAACTGCTGAAACATCTATCATCTGCCTTTTTTTAGTCAGCCGGTTAAAATTTTTGATTGTTTGTGCTGTTTTGCAGTTTTTTTTTGCGTCATATGGTAATTACTAATGGAAATCAGTCATTAGGGACAGAAATGCTGGAGTCCTGAGAGACTGTTCAAATATCTAGTGAGCTACCTATGTAGATGGCATTTTAAGACTGCAAAGAAACCTTGTTTGGCCAAATTTTGAGGCAGAATCACATGTATCAGGGCTCAACAATAAGGATTACTCATGCTCAACAAAGCTGGATTTATTTGATCAAACATGCAGTAAAAAAAAGTAAAATATTATCATTTTAAATAATTATTTTCTGTTTTGATAGATTTTAACATGTAATTTATTCCTGTGATGCAAGCTGAATTTTCAGACACCTTGTAGGACTGACACGGAAGAGAAGAAATTGTTAAATAAAGTTATTTTTGTTTCTTCGCGCACGAAAAGTATTCTCGTAGCTTTTTAACTTTACGATTGAACCACTGATGTCACATGGACTATTTTAACCATGTTCTTTCTACCTTTCTGGGCCTTGAATGTGCTAGTTGCATTGCTATCTATCCAGGGTCAGAAATCTCTCGGATTTCATCAAAAATATCTTAAATTGTGTTCCGAAGACGAACAAAGGTCTTACAGGTTTGGAACGACAATAGGGTAAGTAATTACTGACAGAATTTTCATTTTTGGTTGAACTATGAATTTCTATATATATATAAATATATGAATTATATAATATATAGACTCATAGAGATTTTTGTATGTGTGTTGGGGACAGTAAAAACATTGGCAGAGCAGATAGAAATCCAAACCACTGGCTTTACCTGGACAGCAGAAAAAAAAATCCTTACCGTTGAGCTCCGATTTATCTTTTTTTCGTGGAGAAGGCAGTCTCAGAATACATTGAGACCTGTGGACAAAGCAAGAAAATGTGGATTTTTAAAATTCAGTACTGCTAAACACAGTTGCCCAACTATTGAAATCAATTGGGAGCCGTTTCTCCTGTTTACTTACTACTTGAGAGCTTATAAACTCACATTTCAGCTAGGATGCTTCCTATATAGGCCGCTCACTAGGTTTTGGGAATAGTCTTTGAGAACACGCCGACATTGTATGGAGTCGTAGAAAAATCATTCTCCAATTTATTTAGATGGAGTGAGAAAATGAGAAGACCCTTTATCCAGTTATGAGTGGCGAGGCAGGAACTTGACATTGCAATCAGAGACGAGCAGCCATCGAATCTAATGAAAAGTTTAGATCTTCAGCTCGGGATCTGATTGATGCATTAAAAAAAAAAGCATTCAGACTGGGAAGAGGTGGCAACACAAAGCAACAATGTGTCAGTCATGTTACATAAGAAGGAACAAGTGGGAGAGGAAATTGAGAAATGGTGTTATTGTAATGTGTGTGAGTCTGTCTTTGAATGCAGAGGCAGAGTGTGACACAGTCCCACAGAGCCAAGATATATATATGTGTGCGTGGATAGAGAAATAGAGGGGGGAGAGAAAACTACCTGAAGCTTTGAAATATTGACTAGTGCAAGCACAAGAGTGTTCATTCCCACCTGCCCACCCTCGCTAATATGACAGCCATCTTAAGCCCACCTAGATCACATATGCTACCATTTTCACTCCTCTACAAACCCTCCCAGTGTGTTGCTTGCTAGACTCAGACATTTTAACTGTGTATATATGGTATATCTATATATTTTAAGTAAATTATTTGTAAAAAGTTGATGATACCAGTCTGAAATTGTTTCCTTTGTAAAGCTGAGATGCTCAGAGGGAAGACAGGCAAGATTGAATGAACAACAACTATCCACCTTTTTCCTGAACGCGGATGTCTACCCTGACTGGAACGATTCTTTTCCGGTTTCTGGTGTTTGTAGTCAAATTAACGTAATTTACGAGTCGATAATATAACGTCAAACCCCTGTTTTAAAATGAACATGGCGCCATTTTACAGTGTCGCAATGATCGTCTTTTTGCGGTAACTCACCTGTCTTAGTTTAATGAGTGGAAAGATGACATGAAGCGGCAGGTTAGCAGTGTGGCCAAGTCTGTGGTTTTCTCGCTGGATTGGGCTACTTTAACTTGAAGCGACCCCGATAACGTTATATTTAGAACCTGGAATGGGGATTTCCACCAAAAAACGTGTATTTTACCCCCCGGAACGCTATTTATACCGGCTGACCCCTCCGTAACGCGACTGGGCTAGTTTTGGGCTAGTTTTGAGTAGCAATTGAGCGGGGTTTGTTGTGAAACCTGGCAACACTGATGGTTAGCTACATTGAAAACAGATGAGGGCACGTATGTACAGCTCCCGGTCGCGGGATTTTGTCCACAAAGTGATAAGAGCACACATTTCATTATTTTATTATTTCACACAAAGTATTTTAACTTAAGCGCTTTCTTTTGTAATGGTTTACGCAAAGCATACAGTGCCGGACACAGTGAGATTTGCTATAACGTCACGCAAAACAAGTGCTTTACAGGATTTTCCTACTCTTACAAAAATTAACCATGGTTTTATTATAGTAAAAGTGTAGTAACAATGTTTTTGGCGTATTGATTATAATTTGTAAAACCACAGTTTTACTACAAATACCATGGTTAAACTATGGATAGAATACCAAAAACCATGGTTAATTTGTAGTTACCTTGGTTTAAGTATAGTAACCATAGTTTTTTGGTTTTATTTGTAGTAAAACCATGGTTAATTTTCATAAAGGTAAACTTATTGCTGTTACTTTGAGAGGGTGCTCGCTGCAGAGCCAAATGGGAGGAGCTGGAGCTCCAGCTCCCCCTCGCTGGAGGTAATGGGTGGAGATAGACACCTAACGACACCCTAACCCTACCCCTTGCCCTATCCTAACCCTAACTCCACCCATTAATTCACACAGAGGTGGAGCTGGACCTCCAGAGAGGGGGAGCTGGAGGCCATTTGGCTCTGCAGTGAGCAGTACTTGGTTACTTTGGCAGCCAACAACTGTACAGCTTACCCTTGCATTCATTTTTAAAATTAAGTTATATTGAAAAAGGTTGCGTTTTATTAATTCAGCGATCTTTATATATTTATTTTATTGTGTATTTATATGGGTACCCCTTAGGAACTTGCCAAGTCTGTGGTTTTCCCGCAGAATTGGGCTACTTGTACACTGTTGCCCTGGGTAGTTTTTGATGTCTGCGGGTTGAAGCGACCTCAATAACGTCAAATTTAGCCCCTGAAACGGAATTTACCAGGGGAACCCTGACAAAAAAAACGTGTATTTTATCCCTCGAAACGCGATTTTTAATGACCCCTCTCAAAATGTGATTGGGCTAGTTTTGAGTAGCAATTGGGCGGGTTTTATGAAAACCTGGCAGCCCTGCTTAGAAAATTAACCATGGTTTTATTATAGTAAAAGTGTAGTAAACATGTTTTTTTGGCACATTGATTACCATTTGTATGACCATAGTTTTACTACAAATACCATGGTTAATTTGTGGTTACCATGGTTTAACTATAATATTATTTATTTGTAGTAAAACCATAGTTATTTTTCGTAAGGGACTGGAACACGAGAGCACCCAAATGGAAGTTAGAATCCATCATGGTGGTGATGGTTAGGTGGAAAAAATTATTTTCCTACTCATCACATTTGTCTTGTTTTGTAGGACAAATATATAAAAATCCTTAAATCCTAAAATGAAAGATTGCTGACAGTTTACTTACCCTCAAGCCATCCAAGATGGACAGTATGAGTTTGTTTCTGGCTTCGCCAGAACAGATACATAATTTTCTCACCAGTGGATCCTTTGCAGTGAATGGGTGCCGTCAGAACGAAAGTCCAAACTGCTGATAAACACTAATCCACAAGTAATCCACCCAGCTCCAGTCTATCCATTAACATCTTGTGAAGTGAAAAGCTGTGTGTTCGTAAAACTAATGGAAATACAGAGGCACAAAAAGATTATTTTTCTCACCCTAGTGGAAGAAACAAGACTTAATACAAGTCATTTTGCTTCTTAAGTAATTGGGTCTTGTTTTAGGAATGTTTAAATATTTGTACTAGAGAACGACAAAAATACTGAGTAGGAAAATATATTTTTTTTGCTGTGAACGTAATGGATTTGCTGCTCCAATTTTAGCACTTGTTTTGTTGCTTATTTGTTTTATCCACATCACTTTTACTTCCTGCAGTTAGGTATATTTTGAGCTTTTATCAGTCATCTGAATGCAGTAAAGCATTTATCCAGGCAAATCTTCTCCCTTGAAATCTCAGTTCTGCAAACACCTGTCTGACAGCATTAGGAATGATATGTACTCTTTTGTCAAAGCCTTGCTTCATTGCTCGTCCCACGGATACAGAACATTCACGGCAAAGCCCTGAATGCTCAAAGGTATCAGTATGAAAGGCTTCCGAGGAGAGAGAGAGGTATATGCACCAGCATCTCATCCCAATGATGCAGCTCTTCAAATGGAGATCAGTTCTTTGCAACACATGTGTGGAGCCGTGGAGCTGGTGTGTTTTCATAGGCGGACAGGAATACAGATCAAAGAACAAAGCATGTCTGACCGTACCGACCTTCAAATATGCATACGGTTACTAGTCTCCAAACACATTTACAGAAACAATATTGCATGTTCAGGATTCGTCCTGAAAGTCCTTACAAATTAAATAATTATATGCTGCTTATTTGTTGATTGCCTCAGAAGGTCAAACTATAGAAGCTGTTTTATTTTCAGTTCATTTTCAATGAGGTTTGTAGGCTTGTTAATCAAATTTGGAAACTGTAAATGTAAAGTTCAGTGTTGTTGATTAAAACTAAAGCTATTTAAAAAAACTTACTAAACTAAATTACTAAAATAAATAACAATAGAGCTAAAGATAAAAAACTATCAAATTTATTTTTAAAAATCTATGAAATATATTTAATTTTATTAGATAAAAAAATCGAATAAAATACAAAAAGCACATAAAGTTAAAATGTAAAATTATCTTATAAAATATAAAAAAGCCCAGAAAGTCAAACTACAGTAGCTGTTTTATTTTCAGTTCCTTTTCAATGAGGTTTGTAGGCTTGTTAACCAAGTTTGGAAAATGTAAATGTAAAGTTCATTGTTATTAACTAAAACTAAAGCTGTTTAAAATAGTTTTAGGTAATTGAAATAAAACTGAAATAAAACAAATATTAGAAGAAAGTGTTCAATTTTAAATTAAAATGAATAACAATAGAGCTAAAGATTAAAAAAAAAAATCTATTAAAAATATCAAATTATCAAATTTATATTAAAAATCTAATAAATATATTTAATTTATTAGATTAAAAATCTAATAAAAAAAATACAAAAAGCACATTCAAAATATTAATAAATACTGTAGTAGTATATAAATAATACAAAAATAACAGCAGTACACTAGTAATGTAGTAATTTTCTACATTTAATAAACATCAAAATTTAATAGACAATTTTAAAGTTAAAAAATTAATAGAATAAATTCTGAATTTAAGCAGTCATGCTAGTTTGGACTAAAATGTTAATAAAATGACATTAACTACAACAGGGCTTATGAAAATTAAGAAATTATTTCTTAATGTTAAATTGTTAAAGAATGTTAAATTGTTTCGTAATGGCAAAACAAATGTGGTAGCAGGGTTGGGAGGAAAATAAACATCTAAATGTTATGTTTTGTCACAGGCCAAATGACCATTTGGTAAAGGTTATATTGCATATCTAATACTGTCAATGCTTTAAAAACGTCATGAGACAATAAAGCGGAGTGTATTTGTGGAAAGTGCCAAATGCAGGTCTAGATGACCTTTCAAAACAGCATTATGACTTCATAAGTGACATGTCATGGAGTCCTGGCAGTCCTAAGTAAAGAAGATAAAGATTGAGCCCCTTCATCCTGCTGATATCTGCTGGTGTTGTGACTGACAGCGTTTAAAAGACAGTCAGAATTTCTGCTTGAGCTCTCCTGCTTGACCTGCATTCAAAATAATTCCCTCAGAAGCACTCGTGTTTTAACATCAACACAGCATGCTATAACACAGCTACAGAATTGTATATTTATTCATTTTTATTATCTTCTTTTATTCCCTCTACAGTTGTTTTACCTCAGCAACCTGCTGCCTTTGTTCCTCCGTCTGCCTGCCTCTTGTACAGTTTAAAGAGACTACACAGCCATGGTATTTATACAAAAAGTGTGTATTTATTTTCCAATAAAGTGCAGGGAAAAAGAAAAACCACCCTTTGTCTTTTCATTCTTCATCTCCCACCAGTTTCTGGTGCTTTGTGGCAGGTACAAATCTCATTAACTATAATCAGCAAGATAATGTAAAATTAATAGACCCTCACGTCTCGCTAAAATATGGAGTAATTCCCTAGTAGCATGCTTTGAAACCCATTTGATCCAACCGATTCATACACAAACAAACACATCACTATCTGGACTGGTTAGTTATCTGCAAACATGAAGCATCTTGCACTTTCTCATTTATTAGGTGTCAAAGCACAGAGAAAACCATTAAAGGTGTACAATGCAAATAGAAAGCCTCATTAACCATATAGCTCATGGCTTGATGAGAGAAAACATGAGGGAATAATTGATTGCAAGCTTCATTTTGCATATAGGTCAATGTTTTTTGTATAAAATGTGTTTGTGTTCAAATAAACTGAAATAAGTAAAACACACAAGATTAGAGAGAGATTTTTAAGAATGTATCAATAAATAAAATCACTGGATGTCATATGAACGAACTGTGAAACAAGTGGATGTAATATTACGGTATTTTGATGTATGTGTACCATATTCTTACACTTCTTGTGGTAATGATAAATGCCTAATGTGTGGCAAAATTTTCACTGACCGCAACGTCGTTTTAAAAAACGTTTTATGCCGCCATCATGTGGTTGACAATGGCATCACAACAAACGTTTTGCAGTAATAAGCGTGTTGTTCTGTCAGTGTACTGCTCAGCATAAGAATATCTCAAAAAGACCGACAATCTCATAGTTTCGTAGCAATATTAAAGAGAAAAATTGTTATATGGACGCTATAGATAGTCTGGATATTTTAGCCCCGCCCTCCTTCCCCGTTAAGCCAATCAAAACTCTCAATCCAGCGTTCTGTTTACTTTAACAACAAAGCCCCGCCTTCAAATCTATGTCTCACACTCTAATGCTGTATAATTAATTACTCCTACGTCTTTGTTGTACCTTGGTGGGATTTTTCCTTCAAGAAAAGTTAAATGTTATCGTCTTGGAACACAAAAATAGCATATTTAGCTTTGTACTTTAATGTTCAAGTTTGAAGTGAAATAAAACTAGTCGCGTGGAGTGAGTTAGCACAACGCCAGAGAAACTGAAGATTGGGACGACAACAAAAGTAAAAGTAAAAGCAACCTGGACCCTTGAGTTACATGCGTTTGGCAAAAAGCAGGTGAGAAGTCCATGTTTGCCTCGTCGCTTGGTGATGGAGGGACGAGCTGGTGGTGTTAGTTTGTGTGCTGTTCTCAAGGCAACAGTTTGAAGTTCATGCATTTGCATGAAGAGCGCTGTTTTTGCACTGGAATATAGTTTGAGCATGTTCAAGGTAAGAAATCTTAAAATACTACATTTAGTGGAGCTTTGCATGTTTGCACGTCTCCAAGAATAGTATTTGTATTTGACTGGTGAACAGCGTGCATATTCGCAACTTTCCTTGCTCCTGATCAACAGGTTAAACCTCCTTCTGCTCGTTAGTCAAGTTGTACAAGTGTAATCTACTGTTACTAACTAGACAGAAACAAGTGCTTTCTATTAAATATATCTAAACATATAATACTGCTAAATGATTTATACATCTTATATAGAATATATATTTTAAAACCATGAATTATACTATATAAGTGCTTTTGGATATGCTTTATTGTTAACTTCATTAACTGACATGATATGTAAAATAACGCAGGGTAAGTAAAAACATGAGTTGGTGTCAAGTTATGTAAGTGTAAATGTATAGCTGGTGATGATGTGAAGTACTGACAATAGTCCTATAATATGACATGATGTACCTTATCTTCGTTTATGATTATTGTATAATCAGTTTGTTAACATTTAATGTAGTCTTATAGTATTATTTATTATAATATATTATAAAATGCAACATATGTGATTTGATATCCAATTTTATTAAGTGTTAGAATTCGTTATATTCGTTATATATATTCGTTATATTTTATCATACACTACCTGTCAAAAGTTTTTGGACAGCAAGATTTTTTTTTTAAATAAGTCTCTTCTGCTCACCAAGGCTTCATTTATTTGATCCAAAGTACAGCAAAAACAGTAACATTTTGAAATATTTTTACTATTTAACATAACTTTTCTATTTGAATAAAATTCAAAATTTAATTTATTCCTGTGATTTCAATGATGAATTTTTAGTATCATTACTCCAATCACATGATCCTTCAGAAATCTTTTTAATATTCTGATTTGCTGCTCATAAAAATGTATTATTATTATTATTATTATTATTATTATTATTATTATTACTATTTTTATGTTGAAAACAGCTGAGTAGAATTTTTTTCGGGTTTCTTTTATTGAATATAAAGTTCAGAAGAACAGCATTTATCTGAAATAGAAATCTTTTGTAACGTTATAACTGTTTTTATTGTCACTTTTGATCAATTTAAAGCATCCTTGCTAAATAAAAGTATTAATTTCTACATTTTTTATACTGACTCCAAGCTTTTGAATGGTACAGTGTATAACTTTATAGCTTTTTATTTTTATTTCAGATAAATACTGATCTTTGGATCTTTCTATTCATAAAAGAATCCGGAAAAAAATGTACTCAACTGTTTTTAATATTGATGATGATAATAATAATAATAATAATAATAATAATAATAAATGTTTCTGGAGTAATTATGTTGAAAATTTAGCTTTGATCACATGAATAAATTAGGAACATTTTTTTAGAATATATTCAGATAGAAAACAGTTATTTTAAGTACAAATATTAGTACAAATATTTCACAATATTACTGCTTTGCTGTATTTTGGATTAAATAAATGCAGGTTTGGTCAGCAGAAGAGACTTCTTCTTCAAAAAAAAAAACAATAAAAATCATACAGTTCAAAAACTTTTGACTGCAGTGTACATTTCTTACTGAAAATATGTAAATGTAAAATGTCCTCTAACAGAACCTTTTTCAAATGCTAATCAAATAATCTCAAACATGCTATTTCAACCAAGAACAGTTGCTCAAGGTTTGAATATGGCTTGCATATTTCATTCCCTGACATTAGACTTGATCATGTGGCCTGTTCCTCAGACCTTGTGGATCTTCTTGTCCCTTAAAGAGCTTTAGGGCTCACTGTTTGTCGTATTAATCCTGTTCAGCTCTATCTGTGTGTGTGGGCACTGTAATGTAGGCTATTAGGTACAGTAACAGTGAATGATCTATTTATAGAATACGTGTTGCTTTGGGCTGAGTTCACCACAGGCTCGCTGAATGGATGGCAGAGATTTAGACAAGCGTTTAATTAGCATATGCTGCAAAACGCACTGCACTCGGGAGATTAGCACACTCCCTCTGCGACTACATTTGTGTTCACGCTGATGGAGGTTGCTGACAGATTGCAACGGTTTGTGTGTCTCTATGGAACAGTTAGTTGCAACAAACAAAAGTTGTATCCAAACAAATAGGTCTGCTACACACAGGATGTGACGACATGATATATCCGCTCTTTTAGTTTGTAAAGAAACCTCAAGAATGTGTGTGCTTATCTTTTCAGGGTCACTTTGCAGTTTTTCATAATATGACTAGTTGGTATCTTAGACTCCTTGTTGCCTTTTTAAAAATGACAAGCATGCACAGCTTTGCTTTGGATGTGGCAGCAACACAATTTAAGGCCAGTAAATCCAATTTAGTTTAGAAACGTAAATAAAAAGGAACAGTGTTTTTCTTATAAAAGGGGCTTTTCATATGAAAGTTCATATGAAAGTTCCTCCTCAGCTATTCTTCTTTTCCACAAAGCAGTGTTCTGAATGGTGATTGGCTGTTTAGAATGATGCTTTGATGCCTGTGGCCAGCCGGCGCATGGCAGAGATTGTTGTTGTGTGGTCACCATGGTAACCAAGGGCCCTGTGAAGGTTATGGGTTGTTTTCTAGATGAAACAGCTACTATACACCATTCACCACCCACACTTGTTTACTTATTGTTTAATATAAAAAAAGTGAAAAAAAAACCCAGAATCATCAATAAGACAAAAGTGAAGCTCTTATTTTGATTATGCAGCAATTGCAATTTTTTTTTAGCTTATTTTTACATTTGACATGGTGTTAAAAAAAAATGCATTTTTAAAAAAACAGCATTTATCTGAAATAGAAAATGTTTAATAACATTATAAATGTTTTTAAAACAAACAAAAAAAAAATTATTTCTATTCATCAAAGAAAAAAATTACTGTTTTAAATATTTATAATTATAATTATATTTAGAATAATAATAATAATAATAATAAATTTTTCTTGAACAGCGAATCGGCATATTGGAATGATTTTTGAAATATCATGTAACACTGAAGACCGGAGTAATGATGCTGAAAATTTAGCTTTGAATTCACAGGAATAAATTACATTTTAAATTATATTCAAATAGAAAACAGTAATTTTAAATAGTAAAAATAATTCAAAATTTTACTGTTTTTGCTGTACTTTGGATCAAACAAATGTTTTCTTAAAATTAAATTAAATTTTTTTTTTCTTAAAAAACTTTTGACTGGTAGTGTATATATGTATATATATTCAGAATTTTAAGGTCAGTAAGATTTTGCTGCATTTTATTACAATTTAAATAGCTTGTTTCTATTTTTATATATATTTATCCTGTGAAGGCAATGCTTTTTAAACTCCAGTCTTAATTGTTACATGGTCCTTCAGAAATCATCTATTATTATTGTTGTGCTACGTAATATGTTTGTGGAACTCATGTATTTTTAGGATTCTTTGTGAATAGGAATGTTCAACAGAAAAGCAATAATTTGAAAAAAAAAAAAGTAATATAAATGTTTTTACTGTCATTAATGCATTCTTGCTGAATAAACATACCAGTTTCTTTTATTAAAACAAAAACAAACCAAAAAAAAAAAAAACTTTAGATAGAGTAGTATTTTATAATTTTGGGTCGACCAGTTATCATGCTGATATTAAGCCATTTTCAAAAACGATTTACCGATAAAATAATTTAAAAGCATTTAAAGAGTTTTTAATCAGAGCCCTTGTTATTCCTTATTTTGACATTAATTTTCATTTTTACACCAGACATATATATCGATTCAGAATATCGGTTATCGATCTACTTGACCTGTAACGGTATTGGCATGCCCCTGAGAAACACTTATCGGTCGACCCCTATTTATAAATTTAATCAAAAACACAGACACTCCATCAAGACAAAATATATCTTCTGTTTTTAAGTTTACGCTTTATTCCTCTCTCTCAGGGCTTGTGAAGCAGGTGAAGAGCTGCATTATTTATTCAGATGTTTTGCGGTTCCACTTGAGAGCCACTGTTTACAGACTTTGCGTAGTCTTTCATCATGCTCAATTAGCACTGAGCTCCAGAACATGAATGACAGCATTAATTAGACTATTGTAAGGAGTTACACAGACCTCGCCTCCTCTCCTCCAGCTTGAATGGATTTATTAACTGTTAATGTAAACACTTGATAGTTATTTTTCTTTGATTATGTAATTAGTGTGTCTGTTTTAGATCTCAGAAGAGCATGAAATGTTATTGGTAATGCATCAGTCAATCAATGAAAATGATAACATTTCTGTGTTTTTCAGGTCATCACCTTAATGACCCTTGAATGGACATTATGCAGAGATGAGAGATGACATCAATATCAACGTTAAGCTGCAGGTGTTGTAGAAGCTCAAAGTGGAATAAAAGAGAGTGATAAAGAGCCAGGTAATGGAGCGGAGCAGAGGTGGTACCACCGCAGGGGTTCTGGTTTGGACGCCAGCCCCGGCGTACTCCTCTCCCTCAAGCTCAGACGGGTCGGATTTAAGCTGGGATGAAGAACCGGATGAGGACTTTCAAAGCCAGATGGATGAGAATGGCATCATTGGTCTGGCAGAGAGTCAAGGGCAGCAGGAGGTGAGGACATCAGAGTTGTTTGATTGATATCTGCCCATTTATTGGTCATTTAGAGCAGTCTCACCAGGGCTCTTCAGCAGAAGAATCTCATTACACTTAAAAACACTTGCCAGAGTTCAGCTGTGTTTAATTAGAAACATTTAATCAATCTATACACCCTGGTTCTAGATTAATGGTGCTTTTTAAAACTTGCAACTGTTTAATATGCAGCTCATGATTGTGTCAATCAGGAAGGAGAAGAGGAGTTTGCAGAAGACCTGTTGTGGGACGTGAAGACCCCCGAGCCTGAGCATGGGCCGCCACCTGCGCTAGAAGAGATAAGCTGTCACCTGAGTGAGCTGCTAGACTCTGAGCCGCTCTCTCAGGCCACTGGAGATGTCTGCAGCTCTCCATCTCTGTGTAAGAGCTCAGATCAACTCTATTTGCTGTTCTCATAACTTTACTTTCATCAGCACCAATTCGGTATCTTCGAATGATATCTAAAGGATCATGTGACACTGAAGACTGGAGTAATAGCTGCTAAAAATTTAGCTTTGGCATAGGGCTGGGCGATACGGCCAAAAAATGGTCACGATAATTTTTTTACATATCAGTTGATATCGATAATTATCACAATAAATGTCAATTTTTTATTTCTTTCAAGTTTAAAGGCAGATTTTTGCTACAATGTGAAAGTTGTAAAAATGGTTAAATGTGGCTTTAAAATATTCTTTGTGGTCAGAAAATGACAAACACTGGTTTTTGAATTCTTCAGACTTTTTTCCAGTCATTTTTCCTTAATTAAATAAATCTTCTAATAGAAAAAAATAATTTCTTAGTTTTGCATGTTTTAATGAGTAATATTGTTTCAAATCAAGAAATAGGTTTGTGTTACCTGATATAATATTATCATATGAATAATATAATTATAATTGTATTCACCTTATGAACAGTTAAATGTTCCCCCCACTGTGCAATAAAAATGTGCAATAACTTTTTATTTATTTGTTACCACCCCCATCCTAGCACATCCCTGCCTCTCTAACTCTTTCTATTCTATTCTATCATCTATACATACCACTTATTTCTCAATTTATTTTTCTAATTTTTGTCTATTTATAATTACATATGTGTATTATCATTTTTATTGTCTGTGTGTTGTTGCTGTCTCTGTGTACTGGAAGCTAATGACACTAAAACAAATTTCTTGTATGTAATACAAGGAATATATATGCAAGCATACTTGGCAATACAGCTCATTCTGATTATTATTAATAATAATATAACATTTTTGGTCTCTTAAATACACATTTGATAGTACAGATAGCACACGTACGTCTGCAAGATGTCTGTTAAAGATCTCTTGATCTGGAAAGCATCCGCTGTGTACAAACGTCTGGCCGACATCTGTAAGATGTCAGTTTTACATACATTCTAAATCATAAACATCTTAAAGACATCTAATAGATGTCTATTTGACATCTAATAGGAAACGTCCAATAGACGTATTGCAGATGAGCAAACTACGTCTTGCAGATGTCTTACAGATGTAAATGCAGACGTCAAATAGACGTCTCTGAGATGTACGTGTGCTATCAGGGTAGCTTTAGGATGCAGTAGAGTTAGGATGCAAATATAGATTTATGTTCATTATTAAAATCAGTAATATCTGTAAAAATTGTAATTATTATAACTGTTTGAGTTTTTTTTTTTTTAAATTAACCATTGTCATCCATAGATCATGATATTAACAGTTAAAACCACAAATATACCACCTCAGTACCATGGTAAACATGTAATATGGTTCCTAGGTATTTGTATGAAATACAGTATTCTAAATACGTTTAGTATAAATGCAAAATCGCTATAGCGCTATATATTCTCACAAAAAATACTGTAATTATATTCCATTACTCCTCTTTCAGTACATTTTATATATAATTACATTAATAATATAATAAAGTTCGACACAAAATACCCATTTCTGACACAATGCCACTGTGCAGTTAGTGTTACTACAGTAAATCTATGGTAAATTATGGCGATTTGTATATCAAAAAGCCTTTTGACTGTATCGTTGCGTCGTGTTTCTCCTGTTTGTCAGCGCTGTTGACAAATCATCTGGCTATAAACCGAGTCATTTATGTTCATCACTGAATTCAAGCGCTTCACACTGGCGCTGTTTAGTGACCGGGATTCATCATCAGCAAGTGAACGCATCTACTCTAGTAAGTTCGCGCCGTGTCGCTGTTTGAACTTTCATCCGAGCGGATAAACGGTCGAGTGGCGCGCTTTGACTGGCGCGCTTTTGTTCCGCCTTTGCCGCGTAAACATTATAACGAACATTTAATGAACTCTTGTTATCGTTTATCGAGAAAATTCATATCGCGTGATAATTATTGTTATGGATTTATCGTTCAGCCCTACTTTGGCGTCACAGGAATAAATTACATCTAATAATATGTAAAAATAGAAAACAGTTCTTTTGAATTGTAGTACCATTTCATAGTGTAACAGTTTTCTGTGTTTTTGATCAAATAAATGCAGCCTTGGTGAGCATAAGACTCAAAAATAAAAACATATCGACTTCTGAATGACAGTGTGAGAATCATAAAAATATTCCATGGTCTAAAAGTTTTTTTTTTCACATTCTCTCTCTTTTTAGTGGAAGAACACAGAACAGATGATGAACGAAGTGTTTTGTTGGAGGATTGGACTGACAATGAGGACAGTGCAGAGAGCCCAACAATTCACAGGCACAAATTAAACTCTGTCCCACAGAGGGACAAAGTGCTAGACATGACCGATGAGGAAACAGAAGAGAAGGACACTTGTGAAGTTGCTCAGAGATTCACGGATCAAACACCTCCTGTTCCAGAAGAGATGGCGTCTGAAAGGGTGAAGAGTCACGATTACAGTGAAATCCCCCAAATTATTGCAATTTCAGGAATCCCAGAGCATTCTGAGCAAAGTGATTTTGAAGAACTTAAGGAAACTAATGGGCAATTTCTTCCAGTTTCGCATTGTATGCCTTCTGATCCTTTTAGTTTTTCCCATTTGTCCTCAGAAGAACTGATGAATAACTGTGGGATTGAAGCTGAGGCATTTCCAAAGCTAGGGCATATGAGGGCAGAATCATCTCTTAGCACTCCTAAAACATACCACGCATTTAGATTAAAAGGCGAGGAAATTAAACACAAGATCACACCTCACACTTCAGCTGGAAGGCCAGAAATAAAAATCAGACTTGGAAAAACACACCAGGATTGTACGAGTGGAGAAACACTAGGGCTACACAGTCCTAACCATAATTTGCAGCCTCCAACGCCCTCTCCCAGAAAAACAAACCTAGCTTCCTGTGACGATCGGGTTTCCATTCCAGCGCAGTGCATTTCTAAATCAAGCGTCTCCCCCTCAGAGCATTCGCCACCTCCTACACCTCACCGGTCTTCTGCAATAAAGAACCACAGAACCTCCAAAACTTCTCACACTGATCCAGATGACGTCAGGTGAGATGAAAAATAGACACAAATTCATATTATGATGTGTTTTTGGATGCAATAATTTGGCCAATGATTTGCTTTTCATTCAAGTTTTTGTTTATCAGTATACAATATTTAAATTTCTCTGCATATTAAAAGTAATGAAAAATAATATTAAAAATAAACATTAAAAAATACATATACATATGAAATATTTATTATTTATGTAAAATAAACATTGAAAATGTCAATTGTTGTAAAGTATATGGGCCATTCTACAGAATTGGTTCAAAGTCAGAATCGAAAACGTCTTTGTATGTATGCAAATTGTAAAATACCCAAGGTACACATTTCTAGTAATTGTGCAGTTAATTCTCATATTGTATTTTCAGAAAATTTTGGAATATTTCTCCTCTCCCCAAATTTGTCACTACTGAAACACAGTAATATATAATTTAATTAGAAGGGTTATATTGACCTGTTAAGATTTTCTTACATCTACATTGTAAATATATATTTTTTTCTATTTTATTAAAATGTTTTCAGAGGTAAATCAGTTACAGTTGCAGTTTTTAACAATATTTCAAGTGTGATTTATGAGATTTGTTATATTTTGAATCAAATTTTTCTTTGTAAAAGGCAAAACTTAGATTCATTAGTTTGAGTATACATTGAACCAAAAACTATCAGAACATCTTGGTTGATAATACAGTATACTTCATTTTTGACAAAACATCCCATATCTTGGTAGTGACTGCACATTTTCGGTAGTGACAGTAATAGTTTGGTAGCAAAACATCACATTACAGAATTTTAATCCACATCCTAAAACACTGCTAAAACATACTAAGATACTAAAAATGTGCATAACGGTACTAAAATTTTGTTTATTTCACCCAAATAAAGGATTATGTGTGCCTTTTGTAGGATAACACCCAAAAAAAACAAAGATGTCACGAAACTTCACCAGATATTTCAGTTGTGACAATTTTAGATACTTCTGAAGCTAGCTCAAAGATGCTAATCAGCACATGGTTAGCTAGCACAGTTCTGAACAGTTGTACACGTATAAAAACTAAATGTTATGAAATAACTCCCAAAGAAGTGTGTTTATTTATAGAAGAATTGTGTTCAGTAGTGACATTCCTTGAAGTTACACACAGATTTTTCATACTTCTGAACACTTCTACGTCAGATCGATGGAGCCTGTTTACTCACCATGTTGCTACAAGAGAGAGTGACACATAAATACGTCCTGATCATAAATGTAGGGGTGTAGTTAAAATCAGTCTCAAGCTAATGGACTAAAACACACACTGTTTCGGTAGTGACATGAAAAAAGTGGGACACATTTTTTAACATAAACTTCCATAATTTACAAAGAAAATATAATTTTTAATCGATAATAAAAGGATCTTAGTAAACATTGAAGATTTAAATACTTAACTGCTTTTTAAATGTGTTTTTTGGTTGACAGCAGTTCGCACCAATTCTGTAGAATGGCTCGTATATTTCCAGAATTGGTACATTAATGTGATTAGTCCATACTGTGTGCTAATGCCAATTTAGCATTATTTTTAACTGATTATTGCTGTATATGTATTCTTAGGAAAGGACAGCTAAGTCACCCTTTACCTGATTTCTCCAAAGTGGAACCGAGAGTACGTTTCCCGAAAAAGAGTGAATACAGACCTCCTAAAAGTCGTCAACCCTCTCATGATAGAACTTCACACCTGGATCTCCCTCTAGTGTTCAAGTCCCCTGCTGAGATTGTGAGAGAGGTCCTTTTGAGCAGCTCTGATGGGTCTCCAGGAAGCCCCTCCACCAGTGGGACCCATAAGCGTCTGCACAGCAAAGTACCCGAGGAGTTTCGCTGCCCCCAGCAGGCCAGCACACTCATGCAGCAGCTACAGGTACATGAGTGGATCAGAAAACACTGAAATGATTCTTCAGAAATCATTCTAAAATGCTGATCTGCTGCTCGAGAAACATTTCTGATGTTTCTATGTTGAACACTCAGAAGTGATGCTGATTTATCCAAGAGGCTAAAATGAAAGACGAAGCCATCTGTTATGTTTCTTCATCTGTCTTTTAATTTTTTTCCTCTCGCTCTTATTCTCACAGGAGGACTACAACAAGCTGCTTACCAAGTATGCAGAAGCTGAAAATACTATCGATCGACTTCGCCTTGAAGCAAAGGTTGGCTTCACAGACTGTTTATGGTTTCATGCTTTTTTTCCTTTTCATTTGAAGGTTGACGTGAATTCAGAGCCATACTCTCTCCCTCGTATCAGCAGGCCTGTCTCCTTTCTGCGTGTGCTCTGATGTCGGCGAGAGCTATTTTTAGCCTCCTCAGACTGAGTCAACACAATATAAATGCAGAATCTCTTTTGTGACCGCTATAATCACAGCCCTCAGTTTAGCAGCACCACCGTATTCAAGCACAGGCTTATTTTCAAACCGAGGGCTCGTTCTGATTGTGATGTTTTTCCTCAAATGAAAGGCCTGCAGAAAGGGCATACACAAAACATTTCAGAGAAACACTTGCAAACAAATAAACAAACTGAGACAATAAGCAGTGCACATACAAAAGCATTATACAAATCATTATATTATTTGCATACTAGTATATAAACACAAATGTGTGCAGATAAATAATTATTTAATAATATTGTTTATTATCATTATCTATTAAAAAAGCATGCAATTATATATTTAACTGATTATATATTTATATCGATTTACAGCCTAATTGGCATTATCATTTATTTTGATGAAATGAGCTCTTTTTATTTGTTTGATAAGGTCATACATTGCCTTAGTGTAGAAAACAGTGTAGTAAACACACAACAGTGTCAAGTGACAAAGTGAGCTGAAACAAATCTGGGTTTGAGCCATCAACAAGATTAAAACAGGATGTGATGTCATGTCTTTCTTTAGTGTTACATAAGAGATCAGCGTTACACGGTGTGAAATTACTAATAGTGCATACATTTTCACAGATTATGTAGAGAAACGTTGGTAATTATTTAATGTAGCTAATATTTGCTCATTTCTCTGTTCGGTTTTGCATTTTCTCTAATGCTTATTAAGTTCTTCCCCCACATGCCCTGGCCATCTGCCTCTGCTTTAACAGACACAACAGCTCAAGAAATACAGGGTTTATTCACTTTAATCCCTTATTGACTTAGTTTTGGTTTCTTATGTATGTGGGAATGGATGTGAGTGATAAATTATAAAACTGTAGTAATGTAAATGACCTTTCCAATCACTTAAAATTCAGATAGAAATGTATAATATTTTTATAATATTATAATATTTTATTTTCATTTTATTTTTTGTTCTATTTTATTTTTATTTTTTATTATTTTTAAATTTTGTATTTTATTTCACTCACCTCTGTGTGAAAATTGTATGCAGAGGCTGGTAAAATTCTTAATTGTGATCTGATGATCTGCTTCTGGCATTGATCCTGTAATAACATTGATTTTGTTTGAAAACGGGTGGTTTTATTTAAAAGACTCAATAAATTATAATAAATTAAAAAACTGTAGTAATGTAAATAAAATATATTGGCCTTTCCAATCACTTGTTCAGATTCAGATAGAAATGTATAATATTTGTTGTATGTAAAGTAATAAACTACCAAGAAGATTTTAAATAAACAAAATAATTAAAATTAAATAATACATTTTTAATTGCATTTTTTATTTACCAGAGGCTGGTAAAATTCCTAATTGTGATCTGATGATCTACTTCTGGTATTGATCATGTAACAACATTGATTTTTTATTTTTTTAATTGGGTGGTTTGCTTTATGTAAAGTAATAAACTACCAAGCAGATTTTAAATAACTGAAATAATTAAAATTAAATAATACATTTTATTTTTTATTTTGAAAATTGTACGCAGAGGCTGGTAAAACTCCTAATTGGGATCTGATGATCTACTTCTGGTATTGATCCTGTAATAACATTGATTTTGTTGGAAAATGGGTGGTTTTATTCAAAAGACTAAATAAATTATAATAAATTATAAAACTGTAGTAATGTAAATAAAATATATTGGCCTTTCCAGTCACTTAAAATTCAGATAGAAATGTAATTTTTTTTTTAATGTAAAGTAATGAACTACCAAGTAAATTTTAAATGAACAAATTAAATAAAAATTAAATAATACATTTTTATTTAATTACATTTTATTTTATTTTATTTCACTCACCCCTGTGTGAAAATTGTACGCAGAGGCTGGTAAAACTCCTAATTGGGATCTGATGATCTACGTCTGGTATCGATCCTGTAATAACATTGATTAGTTTGAAAATGGGTGGTTTTGATTCAAACGACTCAGAGGTCATATTGAGGTTATGTTCAGTATGATTTAGTGTCTTTGGGAGCTTATCAAGAGGGGACAGTCGTTCAGCCTCAAATAGGTTTCAGACAGCATGCAAAACCATTACCTCACACCTAAGTCACGAGTGTGTGTGTGGTGAGGTGCATGGATATCAGCTATATTGACACTGTGTTTTCAGTGTATTTCTCTATCCATTGTCTTATCGGTAGGTCCAGCAGTGGAAAACACCATTAAAGGGCCTGTTTTATGAGCCCTTTATAGTACGTGAGTCTCCTCTGTGCTCCTTTGTGGTACAGCCACTAGGCTGCAGTAAATCTGAGGGCCTGTCATGTGGGCGGGCAAAACAGGGCTGCATTTCTCTGATCGTCTCAGCATCTACACAAAGGGAGGCGACACAGTCTTTATGTTCTTCCTACTATTTGTTGGGATTATTTGAGATACTTTTGAGATCAGAGGTCACCAAGTATTGTATCATAGTCCACATCCAAACCTGAGATAATAAAGTGAATATAATTTAAATAATGTAACTTTTTTTATTAGTCCTAAAGGTACAATATACCATGTGAACATGCATTTACATAAATGTTTTGATGTTTGAGCATTATGTGGATTATTGGCGAAATAGACTTTTAGACAGATGGTTCCGGATTTATTTTGCCTAAAGGAGCCCTTTTAACCATCAACTTGTGATTGTTGTGTATGTGCTGTGTGTTTTCAGGTGGGTCTCTGTTCTGAATCCCCAAAACCCAGTACAGCTATCATGTCAGGGGTTATTCAGGAAGCGTCAAAGGTCATGACCCTCAGCTTTCCACGGGCACAGAGGGCAGAGTTCGGCACAGGCTCTGTTCACCTGATCCTGCAGAGGGATCACTCAGGTACTGTACATCACACTTTAAACACGCTTTAAACCTGTGTGCTTGTATTGTGCGTTTAAAAATTACATTATCAATTATCATACTCAAACAGAAGTGTTATCATAGTCAAACACATATTCTGTAAATATTCCAGAACACAGCAGAATTTAGATTTTTGGGTGAATTCTGTTTTTTCTAATAATCCAATCGTTTTTTTTTTTATTAATGAAAGCTGAAATTAAGGTTTTTATTTAGCCAAAAACGGAAACTTAAAATAAAGTTTTTTTAATAATAAATGAATTAATCAATTTATTTAATAATCAACACTTAAATAAAAACTGCTTTGTTCACATTGTAGAAAACTCCAGAAGAACACCGACTCGTCCTTCCTCTGTGAACTCGGTCAGCTTGATGAGGTCTGGATCTCTCACTGCAGATTATCTAACAGAGACTCTGACCAAACAGACTCATAGATTTCAACTACAGGTAACCAACTTTAACCTATTTGGATCTTTTAAAGGTGTCTATCATTATGTCAAACTTTATAGGGAACCCTGGGTATTATGACTTGCATGGCTTAATATAACATAAATGATGTCTTTTACTCAAATATGTAGTAGAAAACCCATGAAAGATTTACCTTATTTAAAAATTTTATATATATCATAGGCGGAGTTTAGGGGGGGGCAGACGAGAGCCAATCATGATTTTGTCTGAGCTATGAAATATCAAAGAATTCATATTTTTTTCATTTTATTTATATTATCTTATTATTTTAGTGGATAGAATAAGTACGTTTTGGTTAAATTAATTTAAATTTAAGCCCCATATCCTCGCGAGTCGCGACTCATGATTCTCAACTTGATAGAGAGGACTTTCTTTTCACTATTTTCCCGCTTTTGCAAGTTAACTGTTTGGCTACATCAAAAACAAGTTTCTCAGTTATGAGGAAAGTAGGAAACTGGCTCCGAACTTCAATGGCACAGATCTTCAATTTCCCTCTTTTCACTCACTTTCCTTCGTTTTTAAATAGCTTGTAAATGCAGTGCACATTTTACTTTCACTTTTAACTTAGCGGCAATTCGGTGTCAACTGCTGGAATCCCATTCAAGCAGCAACAAAATACAACGTTAAACTCACTTAGCCTATAAATTAGTTATAGAACTTTTATTAACAAAACGAATAAAAATAGCTTACACCATGATATACGCTTAATATAAAATAACAAATAACTTAGGCTAGGCCTACATACATTTTAAATAGCCTAGTATATAAAAATGAAAATCGGTAAACACCGTGGAACCAAATAAATAGCTATAAGAAACGTAGAACGTTTATTAGCAAAAAAAATAAAGAAATTACACCAAGTAACGGTGGGCAACTGAACACCGACTATGGCGGCAAGCCTATTCTCTGCATTAGGTAACGCTATGTTTTTTTTGTTTGTTTGTTTTTTTTTGTTTGTTTGTTTTTTTTTAACTCTTTGTATCGCAGTCATTGTTAACTCTAAATGTATTTTAATGTAGAATATGTTACATAACTATATGAATATAGAACATAGGCCTATAAAAAAATAAATAAAAAAAAAATCTGCTGCTGGCTGGTCTGCCAGTGGGTGCCCCCCCACGCATAAAAGTCAAACTCTGCCTATGATATATATATATTATACTACAGGGGGCACCATTATTTCGATGACATGAAATGGTTACACTCAGTGAGCAATGACCACAGCTACTCAAAGAGCTTATAGATGGCTGTGGATATAAACGTAGGCCTAAACCAAATGCCGTACCATTGATTTTTCCCCACAAGGAGCCTAAACGCCCCTGGATATCAAGTGAAATTCACGCTGAGAAGCTCCTTCAGTGGCTATGTCGTTATGACAAGCATCAATATGTTTACATCCCACCAGGATGGCATCTAGAGTTTATTGTCTCTGCCGTTTGTAAGCTCTTTCAGTAGCTGTGGTCTCCTAAAAGCCTCAAAGCCATCCGGGCTAAAGTGGAGAGAAGAAAGACGTGAGTCTTTAGGAAGTTTTATTCGTCCACAGGCATCTTCCCATTCTTTTCTCTTCTTCTTATCACTAGAAAAAGCAGTGAAGACTTACATCACTTCTCCTGTTGCCCTTCGACTGAAAATTACAACCAAAAGCCACACAATGTGGCATCGTATCAGTATTTTATTTTCTGAGTTGTGTTGCAGTAAAAATAGCAACAGGTAGTGGCAGTAGCTCCCATTAGTAGCAATTTCCCATTTCCCCCATAGTCCAAAATATGTATTTAAACCATGTGGATTTTTAAAATGACCTTAAGTCTTTCATGGGTTCATGAGAGACATCATTTATCTTATATTAAGCCATACAAGTCTTAATACCCAGGGTTCCCTTAAAAAAATTCACATTACCAAGCATTTTTGTTATTTTAACAGCATTTATTTATTTATCTTTATTTATTTTTTTGCTTGTTCAGGTTGATTCTTTTGAAACACTTTTAAAGAATGGAAAACTCAAGCCCTCTGAACAGATTCAGGTATGCTGATGCCTAAAAAAGGAATCAATTTTTAAAAACATGAAGTCAGACTGATCATCTGAATCATTTACAGGGTCTCTCCACACTGGCACAAGGACAGGAGTCTCTTGAAAGGGCTTATCTAGATGCACGAGCCCAGTATCAGAAGCAGCAGCAGCAACAAGGCGGTCATGTCACCTTTGACCCAGACAGGTAACCTCTTTTATATGTATGTATATATGTGACCCTGGACCACAAAACCAGTCTTAAGTAGCACGGGTATATTTGTAGCAATAGCCAAAAATACATTGTATGGGTCAAAATTATGGATTTTTCTTTTTATACCAAAAATCATTAGGATATTAAGTAAAGATCATGTTCCATGAAGATATTTTGTAAATTTCCTACTGTAAATATATCAAAACTCAATTTATGATTAGTAATGTGCATTGCTAAGAACTTCATTTGGACAACTTTAAAGGCGATTTTCTCAATATTTTGATTTTCAGTTAGTTGTATCTCGGCCAAATATTGTCGTATCCTAACAAACCATACATCAATGAAAAGCTTATTTATTATTTATTAAAAAAATTGACCCTTATGACTGGTTTTGTGGTCCAGGGTCACATATACACTACCATTACAAAAAGTTTTTTTATTTTTTTTAAAGAAAGTAATACTTGAAATGACGTGACTTATGTTTGTGCGTGATAAAGGGACCTAGAAGGTCAGATCTTCAGATCCGGGATGCGATTGGAGGAGCTGAAGGAGTGGCTGGAGCAAGCAGAACAGAACCAACCCGTCTCTAAACCTACTTTAACCCCTCTGCCTCCTTCAGATGTGCTTTCTGTGTCGATGCTGGAGACCGAACCTCTGCCTGAGGTGCCTCAGATTTAACCTCTAAACCTCACTAACCTCTGACCTCACTGATATAAAGAATATAAAAGTACTGATACTCCCCTTCATTCTTTTTCAGAGCCCACTATCTGCTGTTCATCCTGAGACTTGTGTTGGTGTGGAGGTCAGTTCAGTTAGTGGAGAGAGTGATGCAGACAGAGAGGAAGAGGAGATCCTTCCATTTCTTCTTCATCCCCTGAATGACAAACACCAGCGTGTAGAGAAAGACTTCAGTAAACTCATGGACTAGTGAGTGACCTTTGACCAGCATATGTAAGAACGAACAGCTTTACATGTTAAGCTCAACCTCTTGTTGTTTTCATACCCAGCTATCAGAATTTTAAAGAGCTCCCTAGGATGATGGACCCAACTGTGATTCTAAAGAGCCAAGACTCGCGGGATTTTGGAGGCTCTGCTCCTCCTGGGAAAACAAGTGTAACGGACAGACAACAACATAGGACTGTTAATGAGCACAAGACGACAAAATGTACTGAGCAGTAAGTCCAGAGCCTGTTTCACATCAGCTTTACAAAATGTTCACAAGCTCTACGGGGTCAGCAGTTAAGGCAGTAAAGAATTAGAAGGGTATACACTGGTATTAGCAGTAGGGCAGAGAAAAGAGAAATATTATGTTTGTGTATGCCTGATCTTCTCCAGAAACCTGTAAACAATATTTCATTATTTAATCATCACTGTGATTGGGCCATACTAACAAACCTTGAGAAAAATGACAGGTATCATGGGTAAGAATGATTGTATCCTACCCATTAGAGACCACATTTTGGCTGAAAAGCCAAACCATTTTGAAAACGTTTTAATTGTATTATCATTAATATAGTATTTAATTATTTTATTAGATTTTTCATTTTAATTTAATGAATAAATCATTCAATATTAAGCTTATATATATATATATATATATATATATATATATATATTTTTTTTTATTTCATTTTAGTTTAGTTATTTTCAGTTTAATAAAATCAAAGTATAAAGTCAAATAATACATAAAATAAATGTATTTACTAGGTAATAATTTAGTTTTTCTATTTTATTTTATTAACAGTTTTATTATACAATTTGAAATTATTTTTTATTTTTATTTCAGTTTTAGTTTAGTTATTTTCAGTTTAATAAAATCAAAGTATAAAGTCAAATACATACAATAAAAATTGGCTAACATTAGGTAATTTAGTTTTTCTATTTTATTTTATTATGAATTTTATTATACAATTTTAAATTATTATTTTTTTATTTTTGTTTTAGTTTAGTTATTGTCAGTTTAAAGTCAAAGTATAAAGTAACTATTAACATTAGTTAATTTAGTTTTTCTATTTTAGAATCAATTTTTTTATAAATTATAAATGTATTATACAATTTTAAATTCAATTTAAGTTTATTAAAATTAATTATTTAGTTTTTCCTTTTTTTCCTTAATTATTAATAAAATTATACATTTTTAAATTCAGTTTTTATTTTTATTATTATTTTTTTTTTAGTTATTTTCAGTTTTAAGCAATTTTAGAATGAACTTAAACTAAACAAAATTTGTTGCTTTGGCAATATAATTATTTGTTTTATTTATTAGACATTTTATTTAAATGAACATGAATGTTTTATTATTATTTTATTTAAATTAATGCATCATTTTTAGTTAACGATAATAAGTTTAGAAACCCGTTTCCTGTTTAATTTATTTCACCTAATTCTAATTCTGTGATGAAAAAGTTTATTATCAGACAACATAATGATATTTCTGTGTTTGTGATGTAAACATGAGCTGTATGTTGTTACCAGGTTTTGTAGGGTAATTGAGGGTAACAGCAGTTCAATCCGCTCCACCATTATCAACACCTGGCTGTTTGCTCTCTCATTCATCTCTCCATTCTCTCGTTCTTTAGGCAGGCAGCAGCAGATTGTGTCCCTCCCTCCGGCCCATCTGTCAAGTCACAGGTGTGTGACTCTATGGAAACTCACCCAGAGGCTTTTTGCCACTCCTCAGTGTTGCCAGGGCAACCGGGTATAGAAAGGAAAATGGCAGGAAACAGGAAAACTCAAAGCAGTAGCCTGACCAGCCTTGCAGACAGCACAGAGCCCAGAACTTTGAGCTTAAAAGCAAAGGCCAAGACTGTCAGAGCGTCCCCTCTGGTTAGTGACTATGCTTTATTTGTGATGAACAACACTGTATATCATATTTAAAGAATTATTTCTTTGTGCATGAATTCTAATATTACTTTAATAGAGTTCTTACATATATTTTTAACTCTGTAGGATGGAGTCATGTCTCCAGAGACGGACAGTGGCTTTATGGGATCTGAGAGCAGTCAGCTCACTCCTGCAGTACACAGTCCTCTCCAGCAGAGGACAGTGGCGAGGTATGAAACGCCTTCTCTGTATGGAGCACTGCAACATTGATCCTGTGTCCACAATTAAACAAGAAACCACTGAACTATGTGTTAGAGGTGTTTCTGCTTATCCATTTTTAATCAGAAAACAGACAGTTTTCCACTTGATAGATGACCAAAAAAACCACAGGAAATATAACCCTCTTTTTGCCATTTTCTTCTGTCTGATATCTTCTTTCAGATCCGTCAGGCCATCTGGCCCACACATGAAGAAAACAGAAAGACCAGAGTCTGCTCCACCTTCTAGACAGCCTTTTGCGGGCTCCCCTTTTCCGAATACCCCAGGAGAACACCTCACCAAGTCTGAAGGATGCACGGGTCCTGTTGGGAGGAGAAGAGGGGAGGAAAGGTGTTCTTTTTCCAGCCTTTCTCCCTCAGTATCCCCCATTCATTGGCCCAATAGCACCCTCCGGCCCTGGCCGAGCAGCCTGACCAGCCAATCAGAGCATGGGAGTGATCAGGGTGGGTGTAGGTTTGACATTTCCAATAAAAAGCAAGTAAAAAGAAATATTCAGTAGACACAAATATAATTGGTAAAACCTTACAATAAGATTCAATTTGTAATCAATAGTTAGTGCAATCATGAGTTAATGTATCATGAACTAACTGAATAATACTTTCACATGCTTTACAAGGTTTATTCATCTAATGTTAATTTTTTAATACAAAAAAATTGCATTTCATGCTTGATAAATGAACATTGCTTAATTTATTTTTAATGTAAATTAACAATTAACAATAGTATATAAATTAATATTAACCTAAAATAATAATTAATAAAAATAATACATAATATTGGAAATATATTATAATTTTGTACTTGACTTGACTAGTTTTTTTTCCACACACACACGCACACACATATAGTTTAGTTAACATAAAAAATGAGGCACTTTTTGATAAACGCTTTTGAAAATTCAACTCTGAATCATTTTAGTTTTTATACAAAGAAAATGTAGGTATTTTAGCCCTATGAAATTAATATTTTTTTTCCCAAACTCCATCATAATTTTTTCCAAATTCCGTTTTTTTTCCCATTTTAATTTTTCATGGTTTCATGGTTACATTAAAAAAAATTATTAATTAAAAAGCATATTTAATTATTTTAAATCATGAAACTTACACAGTATAACATCAATTTATTTAAAGTTTAACAAAAATGACATTTTTACAGCCCTATGAAAAATGTTTTATTTTTTTCCTCAAATTCATTTTAATTTTACCAAATGTTTGAATGTTTTGAATTTTAATGTTTTCACTAAATTTTAATACTCAAAAGCATCTATAATAAGCTGATTTTATAAAACAATAATTTACTATTATTATATGTATAGAGAGAGAATGAGAGAGAGAGAGAGATTTATTTTTTTTTTTCTTTCTTTTTCAGAAATACTGTGGTGTGTTTACATTTTTCTGGTAAATAAATTCTGGTAAAAAAAATTCTGGAAAATATTCCAGAAAAAAAATAATACAAAAATCCACTGGTTGGTTTAATAATTAATTATTTTATTAGTAGTAGCAGTACTATCATTACATTTAAGTAATGCCACAGTTTCTTCAAGTTAAACCAAACTTTTATTTTAACGGGTTGCTGTAAAGACCTTTAATTTTTTGTTTATGATATGACTATAGTTTTTCTCAAAAGAAACAGTAAAATGCTCATGAAGTGACTCTCAGAGCAGTTCTAGAGATGTTTTTGTGTTGTGATGTGTTTATGTACTCGTATATTGAGGCTGCAGAGGCTAAAAACTTCACCACAAGCACTTCAGTGTGTGTAGTAAATGAAACCACGTGTCTGCGCAATTCATTCACACAGAGACATGCAGATTCATATTTAAATAGTATTTTTGCAGCTTAATATTCACAGGCACTACTCTATAATCACGTTTTGACTTAAATGTTCTCCCCTACTTTTGATTTATTCATCCAAAATTTGGCAAATTCCCCAATGTTCCACGTTATACTGTAAATTCCATTTTTATGACTGGGTTCTTGCAATTCCATCCGCGTCATTGAACGCATCATTAATACTGGCCTTGAATTTCTCTTGAAATCGTTTTTAACTGCTTTTATTCATCTTTCCTCAGTCCGTTTCTTATCAGGGGATTTAAAAGCACAGGATGGCCAATACCCACATCCAGCCAATCAGGAGCTCCGCTCTCACAGAAGCCCCTCCCTCCATGTGCCTTATCACCACGGTGACCACCTCGAAGCCCAAAGTTCCATTCAGCTAACAAATCACCAGTGAGTTTCCGAAAGGCTGACATGGCCACTGCAGCACAAACAAGCAGAGATTTATGGCTGCTCCTTTGAGCCAGGGCTCTACTGTAAGGGAGTTCCGGGAAAAACTCCAGTGGCATTAAGTGGTCCCTATGAAATCATTTTTCACTTCAAGGCAGCCAGAGTTCCATCTGGATAATTAGATTTAATTTTTATTCTTTCCTTTCTATGATTCAGCAGGAGATTGTCTGTCAAATAAACTAGCTGAAGAGTGCACTGGTATGTATTCAGCTCGGCAGCAAGAGACCAGCATTAATCACCATTATCTATTAATAAAACAGTAAACCTGTGTGTGTATTTGAAATATTCACCTACCCACATCCACACGCCCACCGCTTCTGGCACTGAATGTGTAACGCTCTTTTTGGTCCACACTGGAATGGTTATTTCTAAACCCTGTTTTGATCTTAACTCTAACAGAGAAGCAAAGCATGACTTAGGAGTTCTGAAAAACACTCTTGGCTTGCTTGATTTTATCAGTTGTTTGTGTTTAAGCTTGTATATACTGCCATTCAAAAGTTTGGGATCAGTGCAGTTTTTAATATTTGTAAAGAAGCCTTTTCCGCTCATCAAGGCTGTTTATTTGATTAAAAATACAGAAAAAAACAGCAATATAGATTATAGAATAAATATTATTGCAATTTAAAATAGTGGTTTTCTATTTTAATACGCTTTGAAATCTAATTTATTCCTGCGATGCAAAGCTGAATTTTCAGTATCATTACTTCAGTCTTCAGTGTCACATGATGCTTTAGAAATCATTCTAATATGCTGATTTATTATCAATGTTGGAAACAGTTGTGCTGCTTTATTTATTTATTTATTTTGTTGTAGCCTGTGATACTTTTCTCAGGATTCTTTGATGAATAAAACGTTAAAACAAACAGCATTTATTTAAAATAGAATTTTTTTCTAACAATATACGCTACCGTTCAAAGTTTGGTGTCAGTAATTTTTTTTTCTTTCTTTCTTTCTTTGAAAGAAATTAATACTTTTATTCAGCATGGATGTGTTAAATTGATAAAAAGTGATAGTAAAGACTTACATTATTACTAAATGCTGTTCTTTTTAACTTTTTATTCATCAAAGGATCCTGAAAAAAAGTATCACAGGTCCCAAAAAAATATTAAGCAGCACGACTCCAACATTGATAATGGATTAGCATATTAAAATGATTTTTGAAGGATCGTGTGACAAACTGGAGTAATGACTGATGAAAATTCAGCTTTGTGTCACAGAAATAAATGATATTTTAAAGCGTATTAAAATAGAAAACTGTTATTTTAAATTGCCAAAGTTTTTGTTTGTTTGTTTGTTTTTAAATTGAACTTTGAGCATATGAGAAATCTTCCTGATCCCAAACTTTTGAACGGCAGTGTGTATATATATATTTCAATATTCCATTTTTAAATTTATCATAATTTATTCTTGTGTTGGCAAATCTAAATATTCAGTAGCTGTTACTGTTGTACAATGTTACATGATCCTTCAGAAATCATTATGATATACTGATTTGGTGCCCAAGAAACATTTCTTATCATCAAATATTTTTGTGGAAACTGATACTTTTTTTCATGATTCTTAGATTATCAAAGTTCAAAAGCAGAATGTATTTGAAATAGAAATAATATGTAACATTATAAATATCTTTACTGTCACTTGATTTATTTAAATGCAGCCTTGTTTAAAAAAAGTATTAATTTCTTTTAAAAAAAAAATAATAATAAAATGAGCTTTTGATTGGTGGTGTACCCATTAAGCAATGCTTAAAATATCCTGTGCAGAAGCACATGCAATGTTTTTTTTGTTTTGTTTTGTTTTTTTTTTGGTCGCAGCATCTGTATCCAATCCATTGCTTTATGCATGATAAAATGCCTCATCAAATTGGACTTGACTTCAAGATGCACATAACAAAAATCTAATTTTAATTAAACTTCATGTTTTGTTTATCATACTACAAAAATGCTTTTTACTTCTTGTTGGTTTGTTTCAGAGAGGCTCTACAATCTCTACAGCAAGAAGTGAACCGACTGAAGGAAAGACTAGAGGGAAATATGAGACTCTCCACACCTGCCAATCCTGTTAGAGTGCCCACTTCTGCCACAGACGACATCAGGGATCAGGCACCTCCACAGACCGCAAGGTACCTGAAATCTATGGTTGTCAATTTGATTTTAAACTGTCTGAAATTATATGTTCCTCAAAACTTATAATTCATCATCTGTTGCATTACAGCTTTAATAGGGCCCTATGAAATCAGTTTTGTTTTTTCAAAAATTCTGTTTTATTTTTTTTTTTTTTTTCAAATTCCGTTTTAATTTTTCTGGTTTCCTTTTTTTTTCTGTTTTAATTTTTCTCAACTCCTTTTTAATGGTAAATTCAATTTTATTAATCAAAGAGTATGTCTGATTAATTAAAATCATGAAACACATACAATTTCACATCAATTTATAAAAGGTTTAACAAAAATGACATGTTTAAGGCCCTATGAAATGTTTTATTTTTTCTCACCATATGTTTTATTATCAAATTCTGTTTTAGCATGTGTAATTATTTGAATGCATACTTAATGTATTCAAATGTATTCTTAAAATAGCCTTATGAAAAATTTTTTCTACCCGCAGAAATTCTGTTGTGTATTTAAAATGTTCAAATGAGTATCAAATGAAGGCATAAAACATTATTTTCATTAATCTTTTAATTATTGAAAATTAAGCTTTTTTTTGCAAACAAAAGGGAATTTACTATTAAAATTAAAACATGGAAGAAATGTTGTGTGATCATACCCTAAAAAATAATGTTTGTTTCATTTTAGTAGTAGTAGTAGTAATAGTAGTAATATATTTCTGGCACAATGTCTCCAAGTTAAACCGGACTTTTGTTTTGATGGGTTGCCGTGTCTACCTTTACATTTCTGTGTGATATGATGTTAGATTTCCTGAAATGGAACGGTCAAATGCTGAAATCACCACAAGCGTCATGCACTTCAGTGTGTGTAGTAAACAAAACCATATTGCAGTTTGATGCAAGTGTAATGACCTACTTTTGATTAATTCATTTAAACAAACAAATTCATGACATTCCGCGTTACTCAGTAAATTCCTTTTTTAAGACTGGATTCCGCGATTCCATCCGTTTTCCGCATCTTGGAAATCATAGGGCCCTACTTTAAAGTGATTTAATTATGTTCCTTATTTATTAGATCTTCAGACAGGAGAAGGCAGACAGACAGAGGGAGGAATGAAGAAAAAGAGAGAGGAAACTCACCAAGACCTACCCTGAGGCAAAGATCAGCATCTTTACCTCGACGTCAGCCTCAAAGTGATTTGAGTATGTTTAGTTCCATGTTAATATTCCATTGTTACTGTAGATCACAAATGGACGCGAAGAGATTTTCTTAACGGTCCTAAATAAATCACTTATGCTCTGATAGAGATATTAAATAACTTTTTCACGATGCTTCTTCTTAACCCTTCAGCAACTGATTCTGAGCATGTCCAGTCTGAGCCACGACCATCAACTTTAAAACACGTCCTGATGTCCCCTATGACATCAAGAGGAAGAAGACAAACCAGAGGATTTGTATATCACAAAGAGGACAGTACATGTAAGAAAATATCTTTGTTATAACATAAATGACCAGGATTTGGTATGATGATCAAGAACAAATTGTGTTCAATTTATTTGAACATCAGCTGGCAGATCAGACAATATCGATGACACCGAATCAAGCCAAGGACCAGAACCTGCCTGCCCACGTTGCATATCACACCGCACTGGCTCTCTGAAACGTAAGCATTTTACCTCCATTATGATAATAGGGTTTAACATTTACTGAGATTACATTTCTTGAATTATCCTCCTATCCTTGACACTATTAATTAAAGGTCCAATGAGGAGCAGGAGCTCTCCACGCCTCAGCCAGCCTTCCTGCAGCCATTGCCCATTGTGTGGTGCATTACAAGCCAATCAAAGAGCCTCTCAACCAGGTTTGACACTTCATTATCTATAAACTAGTTTTTATTGTTTGTCCTGAAGATGTAAAGTATTCGCCTAATACAACTTGTATCATCAAGAATCATGTTGCCTCTCAAATGTGTGTTCATTTAGCCAATCAGGAGCCAGTCTCCACCCCCAGAGGGAATCAGCCAATGAGATCCTCTTTACTGAGGGACAGAGGAAGTGTGAATGTGGCTCCTCCCCCCACAGTCCTGGGAGGTGTTCCAGTTGTCCCATATGTGCCCGTCTATCCTTCAACTCTGTGAGTACTTCTAGATAAAGTACTCATTAGCTTAATTAGCTTGCTTCTCCCTCTCCAGCTGCTTTGGTCAATGAATCAGACTCTAAAAAATGTATGAGAACAACTTTCAACTTCCTGTCAGTCAATGACTTGCAGGCTTAATTAAAACTTGTTTGAGACCTTTGTGGAAAACTGGAAAAAATATTATTATTATTATTATTATTATTTAATCACATTTTTATGTAATAATTTATTATTATTATTATTAAATTTAGTAACAGTTATTTGTTGTATTTACTACTTTATCTTGCAGTTACTTTTCCAGTCCTGTGACGACACAGTCCTACTCACAACCCTTTAACATCTCAGTCAGTCCTGTCAGAGATGAGTGGCCAGGGGTCGGAGGTCATCGCAGGCGTTCTTTCTCTTTGGAGCATCAGCGGCGCTCTCTAGACAGCTCTCTGACCCGTGCTATCATGGCAGCTAGAAACATGAAAAAGGTCTCGCATCGCATGGCTCATTCTCTGGCCTCTGGATTACACAGCACTCACTTCCTCACCTCGTCCTGCACCTACTGATACTAGCCTTTACATCTGTTCATTTAGCAGACGCTTTTATCCAAAGTGACTTACTAAAATGACGAATAATATGTTTCTACTGCTGAACTGTGAAGAAATGGACATTTGTTCATTTTTATTCGTTTACAAAACCTTTTTCTCGTAGTGGTGTGACTGATGCAGACATGCAACGCTGCAACGGAAAATGATGGAAATGTGAAATGTCTCAGGTGAACAGCTAACTTTAAAGACTGACAGCTGCATTATGGCAGCTTAAACATTCCAGGTTTGTATATACAGTGACCCCAAAAAATATTTGGAATGTTAGGCCACACTTAAAAGCGACGCAAAATTCACTTTTACATGGTGTTTGCATATGATGGTGTTTTAGCAACTCTACAATAATAAAAATCTATTCACTTCTTCTTTTTTTTAATCCCCAAACCCTAAACAATCTCAATTATCAAGCCATTTTTTGAGTTTTCCTTTAGGCTTTATAGGATTTTGGGTACTTTTTTTGATAATTATTGACCTAGAGAGTACAGGAATTTACTGCAGTGTTTTTTTTTTTCCAGATTGAGGGAAAAACCTAGGACTAGTTTGCAAAAGTAGGTTTTTTACATTTTCTCAGTCATTTAACATACAATTTGATTGACAGCAGTGGTTCTAGAGGCAAAGTTGTCTGAAATGAGGTGTTCTATTATATGATGTGAATATCCTGAGTATGTGCGAAAATCCGTGCAATGTACAATTGTTTACGCCCTTGAAAAACAGATATCGCCCCCCCCCCCCAGTGGCCGCTTTCTTTTTTACATTTCTCACAGACCTTTTGGGCCGCGAGTCAAACAGGCCCACAGAGTTTCGTTCCGTAGAACTTCATAGACCTTGTCTAATAGGTGGTCAAACTTCATCGGCCAGTGGCGGCCATGTTTTTTTTTCGAGATACGCAAATTTCCTTATACACACTTCTGGCACTTTGGACCAAGACTGTGCTCAAAGATTATCATGTTGATAGAACAATGGTTGCACAGGTACAGCCTCTTATAGCACCAACAAGTTAATGGCGTTTGTCCTGTGACCTCAGATTGAGCTCTTACATAAGTGTTCTAAGTTTGGTGAAGATATCTCATTCCGTTCAGGAGTTATAGGCATTTTACTGAAAACGGCCCTGGCCCTTTTTAACATTTTTGCGTCCCTTTGTGACAGTGAGTCGAAAGTTCAACCTCTTTTGATAATTATTAATATTCACTCTCCAGAGATTTTTCCTGTACTAGATGGTTCCAACTGGGCCAAAAACCTAGGACTAGTTTGCAAAAGTAGGTTTTTCAAAAAATCCAAAATACCTGAAAATTTTGCCAGGCTCACAATCGAATCTGAGGCATGCATTTTGTCCAGCGTGAGCCAAGGATTCCAACGACATAAGACACTTGACCCTATGACTGACACTTTAGAAGTTAATGAGCATTTTCGAACTTTTGATCGCTGTAGCACCCTGTCAGGCCAATTGGGGCAAGCCTTGGTGACGTTGTTGGCGGAGTAAGTACTACCATCCCTCCAAGTTTTAAGTCTCTACAACTTACGGTTTGGTCTTAACGATCAGTTTTACGTGGCGTTTGCTGATCCTTGGGCATTCTAACAATTACAGTAGGGTTTCAGCGCCATGCGCTTGAACCCTTAAATATGCTGTTTAAAATGGAGTTAAAGACATGTTTGGACATTTTGTGATTTCCAGATGTTAGAACATGTTCATAGCTCTGATGAAGGGCACCTGTGTGAATTTCAGGACTTTGTATATCCACTAAAAGCATTTGTTTTGGAGACCTGGACTGATGTATGTTTAAGTGTGGTTTAAATGTCCAAATACATTTGGGGTCCACTGTAGTAGACCTTTTTTTCTAGGAAGTCCAAATAATGTCACAGATTTATGTGTACTTTCACAGTGTGAAAGTAAACCTTATTTGTTTATAAAATCTGTCAGTGACAGGTTTTTAAAAATGTATTTTTTCTAATAGGGCGAAAAAAAGTATAGTGCTGCTCTAGAGTTTTAATTTATTTTATCACACTTTTGTGCTGTACGTGTTTACCTAGGATTTACAAACTGCCTAACCTTTTTAATGTATGTAAATGGCTGTGTGACATGGTTTTCTACCCCACAGTCAGAAAAAGCAGTTTGATTGAGTTTATACAGTCCAACTTACTTTGAGTCACACAGGAGTTTGTAGCAGCGTTGAGGTCAGTGTAAAAAGACCAGTGTGCATTTCACTTCATGGAAACAACAATGGGGTAGTTATTAGCATAAGTTTTTACAGGTTATGTGATATTGTTACAATATATTTTATATAGCTTTCTGAGGTAAATGTCTTTTTAGTGCTGCTTTGTAAATTTAAATGAACAAATGAATTATTTTGGGTATCACACAATTAGGCAAATTTAATGACTAATTAGGTTTATGTCATGTATTTTGTATTTATAGAGCTGGACTTTTATACTATATTTACTACTATAAATGTTCTTATATTTGATATGATGTGTCATATTGCTGTTTTTCCTTACAGCTATTTCACCAAGATTTATTTTTCTCAAGTGTGATCAAGGTTGGTGGCTAATCAAACAGTCCACATCAACATTTTGTTTGATATAATGGGGTTCCATGGTCATGGATAAGCTGGAAATAACAGGTAGCCTTTTCCAGACCTGGAATTGATAAATATACTGTATATTTTAAGGGATAGTTCACCCAAAAATGAAAAATCTGTCATTAATTACTCACCCTCATGTTGTTCCAAACCGTAAGACCTTCGTTCATCTTCGGAACACAATTTAAGAAATTTTTGATGAAATCGACAAAGTACTCCATATGACATTAGTGGTTCAACTGTAATTTTACGAAGCTACGAGAATACTTTTTGTGCGCAAAGAAAACAAAAATAACGACTTTATTCCACATTTTCGTCTCTACCGCTTCACTTGTGGACGCGCGTTCATGAGAGTACGTTACTACGACGCATGCGTATGGCGGCGCCGGCGCTGACCCAGATCCGGCGTTACGACGTTGAACCACATGCGCCGTGCCCGGTTGTGGCCAGAAGGGATACAGCTGAAATGAATTATTCTACCTTTTAGATTGTGTTTTATTAACGTCTATACCTACCCCAACCCTAAACTTAGTTCTTACGCACAAAGAAAGACGCAGCGCCGCGGTACTCTCGTGAACGCGCGTCCACAAGTGACGCAGTAGAGACGAAAAGTCGTTATTTTTGTTTTCTTTGCGCACAAAAAGTATTTTCGTAGCTTCGACGTGGTAGTACCCTTGCTGTCTATGGGAGGGTCAGAGACCTCGCGAATTTCATCCAAAATATCTTAAATTGTGTTCTGAAGATGAACGAAGGTCTTACGGGTTTGGAACAACATGAGGGTGAGTAAGTAATTACAGAAGTTTCATTTTTGAGTGAACTAACCCTTTAATTAGTAAGAATGTTTGATAAATTAAGGGTTCAAAATGTTCTGGGAACTCCATTATAAATCATACATGGCCATATAAATCAAATATCCACCTTATTCTTCAATGCAGAAGTAAGATTATGGGAGAGACTTCCGGTTCATTAGCGGCTTTAGGGAAATAACGAGAAACAAAACTGTAAAACTGTTTGCACTACGAACCAGCGTGTATATAATTACGATAATGCATTTATATGGTAGAACACTCTAATTTTCAATATCAAGCCGCAAAAGACTGTTTTGTACAGCTAAAAATAACTGGACGTGGATGGGACCAGAAGCCAGACACATAAAATAAGTTGGATAAGAAAAAATGAAATCTGAAACTATTGCAGTCTAGAGGTGCGATCAGAGACAAAAATGTACTGACTGCATATTTGTAATGGAAGCCAATTTATTAGACAGCCTTAGTACATCGGTACACATGAAGTATACTTTAGTTTGTGCTTCAACACTCGCAAACATAGAATCCCAGTAAGATCAACAGGTTTAGGACGGACTACGTTCTTATTTATTGATATTCTCTGAAAAATAAATTGAAATAGAAATCAATCCAGTTGACACAGCTATACAACAGCAAACCCGAAATAAGGTAATAATTTAAAAGAAGAGAGAGAACCATAGAAGCGTTTGCATCACAGAAAACGCGTAGTGCAATATACAACCTTTCTGCCAGAACAGAGTAAAACCGAAACATTAAAAAGGGGGGTTGCGTTTTGTTGCAAAGCCATTCACCAGTGGAAGATATAACATTGCACCAGAAAGAAACTATCAGACGGACAAACGAAAGATAGATATTACCTATTTTTTTTCCCCAGTTTTTCACTACAGCTACAGCTAATACATCACAAACACAGTGGCTTCACATTGGCAAAGGAAAGTTTTACTACTTCACAGTCAGAAATTTTCACCAGTCAACAGTGAGACGAAAAAACAGTAACATATGGCATACAACAACACGCTACTCAGTGCATGTCCCGGTTAAACATTGTTTACTAACCAATGATAAGACTTAATCGGACGAGATACAATACTGAAATACAACTGGCCCTTTTTTTGAATTCCTTAAACATCTGCAAGCAACGGCCTTCTTCACACTAAATCATGAGGTCTCTGTAGAGGGAGACGTGAAAAGAAAAGGAGATAGAGAGTAAATGCTCCCGGAATCGCGACTTGAAGGAGGGGTGACGTCCGCTAGCTATGTACAGTGTCTCTTTCACTTTTACAGCTTGAGGCTTTGATCTGTTACTCCTTTGGCCTCCTTCCTCTTCATCACTGGAGTCCCAGAAGATGCTCATTGTTTCGTTTTTACACGTCTTAACATGTTTTGTTTTGTTTTTTTTTCTTTTTTTTAAACATGTCAAACGGGCCACATAGTAGCGTCCATGGCATGCACATCTAAATTGAGACAACAATTAAACCCCAAGCATCTAAACTGGGCGGGCAGTTTCGCCTTTCAGCAGGAAGTGATATGCATCATTTTGCCTCACTGGTCTATTTGCATACAAACCAGTCCCTCCCCCAACCACTTTTAAACTTTTTAAACAAAAAGAAAGAAAAGAAAACACACACCAAGGAACAAACGCAAAAAGTGATCTACCATTTACGCATTCTAGCAGGTTTCCATAACATACAATATTACATTTGGTACTTTTTAAATGGCAATAATGAAAACTCAGGTTGACAGTAATCATTTGCATCCATTGTAAAACAGAATACTTGCAATGATTATTTTATTTCAACATTATATATATTTAAATATATATAAATTTATAGAATATCCTTTTTAACTTGTCACCAATCATCTATTTTTTTTATTTCTTTTTCTCTCAAGCAAGATGCATACACAATTTATATAGGAGCGGGTGCGATTTACAGGGCGACGGATTTAGGGAGGGACAGGGTAACTGGGCGTTGGGGTTGGGGTTGTGATTTTAGCTTGTCTGCTCCTCGTCGGGTTTGTTCATGGCCTTGAGAGCATCCAGAAGCTGGGTGGGGCCGACGATATGGGTCGAACCTGCATAGATGAGCACCGATGACAGAAACAAAGAGAAAAACTCAGTAAATTTGTACATTAACTGTAAAAATATATAAATGTGTTTTCAGCTGTGTATCTATCAATCTGTAATATTGTAGGAAATATATATTATTAATAGTAGTAATGAATATACATACATATACATCATATACACTACCAGTCAAAAGGATTTTTAATATTTTTTTAAATAAGTCTACTCACCAAGCCTGCATTTATTGGATTGAAAGTACAGCAAAAACAGTACAATTCTAAAATATTTTTACTGTTTAAAATAACTGCTTTCTATTTGAATATATTTAAGATATAATTTATTCCTGTGATCAAAGCTACTCCAGTCTTCAGTGTCACATGATCCTTCATAAATCATTCTAATATGCTGATTTTGAAGGAGGCCAAAAATTATAGAAATTAAAACTTTTATTTAGCAAGGATGCTTTAATTTGATCAAAAGTGATGATAAAGGCATTTATAATGTTACAAAAGATAAATACTGTTCTTCTGAACTTTTTATTCATGAAAGAAACTTTCATGATTCTACTCGGCTGTTTTCAACATAATAATAAATAATAATAATAATAATAATAAATGTTTTTAAGCAGCAAATCAGGATATTACAATGATTTCTGAAGGATCATGTGACTGGAGTAATGATGCTAAAATTCAGCTTTAAAATCACAGAAATAAATTACATTTTAAAATATATTCAAATAGAAAATAGTTATTTTAAATAGTAAAAATATTTCAAAATTTTACTGTTTTTGCTGTACTTTGGATCAAATAAATGCAGGCTTTAAAAAACATTAAAAATCTTACTGTTCAAAAACTTTTTACTGGTAGTTTAAACTGCTGTTCAAAAGTCAAGGGTCACAATTTATTTTTATATTTTTCTTTTTTAAAGAATTCATTTTATTTAGCAAGGACACTTCAAAGTGATCAAAAGCGAGAGTAAAGACATTTATAATTGTTTTATGTAAATGTTTACATTTTCTATTTATCAAAGAATACTGAAAAAATATATATCATGGTTACCACAAAAATATTAAGCAGCACAACTGTTTCCGACTGTGAATAAGAAATGTTTCTTGCAAATGCAAATCAGCTTATTAAAATGATTTCTGAAGGATCATGTGACATTAAGATTGGAGTAATAAGTTCAGCGTCACCATCACAGGAATAAATTACATTTTAAAATCTATTCAAATAGAAAACTATGATTTTAAATAATAATATTTCATAATATTACTGTTTTTAATGTAGTTTTAATCAAATAAATGCAGCCTTGGCAAGCATAGAGACTTTCAAAAACAAAAACAAAATCTTACCAACCCTTTTGAATCATAGTATATGTACATTTATTTATTAGGATTTTAGCTTGAATGAAAAAATATAAAAAAAACACAAAATAAGAAATATTTAAATGTGATTAGATATTTAGCTGAAGACACATTTCTATCACATCACAGATACTGTACATTCAAATATCTAAAAACATTTGTGCCACAGGGTCACCACCAAAAAAAGTGGATATGCAGTGAAATAAATTTTTAATTTTGGTGCCCTATGAAACAAATGTTTATTCTACTCCCTGATAAACTACAACATTTTAGCAAAGCTGCTTGTTCCCACTACTTATAATCAAGTGATTAAAAACGCTTGATAATGAGTATCACATTAACTTTACAACCAGTGAGGGTTGCCTATATAAAGAGGCAAATGAATCTCGACTACAACTAAATGTGTAGTTGCATACTCATCTTTGAACATGCAACTAAATTGTCAGGTGATTTAATCGACTGGGCCAAGTAAATGCAAACACGCAGTTTTGCTAATCAGATTCACAATGTGATTTGTAGCTCTTCAACTAGATGAACGGGTCTAAACTAAAGAACCATGAAAACAAACCATAGTATTGTTCAATAATGGCTGGAACAGTCAAGAAGTGTTTCATGTTGCAGTATGGGTTAGGACTGGCATACTGCATATGGTGTGATCAATAACGAACACGAAAAAACAACAGAAAAAGGGGAAATCAAAAGGGATATAGCTTTAGCAGCCTGACACTTGAGTGATGGATTCTTGAGAAGGTTAAGTAATGATCATTCTTGTACAGTGGTTTAGTCAGTAAAGGACACTTTGTATTACAGGACCTCATTAGTGTGCATTTGTTGGCTTATAAATGTTATTTACTCTTCGGAGAAAAGGTCAGAAGTTTACATACGCCTTGCAGAATCTGCGAAATGTTAATTATTTGACCAAAATAAGAGGGATCATACAAAATGCATATTATATTTTTTATTTGGTACTGACCTAATAAAATATTTCACATAAAAGATGTTTACATATAATCCACAAGAGAAAATTTATAAAAATGACCTTGTTCAAAAGTTTACACACACTTGATTTTTAATACTGTGTTGTTATCTCAGTGATCCACAGCTGTGTATTTTTTGTTTAGTGATAGTTGTTCATGAGTCCCTTGTTTGTCCTGAACAGTTAAACTGCCTGCTGTTCTTCAGAAAAATCCTTCAGGTCCCACAAATTCAATGTAAGGTCCAACAATGACTGTTTGATTTTGAGATCCATCTTTTCACACTGAGGACAACTGAGGGACTCATATGCAACTATTACAGAAGGTTCAAACGCTCACTGATGCTTCAGAAGGCTTTAAGAGCCGGGGGGTGAAAACTTCTTGAATTTGAACATCAGGGTAAATCTAACTTTTGTTTTCTGGGAAACATGTAACGCGTATCTTCTATCATTCTGTTCAAAAGTTTTCACCCCCCAGCTCTTAATGCATCGTTTTTCCTTCTGGAGCATCAGAGAGCACTTGAACCTCCTGTAATAGTGGCGTACTGTTGTTAGAAAGGGTTCAAATACACAAAAATGCTGAAAGAATTGGTGGGACCTGGTGGGATATCTTATTCAGGTCAGTACAAAATAAAAAATAACATGCATTTTGTATAAAACCCCTTTATTTTGGTAAAATGATTAACATTTTGCAGATTTTGCAAGGTGTATGTAAACTTCTGAGTACTTCATAACATTTAATGTAGCCACAAGCCTGCACAGGAATTACAGTGCTGTAATATGAAGTGTAGCTTGTTCAAAATATCCTCTATTTTTAAGTAATAGTCATGAATTGCATTGATTTTTTTTTTTTGTCATGAAGTCATTGTGATCGGTTTTTTAATCAACCATTTAATAATACAGTATGGTAAAGTAAACAGTACCTAAGGCATAACATGAAAGTTTCTGAAAAATGACACAGCCAGGGCCCAAACTAGTTAGTTTCAAAATGTTAGTGTTTGGGGAAAGCGTTAGTGCTAAAGCATATCTGAAGAACACAGCTACATTTCAAGCTTTGGCATCTGCAGAAGAATTATACAGAAGGAAAAGAGCCAGTCGGTGTCTGGCAGAAGTGATTTTTAACATATATATTCTTTGCAGACGGCCACTTGGTCATGTAGACGTGATGTGAGGTAGTTTGAGGAACTAGATTAAAAACAAAACCAAATTATCCTGCGATTGGCATCAATTACCTCTCCAGAGGGGGAAAAACAAATAGTTATTATGAGTGATCGTCTTGGATTGTTATTCAGAAATAATCGGAATATGGTGAGTCTTAAGGGTAGATTAAATCTGCCGTAAAATGGAGCTTTAAAAATAATGATATTTGGGAGGGCAAATGGAGGAAGCCCTTCCTCATCCTCCATTGAATTAAAAGGCGCATAGAATGCAGTTTAATCCACCCAGTTGAGAGGATGCGGTCAACAGGGATGGGGTCAGGATTCCTACTGCCATCTGTCGCTCAAAAGGCTCCGCCCACTGCAGTTCTGAATGAAGCATTCAGACAGCCAATTGAGGGAGGGAGATCGATCGACATTGGCTGGTCCCGGGAGAAGGTGGAGCCTGAGTGAGGCTTGCAGATCGGAGGCAGGAGCCGGACACCCATCCCTGAGGCGTGGTGGCGTAGTAAAAACGGTAGAGTGTGGTAACAGGAGCAAGAAAAGAAAGCCCTTGTGCTGTGGGGATTCAGAAAGGGTTTCTTTGTTCGGCTGCCTTTACTTTGTCAGAGTGTGATTTCTCTCTCCCACCCTTCCCTCTTTCTCTCTCTCACTCGTCTGAGGGGTCAGGGTCCTCAAAGGACACCCTAGTGGATTCTCGGAAGTCGGGGTGCCGCAGGTCCATTAGAAATTTGGTTGGGGTGAGCGTGTGAGTAGAACCTGCGGAGGAACAAAGGTGGCTTCACGCTTTAGAATGAATCTCACACCGCACCTCACGTTCTTTCACCACCGCTCATCTTTATGGGGACAAAAGAGGGTTAAATACCATTTCTACCATCTGTAGATTTTGAGGTTTCAAAAATATCAGCCTAGAACCCCGACAAAAAATGTTTTTTGGAAGCTCTCAGTGGACGTATCAGTGATGGAAGACTCAACTGTTAGGTACAGCCAATTTCCCATTGAGGTCCTTCAGATGCATAGTTCGTCTCTAATAGACCTCATGCTTGGACAAAATTGTGTAAGTCGCCCAATTCCACCGATTAGAAATTCAGTGTTATTGTTAAATCTTCAGTGTTCAACTAGAGTTTTTCTTGCTGTAAATTCACCTCTAAATGGACGTTCACACTGACAATAATTTGCAATGACAGAGTGACCAAAAGTCGATAATTTTAATGAGAATAGTCTACCCAAAAATGAAAAATTGCTCACTCTCAGGCAATCTAGGATGTAGATTTGGAGAAATGTATCATTACACCACTTGCTCACCAATGGGTACTCTGAAGTGAATGGGTGCCATCACCCGTCACGACTAAACTGCTGATAAAAACATCACAATAATCCACAACGAATCAAAACGGCTCCAGTCCATCAATTAACGTCTTGAGGAGAAGAAATTGAGGTGTTTTAACATTTTATCATTGCTTCTGGCCAAAATAAGCAACCTGATCTCATGACAAAAACGAACCTGTGGTGACTTTAGAAAAATCCTTTAGGTCCCACAAATTCTTTGGTTTTTCATGCTCCAGAAGGAAACATGATGCATTAAGCTGGGGGGTGAAAACTTTTTTGTCTTGTAAGTATCTTTTGTAGCTTCTGAAGGGCAATACTAAATGAAAAAAATACAATATTTAGGCAAAATAATACAAATGTACACATCTTCATTCTGTTCAGAAGTTTTCACCCCTAGCTCTTAACACACAAACTATAAACGGTGCTTAATCTGTGCATATTTCTCTCCAGACAAGACAGCTTTTTTACTGAAGTAGACAATATTATGGATACTGGACTCTCTACAAAGGTCGGATTTTAAAAAGTATAGGTTTGTTTATTATAATCATGCAGCTTTTCACTTCACAAGACGTTAACTGTTGGACTGGAGTCGTTTTGAATACTTGTGAATTACTATGTTTTTATCAGCTGTTGGGACTGACGGCACCCATTCACTGCAGAGGATCCATTGGTGAGCAAGTGATGCAATTTTAAATGTCTCCAAATCTGATCCAATGAAGAAACAAACTTATCTAAACTTATCTAAAGCAAATTGTCATTTTTGTGTGAACTATTCCTTTTAGAGCAGTGTGAACACCCACTTGTTTTGGCTGCCTTAAATGTACGTTTAAAAGACAATTCTAAACACAAGTGCACATTTTAAACAAACCCTGTCACACACACACAAAACACACAAGAGAAGAACTTACGAACATAGACTTATGAACACATCAGAGGCTCACGACTGGAATTCAAAAGCAGTTAAAGCAAGACAGGCACAAAATACAAGACAAGAGCACAGGAAAAATATACAAGACAGATTTGCCAGTCTGATTACACATATAATACGACAAAAACACAAGTATAGTTTGAGCTAAAGGTATTAATATAGAGCTTTAAAGGGTGGTTGCTTAATAACTGTAGAATGTACAGTGATTTTTTTGCAGTATCCTCTGCAGACTCACCAACGATGGCCTCCCATTTGCCATTGGCCTGTGTAACCTCATAGGCACAGCGCATCTCGCTAAAGGAGGCGCCCCCAATAATGAAGACCATGATGCGAGGGCCCGTACGGTACTCTCCAGGGGTTTTATTCTTGTGCCAGTGGCCATATCGGGCACTGCCATGGAAAGAACATATAAATGCATGTTAAATTCAAGGTACAGATTGTTTTTCAAATCAAAAGACTGAAGCGTCATTGACGTTTTGCAGTGTTATTAGAAGGTATTTGTTGTTGCAGTACCATTTATGGCCTTCTAGTGGCAGCAGTGAGAGACTGCACTGTTTTACTTGAGCTTTTGTGCTTAAAAAGTATACAAACTTTTATTTTTCTAAAAAAAATGACTGATCGTTTCACTAGATAAGACCCTTCTTCCTCGGCTGGGATCGTTTAGAGTCCTTTGAAGCTGCATTTAAACTACATTTTGGAAGTTCAAAATCGGGGGCACAATTGAAGTCCATTATATGAAGAAAAATCCTGAAATGTTTTCCTCAAAAACCATAATTTCTTTACAACTTAAGACAGAAAGACATGAACATCTTGGATGACAAGGGGGTGAGTAAATTATTTGTAAATTGTTGTTCTGGAAGTGGACTTCTCTTTTAATATCTTTTCTCCTCTCAGTTTACTCAATTACATAGTTGCTAGTAGCCACTGACTTCCATAATGTGAAAAAAAATTCTGACAAAGAAAATTCATCCAGGTTTGGAACAACTTGAGGGGGAGCAAATGATGACAGAATTTTAATTTTGGGTTAACTATCCCTTTAAGGAGCAACAGAGTTATTTGCAAGCGTAATAAGAGGGGAAATCGGCATGAACACTGGTGATCTTGAGTCTAATCAATAGCTACGCAATGGGACCCATCAGCTCCCAGTTCTCTCTCTGTGGGAGTCAGGGACTTCCTGCTTTGCCTCTGCTACTGTTTACAGGAGCTGTGCTGGTTTGTTTGTCCTGAAAGCAGAACAGCGCGCCGGGATCATTACTGCTGACCCTGAGGAAATATCCCAGTTTCCACTGCTTCTGAAAGAGATTTGGTGTTCACCCCCACCGCACATCGCACCACCCACCAATCACGGTATTGGTTTTAGTGTTCTCCCCACCCCTCAGTGCACAAATGGTTATTGATTGAAGTTGCTTTTATCTTTCGACTTGTGCAATACAAAAATGTATGAATACACCTGTGTATTGGGGTTTTAGTATGTGTGTGTGTGTGTGTGTTTGTGTGTGTTAAATAATAAATTAATTAACAATTTATGGAAATGTAATTGAAATTATTAATTTTAATTTTCTTGGGTTTTAAAATTAGGACTATGATAAAATAATAAAAAGGTACCGCTTTACAATAGTTAACATTAGTTAATGCATTTCCTAACATTAACCAACAATGAGCAATACATTTGTTACATTATTTATTCATCTTTTTTTTGGGTAGATAATAAAATTAAAAACTGTTCATTACATAATATTAGCATTTTTATTTTAATTATGTTGAAATTAACATTAAGTTTAATAAGGGCTTCAGAATTGTTTTTTATTGTTAGTTTATCTAATGTTGTTAACTAATCTTTACATATGGAACCTTATTGTACAACAATAAAAATTTTTTTCTTAATTTTCAATTTGAATTATCTATAAACATCATATAAATAATAAATATACCATATACAGTATTACCAGAAACATTAGATATTAAACATGTAAATAATATTTTTTATTAATTTTTTACAATGTCTTAGAATATATTTTTAATTATTATAAAATGTAAAATATTATTCATTTATATTTAATGGGATTTTTCATTGGTAGTTTATCTAATGTTTTTCACTCATGTTAACATATGGAATAATTATTGTACAACAATAAAATTAAGATTTTTTTTATTCCTTAATTTTCAATTTAAATTATCTATAAATATCACATGCCTAATAAATATACCATATAAGGTATTACCAGAAACATTATATACATGTTTATTTGATTCTAATGTATTTTCAATATTTTATTATAATGTTTTATATATTTAATATAATAGAAATTTGTATTTTATGTAGGTATTTTGTTGATAATAAATTATTATTAGAATTTATGGAACAGGAGTCATCTCCCAGAATGAAAAAAAAAAAAAAGCAAATTTTGTTATGACTGATCAAAATGAACAAGAAAAGAGAAAAATATATATAATTTTTTTTTTTTTTTTAGTAAATTCCTCTTCCTGTCATTTCATTTGAATTTCCTGTAGGTGTGGCCAATTTAAATTCCTCATTATTTGACAGGCAGCCTATAAATCAAAATCAGTGAGTGTGCTTACCTGACTGCAGAAGTGCTGAAGGAAGAGGACGAGCGTGTTGAGATATAGGGATAATGTTTGGTGTCCAGCTTGTCGTCAATAGCATCCTGCAAGATTCACAAATAAAGTAAGTCCACACATTAACACACAGTATTTCTGCCAAATTCTATAAATCAGGACTGACCTCTATGATATCCTTGATGAGTGGGGTCCAGCGAGAAAGCTGGTAGGTCTGCTCGCTCACACGCTCTTTACGATCAAGCTTCTTGCCTCTGCGGAGAGTAGACTGCAGTATACAGAAACAAAGCAGAAATGTCAATGTCAGGTCAGAGAAACTGCTTCAACAATCATAGAGACGAGAATCAGATAGCGTACATCTGTGATGATCGGGACACCCAGATGAGCCATATTGGTGATGATCTCACTGTCCTCAGGAGGGATCTGGGCGTGTTGAATCAGCTTGTTAAGGTTCTCCTCCGTGATCCCTGTTTTGCAACACATGCACACACATTACAAAATGGCTGGGCATTGAGAAACAAACCGAGATTTAAAATGGCTTCCAAAGACTCTCTAACCGTTCTTCAGGAAAATGTAGAGCAGGATGATGCGGATCTTGTCGTAGGTGCTGACGTTGGCGTCCAGCAAGATTGGCACGATGGCCCTCATGGGGTCTTTAATCTTTTCGCCCTCTGCATCTGTTCCCATAGCCAGATCCTGCCGGGTGACAGAGCGCACTTCATAAATTATGCTTAGCACACTGTAAGCAATAAAAACTGAAATTATATGCTTTCAAATCATTTTAGTGTCAATGTCGAAATACTAAAGTAAATACTAAAATACTAATAACAGATACTTGCAAGAATTGAGTTTTAGTCACCATGGTTTGTTCTTAATTATCATGGTTAAATCTCTTTAAACAGTGGTGGATTCTGGTAAAGGTCATATAGACAAGTTTGTAGCATTCTTGGCACACAGCTTTTAGACATGCTTTTCATACTCTATCGCTCATTGTGGCAGTTTCATTGCCCCTGCTCTCCGCTCTGTTCACCCCCTCACTGAAAATAAATCATTACCTAGTGGATAACTTTTCTGAGCAGTTCCTGTGTTATACTTCCCTGCCCACCGCTGCCCCTTACTTTGGCTGCTTTCAGCCTACACCATAGAAATAGAATGAACGGCCCATGAAAAATGTTTTTATCTACTAGAAGCCAAAAGCGGAGGAGGGATCTATGGTTATAGCACTGTTTAGTCCTAGTATAGTCAAATGAATTTAATCAAACCACAAAATAAAATATGACCTGGCTCCTAAAATATGTTTGCGGATATACATTTGCTATTTTATTTGGTTCATTAAAACAGAAATTAGAAAAAATTATCTTTACGCAAACAATTAACAATCTTATTTATATATATATATATATATATATAAAAGAATACTTTTACAGCATTTATTCATCTTAGTTGATGTTAATTTTAGCATTTACTATTGCAACATTAGTTAATGCACTGTGAACTAACATCAACAAACAAACAATGAAGGACTGTATTTGTATTAACTAAGAACTAACATTAACAAAGATTAATAAACAGTGTAATAAATTTATTATTCACTGTTCGTTTATGTCAGTTAATACATTAATTAATGTTAACAAATGACACCTTATTTTAAAGTTTTACCAAATTATTATTTTAGATAAGGGACTTTCCTGAAAACAGGCGAACCATCTAACTAGTTACAGACCATTATATTTGAAGGAGTGATTAATCAGCTTACATTTTGCCATTTAATACAAAGTATTAGCTCCTCTTTTTGTAATAATGCATGTGGGTAATGCACATTTTTATTAAATATTATTAACAAAACTTTTTTATTTGCAATTAATAATAAGTTATTATTATTATTGGTACATTTGAAATTCTGATGCCAGCAATCAACAACATTAACATTGTTAAGACAACAAAATTAAATTGTTTCCAATAATTGGCTTTTATATATATATATGTGAACAAAGCCTGTCTGAAAGCTGAATAAATAAGATTTCCATTGATGTACAGTTTGTTCATGATAGGACAATATTTGGCCGAGATACAACTATTTGAAAATCTGCAATCTGAGGATACAAAAAAATCTAAATATTGAGAAAATCGCCTTTAAAGCTGTCCAAGTTTTTAGCAAACCATACTACTAATCAAAAATTAAGTTTTGATAAATTGATAGTAGGACATTTACAAAATATCTTCATGGAACATTACTTAATATCCTAATGAATTTTGGCATAAAGGAAAAATCGATAATTTTGACCCATACAATGTATTTTTGGCTATTGCTACAAATATACCCGTTGGTACGAAAGAAATGTTCGACTACTCCCTACCACATTAAATGGGGGTTAAAAAATGTTCTGTTCTTTTTTGCAAACTAATGACACTCAATTTTGAGGCACTACCCTAATAATATTATTATAATATTTTAAGTTTGTTTGCCCTGTGTAATTACACTAAGTGCAAACAGCCTGTTTTGTTGGCAGAGGCTATTTACACTAACTCCGCCCACCAACGTGTGAATGGGGCAGTCAGCTCTACAAAAGATGAATGTCAAAAATCAGCGGCGTAGAAGGTAAAGCTTGTAGTCTTTCTGACACAATTAACCCGAGTTCAAATCCGCCCTTTGCCAAACTTTTTTTTTTCTCCCTTTTCAAAATGTCATATCACATTGAAAAGGAATTTGTTTTCAATAAAACCGTAAATCTATCGTAAATAGCCGCTGCCTTTTTTAATATATATATTTTTTTGTAACTGTACCACTTTTTGTAAAATTTTTAACCAGCCGTCCAATCAATGAATTACTGTCATGGATCATAGCAACCAACGTGTCTCAGCTCAAAAAAACGCCGTGCCACCAAAATGTTCTCAAGCGCCACCTACTGGCTGTTTTCAGAAGTGCACCTGGCATTTTTTTATAGATTCTAAAAATGCTTTGGTGGACACAAATATATAGACATATGGCCTATTAGTCTTTTTTGCATTTATGAAATATACTGGAGCCAAACCTGAGAAGAGAGTCCAGAATATTCCACCGTGTTCCTGGGCACGTAATTTACATAGTTGTAATGCATAGGTGACGATTTTGCTAATTGTAAATGAGCTTGCACGTGCGCCTTATTTACGAATAATTGGAATTCATTAACATACAAGTTTAACTATCAAATCTGATGTTTACGAAGTGTTTGTCAATCTAAAGGAGAGTTTTCAGGAAGGTCTGTTTTATATGCAAATTACTCATATATTATGTTTTATGAATTAGGCCTACTGTGTGAAACATACTTCATTAATTAATAAAACTTTGGTGCATATGCTACTGTTTTTCAGTGATGTCTGTGGTGAAACTGTACCTGCTCTACACGGCACAGCTTGTCCACAGTTCCCTGGTAGTGCTTCATGCAGTCCTCAGCCAGCTGCAGATGGGTTGAATACTAAAGGGACAGAGATCTTAAGGGTCAATGAGGTAAATATTGGAACTGCAATTCCCATGTCTCTTGTTTGGCTGATTGCACAGGTCTTTTAACCTCTCTCACCTTGCTGAGCTCTTTCTGGTACTGCGGCATCTTCTTCAGCATCTGAGACAGGTCTCTCATGGTGGTCTGGAAGAAACACAGCACTTTCTCAGAAAGGAAAGCAAAACAGAGGTCAGACACTGCTTGAAAACATGTCTGAGATCCAATGGGGCAAATCAGGTATCGGGTAAAAGCTGTTATTGTTTATGAGACTATATACTATTGCATATAGTACGTCAAAGCAGAAATCTGTGTTTATGTGTGTTGGCTTGTGCTGTGTCAGTAAGTCAATCAATACTAATCCTACTGTAGCCTCAGACTGCTTTCACATGAGTCAGCCATCACGGTTTGGATTCGGCTGCCAGCGCAATCTCATCTGCCAGGCTATCCTCCTACGGCCAAGCTACACTATTCTCTCTGTGCTACTCCTCAATTATTCTCCTCCAGGCCCCTCCCCCCCAGTCGGACTCCCACGTACCTTCTCTCCAGTGTTCATCCGTTTACTAGCAGAAAACTCCTTCAGGGAGCGCGTCACCTCCCTGTGAGTGAGGGGAATGAGATAGGAGGGAGAGGACAGGGATGTTACTATTTACAGACAGAGAATATTACAGGAAAACTAGAGTTTAAGGCCAAAAATGTAAGGTTTTACTTACTGAGAGACCTCAGCAATATGTTTGTGCCGTAGCGCCACCCAGAGGTCGTCGTCTTCATGCAGCAGCACTTCCTTCTCGCGAGAATCTCCTATTCCACTGGTCTCATACCTATCAGATACAAATAACAAATATTTATATATTATATTATACATTTATATATGGTATACTCTGTTAATAAATACTCTGTTATTTGTTATTTAATGATCCCTTTATAATAATTCATATGCATAATGCACATGTTCAGTTTTCAAAATATTTTAAATATCATATTATTTAAATGTTCATATTTATGTATTTTATTTTCTCTCTCTTAAATATTTTAAAAAGTTTCTTTTTAATGTATGTATTATTATTATTATTTTATATTGTATTACATTATACTATATTTATATAATGCAAATCCATATAATAATTTAATATAGTAGACATTAAACAGGTTAAACTGGTTCAAACCATTCTTGGTCGATTAAGCAAAGTATTTGTTAATAATGATCACTTTAAAATAATGCATATGCATAATGCACATTTTCTGTTTTTAAATATTTTAAATGTCATTTGTATTTTAATTATTTTATTGTATTTTATGATATATTCTATTTATATATCACTTAATAAAATAATGACACTTTTATGAAATATTATTTTAAAATGTTTTTTTAAATACGTTTTAAATAGTTTACATTTTACATATTATAAGTATTACTATTTTATATTGTATTATATGATATTATATTTATACAATGCAGTACTATATAATAATTTAATATAGTAAATATTATTTAAAAATAAGTTTAAACCACCTCTGTCAATTAATCAAAGTATTTGTTAATAATGATCACTTTAAAATAATACATTTGCATAATGCACTTTTTCTGTTTTTAAATATTTTTAAATATTTATATTGTATTTTATGATATTATTATAATAATTAAATATAATAAATATTATTTAAACATTAGTTTAAATCATCCTTGGTCAATTAACAAAAGTATTTGTTAATAATGATCGCTTGAAAATAATACATATGAATATTGCACATTTTCTGTTTTAAATATATTAAATGTCACATTTATTTTAATTATTATTTTATATTGTATTTTATAATATTATATTATATTTATACATCACAAAATAATAAAATAAGTGCACTTTTACTAAATATTACTTAAAAAACAATGTTTATTTATGTTATTATTTTAAATTGTATTTTAATTTAATATAGTAAATATTATTTAAAACTAAGTTTAAACCATCCTTGGTTGATTTATGAAAGTATTTGTTCATAATCATATGTTTTTGTGTCATTATTGTCATATGTATTTTAATTATTTTATTTTGTATTTCATAATATTATATTCTATTTATATAATACAATATCTCACAATAATGAAATAAATTCACTACTATATATTATTTAAAAATAAATGTTTATTTATATACATTTTATATACATATATATTCACTCACTTGTAGACATCGTTCTCGATGGGCAGCAGGTCATAGGCCATAGCCTGGAAGGTGAGCTCGTGCAGGACAGGAGAGACAGGGTCGAAACCTCGGTCCAGAATAATGAGCTGAGAGCGAGCCTTGTCTGGACCCTTCAGAGAGATAAAAAATAAAAAAATCTACTATTGCTCCATGATCAGCACAATCCGTTTTTTGATTAACAAAGCCACCCACAAACATAATAATAATGTGGGCAGGAATAAGGCTGAAAGAAACAGCTCTAATTTCTTAATATGGAAGTCCTGAAGTCATTTCAGAGGAAGAATAAGTTATTAAATTTTGGTACACAAACAAAGATTGATTGATTTGATTTTTAACATGAATCCAATCCAATGCAATGATTCGTTCACAGTAAGACCGTGAAGACTCAATACTGGTTTCGTGCTTGATTTGAAGCCCTAATATTCTAAAAAAACAAAAATCTTTCCAAGAACCCACTGAAAGCTGCTTCCGTTACCCCTGAGGTACATGCATATTCATATGCACATGTAATAACTCCTCTGTCTCCCTGCAGTGCAATAACTGAAATGTGCCGCTCACCTCCCCCATTGTGGGATCATCCGCCTTGTAGGCGTCCAGTTTGTCTTGAAGCAACTGAGCCAGAGTGGCGTTATCTTTATACTCCCTGTGCACAGAAAATCAGAGTATTAGAGCAGACAGACAGAACGTGAGACAGCTCTGTTGATCCTGACGAGCAGACACTTCCTGCAATTTGATCCAGAGATGACTGGGCATCTGTCTTCCACACTAGTTCCTGTTGTGCGTGTACAGTTGACAAATACAATTGCATATGTAAAACGGGTCGGCACCATCAAAACAGATCAGATATAGGAACAGATCGGTTATAAAGATGATTAAAGATGAAGCTCCATTGTGTCCGCTCATGCCTTACCCTCGGTATCGGACAGCAGGGTATTCCTTCAGTGTGGCACACAGAGTTGCCAGCTGCTCTGCCAACCGCTCCATCACAGGGTTCTTCAGCTGTGTCTTATGAGGGCTGTAGAAACTCTGGAAGGCATCAGGGTTGTCCAAAGAGAACACCTAAACACATATTCATACTCGTTACTGATAGAGCAATAATGTGGACAGGCAAAGTGATCAGCTGACATTTTGCATCTTGTTGCTTTACTTTTATTTGCTATTTAGGGATGGGGTTATCTAACACAGTGTTATTATAGTTCAGTAAAATTGAAACTAAATTTAAAACCATTAAAACGCATTTTTGTTACCTAAAATAAACATTAACTAAAGTGAAATTAAAACTTTTTATTTTAGCAAGTTGCCAAGCCATTATTTCTTATTTTAATTTAGTTTAACATGATGTAAGAAAATAACTGTAATAAAAACTATAGACAACATAGACAAAAACTACTAAAATGACTTTAAAATTCAAACGAAAAGTATAAAAATGATAAAACATTTCTTTAATTTGAAAACATTACTTAAAATAAAAAAAAAATAAAACATTACTTTAACTTGATGTACTGAAGTATCTAAAACTAAAACTGAAATAAAAATGAATAAAAACTATATACAACATAGACAAAAACAACTAATATGACAAAAACACAATAAAATGACTAAAACTTTAAAATGAAAAGAAAAATGGAAAATATAAAACATATATATATATACTATAATAATATCTTGACACAAAAATAACACTGATCTAAAATAAATTGTATGACTATAATAAACCATGCTAGGCAGGCTCAGTGAAGAGAAAATGCATAGAAAACCTCATGAGAAATCAATTTTAAATGGTAATAAATAATGTACATTCTATTTTCAAAATATATTTTTTAAATGTTTTATTATTTATATAAAGAAGCCTCTTATGCTCACCAAGGCTGCATTTATTTGATTAAAATACAGTAAAACCAGTAATATTGTGAAATAATATTACAATTTAAAATAATTATTTTCTGATTTGATATATTTTAAAATGTAATTTTTTTTCAGTGATGCAAAGCTGAATTTTATGAATGCTAAAGACCTGTGACAGAATGCCATGTGCCTCTTCCTGTTTGCAAACTAGTCTGAGGGATGAGTTTGGAGTTAGTTTTATTCCTTTCCTTCCTGCCTTTGTGTTTCCTCTGGCTGAATCCATGCCGCATCTCTGCCTGTATCAGACAGTCTATCTGTATAGGTCTTCACAACCACCCCTCCCCACCCCCTATCGGCACACACAGGGTCACATGACCATCCTTCTGTTCAGCAGATGGGTTCCCCTTGATGCTTGTTCCCTCTCATAACCTCCTCTGATTGGCCGAGGCGCTCTGTTGATGCTGCGTCGGCCAATTACGTGTTGCTGAACGAGGCGGGTCTGCGAAGCATTGAGCTGCAGCATCACGCCAGGAGAAACGCACTGCTCCTATGACTCCACTGAATTAATCATAACAGACAGCCTAAGCAGCAAGGCATTGTGGGCCAGACTGCATCCCCCCAGCATTAGAGCTGTTCTGGAACACTCTATTTCTACATTCACTGAGTTGCTTCTGAATAGTTCTCCATATGGATAGTCATTATTCCTATATATTTTTATCTCTCTCTTCCTCTCCACTCCTGAAATAGCTCACCTGGGACTCATAGGGCAGGAAGGCGATGTTGATCTCATTTAGGGTTTTAATGGTTTTGGAGGCACGGCTCTTCACCACATCATTGAACAGGGGGTCCGGGCAAGCTGTAAGAGACGCATGGGTAGTTGACATAACATTTTGAGTAGCAAGTTTTGAAATGTTATATGTCACTTACACTCATTTATATTGATATAGATATAGATACAGATATAGATATCTGAAATTAAATGTAAAAAAATATATATCCAAAATCAGCTGCAATGTCAAAAATTGCATGTCAAAAGTTAGAAGTTTAAATATTTTCAAAATGTATCAGCTGTACAAATATTAAAATACTGCATATTTACACTTTTATATATAAAATATGATATTAAATGTATATAACATATGTAATTTTCTAAAAGAAAAATTGAATTTTTTTTTCAGCTGCAATATTTCTACAATGAAAGCTCCAATAAAATCAGCTGCAATATGTATCTGCAATATATATATATATATATATATATATATATATATATGTATACATATTACTATATATTATTTTATATATTAGAACTTTTTTTGGATATTTACGTTTTATATATAAAATATTACTTTTTTTAATGTACATAACATTTTATATCTATTTTTATATGTAAAATATACATCATTTTATAAAAAAAATTACACTTATTTTACACTTTTTAAAAAATATTTACACTTATGTAAAATAAAAGATTTTTCAAATTTAAATACAATTTTATATGTAACTTTGTAACTTTTATTTGTAAAATGTATCTAACTTTATAACAAAAAAAATTACTAAATTCAGCGGCATTATTTCTGCAATAAAATCTCTAATAAAATGAGCTGTAATATTTACACTTTTATATGCATAAAATTTATAAAAATGTATATAAAATAATATATAGTAAAGTGTAAATTTTATACATATATATATATATATATATATATATATATATATATATAATTTACACTACTTCATAGAGATATAGATAAAGATATAGATATCTGAAAATTTATTTCAATATTTAAATATTTCAGCAATAAAATGAGTTGCAATACTTACATTTTTATATGCAAAATAGTTTTAAAATGTATATAAAATCGGTACATCTGTAGCGATGTAGGATTTTGAAATGATTTTTAAAGTTGAGGGAGAAAATAAATCAGAGTTTTTCAACATTTTGGAAGTTCAAACTCAGGGCACCGTATCAGTCCACTATATGGAGAAAAATCCTGAAATGTTTTCCTCAAAAAACAATTTCTTTAGAACTGAAGAAAGAAAGACATGAACATCTTTGATGACAAGGGGGTGAGTACATCATCTGTAAATTGTTGTTCTGGAAGTGGACTTCTCCTTTAAGTAAGATTCATTAAAAACATTGTCCTTCTGATTTCTTGTGTAGCAGTCTACTTTTGAGTGTGGCCCCATTAATACTGTAGTGTGTATTATGCCTCCAGAGCACTTGAAGTACAGTGGAGTACCCTCAGATACTCACAGTCAGTGAAGAACACATGAGCTGCTTTATATTTCGCTGAATGGGGATCTTTGAAGTCATTGACGAGAGTCTGCACAGACTGGTAAGAGAAACACAACAAGCTTTAGATAAGACTCTGTTTGTGTTTTCTGTTGTTATAGTAACCAGAATGGCCAATGACAAGAGTTTCAGGCTGTTTGTGTAGGCTGTGTAAATACTGTGTGTGTGTGTGTGTGTGTGTATACTGTATATGTGTTAGTGAGTGACATATGTTTAGTGTGTACAGTGTGAAGGTTCCGCCTCCACACCGCAAGACGAAAATCTACGCTGGAGGTGTTATTTTGCTTCATTAGCATCTATAATGAGTGTGTTTGAGTACCTTCTCAGTTGGAGTGATCAGGTAAATGGCCTCCAATGAAGGCAGAGGCTCTCTTCGCTTATTAATGTCTTCAACAACTGCAGAGATAAAGGTAGAAACAGCAAGTCAGTGACAGAAGCAGCTTCTCTGATACAAAGTTAAGACTAATTAGACAAATTGTTAGCAACAAAGGGGAACTTTTTTCTTAATTTGAGGTCAAAAACTGAGGATTGACTTACTAGTGATGCCCTCTGTCATGATATCAGTCATTTTGCAGCAGGAGGACAGCATCCTCATGCTGAGCTGGTCCACCACCAAAGCCTACAGAGAAAAACGGAGAGGAGAAATGATGATGATGAGTCTCGGAAATGCACATTATTGCAACAGCAAGGTTCGTTTAACCCACAGTACCACGCTGCTTATGCAGGCAGTGTGAAAACTGTGATTTATTAATATGGGTACTAAAATAAATATGCATGTGGTGTGATACAGGCAGAAGAGGATGGAAGAAATTGTTTGGGCTTAATTATTCACACTGATTTCCTCTCTGCGGCTCAGGGACTCAATGAAAGATTGAAACCGTGATCCGGTGACGTAAGGATAGTGTGGTTGCTATGGTGATGGGGTGAAGGAGTTTGCCTTACCTTCCATTCTCCCTTCTTCTTCACCTTCTTAATGACATCATTCATAATCTCTGTAGGAAGAAAAGAAAAGTTGATCAAACATCTAATATTAGCGCTTCATACACATCTTTGACTAGTCATATCCAGTTTTTAAACCACAAATACATGCTGTATTAATCCAGTTTAAAGGAGAAGTCCACTTCCAGAGCAAAAATTTACAGATAACGTACTCGCCCCCTTGTCATCCAAGATGTTCGTGTCTTTCTTTAGTCGTAAAGAAATAGTTTTTTGAGGAAAACATTTTAGCATTTTTCTCCATATAGTGGACTTCTATGGTGCCCCGAGTTTGAACTTCCAGAATGCAGTTTAAATGCGGCTTCAAGCGATCCCAAATGCAATGTTGTACAATTGGAGTTTTTACCCTAAATGTCTTGAACCAGAATACAGAGTTCAGGCAGAGCAAGACAAGACGAGCGTTTGAGATTAAAAAGTATTTAAATTATATATTTTTTTAATGAAAATAACCAATCATTTCACTAGATAAGACCCTTCTTCCTCGGCTGGGATTGTTTACAACCGTATTTGGGATCGTTTGAAGCTGCATTTAAACTGCATTTTGGAAGTTTGGGCATTTATGGTGCCCCCAGATTTGGGGGGGGTGAGTACATGATCTGTACATTTCTGTTCTGGAAGTGAACTAATCGTTTAATATATTTAAAAATGTAATTTCTTTATGTGATTGCAAAGCTTAATTTTCAGCTGCCGTTACTCCAGTGTTCAGTTTTTGCTTCAGAAATCATTCTAATATGCAGATTTGGTGCTCAAGAAACATTCTTATTATTATCAATGTTAAAAAAAACAGTTGTGCTGCTTAATATTTTTATAGAAATAGTCTGATAGGATTCGATGAGTAGAACAGCATTTTTTTAATAAACATATTTTGTAATATTATTAAAGTCATTTCTGTTCCTTTTGATCAATTTAATGCATCTTTGCAAAAAACTTTTCAGACTCCGTAATATATGTGTCGTCTTTTAGATTTACTGTAAATAGCTGCTTATTATAATAGCTCTTTGTTCAGAACAGCTATCGATTCATAAAAGGACAAAATTGTTATGCAGTTAAAGGAACCGTATGTAGGATTGTGGCCAAAACTGGTACTGCAATCACTTTCAAAATACTGTAGAACAGCGTATCCCCTCCCCCTCCCCCCTGACTCGAGGTTGCCAGCTAAGCTGCAGGATTCCGCAGGAACGTAGGCTGCTACAAGGAGCTTCCAATGGCAAGTGACGAGTCCTACACAATAAGTTTTTTTTTTCTTCTGTTACTTATGTTTATGCTTCACGAGAGATGTTTTGCGAAGTAATTATGTGTCGCAAAAAATTACTAAAGGCGATTAGCCAAATATTTCGTAAAGATGTACTGTAATACAACATTTCAGTCGGAACATATATTGTTTTCATACCGTGCTAGTGGTGCGATATAAAGCTTTTTATGAACGCATTTAGCACGGGCGACCGTGGAAAATTAGCAACGTTGGCATCTGTCTTAAAATTCTTCTCCGTTTTCAGCCGTCTCCATCTGTCAAAGGCCTCTCCTATACAAATCCTTGTTTTATTTCGGACTTTGTCACGACGTACTTCGGATTCATAACGAGGTCTTTTAGGTTTCGTAACTTTATACATGTTTTATCCGACACGTTCGTAGCTGCAGCTGTAACTAGAGCAGAGCTGGCAATCCGGATGACGAAAACTCTACTGACTTCGTGATTGGTAGATAGCTGGAGGGTGGCGCCTCAGACCAAAACACAACATGACAACATCAACATCAGTTGAGGGCTGCAACTTTCACTTTTAAATGACAATATCCTGGCCGAACCACTGTTGTCAGTGATATAAGTATTTGAAATGAACATGATTTCTTAATGTCTAGTGATATGTCAGGGCCATTTTATGATTAACTGAAATAAATTTATTACATACGGTTCCTTTAAAGGCTGCATATGAAGAGGTCATTTGCAAAAATCGAGACGTCCATTTTTATTACTTTTTAAATCACGTTTTTTTTTTTAACTTAAATACAGGTAATTTACAAAATTAAAGTTTAAAGTATGTTTTTTTAAACATATAAAAGAAGATAGTCCACATTTCATGTTTTAGAGTTTAGAAAAACACTTTTTTATTTTTTGTAATCTCCTCAGATGACAATGTAAATACCTGACAAATGTTGTTGTGATCACAGACTGTATGGATGTTATTACACGCAATACACAAAGCTTTTCCCCTCACCATCTTTTAACGCGTTGCTTTTACAAGGTTCCGTAAAAGCTTTTCAGTTTTTATTTTCCTTTTACGCCCTGAATAAGATCACAGGTTCATCAAGTTCGTCGAAACTATCCATCCTCAATCACTTTTAGTCAGCTTTGACGAAACGCCTCTCAACTAGCACGTCTTTTCTCAAAGTGAAAGTAGCCTTGTCACCTGACCTGAATACAGCGCGCTGATTCGCTAAAATGGATTTATCGGCTTCTGTTCACAAACAACATGGGCGCTTGTTGGCCTCTGCAGTAAAACCGTGAGTAAAACGTTAACTCGCAATGCCTTGGAAGTGGACAATACCGGCTTATTTGACAAAACGTGTATAGGGTTCAGAATAATGCACGGCGATCAGCTCTTTATGAAAGTGGCGTTTATCGTTTTTACAAATAAAGTCTAAATATATACACAACAAAAAACTGCATTATATTTGACAGGAACCAGCTTGTGTGTTGGTTTCTAAATGATGTTAATGGCTTCTGATATGTAGGAGGCAGATAAATATCTCACATGATTAAATATATGGAGGTATTGGACTGACACAGTGTATATCTCTCTCTATCATTCCCTTTATCATCTCACACACCTGCTCCATTGCCATGCAAAGCTTCTGGCACTGTTGTGTGTGTGTCTGTGTGTGTATGTGTATGTGCCCGTTCTGTCTCTGTCACACCTGAGCCTGACTGTGCCCGCTGGTCCTCTACTAAAATGGATTATCACTCTTTGTTTTGCTTTTTGGCATCTGTTACATCAAAATTCACAGGCACTCCTCTCAACGAACGGGCAGTCTGACTGCTGAAAAAGAATCATATTCATGAAATCCAGTTCATCTGGTCATGCAGGTAATATTAAACACTGTGATCACAAATGTAACCCCGGGTGGGCGAGACTGGCTGAGCTCCACCCAGCTGGTTTTTATGAAACATTACCCATCCAATCACAGAAATAAAGTCACAGTGGGGAGATATAAAGTCACAATTATAAGGGGAAAAAAGGCAAAAGTGTGAGATGTAAAAGTCAAATTCTCCGATATAAAGTCATAAGTGTGAAAAATTCCCAAGTGTGAGGGGGGAAAAGGCCAATTGTGAGATACAGTCACAATTATGTGGAAAAAGTGTTGATTGTGAAATATAAAGTGACTATTGTGAGAAAAAATGTTAATTGTGTGATCTCATGTCACAAGTCTAAGAAAAAAAGGCAACTCTGAGATATAAAGTCAGATTGCGAGAAATAAAATGGCAATTGAGACTGTTGACTGCTGGGAAAAAAAACAACGGGATGAGATATAGTCACAGTCATGTGAAAAAAACACTGATTGTGAAATCTAAAGTCACAATTATAAGGGAAAAAAGGCAAAATTGTGAGATGTAAAAATCAAATTCTCAGATATAAATACATGACTATCTAAAATCTAAAATCCCACATAATAGTGAAAAAAGGCCAACTGTCATGTATAGTCACAAATATGTGAAAAAAAATTGTTAGTTGTGAGATCTGAACTCACAAGTGTGAGAAAAATTGCCAATGGGAGATACAAAGTTAGATTGTGAGAAATAAAATGGCAATTATGAGATGGTCGATTGCCAGAAAAAACACCAATTGAGATTTAGTCACAGTTATGTGAAAAAAAAAAGTACTGACTGTGAGATATAAAGTCAGAATTATGAAAAAGTGTGAGATCTAAAATCCCAAATAAAGGGAAAAAAGTACAATTGTGAGATATAGTCACAAATATGTGAAATTACACAAATATGTGCAATTAAAAATGAAAAAAAAGCAGCAGTTATGAGATGGTCGACTGCTAGAAAAAAATACCAAGTGTGATATTTAGTCACAGTTATGTGAAACAGCACTGATTGTGAGACATAAAGTCACAATTATGAGGAGAAAAGGCAAAATTGTGGGATGTAAAAGTCAAATTCTCAGACATAAAGTGACTACTGAGGAAAAAAATGGCATTCGTGAGATATAGTCACATTGAGAGAAATAAAATAGGAATTACGAGGAAAAAAAGCAGCAATTATGAAATGGTCAATTGCTAGAAAAAAAAACCTTATATATATATATATATATATATATACATATATATGTGATATAACACATTTAGTCACAATTATGAGGGAAAAAGGCAAAATTGTGAGGTGAAAGTCAAATTTTTTAGACAAAGTCACGAGTGTGAGATCTAAAATCCCAAACAATGGGGGAAAAAGGCCTATTGTGAGCTATAGTCACAAATATGTGGAAAAAATAGTTAATTATGAGATGTGAACTCACGAGTGTGAGAAAAAATGGCAACTGTGAGATATAAAGTCAGACTGCGAGAAATAAAATGGCAGTTAGGAGATGGTCAATTGCTAGAGGTAAACACCAATTTTGAGAAATAGTCACAGTTATGTGAAAAAAAGCACTAATTGTGAGATATAAAGTCAAAAAAGACAAAAATTAAATTCTCAGATAAAAATACACAAGTGTGAGATCTAAAATCCCAAATAATATGGGAAAAGGCCAGTTGTGAGATATAGTCACAAACATAAATGAAAAACAAAAATGAAAGCCATAATGCTGTGTATTTAAAAAAAGGGAATTTTTTCAGTTTGCATCATTCCCTGTAAAGTGCATTTGCTGCAGATTGGGAAGCCGGGGCTCTATCAGATGTAAGACAGAGACAGCGTTTGCTATGGCAGCAAATTGAATCTGTTTATCATCAGAATCTCCCTCTGTTCAGATGCCAAGATTGTGCTGCTTACAGACAATGTTAAATGAACATCACCGATCGTTAAGAATTGAATCTATGTAGAATCTCTACTGTTTCTGCTCTGTGGCTGATCTTTCTTGATCACTGTGATGTGAGTAATCCCATCATGCAGGGATTGGGCGGAGGCAACCATGTTTGTGTGTTAGGGCCAATATTAGCATGATTGCAAAGCTAGCCATCTGGTTGTAGTGTCAGAATAAAGGCGCTCAGGGTGATTTTGTGGTTTTGACATTTGTGCCGGTGCAGTGATACAGAGTTAAGCTCCTCTGTGGATGAAAACACTGAATCCTGGCCGAATCCAGATGGATTATGGGTGTTTAAACACAAGGGATGTTTTAGTGAATGTGCTGAAGAGATTAGAGCGGAAGATTTAGCATTGATTCCAATAGCAATTTACGTGAATGAAGGCCAAGGCTAATCAAACTGAGAGCAAAGCCAATGAAAATATATTTATCAAATTACTGACATGTTGGAGAGGAGAAAACAAATAAATAAAGTATGACTTCACTTATAAAAAGCCAAGCCAAGCTTAGAAAGCCACAGATACAAGCAAAACCTACCAAGAAGTGTAGGATGTTTTGCTTTGTAGCCAGCAGAATTCAGTAGCTTATGTAATTCAAATCCTCAGCAGAGCTTTATTAGTGATTCATTTTAACTTGCTTTTTTGTAGTTCATGCTTTATGCTATAAAAATCCTGTCAAGAATTGTTACAATAGCGTAGACGCAATCTAGAGTTGTCTGTTACGGGTTTAAATTTAAATAAAGATTTACGTATCGCTTTCCAATATCCATTGAATAAGTTTAATAAATATCTATGCTTTTTATTTCTGTTCTTCTACTACTACTTTTACTGAAAATAACACCAAGCGCACACCCGTTCAGAGGTATACGCTGGGTCAGGTCGTTCTCAGCTGTTTCCAGAGGACACTTCATCCAGTCATGTGACATCAGCACAACCCCCATTGGCCTCAGTTCACTTCTGCCCATGTTCAGCCTCCAGGACTGAGGTAAAAACCATTTTACTGTACAAATGGGGGTTACTGATGCGAGTGAAGGGGAAAAAATACAGAGGACAAAATGAATGTCAAACGGCCTCATCCAAGACTTCTGCAATATGCTTGAAACCCTAATCAGTATGCATTTAAACCATCATCAGAAAAAAAGCACAGCTTGCATGCATGCATTCTATACATTCTTTTACAGAGACTTCTCAATGTATTGATTTTGCTTTCTCGCTGATCTGTAACCTTTTCACGAGATGAATTCTTGCAGCGCAGTAGAAATAAACTAGATTCAGTCATACTGTACATAAAGACTGCAGGCCAGGTCTCAGTAAATGAACTCATTTATTTCTCTTCCTCGTATTGGGTAATAAAATGTACCGCAGTCTATCAGCTATTTGTCACTGCAGGCTGGATCACCTGAATGCTGGTTTTCTCAGGAAGGTGCTGATATTGTGTTTGGGTTTGATTGATTTAGGATCATTCAGATCAGATGGCTTAGAAAGTGACGCTGGCTACGTTCACACTGTCAGTTTTGGGACTGACAACCACATTACAGGTGTGAGTCTTGAAATGTCCCGTTCACACAGCAGCAACGAAAGTCAAGCACGTATTCCTTCCTAGTTACCATAGCAACAGTGACCAAAGTAATATCAAAGTTGGCGACGTCCATAAAACTGAAAGGACGAATCCAATCGAGCTGCGAGTTCATTCATCAAACCATCGACAGCAGCTTTTATATTTGGGTAAAGAGCGGAGCATTTGAGCCGAATAAAAAACTGACGGGAACGGCTCCGGTGGAGACTGGATATAAAACTTTCAGATGACACGCAGCTCATTTCTCCGTCACAATGAGTTACCGAAACCACACAAGAAAGCACGCAACACACGGTAGACGCGCATTTGTGCGGCAGAGCGGTTCTCTCGCACTGAATGACGTGACTGACAACTAGTTGTCCAATCCGGTTCCGTTCACACAGCGCGTGTGTTCCAAGAATGCGGTTGTGAGTCCTGAAAATTTACGGGAGTGAGTTCGGTTATAGAATGCGGTGGTCACACCCGTAAATAACTGTACTGTGTGTGAACGTTACCGTATTAAAGGAGAAGTCCACTTCCATAACAACAATTTACAAATACTCACCCCCTTATCATCCAAGATGTTCATGTCTTTCTTTCTTCAGTCGTAAAGAAATTATGTTTTTTGAGGAAAACATTTCTGCATTTTTCTCCATATAATGGACTGATATGGTGCCCCGATTTTGAAGGTTCAAAATGCAGTTTAAATGCAGCTTCAAATGATCCCAAACGAGGTTATAAACGATCCCAGCCGAGAAACAAGAGTCTTATGTAGCGTAACGATCGTTTCGCTAGATAAGACCCTTCTTCCTTGGCTGGGATTGTTTGAAGCCGCATTTAAACTGCATTTTGAAAGTTCAAAATCGGGGCACCATATCAGTCCATTATATGGAGAAAAATGCAGAAATGTTTTCCTCAAAAAACATAATTTCTTTACTACTGAAGAAAGAAAGACATGAACATCTTGGATGACAAGGGGGTAGAAGTGGACTTCTCCTTTAAGGACTCAAATACAGGGCTGACAACCGTATTCTGCTGCTGTGTTAACGTGGCTGCTAATGCAAGATAATTATAATTCATTCAAACAGTAAATTCCATAGCCTATGTGCATTAGTTTGCATGGAGTAAAACATTTAAAGAAATACCTAACACAAACATGAACGTTTGCTGAAAATGTAATCACCCTCAGGCCATCCAAGATGTAAATGAGCTTGTTTCTTCATCGAAAAAGATTTAGAGAAATTTGGTATTACATCACCCCTGATAGCATGTGTATATCTTCGAGACATCTATTTGATGTCTGCATTTACATCTGCAAGATGTCATTTTTACATAGTTTGCTTATCTGCAATACGTCTATTGGACATTTCCTATCAGATGTCAAATAGACGTCTATTAGATGTCTTTAATATGTTTATGATTTAGAATGTATGTAAAACTGCCATCTTACAGATGTCTGCCAGACGTTTGTACACAGCAGATGCTTTCCAGATCAAGAGATCTTTAACAGACATCTTGCAGACGTACGTGTGCTATCTGGGACTTGCTCACCAATGGATCCTTCCCTAATAGCACAGGTACATCTCGGAGACATCTATTTAACGTCTGCATTTACATCTGCAAGACATATTTTTTTAGATCGTCTGCTCATCTGCAATACGTCATTAGTACGTTTCCTATCAGATGTCAAATAGATGTCTATTAGATGTCTTTAAGATGTTTAGGATTTAGAATGAATGTAAAACTGACATCTTACAGACGTCTGCCAGACGTTTGTACACAGCAGATGCTTTCCAGATCAAGAGATCTTTAATAGACATCTTGCAGATGTACGTGTGTTATATGGGTTTGCAGTGAATAGGTGTCGTCAGAATTCAGAGTCCAAACACCTGATAAAAACACCAATCCACAAGTAATCCACACAACTCCATTAACATCTGGTTAATTGAAAATCCGCGTGTTTGCAAAAATCAAATCCATCATTAAGCCATTTAACTTTAAATTGTCGCTTCCGAAATACCTCCACAATTGTTAATAATGCTTCCTTCAGTAAAAAAGTCCATATCATGTTGTCCTCTCACATTAAAATGCACTGATTTATTTGCTTAAACCTGTTTTTGCTGGTAAACAGTGCTTGATCAGTGCATATTTCTCTCCTGTTTCAGGCAAGATGACTTCTTCACTAGAGAAAGCCATATTTAGGATAAAAAAGCTTTTGCTTCATGAGATTGATGGACTGGAGTTGTGTGGATTACTCGTGGAATATTGTAATCTTTGTTATCATTTTGGACTCTCATTCTGACGGCACCCATTCACTGCAGTGGATCCATTGGTGAGCAAGTGATGTAAATTTCATAACGTGATTTACAGTGGTCTAAACAGAACTGTGTGCAATAGCGTTTTGGCCAACAGCATACTAGGGTTTGAAACAGATAAACATGTTCTCCTCATTCATGTCAGGCTGATTTCTCCATCACGTCACAAATAAGGTAAAGGACAATGCAGATGCCCTCATAAGCGCTCACAGTATATATGGTACCCACACTGTTTCTGTCTCATGCTCTTTCACTTAAACACTGAACTCTCTCCTGAGTACACCAACTGGAGTCTCATCTCACTCCAGCTCTTCACTCTTCATATTTAACCTTAATGTAGATGTCTTAATTAAGCACAAGCTGTAGTTTGCGATAAAAGTAGATATTTGGTTTAATGAAGCTATATCTTACAGCTGTAATCAAAGACGGCTTTAGCAAGAATGTTAGAATATAATACATTCGCTGGTTGAGTGTGACTACTGGTTATGTTTACTGGAAAAAGATTTGTTATTGAAATTAGTTTAATAAATTATATTGAGCAAATTATTGTAATTGTTAAATGTTTTTACACATTTTATTTTTACGTGTTATGCATTTTTGTGATTTGCTAAGGATTCGTTATTAAAACTATTTTAGTAAATTACATTGGATAAATTATTGTAATTGTTATCTATTTTAATCAGTTTTCTTTTTATTTATTGGTGTTATTCATTTTATTGATGTTATTGTAAAAAAAACAAAAACAAAAAACACTTTTTAGATTATAGCAACAGTGATATAAATGTAAATATAGGAAAATGAACATGCACATTAATACCCATAATCAATCGATACCAATAAATGCAAAAAAAAATAAATAAATAAACAAATAAATAAATAGTAGTAAAATAAATCAATTAAAAAATATCCACTAATAATGCACACAGTACTAATATAATGTGCATCCCTGACTGTAAGTAATTTGATACAACACAATATATTTTTTCAAAATATACGTTGTATATGATCTCTACACTGCTGTTTGTTTGGAAATTTGAACATGTTAATGTTTCAAACTAAAAATGTTTCAATTTTCAAATTTCTTGAAAAAGTCCATACGTCATAGATATCTGCATGTTTTGCATTTTACGGTTATGTTTTGTACTATACTGTAGTAGTTCATTTCAGCACTCTGTTTGTCTATGTTTACTGATTTTACTGTATTCTACTTTGAACTGCACCAGCTATTTGTTTGCTTCCTCTATTTAAAAAATCACCCTTGTAGGCCGTTATTGCCGTCAAATTGCGATATCACCCAGCTGTACTACTGGTCAGTGCAAAAAACTGTGTAACTGCTCATCGCTGCAGATTTAACCCTCCATATTCCCAGGCTCCCTCAGGGCACTCTCATTTCATGACCCACTTTTATGCTCAGTCTCTCGGGATTTTTACGACCATTTACCTTAAAGAGACAGTCTGTGCTTTTCTTTATCCTTGTATCCTCTGCTTTGATTTTCTGATATGAAGACTAAACCTACAATCCTGTTTTTTATTTATGTTGCTTCACTTGGTTGCATCAGTGCCCTTGGTATTTTTCTCTTATTTTCCACCCAAGGTTTGCTATTAATATCTGCTGCGTAGGATTGCAAACAGAAACTGAATCACTTGTTTCTTATTGAGAAGTTTTATATTAATATATAGAGCCTTTTTGAAGAGAACTGGTGTTGTCGGAGCATCGTCTATACTGCAGTGCGGTCTATGCGCATAGTGTCAGATAATGCCCCTGAGAAGGTGACTATCCAATATTGTCCCTGTGTAACAGACAGAAGATGCTCCGCTAAAACCCAACCAACGTCACGGAGTCCAAGGACAGAGCACGCACACACACACACACACACACACTGACTCAGATGCTGTCCTGCTGGTATAGAATTTCAGCATGCTGAGTCACTACGCAACACATCCGTTCAATGAATACACAGAATACACTTTCTGAGAAGGGAACAGTGATGCTGAAAAGTATTTTTATAGTGGATGAGCTTGAATATTCAATTGTGTCTGTTATCTAAAAATTGAGTGATTTAACCAAACCAGTAAAGTTAATATTTAATAACACAAATTAAAAAAAAAAAAATGCCAGTATTAACAAGACAAGACAAGAAAGAATTAAAATTAAGAATTAAAATTAATTTTTTGCTAAAGATTTGTTTTTAAAATTATTTGAATAAATTATTGAAATTTTTATAATATTTTTCACAGTTTATTTTTATTTATTTAATTTTTATTGGTCTTGTTCATTTTATTGATGTTATTGTAAAACCAATCAACCAATACCAATACAATGCAAATATCTCTTAATATCCAGTAATAATGGACATGGGGCTAAAATAATGTGCATCCTTAACCGTAAGTAATTTGATACAACAGGAAATATTATTTAGAAATATATCATATTACGTTGTATATGACCTCCAAAACCTACACTGGTGTTTGTTTGGAAATTTAAACATGTTACGGTTTCAACCTGAGAATGTTTTCAATATTATTCATTATGGCAAAAAAAGGATAAAACATAAGTATTAAAATGTTATTCTTTTGTCTAAATAAATTAAAAATAAAATATAGACAAGAAAGAATTAAAATTACTTATGTGATTTGCTAAAGATGAATTATATTGGATAAAATTTTTGTAATGTTGTAATAATTTTACACGTTTTTTAAAAATTATTTTTATTTATTTTTTATTGTTACACATTTTACTGATGTTATTGTAAAAAAAATGTAGCGAAAGAATTCAAATTAATTTTGTGATTTGCTTTTAATTAAAATTATTTGAACGAATTATACTGGATAAATTATTGTAATTCTTATAATATTTTTACACATTTTATTTTAATTTATTTTTATTTGTGTAATGCATTTTATTGATGTTATTGTAAAAAAATAAAATAAAATAAAAAACGTAGACAAGCTAAAATTACAATTATTTTTGTGATTTGCTAAAGATTTGTTATTGAAATTATTTTAATAAATTATACTGAGCAAATTATTGTAATTGTTAAATGTTTTTACACATTTTATTTTTACGTGTTATGCATTTTTGTGATTTGCTAAGGATTCGTTATTAAAACTATTTTAGTAAATTACATTGGATAAATTATTGTAATTGTTATCTATTTTAATCAGTTTTCTTTTCATTTATTGGTGTTATTCATTTTATTGATGTTATTGTAAAAAAAAACAAAAACAAAAAACACTTTTTAGATTATAGCAACAGTGATATAAATGTAAATATAGGAAAATGAACATCCACATTAATACCCATAATCAATCGATACCAATAAATGCAAAAAAATAATAAATAAATAAATAAATAAATAGTAGTAAAATAAATCAATTAAAAAATATCCACTAATAATGCACACAGTACTAATATAATGTGCATCCCTGACTGTAAGTAATTTGATACAACACAATATATTTTTTCAAAATATACGTTGTATATGATCTCTACACTGCTGTTTGTTTGGAAATTTGAACGTTAATGTTTCAAACTAAAAATGTTTCAATTTTCTAATTTCTTGAAAAAGTCCGTACGTCATAGATATCTGCATGTTTTGCATTTTACGGTTATGTTTTGTACTATACTGTAGTAGTTCATTTCAGCACTCTGTTTGTCTAAGCAGGACGGCATCTTTTATCCTGAGGTCTGATTTATCTTTCCCAGAGCTCTCCACTCAGGCTCATTTTCATAGAAAAGCCATAAACCCAGGGTTGAATGGGAGGAATTCTGGATAATGTATTCGATGAGACTCAGCTGAGAGCTTGAACTAAACATTATCTTTATTCTTTACCATTAACTTAAATATAAAAAGCATCCTAAACCAGATCATGCCATTGCTAACCACCAGAGAGAAATTATATGAAACTGCACTGATCTAAATAGAAATCTATAATTCATTTCGACTGTTGGTACAATGTGCATCCGCCTGCAGAGACTAGAGATGTTACACTGGTCTGTGCACCCTTGCACAAAGCTAATGCAACACCCAAATGTCAGGGCGAGTGCAATCATGGATAATGACCGGCTAGTGGTGCATTTCAGACATGGAGACAGCCATGCTGGTGTACAGTAGACTAATAGACAGCGTGATTTATTCAGCAGTCTTTAACACATTTCACGGCTTGCCAGAATTGGTCTTTGGGATTTAAAAATATGAGAGTCGTTGTCAGCAAACATCAGTAAAATATCTAGAATACTACAGACTTCTTTCCACGTAAATTATTCTTCTCTCTGGTTGGTTTGTAACTAATGGTGCTTGATAATGCAAGCAAAGGATTTTAATACTTTTCTAAGCGATAAGACGCCGTTTCCTGACAGATGATAAATGAGAGAGAAATTATTCAGAACCCCTCTAAAATCAACCCTGGACTGGTTTAAGATGTGTTTAGTACCGTTTAAACTGTTGTCAGAATATGTAAGATCTAGTTTATATTGCTACTCCCTTTTTAATTTCATTCTGCCCTTCATTTAACCCCTCATTCTTTTTTCATCCACACTAGAATTAATCATCATTAACTGCTATTTTTATCCTGGTGTGTCTGTTTGATGTGTTCTTGTGTATATATGCTGTAAAGATAGGTTTGCTTGTGTATTGGATTGAAGGAGAAACCTTGATTAGTAGCTATTGAATGCAATTCTAAAACAATAAAGAGCCACATTCTGGATCCATACTCCCCAGCTCTGTTAATGGAAAACAATAAACTACGTCTATTGTCACAAACACTTCTTAATACATACTAAGTCATATACACTGGCGTGAAAGCCTTGGAGTTCTCTTTGAGCTTTAAAGGAGTTATAGATGTCCTCCATTCAAGTGAAGCATGAATCACACGCTTGCAGTTTGCCGCAAGGCACATTGACTGTCCTCTCTTCACTAGCCATACACAAATATACACACTGTGATCAAGGACTTTCAGCTTATGTTAAAAAAACAGACGATAGTGTTATGTATCAGAAATAGTCAGAGATATCACCCTTGGCTGATGCATTTGACTATTCTTATTATTATCAGGCTAGTATTGTTATCTAATATTAGCGCTTATTTGTTTAATCATAGTACTGTTTACGTGTTTTACCAGTGTAGCGCGTTATAACCAATCACACACGATTCCGTTGAGTTCATTAATGGAATGACCAATCAGAAGCGTTCAAAATGAGTCATCGCTGAATCACCGGTGTTTTGTCGTTCAATGCGCTTTTGCTGACTGAATTCTGCTTTCATCATAAACAACAGAGTTAACGCTGCACGATTCTGGATCACGATTTTTTTGTGTCAAATATGATTTAATAACTCACTTCACACGGCTATGAAACTAAGTAGATAATTAAATAAACTAGCATGATAATTATGGTATATCGGCGATCTCACAGACTATGGGGTGGTTTAGGCGGTCTTCATGACTCTTATAATAGGCTATATTAGTGTGTGTAGGCCTATATATATACGATTTAAAAAAAAAAAACTCAATTATGATTTAATAACTCACTCATAAATACTATATTGGTTTCATTACTAGATGAATCAGCGTTTTTGAACGAATTTCTTCAATGAACGATTCAATGACAAATACATTTTTAACAATCACTTTTCACCACCTAGTGGTGAAACAATGCAATCGACACAAATTTTATTTGAAGCACAAGTTACATTAAAAAGAGGATTTGCTCTATTTTGATCGCTATATAGACATCAATGTTTATATCTGAACTATAAACTTTGATCCCAGTATTTATGTGATAATATGAATGACTGTAAGACAGAAATAATATTGTGTAGTTAAAAAGACTGTTTGTGAAGCTGGGGGTATCATGTACGATAATATCATGTATTGACGATAGTTAAGAGATACTGCCTGTGGTCGATGCCTTTAAAGATTTCCACGTTTTAACAGTGCTGCGAGTTATAACCAATCACACACGATTCAGTTGAGTTTAGTAATACCGTGACCAATCAGAAGTGTTCAGATAAGTCATTGCTGAATCACCAGAGTTCAGTTGCTCAGTGCAGGATCTGCTTTTTGCAAATTCTCTCATCATAAACAACAAAGTGCAGATGTACGTGCAATGTACAAAAGGTGTCCTATACCACTAATTCAGGTGTTGTGTTTGGTGGATCTATATCAGGGATTAGGCTTGTGCCTATAGACGATCATGTATTGACGAGATTCGAGATATTGCCTGTTGCTAATGCCTTTAAAGATATCAAGATGATGGTATTACCAGGCTAGTATTATTATCTAATTAATATTAGGGCTTATTTGTTCTATTACATTTCTTTGTCCGCGTTTTATCCAATCACACACGATTCCGTTGAGTAAATGAATGGAATGGCCAATCAGAAGCGTTCTTGAGTCATCGTTGAATCACCGGAGTTCTGTTACTCAGCGCGCGCTCCCTGATAGACTCTTTGCAAATTCACTCATCATAAACAACAAAGTGCAGATGTACGTGCGATGTAAGTATAAGAGTCTGAATTCATCAATCATACAGTGTAGATAATTTTACTACTTATAACGGGAGTGTTGTGTTTTTTAACGTGCATAAACTGAATCGACTGAAGTCAGTGATGATCTTTGATATTGTAAATGTTCTTTGCTCATTTTCTGTAGCCGCTGTTTGAATAACTGAGAAAATGCACGCGTACAATGTTTTTATTAAACTGTTATCATGTTAAATACAAATTCAGTCATGTTAAAAATATTAATACTCTAACAATAGGCTGCTTTAGCCGTACTGGTTCACTCTCCGGCTATAAAACTAAGTAAATAATTAAATAAATTAGCATGATGATATGGTGTATCGACGATCTCACAGGGTGACGATAGAACAATATGACTATGGGTGGTCTAGGTGGTCTTTATGACTCGTATACACAGGCTATATAAGTGTGTGTAAGCCTATATATATACGAAATCAAGAAAATCAAGAATATATGTTTTCCTGAATGTTGGATGTAATTTCACTAAATCTGGTAAGTAGGGCATAGTATCAGCTCAATTCATGAAAATGGATCGACAAATAGGCAGGCTAACAAAAGAACTGGTTCATTCAGAGCTAGACTAATGCCGATGAAAGACCCTTTAGACAAATACTGTGAGTCATTTACACAGATGCTGTCCATGTGTACTCCTGCTGTCCCCTTACATTACATCCTGCAACGCATATGTACAGCTCCCTGTCAATATTGCATATTTTAAAGGTAAAAACAAATTAAAACAGATAATGGATGGATGTGCATTTGGCCAGTCTTCCTCTCATGGCTTTGCTCTCTATCTGACCCTGCGTCTGATCTGTATGATGTGTGCTGGATCTCATGTCTCTGGAGAAGACAGTGAAACCAACACACATACACACACCCACGGCACATCAAACCGCAGGAAAACCAATCCATCATCCCGCATGTGAGGAAGACAGAATCCAGGGCAGGTGTTCGGAGCGTTTATGCCTTTTAATGATCAGGTTTCAGTCAATATTGATTATGTGCATCAGCCTTTCTTTTGGACTGGACAATGCAACAGCAATGTCACTTTTATGTTTTATTTTGTGTTCTTTCAGTTTGGAGATAGCATAAGGTATTACAAACAAAACAAACTGAAAATGTTTTTAATGCAGTTCTGTTGAATGATGTGGGCATAATAATGAGTCAGTGACAAATGTTGGATGTCCAAGATGATGAAAGATGATGAAAAGGATGGTTTTAGAAATATTAAAAAATATTACAAATATTTTAGTTTAAGATTATTGTATTTAATGTAAAATATTTTACCCATTTGACCAGAATAAAATGTTCCTTTTCATAAAAGGTCAAAATATATGAATTAAAAAAAATGCTGGGCAGCGAATAATCGTGATTAACTGCATCCAAAATAAAAAAAAATTGTTTATATAATATATGTGTACTATGTATATTTATTATGTATATATAAAGAGACACACATACAGCATATATTTTGACAATATTTATATATAAAACTTTGCCCAACATTTTATTTTGAGATTTTTCTCAATCATAGTGTAAAATATTATACTCCCTTTGACAAAATGTCCCTTTTCATAAAAAAATCAAAATATATATATTTTTTTTAAAAAATCATGACTATAAGTTGGCTTCATGAATTCAAACTATCTTTGATTTGGGGGAAAAATAAATACAATTAAATTAATAAAAAAAAAAGTTCTATTTAGGATATTTTGAATCAAAATGGCCTCATTTGCCATTGTTTATATAAAAAATAGTAACAGTAATATATGTAATTTTATCGTATTTATAATAGTAATTATTTTATAGTTTTATAGTAATTATAATTTATAGTAAACTACTTTTGCCACACATTTTTATGAACTGCATTTTTGAACGTATTTATATAGTTTTTAAAATAAGATTATTGAATAAAATTACTCCTATACTAATGAAAAAAAAAATACTTGGGGTAAAAGGTAAAAAGTACCAAATATTTTTAACTGTGTTAAGCTTTATACACATAAAATACATGAAATGTCTCTAAAAAAACATTTCAAAATAAATAAATTAATAAATAAATGGGCGTTATATAAACTTTGGCATGATCATAAGCCTATTTATTTAGTCGTTTATTTGTGTAAAATGCTTTTTTAATGCATTTCATGTATTATACTATAAAAATATTTAAAGTTGTAAACAAAACAGATAACTGAAAGATATTTTAAAAGAAAATACGGTTTCAATCTTTGTACTTAAACATTTCACGGTTAATTCAATGTATTGCCTTATTCTTAATTAGATACAGTCGTAATAATATATTTCAGTTATCTTCATAACCTGCTGCATAAGCAAAATATTTCTCTAAAACGAAAGCACCTACAACTGCCATCGATCTGTCTGTACTAAACGCCATTCCGTTCCTGAACGCTCTCTCAGCTAGTATGCACTACACATGACAGATCCAGCTACACATCTGAGGGATGCGGCATCATTTGGTGCTCTCATTTTCCCCTATTCAACCGTACATGAACCACTCCGCCATTTAACCATCCATCTGGAGATGCGAAGCAGCTGCATTCATGTTAAAAGCACGGGCACTTCCTGGGCAGATCAGTTCACCAGCTGGAGCTTTACGCAATGGAATATAATGCACTGGTGATCAATCACAGGGGTGAGGCTTTGCCAAAACGCATTTATTAAGCTCATCTCTACAACTAGAAAGTAGAGTTGTGCAAACATCCCTTCATTTCTATCCTTATAACGCATATAAATAACAAACCGAGCAGAATGAAATAAAATCGCAGAGGTCTGTCGACAAAACCCTGCGTAATTCCTCAAACATCCGTGCAGAATAAGGGCGTTCCTGTGATTACACTGGTGCATCGTGCTTTTTTGGGTGTTACTCTGTTTCTCGTGCCACATATTAATAATTTAAACAACACACAATGAAAATTAAACCTATTCGTGTCATGATGCACAATGCGCATCCGCAGCATCCCGAGAGTAATGTCCTCCCCGTTCAGCACAATGGCAGGGAAACAACCAGCCGCATCCAGGGGGAACCGAACGCTGAGGAACACTAATGACACATGCAACGGGAAGGTAGCCTACCATAAAATAGCACGCACGTATGGTTAAATATTTAACCTCAGTAGCCGAGGATTAACATTATGGTCTTACTTTCGCCAACGACCGCCTTTAATCCAATTGGTGCCATGATGCTCCTGAGTGTTCGCCCGTGTGCTGTATCTTCTCCTCCCTCTCCTCCTCTTGCTGTCTCTGGCAGAGCGGAGCGGTGCTGCGCACTCACAGCAGCTGACTGCGGAGATTCGTCACTGCGTAACCGCCCCTCCCTCACATGCGCTCATGCTACCGTCCGACCGAGCGCCGTTATATGCTGTGCGTTTGCCAAACGCTGAGGGCGCAGACACTGAATCACAAGTAAATCCTTTCTTGATTTCACGCTGATTTGTTCATGCCATGATCAGTGGATGCTGTGCGTGACAAAAGAGCAGGTCGCTCATTTAGAGGAGCAACTGAAGGTTTAATATTTTACACTGAATTTTCACTACCAAGCAGAGCAGTTTTTGTTTACTTCATCAAGTTAACAACATAAATTGTTAAAATACTAATTGAAACATTAAATCAAATAAAGATAGACTGTAACAATAATTTACATTTTACTGTTGTCATACAGTATCATAGGCGTGATCATACTGCTGGATGTAGTGCAGCATTTAGTCATTTTGAGCGCATGGGGGCGATAAACGTCTACTAAACATAACGCCTTTATCGTAATTTAATTTCGCCAGTTAACTTTGTTTCAGTAATATAAAATTACAATAGTTATTTGGGTGTGTTTGTATTTTTTATACATTTTTTCTAATTAGAATAATTATAAATGATTATGAAGCAGTCATCTTCATTTATAAAAGTAGACAATGTTACCATACATAGTGTTATATTACAATTAAATCATTTACTATATAAATTGTATTATTTTATCCAACTTGCGTTTTAATGTAATATAATTATATTTTAAACTTTGTTTTTAGTAAATGTTATTAGAATTATAGGCTATTATTACATCAGTATATCAAAATATTTTAGAATTTATTCATGTTAAAACAATATTTTAGAAATCTGTTGTTTTTAATTAATTATATTTTTGAACAGTTATTTTTTTATTATATTTTTGAACAGTTAAATTATTTGTTTCTATCTGCCATACCAGACTATATATATATATATATATATATATATATATAATCAATATATATCAATTTCTAAAGAGAAGTTGTATTTTTTTTATTAAACATTTAAACTTTTGTCACACATATACTTTTATAATGTTTGAATCAGATTAAAAGTTACTAAAATTGTGGTAAATGGTACCCAAAAAAAAGTAAAAAGTACCAAATATATCTTTTTAGAAATAAAATATAAAATACATGAAATGACTCTGAAAAAGCATTTAAAATAAATAAATGGTTGATAAATTAAAATGATATTTTTAAACAGTTTTTAGTAAATTATTTAATCTTTCTGCCATGCCAAACTATAAAATAATAATATAATAATTATATATATATAGTGTTATTTGGTATATTTCTAATAATAGTATTTTAATCTGCTGCACCAAACAAAAGACGAAAGACATATATATATATATATTTTTTTGGATTTTATGTATATACACACACACACACACACACACACACACACATATATCAAAATATATTTAAAAAGAATACAAATATATTATAATTTAAATGATATTTTATTAAATATTTCCCTTCCCTTGACTTAAAGTGAAAGAAAAACGGCTTTATTCAGGTTTCTGAAAAGTTGTTTGCATTTCCCTGACAAAATGTCAAAATGATTTGTATTGCAAGCTTTACAATTCTTGTAAGACAGAAAAAAAACTTAAGATCAAAACGTGCTTCCTTTCTATAAAATAAATACATACATTAAGTAAAGCCCATCATATAACAAAAGCTAATCCTTAATCATATCAGACTCTTAAATTAGCTGTGATTAAAAATACAACAGAAGGTTTGTTATGAAGTTGGGTGTGTCAAGCGGTGTAAACCACACCCTCTGAATGTCACTCATTTGACTCAAGCTTAAATGAGTCTTGCTTCTCACTCAGAGAGGGCGTTACACAGTCAGTGAAGTCACGTCAAAATGAACACACCGCTCTGAAGTAAACCAGGGATGATTTATCTGGAAGACTCAAAAGACACATTTCTGTAGTGTTTGTTGCGTTTCAGATCCAAAGAAACTTTCTTCGATATCTGTGACTGTCACTTAAATCGCCACCATGGGTGATGTGATTTCTACCAACCTGGACGAAGGCAAGCGGGAGATGATTACAGGTAAAACGCGTTTGTGTGACTTTTAAAAAGGATAAAGTCATTTTCTGTACAGTAGAGCTACCGTTTAAAGTATAAAAATGATTTAGTTAACGTGGACACGACAGCCACAACTATTTAAGAGATTTTTAGCAGACGCGTGTACACCGAAGAAACCTGGATGCGTTCGCGCTCAAAAACAAAAGCCGAATGAAACGCGTTTTTCACTCAAAAAAAAAATGAAAGGGACATAATTTGCTCAAAGTGTCAGTTCATAACTTTCTTCCTAACTACGCTTATGTTCAACGGAATGAATAAAGTAAGTCACACAGGCTTGTACAAGTACATGTGGTTGAGCAAATCATGACAATTTTTTTTTTTTTTTGACACGGCGTCCTAAAAAACGCGACGCAACACTAACCAACAATTAAAATAACTCCGGCTAAAAGCGTCGCGTTTAAACGCCCCCCTAAAGCTTCAAGTATACACATGCAGGTTTAAATAACATTTTGAGGCAACACTGAGTAATATTTATCTGAAAATATTTTTGATACTGCTAATTCTGTTTTGAATGGATGTTTTCCCACTCTATAAACATTTCTTAGGCGTTTACCGTGTTGACCGGGTTACCGTTCTTTCGTCATTAATAATATCCTCAGGATTTTTATTAGTAGTTTTCTGTCCACAAATTATATTTTCTCCTATAACTCTAATAATAAGATTATTTATTTTAATTTGTTAAATTAAAAAAAGTCCTTCCATTTTGTTCCCAGGAAGTTTCTACTAAGTATTTTGACTGCAATATGGTTCCTCTAGTTGGTTTGGAGAACTGGTTATATCCTCTACCTGTAAAGCCACCCCTCCATAACCATACATTTGTTCCTCTACAAAGCGTGATGGGAGATAATCACGTTTGTTTAAAGAAATATGCTTTTGTCATTAAGCAGCTTCATTCTTCAAGGCATGGAATACCGCAATTATGTTTACAACATTTGCTTTTAACAAGGCTTTCCTAGAAACTAACAGGAACACTTCATAGCTATCCAGCGCTTCCAACCTGACACGTGGGAAATGAAATGTTACCAGTCCATAATTTGTGACGTCAGTAGTGGTTACTGTGTTTGGGAGCTGCTACTTGTCTTTTTCCCCTTATGTCAATCATAGAAACTATCTCTGCATGAAAACTTGACTTGATAAATACAGCCTGAGTGGTGTTTTTAGGCCGATTTTCATTTGTTGAAAAACCAGTTTGAATGAAACGAACAGTGTGAGATGATTTCCTAAAGTTATTATGGGAAAACAAAAGCTCTTTTGGCTGTGACTGGAAATTTTGGATCACCGCAACTTTGTGTGCACATACTCTCAGAACAAGTCAGGACTGGTTAGCAAGTGTAGGTTTCATTGTATGTGCTTGAAGTATCAATCTGGATCTTTTACTGATGATAGGCTTGAGTCACTTGATGAGCTGGCACTTAATGAAATGATCGTCTCGTTCTGAGCTCATTTTTGAGAAATATTTCTGTGAGATGAATGCAGGTGGATCTCATCGACACATGTGTTGACGTCATTAAATGCTGAGTCTATCTGCTGACTAAGCCTGAAATTGAAATTCCACAACTGTGGGAAGATGTTTGGTCTTCACGAGAGAAAGCCACCCTCATAGACTCTCCCTTTATAAAGCCTGGAGCAGTTATGAAGATGTTTGTGGTAGATAGACAGAAGGTCAGGAGGTTGGAGGGAGGTCTGAACGCACAAATTCCTCTAGGGATCTCTAGACCTCCCTCGTCAACTATTTGACTAATAGGGCTGGATGTTTTCTGAGAGAGTGAGAGCAAGTATGAACATGTCTTGGAGTAATGAGGAGGTGTCCTCGTGCTCTTAGGCTTTGTTTTATCTGTCTCCCCCTTGTCTTTCCCTCCCTTCCTCTGTTTCATAGACAGTTAAGGGTTCGTCTGCTGACTGTGCATGCGGGAGGGGATGTTTGTCAGCTTTTGGTATTTTATGGTCTCTCTGGTCATTGGATAGTTGGCTTTGACTTGTTAAAGTCAATTTTTTTTAAACCTGTCAGTAAGGTAAAATAATCTAACTGGCAGTTAATTTTTTGTTGTTGTTGTTGAAATTGCAAGAATGACTTATGGCAGTGGTAGTAGCATCAATAATGTCTATATGACATTGTTTTTTTTCTTTATTAAAAGTGCCTGAATTATGATATGACTCTCTTGGTGTGTCTTATCTACACATACAGTTATTATTTATACATTATTATTCTTTGTAAAGAAAACTAAACCTTGGATGAAAATGGAAAAAGAAGAAAATGTAAAAATTACTTTGATAAAAATTAGATGTAAATATTCTAAAAAATAAATAAATAAAATAAAAAAAAACACAAATACAAATTATCAAAAAGAGAGGTAGAAAAAAATGTGTGTGTGACAATGTAATGTCAAAAATAATGAAAATGTAAAAATGACTGAAAAAAAAATTACATGTAAAATTTCATATATATATATATATATATATATATATATATATATATATATATATATATATATATATATATATATATATATATATATATATATAAATAAATAAATAAATAAATAAATATATAAAGTAGGAAAAATAATGTGTGAAATGGAGAAAAAAGTAAAAATAATAAAAATTACATGTAAAAATTCTAATGTGTATATATTTATAATAATATGTGAGAATGGAAAATGAAAATGTAAAAGTAACTTAAATTAAATGCAATGATTCTAAAAATATATATTAAAATATCAAATATAAATATAAACTAAATTTAAAAATTGTAGTGTGTGTGAGAGAGACAATTAAATGAAAATGTTAAAAAAAAATGAAAAATAGAACAAATAATGTTTGTGACAATGGGGAAAAATGTAAAAATAATAAAAATTAAATGTAAAAATTATATGTAAAATAATGTGTGTGACAATGAAAAAAGTGAAGAGAAAAATTACGTAAAATGCAAATATAATTATAAAAAATTATATATAAAATATAATATATATTATTTATTTATGTATTTATTTTGATATGTATAGACCCAATTTATACTATAACAAAGCAATATGTAAAGTGTAAATATTATTTGGGAAATATTTAGTTGTCATTTACTAGTTTTCTACTTACTATAGTAGTGTGGTGTTATGGTTAAATACTGGATTATTATTTATTTTTATCTTTTTTTAAAAATGTACTTTTTTTTTTTTTTTTTTTTTTTCCCTCAATTTTCCATCAACTTCCTAGCATTCTCTTGCAGCCACCTGTGGGTCCAAGACTGAAAACCCCTTCTCTAATGCATTTTAACACACTTGGAGTGAAACCCATCTTAAGATGTGATGAGTGACGTGATGTGAAGTCTTCACAACAGCATTACATTTCAGGGTTTTATGCTGATAAGACGTTTTCCAGTGAACCATAGACAGCACCTGTTCCGCCTGTGCTGGCTGAGCTTCTAGAAACACTTTCTGCAAATATACATGTGAATGTATACCGAGGAATAGTCAACACTGAGCCAAAGCAAACTGAGTCTACAAGTTATTCTAGTTTAATACAATAGTGGGTCTGCTAGAGAACGGTCTGCCCTCATAGACAGACCGGCTGCTGCATTCATGCAAACACAACAACATGCTTTTTATTCAAATGTCCTGTAACAAGAAGCTTCTAATCTGATGGAGTGTTTAAGAAAGGAGGTGTAAGTAAAGAGATTCCTTCCTGTGAAGACCTACTGTACAGTAAACCGGAAAAGGGCATGTGTACTTGGAGAGCTGTGCTATTTCAGTTGACATCAGATGTGGCCCTTCTTCCTTTTCCGTCAACCTGTCAGGTTGTTCCTTCCTGTTTTTGTGGAAGCATCTCCTTTCACATACATTCAAACACGTGCTAACTTTCATCAGCATCCAAACTCAGAGGCTCTCGTCATGCAGTAAAACTAGACCAAGATGCTTTGAATGTGGCATTCAAATGCGATAGCCTCCAATCATGCGTCACTTTTTCCATTTATTGGTCTCTTTATATAAGCAAATTCATCCTAATGGCACCATCTTCTTTTCATAAAGCTTTGATAACCCTCCAGGCTCAGGTCTTTTTATTTCAATGTTTATTTTTTTTACACTGTATCCACATGTTTGTGTGTTTCCACACTTGACTGTTTTTGCAACTGTTTCTCTTTTTGTCAAGAATTTTATTGTTGACCATCTTTTGTGTTTCAGGATCAGTGTTTTAAGATAAGATATGTTTCCATATAACTGTTATGATTTCGTTATAGAATACATCATGAGGGTTGCACAAAATGCCCAAAATTATTATTTTGGTTAGTATTATTATTTTTTTCTTTTTTTTTCTAATGTGGTCATGTATTGAAGAAATCATTATTGTATTATTTCTAAAATTATTTTATTAATATATTAATTTATTAATTTATTTAAATTATTAAATTACCATTTTATAAAAATAACATGCATAATAAATAAAAAATAATAATAATAATATTTATATATATATTTTTTTATAATTCAAATTTTTATAATCTTTATAATTATTAACATTTTATTAGTAGTACTATATTAGACTTTGAAGAATGCATACTATGTATTTATTTAAATACAGTTAAATACAGGTCAACTTAAGGTTTACATACACCTTGCAGAATCTGCAAAATGATTATTTTACCAAAATAAGAGGGATCATACAAAATGCATGTTATTTTTATTTTATTTTTCATTTAATACTGACCTGAATAAGATATGTCACATAAAAGATGTTTGCATATAGTCCACAAGAGAAAATATTAGTTGAATATTTTTTTTAAATTTTACATACAATGAATGATGCACAGCTGTTTTTTTTGTTTTGTTTTGTTTTGGGTTTTTTTTTGTTTGTTTAGTGATAGTTGTTCATGAGTCCTGTGTTTGTCCTGAACAGTTCCATTGCCTGCTGTTCTTCAGAAAAATCCTTTAGGTTATTGTGTATTTGAACCCTTTCCAACAATGACTGTATGATTTTGAGATCCATATTTTCACACTAAAAACAACTGAGGGACTCAAATGCAACTATTACAGAAGGTTCAAATGCTCACTGATGCTTCAGGGAAAAAAACCCCCAATGCATTAACGTTGCATTTTGTGATTTTAATAATCAAACATTGCAATATCATTTCTCTTTCAAACCCACACCCATAAATGAACTAATAATGTGCGGTTGACAGTGGACTCTCACTTGTTGTATTTCACACTCAAGTATTAGTCAACTAAAAATCTTGGATCAAGTTACAGCTCTGTTTTCGGTGCTGTAAGAGGCTAAAGTTTTTCTCTGTGTTTGCATCTTTGTTATCTTGCCTAATTGCTGTCGAGAACAATTCTCAACTAAAAGACTAAAACTAACTGAACAGGTTTATAACATTTTGTGATCGTGATTAAATGTTTATACTGCCATTTGACCTACAGTAACCTCTAACAAATGCAACCTGCAATTTGCAGTGCACTCTGCAGCTGTAAAGTAATCATTTCTTTCCTGTGCTGTGGTTTTTCTTAAAATCTAACATTCCTGTGTCTCTTTTCCAACTTAGCCCGCACCAGCGCTGTGATAGCAGAGTTTGGGAGGTTTTACGAGCAGCAGTACGCCGTGGCTTTATTCAACAGCGTGCGCTATGAAATCGAAGGAGGAGGGAATACCCAAACACAACTGCTACATAGAAAGGTAAAACCACCTCTACCGTATGTCTGTCTAGTCATATAGATCCCAGAGGGATTGGGAAGCATTGTCAGTATTCAATAAATATGGCAAAAAATATTGAGAAACCTTCCTGCTTCAGTTATTCTTTTTTTTTTTTGGCACTGCTGTGCCGTTTCCCTCATTTTAAAGGCTTTGTGGTTGTGCTTATCCACATGGAGTCGGCAAAGAGGAAGTGGAGCAGATTTCACACAAGTTAAATAATTGTAACAAAGGCCTGAATGACAAATACACACACACAAAAGCATATGAATACTTTCCACTGACTGAAGAATCAAAGCATCTTGGGTAGACCTTGCTTTCTAAGCTACTTTCCACCAAAATATTGCTGGTGTTGGTGCCAGTCCATGTTTCCACTGAGTCTAAGCATGATGTAACTGACATAACTTGCCCACAAATTATGCATTATTGTCGTTGTTTACAAGTGTTTCTCCTGTAAAAAATAGATGTCTCTGTGAAGTTTCAACTCAAAATATCCCACAGATCCTTTATTATGTAATTTTGAAAATGCCTATTTTGAGTGGAATCAGAAACGCGCTGTTTGCGTGCTTGTCTCTTTAAATGCAAATGAGCTGCCACTTTTCCAGTGTTGCCAAGTCTGCAGTTTTCCCATGAAATTGGGCTACTTTAACGCTGTTGCCGTGGGTTGTTTTTGATGTTTGTGGGTTGAAGTGACCCCCAATAGTCATATTTAGCCCCTGAAATTTGAATTTACCAGGGGAATCCTGACAAAACAAATTTGTATTTTATCCCTCAGAATGTAATTTTTAACAGGGGACACCTCAAAACATGATTGGGCTAGTTTTGAGTAGCAATTGGGCGGCTTTTCCAGAATAGGGCTGTGCCTTTACAGCTTATACCTCAGATACTCTCCCGAAAAAACATCTCTTTGGTTTTGATTATCTTATTACTAAATACTAAAATACTATTACATACTAAAATCATGTGTTTTAAAGCAATATCAGTTTAAAGGGGTCCTATTATGCTCTTTAACAGAGTCTTGATTTTGTTTTGGGGGTGTACTAGAACATGCTTTCATGCTTGGTGATTCAAAAAAAATTATTTTTAACACAGTTTACATTATTGCAATACATTTCTCCCAGCCTGGCACAAATGACTCGAATAGTTCCAGGCTCCGCCTTCCGAATACGAAATTTGTTGTGATTGGTTAGCTGTCCCACTGCGTTGCGATTGGCGAACAATCGTGCTAATGCATTTAATTATTTACATACTTCGTGTCATTGCCCGAAACCAGCTCCAGCATAAGGCTAAAAGCAGCCTAACATTATCAAAGAACATCATCACTGATTAGCCTAGCCTATTCTAGTGCAAGTTTATGCATTTTAAAAAACACTTGTGTTATAAGTGAAGCTAACATTATCATACATTGTATGATGAATAAATCTCTTACCACACACTGCACATGTCTGCGGCGCGATTCCGTGGGCGGGATTTAATTTTAACGATATTCCAATTGACCGCATTGTGACATCATTGCATGCGGAAAACAAACGTTGTAGTACAAAGGAGCCGTTCGTTGTAGTTCTTGAAAAGGGATTTTTTTTTTTAAAAAACGAAATATCTCCTTTTGGAGTGGATTTTGTAACTTTGTAGATATTTTTTTATGCCCAAACATACACACCACACACTGACTAAAGTTCAAAAAGTGAAAAAGCATAATAGGACCCCTTTAAACTTCTTATATGTGACCCTGGACCACAAAACCTTAAGTAGCACAGGTAGCAATAGTCAAAAATGCATTGTATAGTTCAAAATTATCTATAATTTATTTATTTATTTATTTTTATTTATTTTTTTTTACTGCCAAAAATCATTAGGATATTAAGTAAAGATAATGTTCCATGAAAATATATTGCGAATTTCCTACTGTAAATTCAATTTTCAATTAGTGATATGCATTGCTAAGAACTTCATTTGGACCATTTTAAAGGCAAGAAAGCGGCATGTCAATACTAAACTAAGTTCTCTTTCATGTCTTATTGCGCTTAAATGGTCAAATACGCACAGGTTTATGATAAAACGCACATAAGTTACAAAAACAGTTGCTTATGTCTGTGAAGGTAAACCAGCTGGGAAAGAAATCATGTTATATTAGATCTTTTTGGTAGCTGCGTAATATACAGTAAATAAATCAATAAATCCACTGCTCTCTTGTCTCCTCTGAGGCTGGGTCTCTAAATGGTGCTCTGTGCTCATCTGTGTGTCCAAAGACAGAATGGTTAGCATGCTTAAGATCCCTTTTCTATGTCGCGGGAGTAAAATCTGACATGCTCGTTTTTTTTGTTTTTTTTTCACATGCCTGCAGAGAGCTTACCAAAACAAAGTTACTAGGTTGTCATTTTTAACGTTTTCTTGGTTTGTAGATGCACCGGGGACTCGTTTACAGCATGGAAAAAGTCATATTTTCATGATATGTCCCTTTTAAATAGCTGGAGCTGTCCAAGGCATGGGAACTTTGCGTTCATCAACTGAATGTGCATCGCTCTGGTCATTCCCAGTTTAGCGGACTTTGGTTATAATGGGAATGATCTGCTTAGTTTTGCCAGACTAGTTGTTTTGAATACTTGACTTTGAATCTTTGTTATCCCACCCTCATGGCCTGTGATATTAATTGTTTCTAAGTTGAGACAAGCAGGTCTAAGGAGCTGCAACTAGCTTTTCTGCAGTGGAAAAATCTGTTAAGATTGTGTTTGAGAGGTTTGAGAGATGTTCTTGGAAAGTTAAATCTTATTAGATTCTTCAACTGTGAACACTTTCCTTTCTTATTGGCCTCCAAACTCTCCTGCCCTCCCCAATTATAAATTGTCCATGAACCCATTTGTTCTCTACTCCAAGAAAAACGCTTGTGCACTCTCATTTTTGAAGTCCCTCAATTGTTATGAGCCAGCACAGCTGGACTGGGAAAATATCTGTCTGCATTTTATTTGTATTTAGTTTCAAAGATTAACCGATTAACCGTGTTCAAAGGTATGTACACCCACCAGTGGTAAATTCAGCATCCATTAGCAGAAGGCAGTGGTTTTGATTGTAGACACAACAGCTGCTTGAATGTCTTTTATGTACCAGTTGCTCCGCCCATTTCTTATTTTAGGCTGAATTGCTCAGATCTGTGTTATATAAACATGTCTCAAACTGGCCTTTTGTTATTCCAGACTGTTGGGAGTGTTTCGGATTGGTCTTCTAAACACCGTTCATTGTTTTGTTTAGTGATGCTTTCATCTAGTGAAATGACTTTGATTTGCATTCGTTTAAAATGTGTTTGTTCCCACCACAGGACCCTCTGAAGAACAAGTCCATCTTCTCTGGAAGTCTGTTTCAGTATCTGGAGGAGAGCAAGAAATGGAGGAGCCGCTTTTTGTATGTGGGCGACTCCTACAACATCAGCTTGTTTGAGAGCAAAGCGGTGAGTGTAAACCGCTGAGCGCTAAGGTTTTAAGCTTTTTAGCTTGCACCACAAACACGCCCAGCTCGGATGATTAAATGTAAAAAAATGAAAAATGATCTGAATGTTAATCTTGCATTACTGGACCTAACTGAAATCTGAAGTGTTAGTGGATGTGTTTGTTGTTTTCCCCAGCTGCAGAGTGATTCTGAGCTGTCTGTTTTCTCTACAGGCACATGATCGAGGTCTCCATTCCAAAGGGCTCATTAACTGTGCCGGGTACAGAGCCCTGACCTCTATGGAGGAATACCTGGGGCTTCTCAACAATAGCCTGAGTGGTGAGAAATTAATTAATACAATAATAATTAAATAAATAAATGGATATTAAAGTAGCATTGTCAGAAAATACTATCTGTTCTAATGGACATAAAGCACAATTTTATTGTAATGAAGTCCAAGTAGGGGTACACTATATCCATTGGGGAAAAAAAATAATAATAATAATAATTTAATAATAATATGTTAAATTTTTCACATTTCCAACTTCAGTTTAGTAGGTTATTTAGGGAAAAAAATAAGTATTTTAAAAATGAGAATTTAATGTTTTTTTTGTTGTTGTTTTTTTCCCATTTTTCAAACTTCAGTTTATGAAGTAGGTTATTTAGGGAAAAAAAAAAAATCAATTTAATATTTAAATTTTTCAAATATCAGTTTAGAAAGTATGGTTATTTAGGGGAAAAATGTTAGATTACAAAAAAGATTATTTTCAACTTTTACACTTAAACTAATTGGTTATTTAATAAATACATTTTTCATTTTTGAAAACTTGTGTTTATGAAGTAGGTTATTTAGGGGTAAAATAAATATTTAAAAAATGATAATTTATATAAAATTGTCAAACTTCAGTTTATGAAGTAGTTTATTTGGGGAGAAAATTAAATATTTAAAATAAGAATTTAATTCATTTTTCAAGCGTCAGTTTATGAAGTACGTTATTTAGGAATAAAATATTTACAAATGTTATATATTATTTTTTTCAAACTTGAGTTTATGAAGTAGGTTATTTAATAAAAGTTCAATTTAAAAAATAATAATTTAATATATCCATTTTCCAAACTTCAGTTTATAGAGTGGGTTACATATGAACAATGTAAATATTTAAAAAAAAAAATGTAATTTTTTTTTTTTTAATTTTTAAACATCAGTTTTAAATTAGTTTATTTGGGGAGGGGGATTAAATGTTTAAAATAATAATTAAATATAAATATTTAATATTAAAAAAAATTCAAAGCTTCAGTTTATAAAGTAGGCTATTTAGGGAAAAATTAAACGTTTAATATATTAATTTATTTTTTCAAACTTCAGTTTATGAAACGGGTTATTTAAGAAAAAGGTAAATATTTAAATGATCTAATATATACATTTTTCATTTTTGAAAACTTGATTTATGAAGTTCATGAAGTAGGTTATTTAGGGGGGAAAAATAAATATTTAAAAAATAATTTTTAAAACTTTTTATTTTTTTTATTTTTTATTTTTTTTGGGCCTAGAGTAGACATGATAAATCCAGGATGAGTTCTGGATGCTCTGTATACCTTGATATATAGTCTGATCAATGTGATTTTAAATGATTTGTAATCAAGTTCTTGTATTGTGATCTGCTGTTTTAGATACAAAGGCCAAAGCTGCCAGTGCCCCATTTCTAAAATGTCCCACACAGTTTCCCATCATCCTGTGGCATCCGTACGCCCGCCATCACTACTTCTGTGTCATGACAGAGAAAGAACAGAAGAAGTGGCATGCTGTTTTCCAGGACTGTGTAAGACACAGCAACAACGGTGAGTCATCATCACAGACAAAGACAGAACAAAGCATTTGTTCACATTTAATCATCCGAGCTGAGTGCATGTGCTTTGCTGAGCTTAAAAATACTTGTCTTATCTACTTCATCTATATCACATCTTGGGAAGCAATAGATCACAAATTAATGCTTATTTGTTGACTTGTGTGCACAGAAAATGCGCATTGTCATGAGAAAGTTGTAGTTTGTTGACAAAGTCATTGCATCTGAACTAATTTTCTTGCGATCCACAATAAAAATCTTTATTTTTTTTATTTTTTTTTTTTTTTTAAACAATAAGAGATTTGACCTGTGAGATTAGTGTTTCCTCCACTGTCATTCAAACATAGTCTAAAGAGCGTTTCTAGCGAAATATGCTCCGAAATCTCTGCATGCCTTTGTAAAAATTCATAGTATTACATTACCTTTAACTCCACCCTCACAAATCACCTGTCTTCTGACTTATCGTCATATTTCAAATCACACAGCAGGGTGTGTGTCTATGCGGTGTTTGTGAGGGGAAGGTTTTGTGTCACAGCTTGAAATGTGAATGCTTTGGAAATTACTTTAAGGTGTGGAGGATGTTCCTTTTGTCGTCTTAACTGATGTTAAATATCTCATGCAAGAACAGTGAGCTTTCATAGTTTTTATTCGTCATTAGAATGCATTGATATTGTCTTCTAGGAATTTCTACATAAAAATTCTGTATTTTTTTTTTTTTAGAATTTTATTTATTTACTTTTTTTTTTTGCTTTTGATGAGAGAAGATTGAGTATAAGCCTTGGTGAGTATAAGAGACTTATTAGAATGGTGCAAGTAAAAAGATTTTTAAACATAATTATTGCAGTTGTATATAGAGTTTAAATTGAAAATGTTAAGTGTGTCTGACGGATACAAGGAGGTATTGTATTTATTGGCCGCTATCGGGATTGCACAACTTGCAGAGCAGCATAACTCCAACATGTTGCCAGTCGTTGACTGCTAACTGAACATCCTCTGACCTCATGTCAACACCTTCCCATAATGCCTTGGGTAGATCAGAGGTACTCTCAGTTAGGCTTGTCAAGACATGACGGCAAATTGTGGGTCACAAATGATAATGACATAAGGTTTCAAAACCAGATAACATACAATTGATGTAGATGTATAACAGCAGATACCTTTTGGGATCTCACTGGGATGTGATGAAAGGCTGCTAAATATGATTTAAGGGTGTGTCTGATAAACGGTAAAGATGTATCACTCAAGTCTGACCTGAAGAGGCATATTATTTATTTTATTTTATTTTATTTATTTTTTTATTTTATATATACACTACCGTTCAAAAGTTTGGGGTCAGTACATTTTTATTGTTTCTTTTTTTTTTTTTTAAGAAATTAATACTTTTATTCACCAAGGATGTATTAAGTTAATAATTAAAAGTTTATTAAAAGTTAATAATAAATAATTTACATTGTTATAAAATATTTATATTTTGAATAAACACTGTACTTTTTAAACTTGTTATTCATGAAAGAATCCTGAAAAAAAAAAATCACAGGTTCCAAAAAATATTTGGCAGCACAACTGTTGATATTATCCAACATTGATCATTCTAATAATAAATCCGCATATTAGAATGATTTCTGAAGAATCATGTGACACTTAAGACTGGAATAACAGCTGATTAAAAATTCAGCTTTTCATCACAGGAATAAATTCTATTTTAAAGTATGTTAAAATAAAAAACATTATTTTATATTGTAAAAACATTTTGCAATATTACTGTTTTTTTTCTATATTTTTAATCAAATAAATGCAGCCTTGATGAGCATAAGAGACTTCTTTAAAGACTATTACAAGTCTTACTGATATATATAATATATAATATATATAATATATATATATATATATATATATATATATATATATATATATATATATATATATATATATATATATATATATATATATATATATATATATATATATATATAAAATAAATAAAATAAAATAAAATAAAATAAATTATATGCCTCTTCAGGTCAGACTTGAGTGTATATATATATCTATATCTATATCTATCTATATCTATATCTATATCTATATCTCTCTCTATATATATATATATATATATATATATATATATATATATATATATATATATATATATATATTTTAGTTTAGTTTATTTTTATAAGGCTAAATTTTGCCATAAAATACTTAATGTGTCATATAAGACTCAATTTTGAGTTTTATTTATATTTTATTTAAGACTAAATTTTGTCATAAGACACAATGTGTCATGTAAGACAATTTTGTAGTTTTTATTGATTTATTTTTTTTAGACAAAATTTTGCTATATAAGACTCAATTTTGTTTTTATTTTATTTTTTGTTTTGAGACAAAACTTCAGTATAATCAATATATATTACAAGTCAATTTTGTTTATATTATTTTATTTTAGACCTAATTTTGCCAAATAAGACTCAATGTGTCAAGACTCCATTTTTTTTTTTTTTTTAATACTCAATTTTGCCATAACTCAGTGTGTCATAAGACTGCTTTTTTTGTAAGTTTTATTCAAGACTAAATTTTGTCATAAGACCCAACGTTTCATAAAAGACTCAATTTTTTTTTTTTTTTTAATTTTATTTTAAGACTAGATTTTGCCATAGAAGACTCAGTGTGTCAAAGACTAATTTTTGTTTCATTTTAATAATTTTATTTTATTTAAGACTCTTTTGTCAAGTAAGACTCAATGTCATAAAAGACTCAATTTTTAATTTTTTTTTAAACTAAATTGTCATAAGACTCAGTATGTCATAAAATGCTTTTTTATTTTATTTATTTATTTATTTATTTTTTATCCTTCTCATCTGTCTATCCAATTTGAGGAAGCACAGACCTCTCTGCTCTCCAGAGATTGATCTTTTAAAGGTGAGATGTTCAAGTCACTCATTAGCCAGTGGCTGCATGCAGTGACCTTCCTGTTGATTTACCTGCAGAAACTATGCAAGCTATTTGACTGCCTTTCTATATTCTGGCATATCTTTCATATTTGTGACATAAACTGAAGAAAATATGTTGGGCTGGGCTTCATTGTTATCCATTGGGATTGAAAAAGGTTTTTTTTTTTTCCCAAATGGTAAGACACACCAGTTATATCAAGCAGCAAAACGAGATGTTTTGTACAGCTAAAAATAGCTGGAAGTGAATGACACTGGAAGCTAGACACATTTACAAATGGCTGCACCCACTCTCAAATAAGGTGGATATAAACCAATAGTCTGTGTGGCCTATGTCACATCACCAAAAACAAAAGCACACGTGAATCATAATGAAGGATCATTAAGCCATTATTTACTTTTAAATTACTTGAACAATAATTAATGCACAAAAAGATGAGTAATGTGCTTTAATTAGGGTTGACTTTCACAAGACATCTTAAAAAAAGAAGTATTGTTCTTCAGTCCGTTTCGCATATTGATTTAAAATTAACATGTAACAAGCCACATCCAAGATCAATATGTAGAGCAAACATTGTGAGATCTCTTGCCTCCAGGCTTTTCAAGATCCTAAAGGTGAGGTACAGTGCCTGACTTGGTAACGGCCCAAAACAAAGTGACAAGTGCTCGAAGTTACATAGGGAATGTCATTTGCCATTGAGGCAGCAGGGAAGGGCTCTGAAAATCCCTGAGACCTGCCTGAAGGCAAGGTCTAAGATGACTTGAGGTAGTTGCTCCGCATACGTGAGAACACAGCTCTGTGTTTTGGCTGGAGGGTTACCAGAGGGCAGAGAAGATCATCTGCATGCAAAGCTGTGGTATTACAGCAGGTGCTCAAAGCGCTTGGGTTTTATTACAGCATTGGAAAGAAATCAAGATGAGTTACACACAAAGGCCTTTCACAGAGCTACTGTAAGATAAAGCAAACTGCAGATACACAGTATTTTAAGCTATTTAAGCTGTGTATGAACTCAATGCATGTTTTAATTGATCTGTCCAGCCAAATGGGACTAAACCAACGGAGAGTTTCAAACATTGCTGATTGAATGCAAATTCTGCATTCTGAACATTTTTGTTCATCTAGTAATCGTATTCTAGTCATTGTTCTGACAGCCTGTGGTGGTTAGTCTTTTGTTTTGTTATAGTCGTGCTCGTCTCATTGGCAACTAGAACAGTTGGTAATCAATCATATCACACCCATTATGACGTCATAGAGTGGAGACCAATGGCAGAAAGAAAACAAACAGGTTTTTAAATTAGAGGTGATTGTCAGTTTCATATGTGGATTTGTAGACACTGTTGACAGCTGCAATACACAGTCAAACACAGTGCTTTGAATTCAGCTGAAATGTAATAACAGCCCGTTGCGCTAAGTAATAGGCATATTTTGACTGTTTGGTTCACGCCCACGTGAACCTGTGACTTGGATGTAATGCCAGTTTTTTTTTTTTTTGTTTGTGTTTCAAATGTGTGTTAAATCCATGCCTTTTATTTTAACCTTGTTGGTTTTTTGTTGTTTTTTTTTTTTGAGAAACTGAATATACAAGTATGACATTTAAAGGGACAGTTCACCCAAAAATTAAAAATTATCCCATGTTTTACTCACCCTCAAACCATCCTATATCACCATTAAAAGATGGTCTGGCTCTTCCAAGCTTTATAATGGCAGTGAATAGGTGTTGGGACACACGTTTATGAGAGAGTGGTGTTCCAGCAGAGCCATGTGGAACAATTTTTATGATGTATGGATGCAGTTTTTGGGCTTCAAAATCTGAATGCACATTGATAATGATGTAAGATTTCAAAACCAGATATAAGATTTCAAAAATCTCTTGGGATCTTACTGGGACGTGATGAAAAGCTGCTAAATATGATTTAAGGGTGTGTCTGATAAACAGTAAAGCTATATCAATCATGGTCTGACCTTTTACTTTTAGTTTATTTTTATAAACTCTGTGTCTTATTTTTATATTTTGCCAAATAAGACTCTGTCATGTAAGGCTCAATTTTGTTTATTTTATTTATATTTTATTTGATTTAAGATGTCATATAAGACTCGGTGTGTCATAAGACTCAATTTTGTTTATTTTATTTTATTTTTTTATTAGGCAAAATTTTGCCTTAAGACTCAATGTGTCATATAAAACTCAATTTTGTTTATTTTATTTATTTTGTTTGATTTAAGACTAAATTTTGTCATAAGACACAATCTAATATATATTTTTTTTATTTTATTGTATTTTTTTTTTTTTTTTTATTTTGTTTAAGACTAAATTTTGCTATATAAGACTCAATATATCATAAGACTCAATTTTGTTTATTTTATTTAATTTTATTGTTTTGTTTTATTTAGGATGAAACTTTGTCATATAGGACTCATTGTGTCATAAGAGTCAATTTTGTGATTATTTTATTTTATTTAAGGTTAAATTGTGCCACATAAGACTCAATTTTGTTTATTTTATTTAATTTAAAGTGAATGCACATTCACTGCCATTATAATGTTTGTAAGAGCCAGGACAATATTATTATTTTTTTTTTTAATATATAACACTGTATTTGTCTGAAAGAAGTAAGTCATATACAGATAGGATGGCTTAAGGGTGAGTAAATCATACAGTAATTTTCATTTTTGGGTGAACTATCCCTTTAACTATGATTAATTTTATAATTTAAAAAAATGCTATAATTACTATAAAAATAATAGTTTTTACTATGATAGTTAATATTATAATGGTTAACTATTATAATAGTTAATATTATAAGAATTAACTATTATAATAGTTAATATAATAATTTCAATTAGTTATTTTTATATGAACATTTTATAATTATGTTTATTTATATTTAAATAGGTCTTTGTGTATAAATGTGGGCAGTCATATGTTAATCACATTCTGGAACAATGAATTACAATGAGTCTCTTTATTTAATAGTTTTTTTTTTTTTTTACTGGGGTGGAAATTTTATGTTTTTTTTTTTGTTTTTTTTTTAAAGCAAGAACATTAAAATTTTGACATGTTTTTACTATTTAAAATAACAGTTTTCTATTTGAATATATTTTAAAATGTAATTTATTCCTGTGATTTCAAAGCTGCATTTTTAGCATCATTACTCCAGTCACATGGTCCTTCAGAAATCATTTTAATATGCTAACTGGCTCCTCAAAAAGGCATTTATTTAGTAGAAATAGTATTAGTATTTAGTGACTCAAAGCTTTTTAATTGTATTGTGTATAATGTTACAAAAGCTTTTTTTATTTCAGATAAATGCTGATCTTTTGAATCTTTCTATTCATTAAAGAAACCTGAAAAAATGTGCTCAACTGTTTTAAATATTGATAAACGTAAAAAATGTTTCTTGAACAGCAAATCAGCATATTAGAATGATTTCTAAATGATTGTGACACTGAAGACTGGAATGATGCTGAAAATGTAGCTTTGATCACAGTAATAAATTGTAAAATACATTCAAATAAAAAAGCAGTTATTTTAAATAGTAAAAAAATATTACTGCTTTTGCTGTACTCTGGATCAAATAAATGCAGGCTTAGTGAGCAGAGACTTCTTTAAAAAGCATTAAAAATCTTACAGTTTAAAATCTTTTGACTGGTGGTGTACTTGTAAAAGTCAGTCCATGCACGATTTCTTGCTGTAGAAATAGCTTTCCTCCTGATTTGGAAAGAAATGTCCCTTAAAAAGCTGAAATGTTTTCTTTGGTTCTCATTATTGATTCAGAGATAAGATGTTTTTCTTAAAACTCGTCTAGCCCTTGTGCTTTTAGCCCAGATGGGAAGTGCTCCAGTGAATGAAACAGTAATGGTAAGAGTGCACACATGCGGTGGCAAAGGAACCCTGGGAACCAGCCATCCCAGGAGTCTCGGCTAACCACCGTGTAGCCCCATGCCAGAGTCGGCCCACGCTAAACTCTACCATATGTACTATTTTTGCTCAAGACTCTCGCGTTGAGTTTCTTAGGCCTGCCAGCTTGCCAGAGAAAACGAGTGCTGCTCTTTTTCTTTTTTTTTCTCCCCTACCCAATGTTAAACACGCACACAGCGAGCCACGTTAAAATTAACTTACGTAAGGTGTCTCAAGTCTGCTGGTGATATTACTAGTGGACGTATTTGGGCACGAGGGGGTTTAATACTGATTTAGGCCAATGTGTTTTATCAAGCACAGAACTCTAGGGACTTTCTCCAAGCAGACTGCTGACAAATGCATCTAGTGTTTTCTCATGGGGCTTATGCCAAGAAAAGCTAGTTATTTTCTATTTTCCTCCATTCTGTATGTGTGTCTCTCTCTCTGTCTCAGCCTCCCTCTCTCTCTCTCTCCGAGTCCTGGAAAATGGACGCTGAGTGGATTTCCTGTTTCTGACAGACTGTTACACACTCCATCCCTCCATCTCTCACTGCTGACTTCCTGTCTTTGTGTCGGCCAATCTGAAACTTACTGCAGCATGCAGATATACACGCTCCCCATCACCAGTTCTAGTCTTGTGAGTGTTTGTGCAGCTTGCCATTGCTCATGTCCATCTGTGTTTGTCTTTCCTTGCCCGTATGTGTAACTTTATGGATCACACTCGCTTCCTGCTGCCAAAAGGAAAGCAACTCTAAAAGGTTATCTTTTTTTCCCCAAAAGACTCAAATCTCCCCAAATAACAGCTGTTCAGAGTGACTTTTAGTAGCGGTGAGCATGGCAAATTGAAATTTTCATCATCTCTGATATGCAGCTTTTACACAAACAGTCCTACACTGAGCACATTATCCATATTCACTACAGTACCATATAATTATATCTCCATTTAAGTGTTTTTCCAAAAAGTCTAGTCGCGGTAGGTCTTGTCATGGCGGGTTTTCTGCTTGAGTGGTGGTAGCTGTAGTTTCCACTTTTAATGAATGCAAAGATCCCCAAGTGAAGATGTGGTCTTATTAGTGCAGGTTCTTTTCTTGATCTGAACTTATTAAAATGGTAATCTTTTCCTTGCTGGAAAAACCAGTCTGTATCAGCTTAATATGATTTATAGCTGGTCCAAGTTGGTCTACCACTTGACACCAGCTTGGACCTGCAAAAACATTAAAAGCTGGTTAGGATTGTGCAGGCTTCTCCTTAATTGTCTTAAAGAATTAGTTCAGTTTCAGAATAGAAAAGAAATTAAGGGTTTTGAGGAATACATTCCAGGATTTTTCTCCATAGAGTGGACTTCAGTGGTGGCCAACGGGTTGAAGGTCCAAATTGCAGTTTCAGTGCAGCTTCAAAGCACTCTACAAGATCCCAGCCGAGGAATAAGAGTCTTATGTGGCAAAACGATCGGTCATTTTCAAAAAAACAGAAAACAAATGTATGTACTTTTTAACCGTAAATGCTTCTTGCACTAGCTGGACTTTACGCATTACACAATCACATTGACCCAGCGCATGCGAATGCAAGATGAGTAGTGCAAGATGAGCGTTTCACTAGATAAGAGCACTTTGAAGCTGCATGAAAACTGCAATTTAGGCTTTCAACCTGTTGGCTCCCATTAAAGTTCACTATATGGAGAAGAATCCTGAAATGTTTTCCTTCAAAAAACATTTCTTTTTGACTGAAGAAAGACAGACATGAACATCTTGGATAACGTGGGGGGAGTAAATTATCAGGACATTTCTATTCTGGAAGTGAACTAGTCTTTTAAATTCAGTACCTCTTGAGGCCAACCAAATGCAACTGTCTAAACTATTGTTAGTGCAAACTTTGAATCAGTTTGCAAACTTAAAATTCACTACACGTCCAGAAGTACGTGAACACCCTTGTTGAATATGTAATTTCAAAAATGTGAAATTGAGTTGTGTGTGTGTTTTTGTTTTTTGTTTTTTTTTAAAACATGTCATGTTTCTTGACCTCTCTAGGACTGTCGGAAGAGTGCAAGGTAGCGACACCAGCTTTTACAGATGCACTACGTCTCTACAGGCAGGCCAAGGGTCACTATGGCACATGGGACATGATGTGTGGAAACCAAGCACAGGTTGGTGAAGCTCATTCATGTAAAATGCATAATTCCATTGATTTGTTGCATTTCAGTTTAAGGTGCTCCTGACGCTATCTAATGGGCCTTAGACAGTGTCTAAGGCCCATTAGAGGGCCTTAGAAATCAGAGCTTCCCTGTAAAAGAACGAGACAGAGAGGAGGATAGAAGAGTTCAGACAACGTTTATCCCTGTGCATTTTTGTTTTTCTTGGATCATTCGGGTTGAGTTTCCTCTGCCTGTCCTCAATCCAGGCCTTATCCTGTGTCCCAGACGGGTGGGAAGGCACCCAAACTTTGGCTCAGGTGTAGCTGACACTCTCAAAGTAACAATATTAATTTCACTAAGAACTTCAGCAGTGGAGAATTTCAGAGAATCTAGGTCGAAAATGAGGTCTACCAGCTTAAGGTGGTTAAGTTTTAAATTTCACTACCAGCCTGACCAAGATGATCTACAAGTTTAAACATGACCTACCAGCAGATAATTAGCTGATAACCCATCTAGACCAACTAATGAACATGAATGATCATCTTAAACCAGTTAGAAAACATGCCAAACCAACTTGCATCAGGTGTTGGTTTTAATCTGGGTTTTTTAGAAGGTAAAGACAGGTGTAAACATTTCAGTATTGGCTCCGTCATTGATGCCGTAACGGGACCAAATTGTAGTCTTTCTTATTTTTATCTTAATATTTATAATGTTAGTTGTGATTTCATGCACCAAAAACCTGTGTTTACTTTTAGATTGATCTTTTCTGTGCTCTATGACCCATGTAAACTCATGCTGTACTTTTCCTTTAAGACTATATATAAATGACCAATTATGGCTGGCTACCCTCCATGCACCTTCATATTATCGTTCCTCTTGGCAGACCAAATTTTTGAATAAGTGACATCATAAGAATAAATCTTTCTGAATGACCCATTTCTCACTCCCAAACTCATTTAAACACACATAAACATACCAAATACAATCTTTGTCTGACCTGAAGCCCTTTTCTAAAAGACTAGCTCTTTGTAAGCTTTATCTTGATAAATCAGACTGATCACTCTGTATTTAAAGCCTCTACTGTGCTCTGGAGCAGCACAACCCCTCAATAACATCTAAACCGCAGAGCAGAGAGACAGCTGAGAATGTGTCATTAGAGGGGTGAGTTATGGTCAGGTCTGTGTGGTTTAGCCTTCTGTCTCATTTTAGTCATAATGTGCTAGACATAACCTTTAGTTTCTAATAGATTTAGGAATGTCGATCTTGCTTGCTTTCTCACGTACACACACAGATTTGAATAAAATGCAAACAGGCAATCATTAAAATTATTGGGTGCTGGTTGTCTTCACACCTCATGCTCTCTCATGCACGTACACATGTTCTGCATGCACACACCACGCACACACCACACACACACAACAATGCACTGCCCTTAAAGGAATAGTTTACCCAAAAATGAAAATTTTAATTAATTGCTCACCCTCATGTCGTTCCAAACCCGTAAGACCTTTGTTCATCTTCAGAACACAAATTAAGATATTTTTGATGAAATCCAAAACCCTTCTGACCTGCAAAGACAGCAACGCTACTATGTTAAAGGCCTGGATAGATAGTAAGGACATCACTAAAATAGTTAATATCTAATTTTTTTTTTCTAAAAATGAACAAGGTCATGTGGGTTTGGAATGACATGAGGGTGAGTAATTAATGAAAATTTAAATTTTTGGGTGAACTGTCCCTTTTTAAGTTATTAAATGCTATTGAATATCTTCTGCTCTGCAACAGCATTGAAATTCCTTTCATTTTGTGCACTTTCAAATCTGGTGCGCATTATTGTTAAGGTGTTTTTACCAAATGAAAAAAGACGTGAAATGTATTTTCTGTGGTAATCAATGGCATTTTTTACATTTTTATAACTTAGGTTGTATTAAACCAAGAATATCCCTTCAAAAGCACACAGGCACCTTCCTAAGAAATTATTTGTTTTGGACTTTAAATGCGTTTTTTTTGTTTTTTTTTGTTTTTTTTGTTTTTTGCGCTTCCCTCCAGAACACACCCAGGAAATGTTTCTTATGAATGAGCTTTTTGTGTGTTTGTGTGTGTATAAAGCCAATTAATGCCTCTGTTCTTACACTTTAACCAGGGAAAGGTACAACAAGTTTTAAATAAAGAAGCTATTGACATTTCACATGCACAAGAGACACGGTCATTTCTCTTCATTCCGCCCTCAGCGGTGTTACAGGGTGTCACGGTCAGCCTGGATGTGGCACCACACTGGAAACGGCTGCGTGGGCTGTTATTACTGCTGGGTGTGGGCCGTCTGTTTTTTGTTTTTCTGTCAGGGGGTCTGCGTGGTGTTACTGCCCACCTGGCCCCTGCGTTGCTATAGAAACTTGGAGAAGGGAGGGGGTGAGAGCGATTCTGTACTATTTACATTTCCAAAATTGTCAGCTTGTGGATTTAAGAAGAACTTCAACTCAAATGCTGCTCTACTAAACGTCTTTTAATTAACTACTTCATATAGTTATCGATACCAGTTTGTTCAGCCAAGCCTATAGCAGTAATTTGAGTTCAATTAGTCATTACTCACGTAAATTAGTGTGACATTTTATGTGCATGGTGTGGCCGGATGCTTTACAGGTGACCAGCTAATAAATGTCAGGTTGTAAAGAAGCCCCTTCTGCTGACTTCATGACCTTTCTCTGTTTTTCTCTCTTTGACAAACACACCATTTGATATAAGGCAACATTAAAGTAAGTTAATCCTAATATTTACACAGTGAACGTGTCATGTTTGTTGTGTGATATTTTTGATAAACCGATTGTCCCTTCCCTAAAAACACACATGAAAAGAGCGGACTTATTTGTGCAGAAACATTTGTCAGCATCAAAGGTTGTTTCTGTTTTGGCCGTCATTGCATGCACTGTTGTGAACGTGAACAAAGCAGCCATCTGTGATGGGCGTCTATCTTGTGGATTTGAACGATAAAGCATTGTTCTTCAGGAATTGATAGTTTGACATTTGATAGGTTGACATTTGTACAGTCAGCAGTCTGTGATGCCGTCGTTACTAAAGATATGCATGCAAACTACTGAACTGTTAGCATGAAGTTAATGATGCTTTTGACGCTGTCTGATCAGTTTCTTAAGCATTATTCAAATTCTGCTGTCATTATTTAAATGGCTCTTACAGTTGATGTGTAACCATCTGTGTTTCTGTCTAGATTCTTGCTAACCTGGTGATGGAGACTTTGCACCCTGAACTGAAGAATCTGATTGTACCTCGGCTGAAAGGAAAACTACAACAGAGGCAGAGGGACTGGATGCTGGTTGGTTCTCATTTTCAAATTCTGAAGTTGTAAAAAAGATCTTATAATTATTTCACACAAATATTTGCAAAGCATTTCCATAATTGCATCATGCTTCTCTTGGCAACAGATAATAGATCTATTAAATTATCATAGATATAAAATTAGATTCCACATTTATGGCAAATTCCACATTTTCATGCTTAACTTAAAATAAAATAAAAAATTATATATATATATATATATATATATATATATATATATATATATATATATATATATATATATATATATATATATATATATATATATATATATATATATATATATATATATATATATATATATATATATATATATATATATATTTTTTATTTTAAGTTAAGCATGAAAATGTGGAATTTGCCAAGATAAATATTTATAATTCATTAGCATCAGGGCTGTTTTTTCAAAGGAGGTGTTTCCCCTTTACAATATTAGATGAGGAAAAAATTTGTAGCACAAAAATAAAATATTACAAAATATACAATGCAAAAATGTAATACGCAATAATAATACAATGTAATAGTAAAGTACATCTATATTAAGTAAATCTGTGTGTCTGTGACCAGTATTTACAGAGTTTTGTTGACTGATGATCTGAAAAATGTAAAAATTGTCAAAAGTTAACTATTACAAATAGCTGAACATTCTTCAGAAATAAAATGTATTGTTTAAATTGTTACTTGAGTTATTATTTTGGAATAAATGTAAAATGCATAAAAACACTTGATGAGATTCGTACTTGGCTTTAATAAACCGAATATTGATTACGTTGTTAATGTGAAAAAATATTTTATAACTAAAAATAAAATAAGTTTTTCTGATAGTGTAAGTAATGCTTATTTAACAAATAATGAAATGTGACTGGGACATAAATTTACATTTGATTTAATAAATAAATAAATAAATACACTATCAGTCAAAAGTTTTTGAACAGTAAGATTTAGCTTTGTTTATTTTAAAGAAGTCTCTTCTGCACAACCAAGCCTGCATTTATTTAATTTAAAGTACACCAAAAACAGTAAAATTTAAAAAATGTTTTTACTATTTAAAATAACTGTTTTCTATTAGAATATATTTTAAAATTGCATTTATTCCTGTGATCAAAGCAAATCTAATGTGCTGCTATTATTTTTATTATTCTGTTTAAAACAGTTGAGTACTTTTTTGTTTAAATAGAAAGATCACCATTTATCTAAAATAAAAAAGCTTTTGTAACATCATGGAGTCAGTATTATTAGAAATAAATACTTTTATTTAGCAAAGATGAATAACAATGATAAAGATGTTCATAATCTTTATAAAGATTTCTTTTTGTTAGATAAATTATGTTCTTCTGAACTTTCTATTCAGCAAAGAAAAATTCTACTTGGCTGTTTTCAGTATAATAATAAATGTTGTTGTTGTTGTTGTTTTTTGTTTTTTGTTTTTTTTTTTTTCAGAATATTAGAATGATTTCTGAGAATCAATACAGTTCAATAAATTACACAAACAAATCGTTTAGGTTTGTAAGGCTTAAAAACAAAAGCACGTGATCAACAAATGTCCTGGACACGTGCAGATTCCCACTGACCCACTATATTGATGAGCTCTTATTGATTTACTTTATGTATGTATGTGTATATCTGCTGTGATTTCTTTGAGGTTTGTTAATAATCTATTTTTTTTCCATTACCCTGTCAGATCTCTGATGCAGTATACAAGCAGGTGCTTTCACAGACAAAAACTCAAAACGAAGCTCTGGCTCAAGTATGTGAGGTGGAGCGCCCCCGTCTGGACTCTGCTCTGCGCACCGATATGGACCAGATCATCACGTCCAAAGAGCACGTTTCTGGAAAGATCCGTGGTAAGAGAAAAGACAATCAACCTTCTCTGTGGGGATGACTAATGTTCCCTCTAGAGTGTTTCATACATAGCCACACACTTCTGATATTGCCCTAATGCAAAAATGAGAGGAAACACATTGCCTAATTCATGACAATTAAGTCCTTAAGTTGCCATGATTGTTTTCAAAGTGTAGTACTTTATCATTATTCTTTTTGGTGTGTTCTGATGATTCAGTATTACAAATACTTTTCAATCTGCAATTAATGTCATAATTTAATACACAAATTATGCCACAATTGAACTCACCCTATTCTCAGATGCACTATTTCAGTCTCGCACTCTTCCATGTGATGCCTCTTTCAGTGGAATTTGGTCTCACTCAACATAGTTCAGCTACAACCTAAAAAACTCTGACTGTCCTGCCATAATGTAGGTTTGGCAAGAGTACTACATTTTTCTTGTGTCATTTGTGGCAAAGACTGTGTTCCACCCATAGCACATTGCAAATAACATGAGTAAAATTATCTTGGCAGCATGTTCTTGAGTTTGAGTACAAATCTCTAAATTTAGAGTCTGTGCGTGTTGATGGTTCCTTTATTCTTGCTGAATAATAGTGGTTGTTTGGACACAGGACAGGTGCTTTCCTGCAATCACTTGTTCATAGATACCAGGGCCCATTATGAGTCATTGTGATCAGTCTTAAGCTTTCATAATCGAGTCTTTTCTAAAGCGTTCTTTGTTTTGAAAAAATGTGAGACATAAACATAAAAGTACCTTGTAGCTCAGGATGTCTCTCACAACCTGAAAACAAACGTGAGCTTTACATGTGGAATTTCACATGTGCTCTGAACATTTTGCGTGAATTTAAAGGGACAGTTCACTTAAAAATGGAAATTCTGTCATTAATTGTTCACGCTCATGTTTGTTCCAAACCTGTAAAACCTGTACTCCTCTTCAGAACACAAATTAAGATATTTTTGGATAAAATCCTAGAGCTTTCTAACTAGTGTTATAGTACTCAAGACCGGTCTTAAGAACATTTTTTTGATGGTCTTGGTTCTTGTCTCCCAAAACTGCTCTGAGAGTCACTTTATGAACATTTCACCCTTTTTATTTGAGTATTCACAGCAACCCATCAAAATAAAAGTTAGGTTTAATTGGAATAAACTGTCAGAAATGTATTATTGTGCAGTACAACTTGCGTAATACTACTACTGCTACTACTAACAATAATAATAAAAAAATTAACTCTTTAACTGTCGCTGTCCCCTCTGTGGGACGCCTAAGTTTACTTCACCATATTACAAATAAATCTTATTCTAATCATGACAAACTATATATTGTTGGGAAGGTCTAAGACTCCTAAATAGATATTTTACCACTCTTTTGTGTTAAAAATTATGTAGGAAAACTAATAGAATAATTTATGACAATAATTCATAATGATTTATAATAATTTATACACCTCAAAAATCTACATCATAACAGGAGTTCTGACCTTTGTCACAAAAAGACTTTCTTCAGTGCCTTTTTCCATATCACGCAATAGAAATCTTAAGAAATTGCATATCAACTGAAAACTTAATCTCAAAATTCATTCTTTGAAAACCATTTTAAAATCAGATGTTGCATTACCGTGGAAATTGTACATCAAAATCATATTACAAAATGTTTTCGTCCATGAATTATACAAATTTAACTTTGGAAAGTGTATTTTCATGTCTATGTTCAAGATAGGGAGTGACCGTAAAAGGGTTCAAATATATTTTTTAAATAATAATCTCACAATATTTCTCTCATGTTTTAATTTATAGTATTAAATTTAAAAAATTAATCGTATTAAAATAGTTCGCCAAAAACAAAGTTTGGTTTCATTTGATTAAAAGATAAATTACTGTTTTATGCCTTCATTAGATATCCAGAAAAATTTAAATACACAACAGAATTTCTGGGGGGGAAAAAATGTATAGGGCTATTGTAAAAATAAATGTGAATAAAAATGTGTTTTTATACATTCAAATAATCGCATATGCTTAAAGAATTTAGTAACAAAATGGAATAAGAGGGGAAAAAAAACGTATTTCATAGGGTTCTAAAAGTGTCATTTTTATTTTTATTTTTTTTGTTGTTGTTGTTAAACTTTTAATATATTAATATATTAATATATATATTTAATATATTTAATTAATTAGACAAGTTTTTGGATGAATACAAATGTAATTTAACCATTAAAAAGGAGTCCAGAAAAATTAAATAAAAATAAAATAGATTTCATAGTGCCCTATTTATGTTATTTTAAATCATTTTAAGTCATTTTGAGGCCCCCCTTGGAGGTTTGTTGAGGCCCCATAGTGGGCCCCGATCCTCTGGCTGAGAACCACTGATACTGTTGTGCCAGGTCAGAAATTATTGTGGGATTGTCAAAAATGCCACCAAAATTAATGCATATACCCACTAAATTGAAGATATTGTTGCAAAAAAGTGCTTGTATGAGACCCAATATTGCTGTTATATAAACATTCAATAAACAATTTTTTTTGTGTTAAAGCATTATTTTCAACATTATTTAATGCCTTTGTAATTGTCTGTGCCACCACGGCAGTGCAAAGATTAATTTTGTTGTTAAAGATTTTATTTGATTTGTAACAGCTCTATTGGCGTCTTAATATTTGAATGTTATTTAATAATTTAAAATAAGACATTTCACAAACACTAAATGTGGATCCTTTAGATAAATTTGAGTAGTGCTGGTCTGGTCTTGGTCTTGACTCGATCTCACCCTGCCTTTGTCTTGTCTTGGTTTCAACCCCTCAAAGTCTTGGTCTCAACACACATTGTTCTTGGTCTCAATTGGGTGGTCTTGACTACAGCACTATGTCTGACCATGCATAGACAGACTGACACGGAAGAGAAGAAATTGTTGAATATACATTGTTTTTGCTTCTCTTGCACACACATAGTATTCTCACAGCTTTATAAAATTACGGTTGAATCACTGATGTCACATGGTCTATTTTAACAATGTCCTTACTACCTTTCTGGGCCTTGAACCTGTCGGTTGCATTGCTGTGTATGAAAGTATAATAAAGGTCTTGCATGTTTGGAATGACATGAGGGTGAGAAATTAATGACAGAATTTTCATTTTTGGGTGAACTATCCCTTTAAAGCTTCAGTTTTCATGAAATCACATGTGATTAAACAAAACACATGAGTTTAACATGTAATATTTGTCTAATCCTCTTCTTGAAGCATTGGTGTTGCCTCGTGTTGAACAGCTTGTGAGAAGCAAGGTTCAACCGTACATCCACTCCATCCTGGAGGCCCTCATGGAGCCCACCAGCAGAGGATTCTCTGAAGTGAGGGACATCCTCTTCCGTGAGCTGGTGGAGGTCAGCAAGAACACAATGAACGAAAGCAGCAAGGAGAAACTGGGAGAGGTGAGGCAGGACATTGATTAACAATGTTAACATATCTTTTTAAAGCAGTAGTTTACTCAAAAACCTCTCTTTATGCTCATTTCTAGCATATGGACAAGATTTCCATGTTGGCCTTCCATCCGGTGAAGATGCAGAGCTGTTATGAGAAGATGGAGGCGTTGAACCTTGAAGGTCTCCAGCAGAGATGTGACGTGTCCAGTCCTTCTGTGTTCATCCAGAGAGCTCAGATCCTTATGAGACAGGTGTCTTTCCTTTGTCATTTTTTTAAATATTCCATTTGAAGATCTAAAACTACTTGAAGTTTTGCAGTACTTGGCACTAGCGCTTGAAATTGATTTGATATTAATCATTCCCAAGCCTGCGTTCATTTTTCTGATGCCTACCAACAAAAATAAAAAAACAAGCATTCACATCGATTCAACAGTGAGGCCAAGAACATGAATCAATGAGAAAAATGGCTAAAGCATATTAAAGAGAAAGCAGTTTATTGTTAATGGGCGCCACCCTGAGGTAATACTTGTTACTGCAAGTATATTGAGACTCCTATTGAAGTATGCACTGTTGACTGACAGCTAATTTAAAAAAAAAAAGCTCTATCTGTCTATCTTGGTATATAATATCTAAAATAACTTTTACTATGTAGTATGCTATTCCAAAAATAGCCTTTGTCCTATAAAGCTATATCATTTTACAAATAAACCATCAAAGTTGATTAGAATCTGTCACCTATCTTTTCTAAAATTTCTCTCTTTTTGAATGTAGCAAATGGACAATGCCGTGCACACATTTGAGCAGTTGGTCCATCAGAGTCTAGACGGCCACAGCGGGGAGGATCTCTGCAAGACCATCCAGCGCTGTCAGGACCGAGTGCTCAAAGTAAGTGTGTTGGTTGCTCTCCAAAGCTGAAACTGGTTTTGTTATACACTTCCTGGATAATTGCTGGATTAGACCGTTTTGAAGACATGCTTCTTCATTTTATTTTTGTTTGTTTGTGGCCTGCAGAAATATGACTATGACAGCAGCACAGTGAGGAAGAAGTTCTTTAGGGAGGCTTTGCTTCAGATTATCATACCATACATGCTGAAACAGCTCTCCCCATCCTGTTCACCGGTTTGTATAAGGAATTAGCCTCTCTCTGTGAATTGTTCTGTGTGTTTTTTTTTGTTTTTTTATGCTACACATCAGGTCATTTTTCCTACTGTGTCACTCTTTTTATATTTCTCAGATTTTAATGAGGGCTTAGGCCAGAAGAGAGAGAATTAATATAGAGAGAAAATTACCCAGATAACAAACCTTGGTGACATTATTATTATTATTATTATTATTATTATTATTATTATTATATGTAACTGAGTAATTTATTATTTATTGTTCAAATGTAATAATTTTTCTTGTTGCTAATAATAATAATGTTGCTGCTGATGATAGTAGTAATAATTGTAACCAGATAATATAAAAATATTACTTTTGTTGTGTTTTTTTTATTATTATTAATTGTGAGATGATTATATAAAAACTAATTTATCTTGTTACAAATACTACTAAATATTAAATTATTAATATTATATACTACTGCTACCACCACCCATTATTATTATTATTATTATTAATTGTAACTAGGTAATTTATTATTATTGCTAATTTACAATGTACTGATTTATTATTACAATATACTAATTATATATTATTGGTAGTAGTAGTAGTAGTAGTAGTAGTAGGAGGAGGAGGAGGATAATATAAAATATTATAAAAATATAATATATTATTATTATTATTATTATTATTATTATTATTTATTCAAATTTATTCATTTATCTTGTTGCTAATAAATATTGCTACAAATATTACTGTTGTAGTTTATTATTTTTATTAGTAGTAGTAACCATATTCATTATTATAATTTCTTAATTTATTAAATCTTAATGATGATAGTTTATTATTATTATTATTATTATTATTAATTCAAATGTATTAATTTATCTTGTTGCTAATAAGCATTGCTAAAAAATATTACTGTTGTTGTTTAGTAGTAGTAGTAGTAGTAGTCAGATAATATAAAAATATTATAAAAATATAATATTATTATTATTATTATTATTATTATTATTTATTCAAATTTATTCATTTATCTTGTTGCTAATAAATATTGCTACAAATATTACTGTTATAGTTTATTATTTTTATTATTAGTAGTAGTAACCATATTCATTATTATAATTTCTTAATTTATTAAATCTTAATGATGATGATAGTTTATTATTATTATTATTATTATTAATACCAGATAATTTATTATTCATACAAGTAGTTTGATTTGTTGATCTTTTACAGTTCATTTATAGATAGGTTTTATAGATATTTTATAGATGTATAGTTATTTCTAAATCATTGTAAATTATAAATACACATGTTTACACAAAAGGATGAAACATGGTATGTTTTATATCTGAAAAAAATGATAAAACACTTTGTTCTTTTTGTGTTTGCTGTCTAGGATCTGCCCAAGTTCAAGGAGCTCATCTTTGAGGACTTCTCTAGATTCATACTAGTCGAGAACATCTTTGAGGAGCTGGTCCTGCAGTCAGTCAGCAAGGACATCATGATGGGTGAGCATCTGCAGCCCTTTCAGCACAACATATCACAGACTCCACATCCTACTGCTTAAAAACACTGTTGCGATGTGTTTCTCAACCATTCCTTCTTATTTACAGCTGTTAAGGAAGCTGCGGTCCAGCGAAGGCACAACCTGTACAGAGACAGCATGGTCCTGACCAACAGCGACCCCAACCTCCACCTGCTAGGAGAAGACACCATCGACTGGGCCGGCCAATTCGCAGGAGTAAAAGGAGAAAAACAAGGCGGCGAAGTCACCAACAGAAAACGCAAACAAATTGTCTCTATGATCCACCTAGACGGGATGCCTCTGCCATACGAGTCCTGCCTGGAAGTACCAGGAGTGGATGGGATCCCAGAGGAGAACGAAGGACAGGCAGAACAAGATGTTGAAACAGAAAAACCTGTGAACCCAATACAGCAAGTACACATAGAGAAAGAACCAGGTTCCCCAGACAGCGTCAATGAAATCCGAGACCTCATAAACCCTGTGCTGGAAGTTGTCGAAAAAGACGGCTCGCAGTTAACCAACGGGATGTTGGCGTTGGAAGCAGGTGATGAGGTGAAACACATCACAACGATAACAGAGATGGTGCCAAGGGAGTCACCAAACAAAGTTGACGGAGAATTAGATACCCCAAAGATCGGACTAGAAGAGGAGCAGTGCGCCTCGCCATCCGCCATCGAAAGCGCCATTCAACAGATCGAAATCGCCATCCAGGAAGACCCAGGTGAGCACCTGAGTGAAGGCGCCATTGACTCTGATGGGGAATTCCCTCAAACATCTACCAACTCGAGCCCTCTTCATCACGACGACAGCGGGTTTCAGTCTCCAGCCAATGAGAATGTAGAAGAAGTGGAGCCTCAGCCAATCACAGGGGACGAGGTGGTGGACACAGAGCAGGTGATGTTAACTCTGGTGGAAGGAGTGAAAACTAGCATCGATTTAGACACCAAAGCGTCTTGTGATGCTTCGGAAGAGAAATCAGAAGTTGAAACTACAGCAGAAAAATGCTTGCTTTGAGTGAGATATAAAACATATTTTATAAACTGAAAGTGTTTGCTTTGTCAGCAACGCTGCTTTTTTTTTTTTTTTTTTTATTTTTAATTAGTTTTATTTTGTTTTCCCAGTTAATTTAGACATTGTGGATGTTCACCAAGGAGAAGTTTGTATATATATCTATTAAATATTCTCATACAGCATATACACAGATTTATATGACCTTGTGTGCCTTTATTTTATGTAACTCATGACTCCCACACTAATAATTATGTGGCAGAGGTTTCATAAACTCTTTTCTGTTCATGTGCTCACTAGAGGTTGCGGGTGGGTAAACCAGCATGCTTTTGCCTCTTGACATCAGCAAGGAGGTTAGTATTATAACTACTGCATATATATAGATTTAACCTGACTGTACTCGTATGTACATTGGCTTGGCACATCAGCAAGGATCTCAAAACGACAGTGATATTTCATGCGGGCCTTTTGAAATGTTAGTCTTTTTTGCCTTTCGTTAATTGTGGAATATATTCAAACACTAATTGTACATGTATTAACGTGGAATAATTGAGCACTTATGCAATAACTGCATTTAAATAAATTAAAGCTTGCTTGCTTTTTAATGCTTGTTTTCCTGTAGAATGCAATACACTCTGCCTTTAGTGCTCACAAAAAATGATCACATTCTCAATCCGTTTTATTTGTTATGGAGGATGGAAACGTCATATTTTGCAGATTTGCAGATAGAGCTTTGAGCTTCATGGCAAAGGATTGAAGTAGGTGTAGAAAAATCCTAGTTTAAAACATGACAGGTGGGCAAAGGTTTGCTCTGGCTTTTTAAATTACAAAATGATTAATGATTACTGGACATATTTATGTTTTAATGTTTTCTGCTCATTTATCTAAACAAAGCAACATTTTAGATTCACACAGATATTTCACTGGTTATTTTCTGTTATTTATTTTAAAAGTGTTGTGATATTTTCTACAACTTCTGTTCCTTTTGTAAGGCAGCAATGGATAAATAAATGACTATTATTTTGAAATGTCTATGTTGTGCAAGTTTTTTTTCAAGTAAGTTAATGTACATTAAATTGATAAAGTGACATTTAACACTCACAATGTTCCTTTTAAAAATTCAAATAATCATGATAAAATGTATAGTGTTTTCATGACGGAACGTAAACAATGCCACTGAACCAACAAAACTTGCATATTTTGCTGATTATTGCTGGTGAAAATGGTCAATTTTTGTCATGTTTTGGGCTGTATTAATCGGTTGAACCAGGAAAAACATTTGGAGTACTATAGACTGCCAAAAGTTATAACAAATCAAGGATAAGGGTGCAAAAAAACTGTCTGAGGAACAACAGGTGTTCATGGTTAGCCAAACTGAACCGGGATTTTCAGGGCAAGAATCTTGACAACATTTGTGTTTGTTTTTATCATTTCCGGTCAGGTAGGTGAACTAAGATAATTCCTTAATACTGCTTGTATGTATCTTTACCACATATTAACTTCAGCTTGTTAAAATACTGCACCCTTTTATCCTTCTCTATTAAGCAGCTTCCACACATTTTTACCGTGGTTTAGACATCTTAAATTAACAGGACAACTATTTAGTACATTAACCGTGCAATCCATGCTGTTGTTTACATCCGAGTATGGCCATTATGATCGCGCATCCGGGTAACTGACCAAATCGTGTGCAAGGAGCACAACTGTTTTCAACATTAATAAGAAATGCTTCTCAAGCATCAAATCATCAGATTAGAATGATTTCTGAAAGACCGTTTGACAATGAAGACTGGAGCAATGATGCTGAAAGTTCAACTTTGTCATCACAGGAATAGGCTAAAGGTATTGCATCGTGGTACATTAACGTTACTCTCGATAATGGCGGCGGGCTGTCCCGGGAGAGAAGAAATCGTTGAATAAAGCTGTTTTCGTTGGGCACAAAAATTTTCGTAGCTTCATAAAATTACGGTTGAACCACTGATAACACATTGACTATTTTAGCGACGTCCGTGGTAGGACCCTTGCTGTCAGGGTTGCCAGGTTTTCACCACAAAACCCGCCAAATTGCTACTCAAAAGTAGCCCAATCGCGTTTCGCGTTAGGTCCTATGGTAAAATCGCGTCCCCCTGCTAAAATTAGCATTCCTAGGGCTAAATATTGGGTTATTTGGGTCGTCTCAAAAGTACAGTCGCTTAATTCCGTGGGAAAATCTCGGACTTCGCAACACCGGGTCACAAAGCTCTCGGATTCATCAAAAATATATTCATTTGTGTTCCGAAGATGAACAAAGGTCTTACAGGTTTGGAACGACATGAGGTTGAGTAATTAAGGACAGAATTTTCGTTTTTGGGCAAACTATCCTTTCAAAACTCAAAGACCGTAGACAAAGGTGTAGAATTGTAATTGTAAAACCTTTAATACATTCAACAATAAAACACATATCATTTAAAAACAATTAGGCAATGAAGAAAAACTAAAAGGTGCTTGGAGGAACATTAATAGTGCATTTAAATCATTGCGGTGAGGATTGCAGGTCACCAATTTCTGTTCTCAGTCAGTCAGTCAGTTTCAGTGTGTCTGTATTGCTGGTGAACATTAACTAAGGCCACATGATTTGCATTTCTCATTTTAGCCAATGGTTTTGTTCAAACCACTGTTTGTTCTGCTATTCAGCAGTAATTTCCAGCATGACACAAGAATGCCTGATTTTGACTCATGTAGGAAGTTTACTACAACCCATAAAAATCACAAGGTTTAAAACTAGCGTGATTTCCAAAAATAACAGAAAACCACCAGCTACATTAAAGCAAATCTCAGAGAAGAGAATTTAAACATTCATTTGTGTAACAGAAAATGAGCTTAATTAAATCAGTAGTTGTAAAAAGTATAAAACCGATTAATGAGCCACATCTCTATTTAGTACAGCGCTGACTGTTTGAACAAGAGTTCACGTCGTACAACCTCAAAGGTAAAATCACATGCATTTAATGTAATAATAATGTTTCTTACATTCTTCACATAACATATTGTGTTCCCAATAAGGTTTACAATCAAACCTCTAAACACTTTTAAGAGTCAATTTTACAACCGGTTATGCTAAACTTCAGTTAAATAAGATCTCGTGCATCATCTTTAAGATACATCCTTAAAACCCATTAAAAATGAGAATCATCCCTGTTTGCTTGTTTTATCATTGTATGATGCCAGGTTCGCAGAGTCCACAGTCGATTCACATGAACATTTCGAGTGCCTCCTTGTGTTTTTGTTCTCTCATCTCTTCTCAAATGTTATTCAATAGATAAAAAGCCATCCCACGTAGTATCCCAGGACAGATCCCACAACGACCCCCATGAAGATCCAAACGTTGTAGGACATCACGCAGAGCATGAGCATGTAGCCTAGCGTCACGTGCAGGATGTGTACGGCGGTCTGGAGGCAGTGTAGAAGCCAGCTGAAGACGAAAAGAGACAAAATAGACATTTGTTGGGACTGAGATTCATAAAAAATCCCTGGTAATTTACTCACCCCTATGTCATCTGAGGTGTTTATGTCATTCTTTCTTCAGTCAAAAAGAAATTAAGGTTTTTGAGGAAAACATTCCAGGATTTTTCTCCTTATAGTGAACTTCAATGGTGGTCAATGGGCTCTACACGATCCCAGCCGAGGAATAAGGGTCTTGTATAGCGAAACAATCTGTCATTTAAAAAATGAAGTAAAATTTATATTCTTGCACTAGCTCAACTTCGTTACGTAGGTTGAATTTGGACCTTCAACCCTTTGGCCACCATTAAAATCCACTGTATGGAGAAATATCTTGGAATATTTTCCAAAACCTTAATTCTCTTTGACTGAAGAAAGAAAGACATGAACATCTTGGATGACATTGGGAAGAGTAAATATTTTTTATTATGGAAGTGAACTAATTCTTTAAGCTACAATGCTAGATTTATAAATAATCAACAACAAATTGTTTATCTTTCCAACAGGCCGATTTTGATACGATTCAAGTTCTTGGAAAACACTTTCCCGGTTGCGTATTGTGAGCATTACCTCTTCTTAACAGCGGCGGTGGTGTCAGCAGTGGTGGTGGTATTCTCGGTGGGAGCTAATGAGATCTCAGAGGGGCTGTTGGTCAGAGAAGAGCTTTCCTCTTGACAATTCAAGACAGGGGCGCAACAGGATGGTTCAGGTGAGGATGACACCGGAGCACATGGATGTGTAATGGAGAATTGCTTCTGTTTTGCAATAGTGACCTTCCACACTTTCAGAAGCTCGTAGATCACAGTGAGCATTAGAACTACAAGGACCGACAACACCATCCCTGTATAGAAACCAAGAGAGAGAGACATTGTGGGCATTTTGTTAAACTTTAAATATCTAATTTAACTTTAAAATAACTATTTAAAATTAAAAGTGAAATCGCTGGTTAACTTGGGTTTTCTAAATGGGGTGCGAGGATTAAAATGTTTATATAGAAATACACTACATTTCTATACACCAGTGATTTGCAAATGTCTTTGAAAGTCTCTTCTGCTCACCAAACCTGCATTTATTTGATCCAACATACAGCAAAAGCAGTAATATTGTGAAATATTTTTACTATTTAAAATAACTGTTTTCTATTTGAATATATTTAAAAATGTAATTTATTCCTGTAATCAAAGCTACATTTTCAGCATCATTACTCCAGTCTTCAGTGTCACATGATCCTTCAGAAATCATTATAATAAGCTGATTTGCTGTTCAAGAAACATTTTGATTATTATCAATCTTTAAAACAGTTGAGTACATTATTTTCAGGATTCTTTGATGAATAGAAGATCAGCATTTATCTGATATAAAAAGCTTTTGTAACATTATACACACTATTATTTATTTATTTATTTAGGTAAAGAAATTATAGAAATTAATACTTTTATGTAGCAAGGATGCTTTAACTTGATCAAAAGTGATGATAAAGACATTTATACTAATACAAAAGATTTCAGATAAATGCTGTTCTTTTGAACTTTCCATTCATCAAAGAAACCTGAAAAAATTCTACTCAGCTGTTTTCAACATAATACATTTTTGAGCAGCAAATCAGAATATTCGAATGCCTACTAAAGGATCTTGAGACTGGAATAATGATGCTAAAAATTCCTCTTTGAAATCACAGGAATAAATTACATTTTAAAATATATTCAAATAGAAAACAGTTATTTTAAATGGTAAATATATTTCAAAACTTCACAGTTTTTGCTGTATATTAGATCTAATAAATGCAGGCTTGGTGAGCAGAAGAGACTTCTTTTAAACTTTTGACTGGTAGTGTTTTAAATGTAAATATTTCAGGTTTATACAGCTAAAATAGTGGGCAAAAGTAAATAATGTCCACATAAATAAATATAAAAGCCAAATATGTATATTAGATTAAATTTGTTATAACATTTTTTTATTAATTTTTAAAAAATGAATTAAATCACAAAATAACTTATCCAGAAAAGATGCATTCGATTGATACAAAAGTGACATTTATAATGTAAATTTGTGTTTTAAATAAATGCTGTTCTTTGAATTTAATTTGATTTAATTAGTCTAAAAATCCTGAAAAAAATGCATCACTGTTTCCACAAACACATTAACCAGGGTTAGGGTTAACAACCATTTTTCAACATAGATAAGAAAAAAAAAAAAATCAGCATATTAGAATGATTTCTGAAGGATCATGTGACACTGAAGACTGAAGTAATTATGCTGAAAACTCAGCTTTTCATCATAGGAATAAATTACTTTTTAAAATATATTCAAATAGAGATGTTATTAAAAATATGACAGTATTACTGTTTTCGTGATCCAATAAATGCAGCTTTGGTGAGCATAAGAGACAAGAGAAAGAGAGAAGATCTTTCCAGTTCTAATCTACATATAATATCGATGATCACATTATCCGTTTTAATCCTTTCAGTGGAACTGAAACCCATAGGGAACAACCAAATCAGGAACCTGTTGTTTATGGGATTCCCACGGCATGATTGTGAACACACACTACACTACACACCTGTGAAGAGCCTGATGTTAAAACTGATTGACTGGACTAATTTTCTGGTATATTTCAAGCTCACCATTGTCTGTTCAAGATAACAATGATGCTTTTAGGCTTTACATGAAGCCGTAACACCTCGTAGCCTTGAATCTGCAAATTTTTGTCTTCTACCCCACATTAACTACTATACCACCACACCACCAGTCAAAGTGCATCCTGAAAATACAATTCAGAGTTTATATTGTGTACCTGATTTTTAAACAATATCAAAAGAGAGCAAGAGTGCATTGTGATTTATTTAGAATAGTAGTTTCACTTCACAGTGCTTTTGCACCCATTTGCAGCTTGCAAAGCAACTGCAAGAAAAAAAGTGCAACCACAAAATCAGTTTTTGTGATACACAGAAGTAGTAAATTCAGGTTTGGAATAGTGTTGTTTTAGTATCATTGAGATACTATTATAGTTTGTATTAACATTTAGAATTTATTTTTATATTGATATTTTTCAGTTTCAACCTCAGCTTAAATTTAAAACAACTACTATTATAGTTTGTATTAATATTTTGAATTTATTTTTATATTTTTCAGATTCATTTTACTTGAACGTTTTAGTAATTTTACTGTGTTTTTGTCAGTTTTATTAGTTTTTCCATTTTAATGTCTATATCGTCTTTATTAATGTTTTTTTTTTTTTTTCAGTTTTAGTTTTATTAAATTAAAAGGAGAAATGCTATCATGGCCACTAGCTGATTTTATTTTTATTTTTTTTTTTGTACTAATTTGTTTTGTTTTAATTCACTTTTTTATATTATATTATATTATATTATATAGGCTTGGAACAACATGAAGGTGACATTAAAATAAAATAAAACAAAACAGAAACATTAAACATGTTTTAAACAGCTTAAATTTAAAACAACTAACTGAAAGAAGAAAGTTTAATTTAAAATAATTTAATTAAACTAAAATTTTAGAAATGCTAAAAGACAAATAATAATACAAAGTAAAATTAAAATGAAATATAAAAGCTAATTCAAAAATATTTTAAATACAATAAATAATACTAAAAGTAATTGATGAGATAATTGTAGTTTGTGTGGGAACTATCCCACACAATGTACAATAATGTGAAGTAATGTACAAGAAAACAAGTTAACCCTTTCTCAAGCACCGCCTATTTTGGCATGGGGGCATAAATGACATACCCAAAATTAAAAGATTGTAGCTCATGAGTCATTCTGACTAGATAGGATTTATCACTTTGCACTCTTGACATAATTAAGAAATAGCTGCATCTGCAACCTAGTTTTATAAAATCAGTAAAATCCAATATTAAAGCTGGAGTCTTTACTCTTCAGATGAAGTAAGAGCATGTTTACGTGCTGTAAAAGTGAAACGGCAATAATCTGAGGCAGTCGCCATCTTTGCGTTTTAAAAGGTTATACAACTTTTGCAGAAAGCAGGATGGTTTGGTATAAACTGTCATGTATGCATATTGTATGATCAAGTTCGGTCTTGTTTGTAAATCCCATGTACCTGCAGGTCCACGCACATCCCAGAAGTCAAACAACAGCGTGACATTGCTGGATCCTTCAAAGTGCATCTGCAAAAGACAAAACACAAGAACATAATAAGCAGGCTTGTAATTAGCAACATGTTTCCGTTGAGGGCTGACTGTCAACCCATCCCATGGGAAGAGTCTATAAACAGAAGTTAATGACGCGTCCATTTACCTTGTCAAAACAGGTAATACAATTCCGCCAGCCTGTGATGTTCAATCCTAGAAATTGGTTTAACTAGTGGTAGTCCACATCGAAAGAACTCAGTGCCATCAAGCTTTGCTTTTTGCTTGATTTGCTTAAATTACCCTAGCAGCTCACGCTAGAAGCTACAATGTAATGACAGCTGACTGCAGGTGTGAATGTGGAAAAACGTCATAAATGGGTGGTAGAGGAATCCATGCTATTTACTCGTGACAGTCACATTACAGGGAAAAAACACCTTGAAGAGTGACACATTAAAACTTGTACTAACAAGCGTGCTGCAGAAAGTACAGAAAGTAGACAAGGAGGGCCCTGTTACACTCCAGATCAACAACATTCCACATCTTGCTATAATCATAGAGTAAATCTGCTATCCTGTCTTCAGAAGCAAAATTTAGGAATTCCATCCAATCCATTCCAAGCAGTGGCGAATTCCTCTACACATTGTGTCCTGCACTGCATATCTGGAGATAGTTTTGCATTGGCCAAACAGGGACAAGTGGCTTTTCATACATTTGTGCCCTATCAAGAACTTCCCAGTGTTATCTCGGAGCAGCTGTGCAAGCTCTCACATGAATACATATTTTATTTGCACTGTGAAATGCTGTGGCCTGGTCAACCTCAGTGTAAAATTAAGTCAAAAAGAATCGTTTTGAGTATTTTGCTAGATGTATTACTTTTGTCCATGCAACACAAAAGGAGATGTGATAGAATAAGAGCCTTATAGTCACCTTCACTTTTATTGAAAGTGAATGCTGAATGAGGCTGTCTGTCACCAACAGGAGCTTAAATGCAATTTCTATGTATTTAAGACTATCCTTTTAAGTAACTAATAATATAACATGCCCTTGGTGTATTAAAATTAAATCTGCATGTCCATGTAGTAAGAAACAGCAGCAATTTACACCACCAGTCAAAAGTTTTTGAACAGTAAGATTTTTAATGTTTTTAAAGAAGAGTCTTTTGCTAAAAACAGTACAATTTTGAAATATCTGAATATATTTTAAAATGTAATTTATTCATGTGAACAAAGCTAAATTTTCAGGATTATTACTCCAGTCTTCAGTGTCACATGATCCTTCAGAAATCAATCTAATATGCTGATTTGCTGTTCAAAAAACATTATTACCAATATTTAAAACAGTTGAGCACATTTTAACAGGATTCTTTGATGAATAGAAAGATCCAAAGATCAGCTTTTGTAACATTATACACTATACTATTCAAAAACTTAGAGTCAGTGTATATATATATATATATATATATATATATATTTACTATTATAGAAATTAATACTTTTATTTAGCAAGGATTCTTTAAATTGATCAAAAGTGATAATAGAGACATTTATAATGTTACAAAAGATTTCTATTTCAGATAAATGCTATTCTTCTGAATTTTCTACTCACCAAAGAAACCTGAAAAATTATATTCAGCTGTTTTTAACATAATAATAATAATAATAATAATAATAATAATAATAATAACAATAACAATAATGTGTTTTTTAACAGCAAATCAGAATATTAGAACGATTTCTGAAGGATCATGTGACTTGAGTAATAAAGCTAAAAATTCATCTTTGAAATCACAGGAATAAATTACATTTTAAAACATATTCAAATACAGAGTAACATTTTTTTACTGTTTTTGCTGTACTTTGGATCAAATAAATTTAGGCTTGGTGAGCAGCAGACACTTCCTTAAAAACATTAAAAATCTTACCGTTCAAAAACTTTTGACTGGTAGTGTATTTACATGTAAATGTAAAATCTATAAAATTAAAAAGGCTATTACCTAAACAGGTCCATACGTTGTTTTAAAATGCAGTTTACATGCGTGAAATCAATTAACTTACATACATGTCAACAGACACACAATCCAACTTACTTTCGTGGTAAACACGCGTGCAGTCCTCTAATGAAGATGAGTTCAGGGGAATTTAAGGCAGATTAAACGACCGTTACTGCCAAAACACAAAATTACATTACCACCTGCACCTCAACAGCCAAGCTCGCCTCATTTTTACATGCCCACACAGCCAAACAGCTGAGAAGCACTGAGCCCAAACAAAAGAGTGCCGTTACATCACGAGGCTTTTTTTATTTATCCGAAAAGGTTTCTGGGAGTTGAAGTCCTTTCGCTGCGATGCGGAAATGACCAAAAACTTAATTAGAACTAAACAGCAGTCTAAATTACTTTAGAAATGCAATTTAATGTGAATGGAGACACGTTAAAAACGGAGTTTATAATACGAAAGGTTTGTGTATTTGTATTAAATATTTTCAAATAATCCACACAAGGTAAATAATCAGAGGCGAGATTTATAAGCACTTCACATACACCGACGGTGTATTTTTTAAACACAATTTTAGTATAATACAACGAATAAAGCGATAAATAAAAGTGGCTTTAATGAACGCTGTGCCTGACGGCTATTGCTGATGATATCATCAGCTCGCGCCCGGATGAGGCTGATCAGTCGGCTAAACCAAACTCCGCGAAATGAGGGGCTAAATCTAGATGGGATGGCGATTATCAGGAGCTGGACGGAGTCAGTTCGACAGGATATAAGTCCAGAAATTTCAAGAGGGACTAACGAGATCAAAAGTATAGCTGGGAAGTACATTCGTGGGCAAGTTTGCTAGTTAGCCGTCGTTAGCTCGACAAGTAGAGGCAGTATTGTAAATAAAGAAACTGTCAGGCGCTTTTATCCAAAGAACATATTCACTTGTTTTCTGGAAGTTATTAAATACGACCATTAAGGTAGGAAAATAAATCAGCTAACGTCAACGAACTGCATAGGACAAGATAAGAAGAGATTAAACATTGACAGGCCTGTTGTTACTGTGCATTAAGGCTTAGTTATTTTTTTAAGGGGGTTAAAAAAGCAGGTTGTCGAAAATATACCTCTTTAAATGGGGGGAAACTGGATTAGGAGAGGAAAACATAATTGTGGTGGGTTTGTCATGGCTCTGGCAGCTGTGGTCTTCTCTTGCCTTTTGATTGGAGTCACTGGTCAAGATGGACAAGCAATGACTGCAGAGGAGAAGTCCAAAATCAGGTGAGTTTAACGTGATTTTACATTGACAGGGTTGTTTTGATGATTGATGGTAGGTCGTTTTTTGGATTATAATTATGTTACCTGGTGTCAAACAAGACCTTTACTATTGTCATGTATGCATTTAAGATTGTATGTCAAGTTTATATTTGGTGACATGTTGATTCCAGCCCACTAGACAAACATTTTTGTTGCCTCATGCTCAAACTAACTTACAGATGCCTTGAGGATGATGATAGGCTGTAATGCTTTATGTAATGGTAAACATTATTTATGTACCTTAATTCTGTGTCATTTTGGTTTTGTCTGACATTAATTATGTTAGTTCACCAATTATGTGTTCTTGAGTTGTGAATCTATAGTGACCTCATTGGTTAAGTGGTTGAGTTTTGTATCGTGTTCGAACTGGGAAAGGGTTGCTTCAGAACACAAAGATGTTGACAAAAAGGATTACTCAATTTAACTGATTCTGCTTAATGATTCAGTTTGCTCTTGCCAATTCCTGTTTTAAACTGCTGAGGTGTGGTCAAGATGTAATACCTTTTCACAGTAGTGTCAGGGTGTGGGCATACAGTAGCAGACATTTGACATGTGTCTTATGATATTATTAAGTATGTGGTTTCACAATATAATTGATAAATTTATATAATTTACAATATAATTTATAATTGATAAAGCTAAATAAATAAGTTTTCCATTGATGTATGGATAAACGATATTTGGTCGAGATAGAACTATTTGAAAATCTGGAATCTGAGGGTGCCAAAAAATCAAAATACTGAGAAAATCGCCTGTAAAGTTGTCCAAATTGAAGTTCTTAGCAATTCATGTTACTAATCAGAAATTAAGTTTTGATATATTTACGGTAGGAAATTTACAAAATATCTTCATGGAACATGATCTTTACTTAATATCCTAATCATTTTTGGCCTAGAAGAAAAATTGATAATATTGACCCATACAATGTATTGTTGGCTATTGCTACCAATATATATCCGTGCTATTATGGCTGGTTTTGTGGTTTAGAGTCACAACAGTATTGAGATAATATATGATTTTAATGTGAATGTGGAAAGTATAGAATAAAAGGCATATTATTGTTGGTGACTTATTGAAGTTGTTGACTTCTGCAACAGTTACTATCGCATATGAATTGAGATTACATGGACATTTTTTTTTATTTTTTTAAGGGACCAAATTTTAGAGATGTTTGATCATGCCTATAACAGTTACATGGTGAGTAACCGCTCAGATTTTACTGTCTTTATTTCAGAAATAGTACTTTTCTGCATCTGTTATTAAGGCGTGTTTCTCTTTCTATCCTCTTTCAGGATTATGCCTACCCAGCAGATGAGTTGATGCCTCTCAGCTGTAGAGGAAGGGTGAGAGGGCTGGAACCTAATCGAGGGGACATTGATGACTCTCTGGGAAAGTGAGTCAAACTTAAAATGATTTTTGCGTTTTCTGCACAGCACATTTTGCTATATTTGGGTTTGCTATATTTAGTCTTAAAGATTCTGAGACATCTGAAACATGTTGGATCAGTTTTTCAATAAAAATCACTATGTTAATTTTTTGGGATATTAATGACTCTTTCTCTCTTTACAGGTTCTCTTTAACATTAATAGACACTTTAGATACTCTTGTGGTGAGTTAAACCTTCTTCTGATTTGATAGAAGTAAACGTAAAAATTACTTGATGAATACTAATGCTGTCCAGCCAGATTCAATGCACATAATATTGGATGTTTCTGAACTTTTCTTTTGTGTTTTGAGCAGTTGTTAAACAAACTGGATGAGTTTGAGGAGGCTGTGAAGAAGACAGTGAGAGACGTCAGACTGGACAATGACATAGTCGTCTCCGTTTTTGAGACCAATATCCGTGTACTGGGGTACGGATCATGATGTTTCTCTGGCTTAGGAAATGTTTATCTTTAAAGGGATAGTTCATCCAAAAATGAAAAGTCTGTCATTAATTACTCACCCTCATGTCGTTCCAAATTGTAAGATCCTTGTTCATCTTTGGAACATGAATTAAGATATTTTTGATGAAATCCAAGAGCTTTCTGACCCTGCATAGACAGCAATGCAACTGAAATGTTCCCAGCCCAGAAAGGTAGTAAGGACATCATTAAAATAGTCAGTGAGACATCATTTAGAGGAGAAGAAACGTCAAATAAAGTCATTATTTTTTATTTCTTTGTGCACAAAAAGTATTCTTGTAGCTACATAAATTGCAGTTGAACCACTGATATCTCATGGACTGTTTTACTGATATCTGGGAACATTTCAGTTGCGTTGCTGTCTATGCAGGGTCAGAAAGCTGTCGGACTTCATCAAAAATATTTTTAACTTAAGGACTTACAGGATTAGAACAACATGAGGGTACGTAATTAATGACAGAATTTTCATTTTTGGGTAACTTTAACTTTTTTTTTTAATTAGGAATACAGTATATTTTACAGCGAATTTTCAAGTTTTGAAGATGATTAGGTTTTCAGGCTCAGTGTACTTATAGACTTCCTCAATGAAATGCATTACTGATGAAACATCTCCCTTTACTTCCAGTGGCTTGTTGGGTGCACATGTGATGGCAGATGTTCTGAAGCAGCGTGGAGAGAAGATGCAGTGGTATAGAGATGAACTGTTACACATGGCCAAAGAACTGGGCTATCGCCTCCTGCCTGCCTTTAACACCACCAGTGGCCTTCCTTATCCTCGGGTAACTCCACCACTATTGATTGATATTTGAATGGTGTAATTTACTGCTGACAAGATGGGCTTTTAATAAAACTTGGATATTTTGAAATCGGTGCTACATGGCTTGAGAAAAAGGGTTGTGTTGTTCCATTTTCCCAAAAATGCGCACTTTTAATATCGGCACTGACCGTTTATCAATATAGCTGTGCATTAGTGAAAATACAAAAATGCAGAAGTATGATTTGTAGTGTTAACAAAAGCTCTACAGCTGCCAAAAGTCTATTGGTGAAATTTTTCTGACAAATTAACATTTCTGTGCAGACAAGAGTACACATTGTTCATATATACTACTGACATTGTAACAATACAAAGCTGGTTGAAAATTGGCAAAATATCATTGAATTTGCAGGTGAAATGTATATCTTGCATATAGTTTACATCATAACCAAAATATCTGACAATAATATCAACATAACATTTTTTTATGCTAATTAAATGACAAAAATTTGAACATCTGGAGAGAGGGATTTTTATGGGAATGTAAATTTAATTACTATGCAAAATATAATTTCTTAATTTTTTCTTTTAATTTTGGGGTGAAATGTGACATGGATCCAATAACACCAGGCACTCAAATTTTTTTGGTATTATTGATATACAAAAGTATCTTAAATCTTGACCAACAATTTATTTTAAATGTTTTTATTCATATTTAAAGCATTTTCATTGTCCTCTTCAGGTAAATTTGCGCTATGGAGTCGTCAACCCCCTTTCTCGTACAGGCACTGAGTCGGACACTTGCACTGCTTGTGCAGGCACCATGATTCTGGAGTTCGCAGCTCTCAGCCGACTATCCGGGGACCCAATATTTGAGGTAAACATCCAGCAAGTTTTCTTACTAATAACAGATCAAGACTCAAGCAGTGAGAAGAGTGTGCTAAGAAGTTATTCAACCGGCATCCTATGTAGGAACACGCTAGGAAAGCTATGGACGTCCTTTGGGAAAAGCGGCAAAGAGGAAGTGACCTGGTCGGCACTGTGATCAATATCCACAACGGAGACTGGGTTCGCAGAGGTGAGGCTTTGCACTGGCAAAGTTGTTGTCACATAGCCACTATGACTCTTATAAAGATGATATTCACATCAGTACCTTCTCTGTTTCTCATAACAGATAGCGGTGTTGGCGCTGGAATCGACTCTTATTATGAATACTTGATGAAAGCTTATATTCTTCTTGGGGACAAGGTGTACCTTGAGAGATTCAACACAGTAAGGGCTCTTTATTCTGTAGAAATAATCAAGCCTCTATTAGTCAGAGCTTGTTTTACATCTATTATGTGCACATGTGACTTTGTCTTTGTCTATTGTAACAGCACTATAGTGCCATTATGAAGTACATCAGCCAGCCTCCTCTGCTGCTCAACGTGCACATGCACAACCCCACCGTAAATGTGCGAAGCTGGATGGATTCTTTGCTCGCCTTCTTTCCTGGACTACAGGTTCACTCTTCATCCCCTTTATTTCATGTTATTTCAGAAAAGAGAGATAGTTTTGAATTTAGATCAGATTAAGTTGGAGTCAGGGTCCAAAATGAATGTTTATTGAGTGAAAATTGACTTTCTTGGCCAGATGGCTTTGAATTACAACATTGTTGAAACTGAAAGCAAGAATAGTAGTCGCATTTTTGGTTCTTCTGTTGTATTCAAATATACAACCACTAAAAAAAGAAGCTCATTGATTGTCAAATGTCCTTTAACAACTTTTACTGCAATGGAAGTCTAGGTGTTTAGCTAGGAAGCCAAATGTTGTGTTTTGTTTTGTTTTGTTTGGTCATTTTTCTTTCTCTCTTAGTCAAGATACCAAGATGAAATTTGTGTAACAAAATAATCATATCACAAATGTTGTGTTTTGTTTTTGTTTTGTTTGGTCGTTTTTCTTTCTCTCTTAGTCAAGATACCAAGATGAAATTTGTGTAACAAAATAATCATATCACAAGCAGTGTAGTATCTTTTAACTAATACAATTTAAAATAGTTTTCATTTCATTTGGTTAATTTAAATAACTAATTTTGGCACCCTTGGTAAATTTGAGCAAAGGCAGCTGTGAAAATTAATCTGCATCATTTATCTTTTTGATCTTTCATTTAGAAAATGTACAAAATTCTAACCTGTCCTTGAAATCAAACAATTAAAAGTAGGGGGAAACTCAAATTATGAAATGTTTTTCTCCAATACATGTTGCCCACAATTATTGGCACCCCTAGAAATTCATATGGGTAAAATATCTCTGAAGTATATTCATATTTACATTTTTTTTTTTAGCACACCAAGGTAACTAGGAGCATGAAATTGTCCAGCCATGACTTCCTGTTCCACAGGATTATAAACACAAAGGCCAAATTCCCTTAATCATTTATCACAAGGAGTAAAACCAAAGAATACTGTAAATATTAGATTTAAAAAAACTTTGTTGCCTTGACCAGTAGCTAAAATAAATTTAAGTTTGGAAAAGTTTGGAAGTTTGAGTTAAAAGCTAAAAAGAAAAAAAAAAAAAAAATCACACTCATGATGAAAGCACATAATAAAATTTCTATTAATAAACTATTAAAATCAATACTGAAAGTATAAAAATAAGATATCATTCAAAACATCAATAAATACTATAATAGTATATAAATAATACCAAAATAGCACTGTTCGCAACATATTAGTGAGAAGTGCCTGTTCACTAAGAGATTGAATGCATTTCCACAATAGTCAAATATTTAATGCCAAATAATTCACACATTTCATGGTTGGATATAAAAGTTTAATCTTAGTAGTTCTTAAGTTTTCAGTACAGAGCCATTGGCTGGCATGACAGAAGTAGCTACATATAGTGAAATCTTTCATTTAAAGTTCAAAATAATAAATCAAATATTCCTTAACCTCTTTCAGGTTCTGAGAGGAGACTTGAAACCTGCCATAGAGACGCATGAGATGCTGTACCAAGTGACCAAACAGCACAATTTCCTCCCAGAGGTAATTAAACATTCTAAATCACAGAGATCACCACTTAAAGGAGTTCACTTCCAGAACAAAAATTAACAGGTAATTTACTCACCCACTTGTCATCAAAGATGTTCATGTCTTTTTTTTTTCGTAAAGAAATTGTTTTTTTTGAGGAAAACATTTCAGGATTTCTCTCCATATAGTGGACTTCTGTGGTGGCCGTGAGTCTGAACTTCCAAAATGCTGTTTAATTGCAGCTTTAAAGGGATCTAAATGATCCCAGCCAAGGATGAAGAATCTTCTCAAAATCATCCTACATCGTTATTTTACCTTTTTTGTAAAGGGCATTTGATCTTCTTGGCACGTTCACTTTGTAAACACTGGGTCGGAACTTCTGAAACAATGTAGGACGAATTTGAAGTTGGAAGAGAAAATGAGATGGGAGTTCTTCGACATACCCTAACTGTATTGAACCGGAATACACAGAGTTCACACAGATCTAGACAAAATGAGCCTTTGAGGTTAAAAAGTATTGTCTTTTAAGAAAATAATCAATCGTTTTGCTAGATAAGACCCTTATTCCGGCTGGGATCATTTAGAGCCATTTGAAGCTGCATTTAAACTGCATTTTGGAAGTTCAAAATCGGGGCACCATAGAAGTCCATTATATGGAGAGAAATCCTGAAATGTTTTTCTCAAAAAAACAAAATTTCTTTACAACTGAAGAAAGAAAGACATGAACATCTTGAATGACAAGGGGTGAGTAAATCATCTGTAAATTTTTATTCTGGAAGTGAACTTCTCCTTTAATATTACAGCATTTTCAATACTAATCCTCCATTTGTCTTTGCCTATAATTTATGTTGTCTAACAGGCCTTTACCACCGAGTTCAGAGTTCACTGGGGACAGCACCCATTAAGACCGGAGTTTGCTGAAAGCACATATTTCCTTTACAAAGTAGGTATACCACCTGATACAGCTGAATATGAATACCTACTTGCAACCAGCAGCATAGATTTTTTTCTCTGTCATTGTGAACAAGCGTAAGGTCACAGATGACTTGCACTTCCTTGTCAAACTAGTTATTTTCAGTGTTTTGAAATAACATTTTCTGCCTCATTTCTAGGCCACAGGTGATCCTTACTACTTGAAAGTAGGCCAGTCGATAGTTGAGAAGCTGAACACGCACACTCGGGTCCCTTGTGGCTTCGCCGCCGTACAGGATGTGAGGACAGGAACGCATGAGGACAGGTTAGTAATTCTTCCATATTGTTTGCATCTTTGTCTATTTAGATTATTTTTGAAAAAGATTGTTTGTTCATTCAAGGATGGATTCCTTCTTCCTGGCTGAGATGTTTAAGTACCTCTACCTGCTCTTCTCAGAAAAGAGCCAGTTGCCTATAGACATTGATGATTATATTTTCACTACTGAGGCTCATTTGCTCCCAGTATCTCTGTCTACGACCCAACCCTCCTGCCATACCAACAACACGGTAAGAACTCACATTATTCTCAAATGGGACTCCACAATTTCCAAAATGTAGTTTAAATGCAGCTTCAAAGGGCTCTAAGAAGGGTCTTATCTAGCAAAACGATCTGTCATTTTTTTCAGAAAATAATTTTTTTTAATACTTATTAAGCACAAAAGCTTGTGTAACACAGGCTCTGGGATGCGCGTTCACGATGCTACATACTACTGAATCATGTCGAAAGATTACGCAGAATGTAGGCGGTATATGTATTCAGTATATGAAATCTGAGGATGCAAAAAAATCTAAATATTGAGAAGATCGCCCTTAAATTTGTCCAAATTTAGTTCTTAGCAATGCATATTACTAATCAAAAATTACGTTTTGATATGTTTACACTAGGAAATTTACAAAATATCTTCATGGAACATGATCTTTACGTAATTTCCTAATGATTTTTGGCATTAAAAAAAATATCAATATTTTCTTCATTTTCTTCATTTTTAATGCAACATCCCAAAAATTTGTGGCTGGAAACAGTTAATGAGTCTTAAGTTCGTTTATCTTTCAGGAACCTCAAGCTCATGAAGACGATTTATTTTCATACTCGTGCCCCAGTGCTCAAACCTTGTTTCCTAACAACCCAACCTTTGCCAAGACTATCAGGGACGGCTATAAATACCTCACCGGTGTGGGAAGAGCCCAGCAGGCCTCACCTGTCACGTGGGTCACATGTTACAGGTTTATCATAGAGTAGCATGTAAAAGAGAAAAAGGCCTAACTTAATTTTTTGTTCAACACAGGGGGATTGAACTGCCTCTTCATGACACGGGCCTGGAGCCAGTCGAGTTCCTAAAAAGCATGGGCATCTCTCTTACACCCCTTACTGAGCTGGTCTCTGCCAGCCAAGGCTCAGCGTCTCAGGTGAATCTGCAAGAATGATTCATTTCAGTGGGCCAACCAGGGTTCTTGTAGTAGTATTTATGTACTATTGTAATGATTAATATTTTAAATTAGCTTTTATTTTTATATTTTAAGTTTGGTAACACTTTATGTAACATGTAACAGTGTCCTTGTTACATGTTACATGTACTTATTATAGTAATAATGGTAGTGTGCTTTTTTTTCTTCTATTGAACCTAATTTATTTGTTTTAATTTTTATTTTAATATTCCAACTAAAAAACAAACTAGTTTAGTATAACTTATTATTGTAGTATTTATTAATAGTTTGAATTATCTTTTTAATTTCATATTTTCATTTTGTTTTGATTTTAATTTTATGTGCTGTGTTTTTCTATTGAGCTTTCATTTATTTGTGTTTTAATATTTCAATTGAAAAACTATCTAGTTTTATAACTTTTGTAGCTATTTATTAATTAACTTTTGTAGCTATTGTAGTATTTATCAATAGTTTAAATTATCTTTTAAATTTGGTATTTTGGTTTTGATTTGAATTTTAATTTTAGTAATTTTGTGTTGTTGTTTTTTTTTTTTTTTTCTATAGAGCTAGGGTTTTAATATTTATTTTTAATATTTATTTCAACTAAAAACTATTTTTCATTTTTGATATAATATTGTATAATTTAAATGTGTAATTGTATAATTTAATGTAAAATTTAAATGTAATTCTTTTCAGTTTTGATTTTAATGTTAGTCATTTTGTATGCTTTTTAAAAATTTTCTATTGAGCTTTAATTTGTTAGTTTTAGTATTTATTTTAATATTTCAACTAAACTAAAATATTTCTCATTTCTAATCTTCATTTTTCAATGTTCAGTTTTTATTTTAAAATTTTCCTTTGAATTTAATATTTTCAATTTTGATTTTAATTTCAGTTTTAGTAATTTTATATGCTTTTTTCCTATTGAGCTTTAATTTACTTGTTTTAGTATTTATTTTAATATTTCAACTAAAAAAAGGAAAGTTTCTAATTTTCCTTTTTTATATAATGTTCCTTTTTTTATGTCTGCCGGATTACAATTAATAATAATACCAATATTAATATTCGAATAAATATTATTATAATGCTTGTTAAAAATAACAAAACTGAGACCAACTGTGATTTATCTCTTTCTTCCTATGTCGATTTATTCATCTGTCTGTCTCTCTTTCTATAGGACTCTCAGAAGGGTGTGTACAAGTTGAAGCTGGTTGCTGAGGTGAGCCAAACCCCTGAGCATGAGGAAGTTGTACCATTGATTGTGCAGCTCATTTCCCCTCCGTTTTTGGGTCGAACGGTCCTTACGGCTGGTCCAGCTAAGTTTGGAATGGATCTTACCAAACAAGAGCATGGGGTGAGCGACCCTATGGAAACTTCTTGACCTCACTGCAGCTATATCATACATTTACCACAATTAATAAATGTTTCTTCTGTGTTTTTCTCAGATGAAAGGCAGTATTGTGAAGAGTGTTCCCTATACAGCATGTGGCCCGATTGAAAACGCAATGGAGCTGCAGGGACACATAGCGCTGGCATTGAGAGGTGACTGCATGTTTGCTGCTAAAGCTCGGCGCCTACAAAAAGCAGGAGTCACCGGAGTCATCTTCATTGGTGAGATCTAGTGTAACATTACTTGTAGTCTGTGCACATGATTTCTCTGCACTGTCTTAGAATTTGGACCCTGAATGTTCTCACAGATCACAGAGAGGGCAGCAGCAGTGCTGAGACGCCACTGTTCCAGATGGTTGGAGATGGAGAACCTACAGATGACATCACAGTTCCCCTGGTGTTCCTCTTCAGCAAAGAGGGAGCAATACTCACTGCTGCTCTGCAAGAACATCAAAATGTGGACGTGCTCCTGCTGCCCAAAGAGAGACAACTAGGAAAAGGTATTTGATTAGACCAGAACTACCAAATATCGATTAGTCTTGTGCTCTTAGATTGTAGACTTCTGCAAATAGTACAGCTAGTCATTTATCAGCAAACAGACAGCAAAAACTGTTTGTAACTGACAGATTTGCTAGTTTTCTTTATTTGTTTTATTTATTTTTAGCTGGCACTTTTTCAATTATATATTGGTTTTTAAGTAAAAATGTTTTTATTATGAATTTGATATATTTTATATAAGTGTATATAATAATAATAATAATAATATTAAATAATATATAAATAATGTTATTTGTTATTTATAGCATATTTCTTTCTTTCTTTCATTTTAATTTTTTTCCCACAAACTATTTGTTAAATAACGTGTATTTGTCGTTTATATTTATACAATTTATAGATTATATATGTGTGTATATGTATGTACGTGTGTATATACATATATACATATGTAGATATACATACACATATATATATATATATACACACACACACACACACACACACACACACACACAAAATATTAAATATATACTATAAATAAAAATAAAAATGTTTATTTATTTTTATTTATATTTTACATGTATAGTATTGTTTTATTTATTTATTTTTTATATATTTATTTGCTAAATAACAGGTTAACAAGTCTTTGTCATTTACATTTGTACAATTTATTGATTAAATATATATTTATTTATGTAATTTTATATATTAAAAATATTTTATTAAATAATTATTATTAAATCTATACTATAAATAAAATACATGTATATTATTATTATTATTATTATTATATAAATATAACATTTTTATTTGTATATAAAAATATTAAGATATATACTTTATAAATATATATATATATATATATATATATATATACTATATAAAATATTAAATATATACTATAAATAAAAATAAACAATTAGCTAAATAATAAGTATTTGTCGTTTACATTTTATAGATTATAGTACAATTTGTAGATTAAAGATAAAAGCCTATTTTTGAGATGAATTCCAATTTTTTGTTTTTTTTTTATGCTTTTTTTCTTTTCTTTTAGAAAAACCTGAGAAGTTAAACATCAAGTTCCGATTAGCTAAGGAAGGAGAGATTGCTGAGGGTGAGGTGGAAAGCACTACCATCCAGCTGGTGCTGGAGCAAAGCGAGACATCCACAGACACTGACGCCACATCATTGACTGGTGAAACCCAGGAGACCTGCAGCTCTCCGCAGAAAGACCCAGAGACCAACCCCTGACAGCGGGATCATCCGTGACCACAGAACACAGGGCTTTTGCTCCCTGTCACCGACCTCAGATCAGAAAATGCAGGCTGTGCTATGGAAAATGCCTGGACTGTACCATCTGAGCTCCTCAAACGGGGGGGAATCACGAGTCCTCCCCTGCTTAAGATGGTCTTATCTTGCATAGTTGGAACTGTATTGATCTGCACAAAGTGAGACGGTAGGACGCGTGAAGCTCCTGTCTCTCTGATATCGTGGTAGTTGCAATAGATTCTTCTCAATTGTCTACAATTGAAAAGCAATCAGTTTTGGGTATTAAAGAGGTGTACAGGATTCTCTCACGCCACTTTATGTGGATCAGACTTTATTTGAATGTTTTTCCTAGTCTTTTTCTTTCACTGCAGATCACTGGTTCTCAGTCCTGTGTTTTTTTTTTTTTTGTTTGTTTGTTTTTAATTCATCCTTAATGTGCAAGTGGCTTGAAGTCTTCAGGACATCCCTAACACAGGGCTCCTATGACCAAACCCCAAAAAGCAGTGTTTAAATGAGGGAGGATGGACCAGTAAAAACATAGTTTAACATGTTTTCGATACAGAAACATCAGGGAAATCAAAGATATATGACTTGAACATGTTTGCACGTGTGTAGAAGGCATGTACGGTGGCCTTTATCATTTTGTCACAGACTCTGTGCATTTCATCATGTGCCAAGACTAAATCTGTGTATGTATGTGCATATTTGCAGTCAATGCATTCACCCTGTTTTCATACAGTGAGTGGTCAATGGACGTTTTTGAGAGAGTTGCCCTTTTCTCTACCAAAAACATGCATCTGAAGGCCCAGGACACAGGCAGATTAAATAGTGATATTTACATGTTTTTGTGCAATGAGAAAATAATTTGTGTAGTCAGGGTGATGACAACAAATAATACAACAAATATGGATTTAGATTTATGTCTAATTTTGCAATGTCTGACACAGAAATTGTCGCACAGCTTCACCATCACACTAGAGGTTCTGCTGCCACTAGATTCATTGCTTTCTACATATCTTATGTTATTAGACTAGCCTTTGCATTGAGTGTCACAGCCGTAATGTAGCTCAGAGTTTAATCTGTCGCTGTATAGCATGTGGAGAGCGGTTATATCAGCCCCAGACTATTCCACTTCAAGTCTTAATTACAATGTATTGTGTCACTGACGGCTGTTTTCAAAAGGATGTCAACCTGTGTACCTCTTGTTTCATAAAGGGCTTATGACTGATTCACTTCAATGTGTGGGCATAATACAGAATAGATGGGATTATATTTATTTCTTAAGATATTTTCTATACATTACTTAAGATGAAGATGTTTGTTAGGGTCAGCTGAAGCATTTCTCGAGGGCCAAAGTGATGTAAAATTCTGTTGCTGTGACAGAACAAGATTTTTATAGCATCTTTTTAATAGCTGTTTTGTATTGACTGATGAAATGTTAATTTCATCTTGCCACAACTTGCCATTAAAATCACGTTTATGACCCTAAATTGCCTCGTTTTTTTATTTTGATATCATTTTAAAATTGTGTGTGTGTCCACCTATTTCCCCAATGCGGAAGTGAGACTTCCGGCTCATTGTACGCTATAAAGAAATAACATGAAGAATAACAATATGCAGGAAACAGTAAAATGGTTTGCACTACAAACCAGTGTGCTCATAATTAAGATAATACATTAAAATAGTATGGTAAAACACTCATTTGCAACATCAAGCAACAAAACCAGCTGTTTTGTACAGCTAATAAAAGCTGGAGGGGATGAGACCGGAAGCCACACCCATAAAATTTACAAGTGGCCACGCCCACTTTTTTCATTTCATTATATTCAAGAATTACATACATTAATTATAACAAAATTAACAACGTGAACAGGATTTTAATCAGTTGTTTTATTTATTTTTTTTCAGGGTTTTCCTTTGTGTTTTCCAATAGTTTTTTTATTTCACTGAGGTGACGTATTCGGTTATTGTGGCCTCATACAGAACTCATTTAAACAGATTCTAATTTGGAAGATATTTTTTTCTCTGTAGGTCTTACGAAAGCGTTCGTTTACATCTTTTACTCAAACGCACAGCATCAATACCATTTGCTTTAAGAGAAAGGCGGAAGTTCAGGTAACTATTGTATACGGTATTTTCATAACGTTCTTATCGAAATGATCTTTTTCCAAACGAATCAGCTACTTCTCTCGACTCGCATTCGCATCAGTACATACTAAATATTTTTCCCATTTTACTTTCAAAAGAATGATTTGCTACGGAGTTAGTATCAGAGCTTCAGGTAAGTTTTATTTTTTTTTTGTTTTTTTAAGCACCATATGTTACATTTTAAAAGTATTACTTTCTTACTGGTTTAGCTTACATAATGCCTGATGTGGAGAGACGAGGTCGCAAGGAAAAGGTAAGAAAATGTTTGCGTATTTGAATAAACAAGAACACATCTCACATATTAGTCAGGGGATAACCAGTTGTTTTAAGATGGTACTGTTGGGCTAAAAGTTGAACTTAAAAAGTATTTACTAAAATAACCGATAAAATTTATATCGTGCTTTTGCAGTTGACACTACCCAAAACTGTAAACAGAAGGCCACAGGCGTCCACTGCGCCTCCTACTGGACCTTCCTTCCTAATTCTGGATCAACCCAGAGGCGAGTGTGATCCACATATCTCCTTTCATATGTCTGAGCACCATAACATTTGACCCAGATAGCACACGTATGTCTGCAAGATGTCTGTTAAAGATCACTGGATCTGGAAAGCATCTACTGTGTAAAAACATCTGACAGACGTCTGTAAGATGTCAGTTTTACATACATTCTAAATCATAAACATCTTATAATAGCACACATACATCATGGAGATGTCTATTTGATGTCTGGATTTACATCTGGAAGATGTATTTTTTAGAGTGTTTGCTCATCTGCAGTACGTCTATAGGACGTTTCCTATCAGATGTCAAATAGACGTCTATTAGATGTCTTTAAGATGTTTATAATTTAGAATGTATTTAAAACTGACATCTTACAGACGTCTGTCAGATGTCTGTACACAGCAGATGCTTTACAGATCAAATGATTTTTAACAGACATCTTGCTAATTAACGTGCTATCTGGGCGATTTGACATCTGCATTTACGCCTGGAAGACGTATTTTTTAGAGTGTTTGCTCATCTGCAATACGTCTATAGGACGTTTCCTATCAGATGTCAAATATACGTTTATTAGATGTCTTTAAGATGTTTATGATTTAGTATATATGTAAAACTGACGTCTTACAGACATCTGTCAGATGTTTGTATACAGGGGATGCTTTTCAGATCAAGCGATCTTTAACAGACATTTTGCAGATGTACATGTGCTATCTGGGTTGTCTACTTTGTATGCCTAGAGTTGCACTTGGTGCAAATTTATTTCATTTTTGTCTTGAATCCACTGTAGTGGCTCTTCCTTTTTTGGCCAAATTCCGACCATCCAGACATCTAACACCTTGCCCAAGCAAAACAGAGGTATCTTAAAACACTATAGTAGGTCCCAATATAGTGATAAAAACCTTTGTTGGTTTATCAGTGAAAGTTACAGTCTGTCTAGCACTGAAGCACTGATTTTGTTTCTGGCATCATGCTTTTGCAAGTTGACACTACCAAAACTGACAATGGAAATCCCTGTAGAAAAGTCTCAGGCCTCCAATGTGCATCCTACCAGGCATTCTGTCCCAGGACTAGATCCATTTACAGGTAAACAAGCGCCACAAATCTCCTGTATGTCTTAGCACTATAACATTCAGTTTTAACCTCACTGAGATACGTAATACATTCATGCACCTTGTAAGTTTTCATGTCTGTATTGTTGTAAATGACTTTGGTTTGCAGTGGCTCGTCCTCTGTATAAATTCCCACCATCCAGACTGCGTACCTTGAACCCAAGCAATTTGAAGAGGTCCCTCAAAACTGAGATAGGTATCTACTTCTCAACACACTTGCAAGTCTCACTATTAGTGTTGCATTTGATTGTACCTGAGTCTTGAAGGTTGTGGATCTCTGAATAAGATGGTGATAAAAAAAACCTTTACAGCATTTAATACTTGTTTATCTCTGTCAGTATTCAGGAAAGTACCTTGAGCTATCTGATGGCAACAGCCCTGGATACTCCAGATTGGGAGCAAGAAAATAAGGCGTAATAAATAATGCAGGAAAAATGTCTTTGTGCCTATCTATCTATCTATCTATCTATCTATCAAGAGACAATGAGGAAAATTTACAATTTGCATTTGGTAACTTTGGCCACTAGGTGCCACTATCAGTAAGCATGAATTCTAAATTTCATAAACATGACATCTGAATTTCCATGTTATTTTATCTGTTCATTTTTCTCATCTTTAATATGTTAGAGTCTAATACAGTTCCAAAATCATATTTATGCTGTAGCTGAACACAACAACACACAACATATATTCCAGAGCGATAATATAACTTAAATGTTGAACTGTTTTCTCACAAGAGTATATAAATGTCAGATTGAGGCAAGCTGCCATGTGTTTTCTATTTTGCAATTTTAAGACAGTTTATTATTTACAATTTCTGTCTTCCAAAACAAGGATTTTATACTTTCGTACTTTTTTTCTGTCATTAAACAGTTTTATATTTTACTAAAAAGACTGTAAAAGGCTGTTAAAGAATAATTTAACCCCAAAATGAAAATGTACTCACCCTCAGACCATCCAAGATGTAGATAAGTTTGTTTCTTCATCAGAAGTTTTGCAGAAATGTAGCATTACGTCACTGGCTCACCAGTAGATCTTCTGCAGTGAATGGGTGCCATCAGGTAGAGCTCAAACAGCTGATAAACACACATAATAATCCACATGACTCCAGTCCAACAATGATCATTTAACTTATGAAGTTGCGCGTCGTTAAGAAAAAACCCGTCATTAAGCCATTTTAACTTTAAACTGTCTCATCTGGTGGTCCATAATCCTTAATAACGCTTCCTCCAGTAAAAATGCCCATCCCATACTCTCTCACATCAAAATCCACCAACCTATTTGTTTAGAATTTGGACTTTGCTTGTAAATGATACTTGATCTGTTTACATTTCTCTCCAGATTCAGACCAGATGACTTTTTTTACTGAAAAAAGGAATATTAAGAATATGAACTCTCTTTTTTAGCCAGAAGCAGCGTGTTCAAGTAAATAAAATGTCTTAATAATGGATTTGTTTCTTGCAAACATAAAGATTTTCACTTCACAAGATATTAACTGATGGACTGGAGTCGTGTGGATTACTTGTTGATTATTATGATGTTTCTATCAGCTGTTTGGGCTCTCATTTTGACAGCACCCATTTAATTATTTACATCTAGGATGGCCTGAAGGTGGGTAACTTTAAGCAAATTTTCATTTTTGGGGGATTTATTCCTTTAATGCCAAGTTCCCACTATGACAACTTATTGTATGACAATACGATCTGCTATTATTTTTTATTATCAAATAAATTAATATATATCTTTTCCGTAACAAATAATTCCTTACTTGAAACTTAATTCCTTACTTATATCTTTTATTTTGTTAACAGAATGTTCCCACACCTGCGAGAAGCAGCACCCACGTCAGCGTCATTGCGTCACGACCTCATTCATCCTCCCGCTGCTGCATGTAGCTGTTCTAATCTCTCCTGTAGCGTGTCTATCAGCGGAGGTCCTCCTTCTCCTCCTCCCTCCTCCTGCCGCAATCTCTCTCCTCTATCTTTAGCTCTGTACCACACAGGCAGCGGCTTAAGGCTCTTCTTAAGTTGACGCTCTCATCTTTATTCGGGCCGGTTTGTGTCTCTCGGTCGTGTACGTCCATCCGACCCACACAGATGTGGGAATGACACTCCGGAGCTTTTTTTATCTGCTGTCCCGGACTTGAGAAGCGCAGTGAAGGATGTTGTTTTCCCCAAGCCGGAGCGCACGGCGAGCCCGGGCCTCCCTCTTTCTGCCCGGGGTCTTGATCTGCGTAATCCTCGCCGCCGTCGGTGCGAGTATGCCGGGTAAGAGTCTGTCTGCCTGACATATGGTAGTGTCTCAGCAGCTTTTGTGAGCTTTTTATTTATTATAGGCCATTATATTTAAACATTTATTATTTATTTCATAGCATGTGATGTGAAAACACTATTTAAAGTAGTTCAAATTCTATATAAATGATTTCCAAAGCTGCTTTTGAGTTTAAATATTTATGTTTGTGAATTTCTATAGTTTATATATGTGGGTTATTCTTTATTAGCAAATGATTTTTGTCAGAATAAACAGAATTCAGACTATGTAAACCCTTATCCGGTTGAATAAGTGGAGAAAAACAAGAAGGAGGAAAGGAAAATGTAATGGAATTTCCTTGCGGCTGTTTTCCTCTCCTGTTAAAGTTGTTTAAAACTATTTTAAGTTTAAGGACCCCTTGATGGATATAGAGATTACATACAGTTGAATATTGCATAAAACTGAGTGTTGCATTTTAGGTCTGGTCTATGGTATCATCATGTATTTGCATGCCTTTAATATGATGCTTACATTGCAGAACCATAAACATGTTCATTATTGATTTTGGATGTACGGTGTAATTTTTAGATTAACTTTGGCTTCCTAATTAAGTTTAATACTGCATTTTTGTGCATATTTAATTTTTTTTTTTTCTTCACAAAAATTAGTTGTAGATCATGCAACAAATGCCAATTGTCCAACTGTACTACAGTTTTTATATAAAATAATATAAATTATATAAATAAATTATATATATAAATTATAAATTATATAAAATAATAATTTTTTTTGAGCGTATTATAACTTTTTTCTTCATGTAAATTAGTTTTAGATCATGCAACAATTGCTCGACTGTACTACAGTTTTTAGATTTTTCAAAATATTTAGAAATTATTATTATTTGTTTTTTTAATGAATTGTTTTAGCATTTTTTTTCCCAAAAAATTAGTTTTAGATCATGCAACAGTTGGCAATTACCCAACTGTAATACAGATTTTAGATTTTTCCAAATTTTTAGAAATTAGATTAAAATAAAAAATGGAGTATATTAGAGTATATTAAAGTAAATTGAGTAAATTGAGTATATTAGATTGAATTGAGTAAATTGAGTATATTAGATTTTTTCCTCATGAAAATTTGTTTTAGATCATGCAGCAATGGACAATTGCCCAACTGTACTACAGTTTTTTATTTTTCCAAATTTGTAGAAATTATTATTCGTTTTTTTAAATTAATATTTTGAGCATATTTTTTCCTTCAAAAAAATCATGCAACCATTGGCAATTAGCCAAATGTACTACAGATTTTAGATTTTTCAAAATTTTTAGAAATTAGATTTAAAAAAAAAAAAGTAGTATATTTTATTTTTTTTCCTCACGAAAATTGGTTTAAGATCATGCAACAATTGGCAATTGCCCAACTGTACCACAGTTTTTTTTTATTTTTCCAAATTCTTAGAAATTAGAATGTTTAAATAATTAGTTCAGCGTCTGGTGACCCATTTGCACTTTACTGGAAATATGATTGAAGGAAGTCTATATATTTTCACTTTGTTTTATGCTTGTTGAGTCTGTGTCTGACTGATGACCCAAATGTTCATTGTAATAGTCTAAGAGGTTCATTGTGAGCTGGATTGTGGGATGTGAGTGCAGTAATTATATAGAACATGAGCAGAGATTATCTGTTCAAGCTTCTTTTTCAAACTCCTGTGGGAATGACAACAGCTGGACATTGGCACAACACTCTCACAATCGCTTTCTCATTGCCACCCCTAGCTCATTCAGTTGCTGGATAAAACTTTATTTGTCATCAATAAAAATTAAAATAATTACTTATTTATATATATATGCTAATTTTATCCATTCTTTTATACCTGCCATATTACTGTAAGGGTTTTCAGTGTTCTGTAACATGTCCAGAGGCTGATTAGTCTTTCTTTTTTTCTCTCTCTTATCTCATCCCCCAGTGCTTAAACATGTTTATGCATGTTTTCCATTGTAAAGTAGATTGTTTGTTGTTCTCTAGTATGTGACTTTTGAAAAGAGCTGCCACATTGAACTCTTCCCTCAGGCTGTTGTTCTGATCACCACAGAATAGCTTGTCATATTTCACAGAGAAAGACAGATCTTTTGTTAGAACTGCTAGCTACACAGTCATTTCACAGATGGTGACCAGAGCATGTGATAATCAAGCTTGTTTCATACAGGTGAACAAAGCAACCTGGAGACTGTTTATAAAAAGCAACTCCCAATTGGTCTGTTTCTTTGAGGAGTGAATTTATGACAGTTATCATAATCTCAGTGGTTGGTGGCCTTGTTCTGTCTTTGGGATTTGTTATCCAAAGGAAATCAAGTTCTATTTCCATTTGATGTGTTCACAGTTTTCCAAAGCCTATGAAACAGCATTTAGTTACACTTGGGACAGTCAACAAACAGCTAAAATTATACTGCCAGGTAGCATACATTACCAGTCAAAAGTTTTTGAACAGTAAGATTTTTAATCACCAAGCCTGTATTTTTTTTGTTTCAAAATACGGCAAAAGCAGTAAAATTGTGAAATATTTTTAGTATTTAAAGGGGTCATCGGAAGCTAAGTTCACTTTTACATGTTGTTTGAACATTAATGTGTGTTGTCAGTGTATGTACAAATCTACCCTATAATGATAAAAGTCCATGCAATGGTTTTTAATTAATCTGTAAAATTAATATCCCCTTTTTCAAATCGAGCCATTCTCAGATGCCTGTCATTGTGGCGTCACACCGACAGAGGCTGCTCCCACGATAGTTGACTGACATGAGCGTTTTACCTCAGATCAGCTGTAACAGTCTAACCTCTTTGTTTCGATGCCGGAGCAGGGATGTAAATTAGACAAGAATATCTCCGATTGAGCGATTGAGGTGTTGTGTTGCTGGATGTAATAATAAACGTAGTGGTCGTCATTTACTCCCGATATCTGAGCCACTGAAGATGCGGTAGATTACGTTTGTTTGTGAAGGGAATGCACCTCCCGATCTACATATATCCGTCATGTTTGCATGAATCATTCATGATCCAGCTTCACTTACAGCAGAAGTGAGTAAAAGTGTTTTTTATGAATCTTTGCGATCGCCTTTCCTAATAGTGTGCTAGTTACCAAGTTTAGCGGCTAAATGCAGCTGAAGTAAACAGGTTCGTCTCTCCGCAGAGAGAAGAGAGGGGTGGGGCGAGCAGAGCTCATTTGCATTTAAAGCAGCCTCGACCAGAATGAGATGATTTTTGCAGAGCTCATTTTGATAAGGTAAAAAGGGTGTTGTTTTACACTGCCATTGAGAATTTTTAACCAAAGTATATTATAGACTTTTCATTAAGACCCTAAAGAATCATATCAACTTGTGGAAAATGGGCATCCGATGACCCCTTTAAAGTAACTGCTTTCTATATTAGTATAATTTACAGTGTCATTTATTCCTGTGATGAAAGCAAAGTTTTCTGCATCATTACTCCAGTCCTCAGTATCACATGATCCTTCAGAAATCATTCTGATATGCTTATTTGATGTTCAAGAAACATTTTATTGTTGTTGTTATTGTTATTATTATTATTATTATCAATATTTATATATGTTTTCAGGATTCTTTGATGAATAGAAAAACCTAAAGATCAGGCTTTATCTGAAATAAAAAGCTTTTGTAACGGGGGGCGGGGCGGGGCGGGGTGGGGGGGTATTGTAAGTGGTCTCATCAATTATATGTTTTAAAACATTTTAACAGTGCTTCAAATAATAATATCTACAAAAAATACGATATTATTTAGTGTATTTTGTTCATTTTATTTTACGTTTTCACTGTCATGAAAGTTGCAGTCACTGATGTTCGTCTTTAATTTAGCCTTTTTCTCACGAATTTGACCAATTCAGACTAATTTTTGGACATTATCACATTCAGTGTTATTTTAGTAGTATTTATATGCTATCATAGCATTTTGAATCAACTTTTATTTTTATGCTTTCAGTTTTCATTTTAGTTGTAGTTACAGTCATTTTTGTACTTCAGCTTAAAATTATTTATTTCATTTAGTTGTCAAGGCAAAATGTTTTTAGTTTTATTTTTCTAATTTGTTTTTCTAACTAATTTTTATTATTTAATATTTATTTTTTATTTCATTTCAGGTTTATTTTTCTGAAATTCTTTTTTATAGATTTTTTTATGTATTTATTTATTTTACAGTAAGGCAGGGTATTCAACCAACCATTTTGCTGCAAAGACATTTTCCCTGAAGAAAACGTTCCTGGTTATTCTATACCTGTGGAGTGTATTTTGTCACATTTAAACTTGGCCTATAATCATACAACTCGGAAATGTTTTGCCTTCATGTTTAGGGTTTGAGGTACAACAGGGCTTTATCCCGAGCCCGCTTTTATTTTGATTTTTAAGCTCTGGTAATTGCTACCTTTTGAAGCTGCTTTGGCATAATCACGTGGTAGTCTGGAAAACAGGCCTTTTAGTTTGTGCACAATAGCATACCAATCTAATAAACACTTGAGTTCTTTGTTATACATTCAGACTTGAAATCCAAACCTTAAATTGCCACCTTAACCCTGCTCCTTATAAGCACAGGATAAAAGAGATATAAAAAATAGACCCTGCTTTTTCACAATCTCTTTCCATTACGCTGCAGTTCTCACCACAGCTCACTTCGTAATGCACTTACATAAGAGGTGTTTGGGTAGTGTGAGGTGTCTGAGTGCTGCATTGCTCTCTTCAGAGGTGATGGAGTGGATTGAGAAAAGGTTAGCTGTGTTGCTGTGGTAACCGCAGAATTGGACCCTGCACTTGCAGTCTCAGGGGAACGTGAGGATCTAAGGCTCTACAGAGATCTGGAAGCTGCTTGTTGTTGCCACAATGATGATTTGCAGAGCGCACATTGAGAGCGGCAGCTTATCTCTGCAGCAGATCCCTCAATGAGGCCACGTACTGTATACAAACCCCGCCATGTGAGAACTAAGCAGCTGCAGCCATATTATCTGCCTTTCTTAGACTCAAAATGTGTACTTCTTAAAGGGCACAAACAAACATGGTTTGCATGTTTAAATATGCACTGTAAAATCCAAACACACCCTTGAGTGCTCAGTAACACAGAGCAAACATTCACCTTTAAGTCTTCCCACTTAAGTACACACTTAGGTTGGCACCTTGGTTGTGGAAGGTACTTTTTAATCAGCTGGGACCTACACAAGTTCTTTCTGTACAGTACAGAAGCTTTCTAGATCAAAAGGTTATCATTGCAGGGCTGTTTAATGTCTTAATGTGGCTATTGAAAGATGTGGGCGTAAATCTGGGTTCTCATTTCCTGTGGTCCACTGCACTTCTCTCACTAATGAGGGTGTGTGTCATTCTTGGGTTTTGTTAATGATAATTAGGATCCAAGCCAGGCAGATTAGAAAAGACCCTCAGATGCTTGTTGTAACAAACTCTTTTGTGTTCAATTTGTGAGAATTTTCCAGGCACATTTGTTGATTTCTGTTGTTTATAACTGTTTAAACGTGTATTTATTAGAGCTGCCCTCAACTAAAGATTTTTTTTCAGGTCAACTAGGTGTCGTTCATTTTATGCATTAGTCGTCTATTAGTCGCACGTTTAGTAAACCATATAAATCATAATATTGAGCCTTTAATTGCCTAATAAGCGCTCAAGTGCACTCAAAGAAAGCTTGCCACAGCGCACCAGCAGATGTAATAACTATGAATGTTTCAGGGAAAAACGGCAAGGAGACTGCATTAACGTTTTAATAATTTATTGATAAACTAGTGCTTTCTTTGTTTTCGGCTTAAAGGAGAAGTCCACTTTCTAAAACAAAGATTCACATATAATGTACTCACCCCCTTGTCATCCAAGATGTTCATGTCTTTCTTTCTTTAGTCGTAAAGAAATTGTTTTTAAAGGAAACATTTCTGCATTTTTCTCCATATAATGGACTGATATGGTGCCCCGATTTTGAAAATGCAGTTTAAATGCGGCTTCAAACGATCCCAAATTATCTAGCGAAACGATCGGTTATTTTATTAAAAAAATATTATTTAAATACTTTTTAATCTCAAACGCTCATCTTGTCTTTCTCTCCCTGAACTCTGTGTATTCTGACTCAAGACAGGGTATGTCGAAAAACTCCAATCGTATTTTCTCCCTCAACTTCAAAAATCATTTCAAAATCATCCTACATCGCTGCAGAAGTACCGACACAGTCTTTGCAAAGTGAACATGCAAAGATGATCAAACACCCTTAACAAAAAAGGTAAAACAGGTAAAACGACATTTCACTCTCTATAACTAGCCTATATGTTTCATGTCTGTAAGACAAATATACACAGAGTTTTAAAGTTTCGCGCTCAAGTTCACAGAGACTGAGACAGCAGAAAGCGCATCCTGTTTGCTGTCATTATTTTACAGAATCACAATGTTTCGTTGCCATTCTGAGTGCACACAAATAAACGTAGAGCCTTTACAGATTCAAAAGATGTATTACTTTTATCTGTATGGCCAAAAATGACAGAGTATTTTAAGTGCAAACCACTGATGTTACATGGACTATTTTAATGATGTCCTTACTACCTTACTGGCCCTTAAACGGGTCAGAAAGCTTTCAGATTTCATCTAAAATATATTAATTTGTGTTCTGAAGATGAACGAAGGTCTTCCGGGTTTGGAGTGTGGTGAGTAATTAATGACAGAATTTTTTTTATTTCTAGGTGAACTATCTCTTTAATAGGCTGGTTTTAGGTTCAGTGGCCTGTTTGTATTTGTATGGTTGTTAAACAGTGCTTTCATTTGATCTCTAGTTAGTATCCGTTTGCAGTATATTCATGTTCCTTTTGCTGTACCTAGAAAACCCACAATAAAATATTTTATTGCTGTAGAATTAAAGTATTAAAATGATCCTACAATCAGCCACTATCAGTTACTCTGTGCAAATGAAGAGTGGAAGCCTGCCTGCTCTACTACACTAATTCACTATCACACATATTCATTCAAATTATTAATTTAAAGAATTTAAAGAAAGTCCACAGGACACACTATTAAAACTATGGATAATAATAGGACCATCAGCATATTAGAATGTTTAAAATATATTAAAACAGAAAACAGTTATTTTAAATGTTAATAATATTTTACAATATTACAGTTTTTACTGTATTTTGATTAAATAAATGCAACCTTGGCGAGTGTAAAAGACTCTGGACGTGAATGGTGGTGTATAAGCTCAGTCTGATATTGTTTACCAGAATGTGCACTTGCAAAATAGTATGTGTTAGTACCATGTTAGAGTGATGATATTAGATGATAATTTTTGGTACTTTGAGATATACCATAATATTTAAAGGGGCCATGACATGGATTTTTAAATTATTTTAACATGTTCCTTGAGGTTTACTTTAGAGATGCACTGATTGCAGTTTTCTTGGCCGGTTCCGATGTCCGTTTTTTTTTTTTTGTGTGACCTGCCGACACCGATTTTGGCCAGTCACGATTTTCTTTCAAAGAACTATAACTGACAGCATATACAAATTGAAACTATCCTTTTTTTTCAATGCAGAAATGCAGAAAAAAATCTCAAATGCATAAATAATTGTATAAGATTAATATTTAAAATATTTTTTGAACATACAAATAAGAAATGTTGGGAAAAATGCAATACTTTTAAAACTGAGACCAAACCACCAGTAGGTGGCGGCAAATGACTGTGAGTCATTCAGAAACGAGGTAAGTGACTGTCTTTTATAAATGGGTTTCTAAATCATTGACTCGCTTGATTTGTTCAAAAATGTGGATTCACAAAACACCTCTGTGTTGCTTAGAGACAGGCAGCAGTTCTGCTATGGCTTTGATTGTAACATATTTCGTCAGCCAAACTGAGCAAAAACTATCATTATTGTGTCTAAAATGAAAGTCACTTAATTTTAACGTATTGTTTATTGAACTACTGTATAAAATCAGTGTCACATTGCAAACGTGTTGATATTCAGGGAAACATGCAATGTTGCTTACCTAAATCATATATTATAAATATAATTTTTTTTTGTACTGCAGTATGCATCTGTAACTTTCTATGAGTGGTGTTGCACTCATTTGTTTTGATTTCTGCACGAGTCTCTCTCACATACTCACTCAGGCTGCACAAGCCTCGTCTGGCATGACACAAATACATTATCAGACGCCGTAAGTGTGACGTCAAAACAGACCGGCTTGGAATCTGCAGCCTGATCAGCTGGTCACCAGCTAATTCAATCGGTCCATCTCTAGTTTACTCATAATGTTAATAAAATTTTTGCACAAAAAACGTTGAGGCCTGTTTTAAGGCTTCTCAGCAACCGGCCACTGTTATGATTGGCTAATGCATGTGTGAGTGTTTTGATAGCATGATCAAAATAAAACTGTAATTTCCAGACAAAGCATTATGAAACCATTTACTTACAGTTTGTGATGCAGCTGCAGTCACATCTAGTACCACTTAATCTTTCAACAAATGTTTCTTTGTGAACTCTCAATTACAAAACAAAATACTCCAATCAATCCTCAGACACGATCCGGGGTGCCATTAAAAATAAACTATCCACTTGCTCCTTACGCTTTGATCCTTCTGATATCTGCACAAAGACGTGAACGAGCTGTTTAAACCAAACGCGTCAAAGCGAATGTTCTTTCACTCCACTTGTTCAGTTGACGACAGACTCAAGCACGTTGACCGTGTCAGAAAGCGAACGCGTATCTGTATAACGTATCCAGTGTAGACAAGATAGTGGCAGTGATTGTAATTTCTATTTACATTTAAAGCAACACAACACTTGCATTCAACACATTCGAGTTTCAGCTATTGCATGACTGAGCACTAGTGGGCGGGGCCTATGGTGAGAAGATGACTATTCGTCGATATCTTGCTCTGGAGGTGTGTTTATGCAAATGTTTGAGCCCGGGTGACGTCACCTTTGAACCTCAGATCCAAACGAACCGTTTTTGGAGGTTTATAAAGAGAAGGACGTTTTAAGCTATGAAACTTGCAGGATGTTTTAATGGTACAAAGACCTCTTACATGCCTAAAGATCTTTTTGAAATTTGATTTCTCATGTCATTTTTACATTTGGCATTTGAGAGTCCCAGCATGTCTGTGTGAAATTTAACCTAGTTATGGTTACCGTTCCCCATGTATTCACATTAGCACCTTGCAACATAGTGGGTGTTAGCCAGACAACGTGGTTTCCATAGCAGCAGAGATTGTAGCCCATTCCCACGAAGTTAATGAGTACCAAGAGTGAGAAAGAACCACATGGAAACAGGTGAGCCCACTGGCTGTGAAGCTAGGAGTGTCTCACAGAATAAACTCTAAATGTCTATTTTCAGATGAAGGATATTGAGTTGAGAATGTAGGTGTGTTTGCTTAAGCGCAATACTGCGGAAATTAAATGTACATCACATCACATGTGCTATTACTGTTTTGAGCGATGAAAACATGTGAAAAAACCCAGAGCCTCAAGCTGTATCTAGATCCTTGAATGTAATCGAAACCTGGCGATGAGGTTGTTTGCCTTGGACCAGAAAGCAGCCATCCATAACACTTAGTAACTGCATAGCAGTGTCCTAAAAAAACACTGTGAACACCTTAGCAAATGTATAGTGCTGTCTAAATACTAACTTTTGCATTTGCATGCATTGCATCTACAGAAAATGTACGTCTAGGTTGATAACATGACTTTATCTACAGCATGGGTATCTGCAGTCATGGAGGAGAGCCAAATTAAACAGGCAAAAGAACTGGCACTTAACTTGACTTTAAGTGGAGCAACAGGAAATCCACACAATGGGAGTTTCCCTTTATCCATCCACACTTTCCTGTTCATGGAATCTCCTGTCACAACTGCTAAATTACTAACCAGCTAAAAAAATTTGATTTACTTTATTGCTTCTTAACCGATTTTTTAAACATTTGTGGTCACATCCTACCTCACAAAGTAAATGGGAACTGTCAATATTGCCACGTACGCTCCTCCCCGTTCCCGTGCTGCAGTTCTGTGCTGATGTTGGCTTCCTTCCCGCTCAGAGCTCGGTTAATGATTTCTGAGCCAGGAGCAGATGGTTAGCAATATTCATTTTTAATCCAGCTTTATGATATGTTGGTCTTTCTTATGTAATCATATGTGCTTTTCCCTGGCTAAGCAAATGATCAGAGATGTTTTGACAAAATCAGTTTTTTCACACCCAACTGGAAAGACCGGAGGTTTTAGTGTTATTTTAGGGAAATTACAGATGTGTTAGGAAACAATAATGTCCCCGTTTCTGTGTTTTTGTCCGTCAGTGTGTTGCATTATATTCACGTCGCACAATGTAGACAATATAAACTCTGTTTATGTTAATGCGTTGCCTTCTTCCCTGCCATCGTTTCTAATGTGTGTGCTTATTACTGCAGGTGCACATCACGTCATTCGTATACGTCACGATACACATGCGCACTTTGGTCAGAGCAGCAATAATGCAATAAATGGTGTTTACATGCCTGTATATTTCGATTAAAATCGGCGCACGCCACCTATGTTGATACAGTTATGCTTGCTGTGATTATGAGCTTAATTGCATTATTTATATTGAAGTATCATGTTTATATGAGGTAAAGTTTAATCACAATATTGTCAAAATCTAATTATAATCGCATTAAGAGGGTGCGTGTAAATTGACCTAATAGCACAGCCAAAGAAGAATCCACTCTCTTTTTTTTGTTTAAATGTGACTAGTGGGATAAGACCAAAATTCTATTCTATAAAATTCAATTCTATAATTAAGTATTAATTAAAGGTCATTTTAAATCATGGTAACAGTATGTTTTGCAAATAGAAAAAAAAAAATTAAACCAAAAATGTTTTATAGATTACATAACCATGCAGGAATGCTGTTTTTATGTTATTTTTATTTTCTTATTTAAGTATTGTAAATAAATATCAATAGAAAATAAATAACCTACACATTTAATGATTAGTTTTTTTTTAGTATATTTTATTGTTTACATAACCATGTAGTTTTTTTATTTTATTTTATTTAATAATTTTCAAATAGAAACTACCTAATCACGTTTCTTTCTTTTTTAATTATTTATTTATTTTTTTTTTTTTTAATATATTTTATTGTTTACATAAGCATGTAGTGATGTTTTTATTATTATTTTTTTTTTAAATAAATAATTTTTATTTTAAAAGTAGAAACTACCTAATCACATTTCCTTCATTTATTCATTTATTTGTTAGTTGATTTATTTTTATTTTGGAACCAAGTGCAAAGGTCTTTTAACTTCATATTATAAATACGAAATATTTAAAACAGTAACATCTGAGCATATGGTAGCATATAATAAGAATATTTAAAAACCGTAATAAGCACATATACATGACATAATAATAGTAGTAGTAGTAGAAGAAGTAAAAACAAATTTGATAAATAATAATCAAAACAATAATTCTGAAAGGTAATTATGAATTGAAATGTGCTATATTTACATCTATGATTTTAAAAGTGCAATTTTAACATTTACTATTAATTTTTATTATTATATTTTAATTTGTATTTTTTGTTATTTATTATAAATTCCTATTAAAAATAACATTTTAATAGTTTATTTGCAAAAAAAGATAACTCAGGGTTTTTTGTACATTTTCAAAAATCATGTTTTTTTATTATGTTATCATGTTTTTATTGTGTTGTTAGCTGTATTTTTTTTTTTATTATTTTTACTTAACCACAATAACCCATCTGCAGAATGCACACTATATATATATATATACTATATATATATAGCTTTGTGTCCAATCAGATTCACTGGTTAGTGCTCTTGCCTTTCTACGTGTGCCATACTTCATTGTACACGAGTGCAGTCTCATGTCTATTAGCTGGTCCTTCAAAGAGTGCAAATATAATTATAAGTGGTTTGTCAGGTTTGACTTTGATCAGTGTTGTGTCATTGATGTTCTGATGAGCTGAGGTGGACTGGCGATCAAAGCATCTTTTCCAACCAGAAACATTATGGCTTCTGATAAACAGTCAGCGAGCCCTGTTAGCTAAACCAATGGAGTATTACACAAAAGCAGATTTTTTTTTTTAGAATTCTAAGTGTTCAAAAGATCTTCTTTTGGTTAAATGATCGAGTTAAATGATACAGCAGTCAATTAGTTATTTAAAAAAAAGTATGTTTACTGCAGTGTAGCTTAAAAACCTGTTGCTTCCAAATTTCCTTCTTATTTCCAAGCGCAGCTTGAGCTTGTGATTGATTGTGTAAATTAATGTCCATGACCGGCTGGAGGTGGGCGGCCCAGCGGGGTGTTTAGAGGAATGTGCATTTCTCACATGCACACATACAGTTGCACCTCATTAGTCAGTTAATCTCAGTTCTCATGACTCCTCTTCCAGATTTAAAAGCAATCTGGTGGTGTTTTATGAAGACTAATGAGAGATGATGAGGTCTATGACTGGAGATGAGCAGAAATCAATGCATATCGAGCAGCAACATCTGATAGGGTACAGTGGTGATATAGTGAAAACTAATGGCAAGATCCATGCATGGATCAATCCAAACGCCTTGCACTTTGCTTTACCACCAGCATGCATCTGAAGATATTAATTTTTATATGCAGAATGTCATAAAAACTTGAACAGGGAGAAGCAAACATTTGTTTGTAACATTGATAATGAGAAATATTTCTTAAACAGGAAATCAGCATATCAGAATGATTTCTGAAGGATCATGTGACACTGAAAACCTGGAGTAAAAATTCAGCTTTTCATAAAAGGAATAAATTACAATTTAGAATGTATTGAAATAAAAACTCTTATTTTAAATTGTAAAAATATTTCACAATATTACTGTATTTTTGATCAAATAAATGTAGCCCTGATAAGCATAACTTATTTCACAAATATAAAAAATTTGAAAAAGATTCATCAACAATTTTGGTTGCCACTTGATATGTTGATATATAGTGCAGAATCAGAGATTTACAGTCTGTAAATCTCTTTCAAAACATCTATTAGGAAGCAGAACATACGGGTGTTTGTGTTCATTCCTGGCGTGGTGTATGAAAGCATTTGCCTTGGCCAGGCACTTTCATAACAGCTCTTTTAAATAAGTATTGTTGCCTGGAAACACATCATCCTCAAGGAGGCCTGTGAATATAAAAATGTCACTATAAAAATGAAAAGTATCATTGAAAGCCATTTGAAAATTACACAAGTTTGTCTTACACCATTAGTCCAGTTTCACAGTCCAGTTAAGCTGCAGTCTCCTTTAGGAACAAACCGTCTGGGACAAATTGTGAATGATTGTTTGATGATGCTTCACGCTCATTGAAATTCTTCCGGATGGATCGTGTGTCGTTTGGCTGATACTCGGCTGAGTTCCTGCTGACGTCCGTCAGATGATGTCAGAGTGACGGATAGAGATCCAGTCATCACACAACATTGGAGCACTTATTCTCGGCAGCTGAAAATACATAGACGTTTTGCTTCGAGTGCCTCACTATAGTTCTTGAAGTAAAAATCCTTTTAATTTTCTTAAGGCATAAATTGCTTTTTAGCTTTGACATGTAACTTTTTAAGGAATACCTACCATGGCATGAGCTCCTAGGTTGTTATGCAGTGGAATATGCAAAGTATGTGTTTATTTTTATTTTTTTTTATTATTCCCACATTCCCAGTGAAGTAGTAAGTGTTTTGTTGACTGTTATTTTGTTTTATTGCTAAATTCCCAGTGAACTAGATTTTTGTTGTTTTTGTTTTATTTTCTTTTATTAAGTTAAGTAAGTGTTTTCTTAACTGTTATTTTATTTCATTTTATTGCCAAATTCTCAGTGAAGTAGATTTTCCATTTTATTTTATTTTATTTTATTTTATTACCAAATTCCCAGTGAAGTAGATTTTTGTTTTGTTTTGTTTTAATTTATTTTATTTAATTTGAGTTAAGTAAGTCAGTGTTTTGTTGACTTGTTTTTTGTTTTATTTTATTTTTTATTTTGCCAAATTCCCAGTGAAGTAAAAAAAAATATATTTTATTTATTTATTTTTTTTTATTGCCAAATTCCCAGTGAAGTCGATTTTATTTTATTTTATTTTATTAATTCCTAGTGAAGTAAGTGTTTTGTTGACTCGGTGCCATTGCTAATATTTATGAAGCAAATTTTCAGTACATTTTAATGACAGCAAAATACATGTGCATTGGATTAATTAAATAAATTTATTTAATAATATTTAATCAAAATTCGCAAAAAAAAAAAAAGAAAAGAAAACACAAAACCACCATCCATTGATAAGGCTCACAGAAGACTAAAGCTAAAATAATAAAAAAATAAAAATAAATAAATAGTAAATAAAATAAACTCGCTTATCTCAGCTAGCTGACACAACTACATTTTTCATTTTAGTTGAAATTCTAAATAACTTGGGAAAAAAAACAAAAACATTAATAAAAATGTTAAGAACAACAAAATGACTAAAACCTAATGTAATATTAAAAACAAAATAAAAAAAAATAGCAAAAACTTTAATAGTATGTCAATGATACTAAAATTACTCTGATCCACAATGAAACCAAAGTACCGTCATGACGCACGCACACCTGCTGCTGACCCAGTTTCCTTCTGCACCCCCCGTAGGGAGAATTAGACAGAAAATTGAGGGATTTATGGAGAATAGCAGCTCATATAAAAAAGTATCATTGAAGAGAAGGAGATGAGATCATGATTGCGTCTGTGGACTGATTTAAGTCATTCGAGCGTGTTTGTACCAATGACAGATTTTGAAGTCTCTCGAGCGATTGAGAGTCAGTCAAGGATATGAGGCAGACTGAATTGAATAGCATTGATGTCATTGGGTACTTCAGTTAACGTTACCATTGAATGTTTTCAAGGAATTTTAAGGTTCAATACAAGTTAAGCTCTATCAAAAGCATCTGCGGGATGCTTTTACGTCATATCCTTAGGTTCTGTCCTTGAATGTGTGATGCGAATGTTTCCAAGTTTTGCACAGTACGATTTTTAATGTTTTTTTGTATAGAAGTCTGTTCTGTACCAAGCCTGCATTTTTTTTTATCCAAAGTACAGCAAAAACGGTAAACTATAGAAATATTTTAGTATTTAAAATAACTCTTTTCTATTTAAATGTAGTTTCGATTGTAATTTATTTCTGTAATTAAAGCTAAATAGAAGTTAATACTTTTATTTAGCAAGGATGCTTTAAATTGATCAAAAGTGATGAAAAAGACATAATGTTACAAAAGATTTCCGTTTTATATAAATGCTGTTCTTCTGAACTTTCTAATAGTAAAAATATTTTAAAATTGCACAGTTTTTGCTGTGCTTTAGATCAAATGAATGCAGGTTTGGTGAGCAGAAGAGACTTTTTTTAAAAAAAAAAACTTAAAAAAATTTTTTTTAATTGGTAGTGTATACAAGTTTGTTTGTTTGTTTGTTTGTTTGTTTGTTTGTTTGTTTTTCACCATGGCGTGAGCTTCCATACATGTTGTTAAGCAATGAAATATATTATTTTATTTTATTTAATTTATTTTATTTTATTTCTCAGTGAAGTAGATTTTTTTTTTTTTTATTGCCAGTTTGTACACTATTTATTTTTTTTTGTTTGTTTTTTTTTTGGATGAAGTGTCTTGTGTTCACCAAGGCTGAATGTATTTGATTTTTCTATATCAATGTATTTTAAATTTTAATGTATTAATGTATCTCCTTAATGTATAATTTTTTAATATGAAATGAAATAAAATGGTTGTGTTAATTTATATTTTTGTGAAAAATAAATAAATAAATATATATATATATATATATATATAATTTTTTGATTCAGGATTCAGGATTAAAAATGTGAGATAAAATGTCTTTATTGTTCAATAAAAATAATAAATTCTTTCAAAAAAATGTATAAAACTTAATCAGTATTATTTTGGAGGTAAACAACGGATGTCCAAATCATGTCCTGAACAACGTTTCTTTTAATTTTAAAGACTTGTTTTTGCTCTATACATAATATGCAAATAAATATAATTCCTGAGTATTTTATTTAACATTTAGTGATATAAATGTTCCCCTTTTTCCTCATAGTGTATTTTTATTTCCTTGATCTTCGTCATAATTTGGGGGGAAAGTCAACATTATTATAACTTTTTAAAGGGACATAATATTCTCTACCTGTGGAAACAACAACACCATTAAAAACCATTACAGCTGACTAAATGCTGGTGTGGCTTCAGAGGAAATTATGACTTTTAATGAACAACATTTCCTTCACCTGCCATTAACACCTGCTGCACTACTGCATAATGATTTTAATGCATATTAATATTCAAACACATGACATGTGACATGCTCCAGGGTACTAGAAGAGTCAGCCTATGCATGGAAATGTAATTCGAGCATGTTTTTTTATATATTTTCAGCAAGCAAGTGTCCCGATCACATAGAATGTGCCAGTAAGGGGCGGCACTTCTGCACGCCTGGCTCCTCCCACTGTGGCCCCTGCCTCTCCCCACTGGTGGAAGACGAAGAAGGACATTGTGTTGTTCACAGGACAACCCCTCACCACCACCACCACCACGGTATGAAGGCTTTCACGCACCCACCCTACCCACCTTCTGGCGACTGTGTCACGATTTATTTAGCACCTATTGTCTAATCTGGCCTTTGCTTTGGTGCATCAACATACTGTGAGTCAGGCAACACACAGCCGTCTTCTCAAGCCAAATGCTGTGCATTCATTAACCGAACCCTCGGCCTGTGACTAATGCCGTCGTGAAAGAGGAGATGATGTTGATGGTTCAGACCACAGATCCTCCCATCATCTGGCCTGTGCTTCTGCTCTCGTCTCTCTCCTCTCTCACAGTTTCTATTGGTTTTGCAGTGAGCATAATGTTTAATCTCTCTCTCTCCTCGTGTGGCAGAGGCACATGACTGAATTTAATCAGATGGATTGGAAGCGTGCACACGTGTGTCTGTGTGTGGCCTTGGCTTTAATGTAATTCCATGTGAGCGCTGCTCTAGCAGAAAGAATAGCAGTCTTTTTTTAAATCTATTGCAATACTGCAATCATAGGTAGAGTTTTGTTTTTGTTGTTGTCTTTCAGAAAGAAATATATTATTTATATACAGTTGAGGTCAAAAGTTTACATACATTTTGCAGAATGTGCAAAATGTTAATTATTTTGCCAAAATAAGAGGGATCATACAAAATGCATGTTATTTTTTATTGAGTACTGACCTGAATAAGATATTCTACATAAAAGATGTCTACATAGTCCACAAGAGAAGATAATTTATAAAAATGTATAAATTTATAAAAGCCTGTTCAAAAGTTTACATGCACTTGGTTCTTAATCAGTGTTGGGAAGGTTACTTTGGAAATGTAATAGGTTACAGATTACAAGTTACTCGATTTAAAATGTAGTAAGTAGTGTAACTTTTCAATTACTTTATTAAAGTAATGTAACATTACTTTTGATTACTTTTTGATTACTTTTCTAAATTTCTAATATTTTCAACTGTCAATCATTTTAAAACATTTAAGCATTTGTATGAAACAATAGAGCAAGTCCATGATACCAGGATGACAGAATTAAGAAATAGTACACAATATTAAATTGAGTTTTAATATTTTATTAGCTAACCAAATACAAAGCTTCCACCAAGAAAAACTATCAAGCATATAGTGCTGACTTAAGTTGCCCGGATGAGTCTGTGTTATTAGCTTTAACCAGTTGTTATTGGGGAATAATGGAATGTCATGACTGACCAATCAGAATCAAGCATTCCACAGAGCCGTGTAATAATTTAATTTAAAGCACAGCCACACAAATTCAGACTTAACACCTCTTATTTACTTTGACGTCATTTTGAGGTTAAATACAGATTTAAAATCGTAACAAGAAATAGTTTAATAGCTTTGATACTGGTTTTGAAATTGAATGTTTGCATTATGACAGGAAACACTGGCATCTAACAATGCCTTTAAAAAACTATTAATCTTAAAAAAAAAAAAGTACTGTATATGCATAAACCCAAATAGGAAATAAAACAGTTAGCGAATAACCATGTGTCCTATTCTGTGTCCTAAACTCCTGAAACATTGGTGTCTCATTTTAGAGCAGTCAATGCAACCTGTGAAAGAAGTCTGTTAAATGTGTATGTGGGTGTGTGTGTGGAAACAAAAAAAGTAACCCCCTTTGTAATCATTAACATTTTTCAAAAGTAACTGTAACTTAATTACACTTTTTTTTTCTCAGTAACTGTAACTAATTACAATTACAGTTATTTTGTAATTAAATCACGTAAATCTGTTACATGTAACTAGTTACTCCCCAACACTGTTCTTAATACTGTGTTGTTACTTGAATGATCCACAGCTGTGGTTTTTTTTTTGTTTTTGTTTAGTGATAGTTGTTCTTGAGTCCTCTGTTTGTCCAGAACAGTTAAACTGCCTGCTGTTCTTCAAAAAATACTTCAGGTCCCATATTTTCTTTTTTTTTTCTGAAAAATCCTTCAGGTCTCACAAATTTGGTTTTTCAGCATTTTTGTGTATTTGAACCTTTTCCAACAATGACTGTATGATTTTGAGATCCTTCTTTTCACACTGAGGACAACTGAGGGACTCCTATGCAACTATTACAGAAGGTTCAAATGCTCACTGATGCTTTAGAAGGAAAAACCATGCATTAAGAGCTGGGGGTGAAAACATTTGAATCTGAAGTTCAGGGTAAATTTAACTTATTTTTGTCTTCTGGGAAAATGTAACTGTCTTCTGTAGCTTCTGAAGGGCAGAACTAAATGAAAAAAATATATATTATACTGAAGCAAAATAAGAAAAGTGTACATATCTTCATTCTGTTCAAAAGTTTTCACCCTCTAGCTCTTAATACATCATTTTTCTTTCTGAAGCATCAGTGAGCGTTTGAACCTTCTGTAATAGTTGCAAATGAGTCCCTCAGTTGTCCTCAATGTGAAAAGATGGATCTCAAATTCACACAGTCATCGTTGGAAAGGGTTCAAATACACAAAAATGCTGAAAAACCATATGAGTCCCTGAAGGATTTTTCTAAAGAACAGCAGGCAGTTTAACTGTTCAGGACAAACAAGGGACTCATGAACAACTATCACTAAACAAAAAATATGCTGTGGATCATTCAGGTTTTTTTTATATAAAATTCAATAGTTATTTTCTCTTGTGGACTATTTGTAAACATATTTTATGTGACATATCTTATTCAGGTCAGTACTAAATAAAAAAACAAACATGCATTTTGTAATAATTAACCATTTGCAGTTTCTGCAAGGTGTGTGCAAACTTTTGACCTCAACTGTATATAAGCTAAAGTCATGCACAAAAGGATTTGCTATTTAAAAACCGTAAACTTGCAGCATAACTGCATAGCTTTTCATTTGTCAGGTTATAAATAGTCGAGTACAAATAGTTCTTTTAGTTTCCAAAAATATCTTCAAAAACAAAAGCGTATGAATGTTTTTAGTGTTCAGCAGTGCTTTTTACTTTGTTATTAAACAGCCCGTTCTATATTCTCCTTAATAGTTTAACCTTGACTTTGAGAGCAGTTCGATCTCTTATACCATCACCTCTGTGCTTTTGAAATGCTTTACAGAGACGTCTTAAAGATTCAAAGTGCACAATTAAAGCGATAATGAATGTTAGACCAAGGTGGAACCTGCTGTTTAAGAGTTTACAGATCAAACAGTCCTGCGTCATGAGTCTCTTTGCTTTAATATTGTTATGAGTGAACAACACTGGGTGTTTTAGAGTTTTAAAGAACAGTAAAAGTTCATTTGGGTTTTTATACCCCAATGAATGTATTGGAAATCCTGATTTTTTTTTTTTTTCCTGCCCTTGAATTTGGGCCACGTTGACAAGGTATTTAACAGCCATCGGCTAAACCGGTGTCTGCGACTAATCATCATCCTCCTATGTAGGTCAGCAGACGCATTTTTGCGGCACTGATTGGACAGAAAGAGACAGACAACAGAGAACAGGACAGCAGTCAATAAACACCTGCCTGATTTGAACTCTTACATGACTGTGTTAATTATCCTTTTGCTGGATTGACTGTCTGTTAGCGCTATTTTGGTGTTTATTTGCATTTCAGTAAATCACATCACACACATCATAATTGTAGTTTATTTTTATTTGAGTTGTATTGATGTGTCATCACTACATGTTTTTTGTTTTTATTTGAGCACTCAATTCTGTCAGAAACACCTGATAATCACTGACCGGTGCACTTAGTGAAGTCACCACTAGATGGCAGCATAATTGTGTCCAAAACTAGCTTATACACTGCCTGTTGGTTTCAGATGCTTGTCAAAGCTGCTGGATCTGGCAAGTTATAGAAAGCTGCATGATATACTGACAAAACTCAGGAGTCAGAGAAATTAGTGTGTCCCAAATTATAATATGCTGAAAACATATTATATATATTACATATTAAAGATTATATACTTTTTCAGGAGGATTTTTAAAGTATGCATGCATTTTTTTTGGTTAATATGCTCATTTTCCATGCATATTCAAACAGTAAATGGTCTGTGGTATCAAAGTACAATTTTCTGAGACCATAATAGATCTTAATATTGCTATTCTGAAAAACACAATTAGTGTACAAACAATTTTACTCAGAGATTGCTAGTAAATGTCACAGTTCACACAAAAAGTAACACATTGAGTTAAACATGAAATTTTGAAGTAGCAGCACTGAAATAGTATCTGTATCCTGTAACACATGCTTCAATAATCTTCAAAAATTAAATTCATAATAGTTAGAATAATAATGGTTGAAAGGAACCTTGGGTATTAGGAATTGTATGGCTTAATATAATGTAAATGATGACTCTTACTGAAAAATGTATTAGAAAACCCATTAAAGATTTATTTAAAAGACATTATTTACAAAAATCCACATCGTTTTATACAGTTTTATATATTTTGGACTATGGGAGGTGCCATTATTTCAATGATGTCATATGGTTGCACTCTATGAGCTACAAGAGCTAGCTGTTGCTATTTTTACCACAGCACAGCTCTGAATATAAAATACTGATACGATGCCACATTGTGTGGCTTTTGGATGTAATTTTCAGTCAGAGGGCAACAAGAGAAGCGATGTAAGTCTTCATTGCTTTCCTAGTTATAAGAAGAGTAGAAAAAAAAATGGGAAGATGCCTGTGGATGAATTAAACTTCCTAAAGACATGCGTCTTTGTTCTCTTCACTTTAGCCTTGATGCCTTTAAGGCTTTTAGTAGACCACAACAACTGAAAGAGCTTAAAAACGGCAGAGTAAAAGAAAAATGCCAGATGCCATCCTGACAGAATGTAAACATGCCAACGCTTGTCATGACGCCGCAGCCACTAAAGGAGTTTCTCAGCACAGATTTCACTCGGGGGCGTTTAGACTCCTTGTGGACAAGAATCGATTGTATCGCATTTAGTTTAAAGGGGTCATCGGATGCAAAGTTCACTTTTACATGTTGTTTGAACATTAATGTGTGTTGGCTGTGTATGTACACATCTACCCTATAATGATAAAAATCCATGCAGTGGTTTTTAATCTGTAAAAATAATATCCCCTTTTTCAAATTGAGCCGTTCTCATATGCCTGTCTGTGTGGCGTCACACCAACAGAGGCCGCTCCCATGATAGTTGATTGACATGAGCGTCTTACCTCAGACCTTTCAGTGCCGGAGCAGGAATGTAAGGGTGCTTTCACACCTGCCTCATTTAGTTCGGTTGAATCGCACTAGAGTTCGTTTTCCCTCTTGGTGCGGTTCGTTTGGGCAGGTGTGAATGTAGCAATCACACTCGAGTGCGCACCAAAAGCGGACCAAAAAAGCGTACCGAGACCTCCTTGAAGAGGTGGTCTCGGTACGCTTTCAAACGAACTCTGGAGCGGTTCGTTTGTGGTGAGAACATGATCTGAACTCGAACAGACCCAACTGCAAAAAGTACTGCACCTTTTTGGACTAATCCAGCTGCCGTAATCAGCTGCGCTGTGCATTATGTGATGAGGACAAGTATTTGTTGACAGTTAGCGCTTTAGCAACATAGCCCCATGGCAGCTCGCGGACAAGCTGAGATGGAGTTGTGAGAAGGTGCAGAGCCTCATAGAAATTACAATCATAGAAATTACAGGGATACAATCAGCCAGCACAGTCGTCTCTCCATACTAAAAAGCGGCGTGTTGTCTGCCGGCTTTTTTCTCCTCTCTTTGTTTACTTCCGGGAGTTCCATTGGAATTTTCCCGCACGTTAATTCTGACCAATCGAAAAGCAGTTTAGGAAATACGTTCAATGACACATCTGGCCAACGAGTGATGTGGATCTTGTCACATGACTGCATTTTGGTTCGTTTCAACTGGTTCGGACCAGAGCAATCAGTGTGGTGTGAAAAGGACCCAAAACGGGAGAAAAATGCTACAATGTATCATTTGTTGCCCTTGGTCCGGACCAAATGAACCGAACCACAGATGTGAAAGCACCCTAAGTTAGACAAGCATATCTCCAATTGAGTTGTTGTGTTGCTGAATGTAATAATGAACACAGTGGTCATCATTTACTCCTCAAAGTAAGCTGAAGATGCAGTGGATTACGTTTGTCTGTGAAGGGAATGCGCCTCCTAATCTACATAAATGCGTCTATGTTCACGTAAATCATTCGTGATCCAGCTTCACCTACAGCAGAAGTGAGTATAAGGGTTTTTTTATGAATCTCTGCAATCATCTTTCCTAATAACATGCTAGTTAGCAAGTTTCGCGGCTAAATGCGGCTAAAGTAAACAATCTCTCAGAGCAGCTCATTACTCCACAGAGAGAAGAGAGGGGCGGGGCGAGCAGAGCTCATTTGCATTTAAATGAACAATCCATCAGAATAGGATGATTTTTGCAGAGCTCATTTTGACAAGGCAAAAAGGGTGTTGTTTTACACTACAATTGAGAATTTTTAACCAAAGTATATTATAGACTTTTCATTAAGACCCTAAAGAATCATATCAACTTGTGGAAAATGGACATCCGATGACCCCTTTAAGCCTACGTGTATATCCACCTATAAGCTCTTTCAGTAGCTGTGGTCATTGTGTCAGCATCTTATTTTTCTAAGTTGTGTTGTGGTAAAAATAGCAACAGGTAGCGCCAGTGCCTTGCTGAGTGCAACCATTTGACATCACTGAAATAATGGCGTCCCCCATAGTCCAAAATATGTATAAAATGATGTGTTTTTTTATAAATAACCTAAATATTTCATGGGTTTTCTACTTTACATTTCAGCAACAGACAGCGCCTGGTGAGTCAAACTTTATTAAATTGTTAATTCAGTTACTTGTACGTCAGGTTTAGTCAGGCTGGACTGTTTGTGAACACCATCTTTATGTGTAAACCACAGATTTACACGTCCACTTATCCCCTCAAAACAAGTACAGATGGTTTGACCCGCCTCCTTTGACACCTGCTGTGGTGTGTGGGGGTGCTCAGACAGTGATATGTGCTGTTCTATCACATCAGTCTTGTTCCAGGAGGCAGATGGCCAATCTTCTGTAGACTAAACACAAAACATCATGACAATAAACTTTCTGTTTTCTAGTAGCTCCGGTCTGTCAGCACTTTATGGTACAGTGCTGAGGAAAGTTTGATATTTATATGTGCAAGGTTGATAATCAACATAAAGTTTCAGTATGTAAATGTCAGCTTTTTTTAGCACCTTTCTGCAGACACAAGCTTTGTACCCTATGCAACACCTCACCACGCAGTTCCGTGGCTGTTAGCTTTATCCAGCCGACTTTGTCAAACCAGGCCAGAATGTTTTTTATTTAAAAGAGCAACCAAAACCAGGGCTGGGCGATACATTGATTATATATATTTTGTGCTGTTGGTAATACAAAGAGCTAGGAGATACAATACATTTGTATACTGACTGTATACACTACCAGTCAAATGTTTTTGGACAGTAAGATCTTTTTTTTGTTTTTGTTTTTTTTTTTGAAGAAAAAGTCTCTTCTGCTCACAAAGCCTGCATTCAGCTGATCCAAAGTACAGCAAAAACAGTAACCTTTTGAAATGTTTTTACTATTTAAAATAACTATTTTATATTTGAATATGAAAAAAGCTGAGTAGAATTTTTTTTTAAATGGCATAAATTAATTTATAAATGTCTTTACCATCACTTTTGATCAATTTAAAGCATCCTTGCCAAATAAAATTATTAATTTCTATCATTTCTTTCCCCAAAAAAATAATTAAAAATTATACTGACTCCAAACTTTTGAATGGTATGGTGTATAACTTTATAAAAGCTTTTTATTTCAGATAAATGCTGATCTTTTCATTCATCAAAAAATTTACTCAGCCATTTTTAAAATTGATAATAATAATAATAATAAATGTTTCTTGAACAGCAAATCAGCATATTAGAATGATTTCTGAAGGATCATTTGACAGTGAAGACTGGAATAATGATGCTGAAGAGTAGCTTTGATCACAGGAATAAATTACATTTTAAAATATATTCAAATAGAAATTAGTTATTTTAAATAGTGAAAATGTTTCACAGTATTACTGCTTCTGCTGAATTTAGCATCAAATAAATGCAGGCTTGGTGAGCAGAAGAGACAAACATTTAAAAAGAAAAAAAAAATCTTACTGTTCAAAAACTTTTAACTGGTAACATGAACTAACGGTTGTAAAGCGTATTTATCTCAGTTCATATTAACTGCAAAATTTACTATTACATTATTACTATTACATTATTTATCTGTTAATAATAATTAATGGACCTGATTAACTGTGGTTGGTTATTGTAATTTAATATTAATGTTTATAACATAATATTTTTATTATTATTTAAAATTAAGTAATGAATATTTATAGTTTATTCAGTATTATTCTGCTGATATAGTTAACTACCTAGGGCTGGTTGATGCAGTTATATATTCTGTATTTTTATTTATTTATTTATTTATTTATTTATTTATTTATTTTTATTAATTGCTTAAAATTAACCATCTATGGCTGGATGATATTATGAACTTTTACCATATGATATTTTGTGACTGTATCCTTTACTAACCAGTGCTGGACTATTTAATTCATATTGAGAAATATTCAATATAATTTTGTTACCATTATAAAATAATAAATAAAGTTATTATATTGGTATTTTTTTTATTTAAACAATGCTGTTGAGTATAGGAGCAGTAATACAAAATTACTCTTAATATTGTCGTCTTTTAAATTGATTTATTCAAGATAAGTGATAACAGAGTTTTGATTCCTTTCTGTGAATCAGTACTCACAATTCTTTCCATTTTGAATGTTCTAAGTTTGTTGAGTTCCAGTGTGTGAGAGCTAATGAGTGATCACACACCCCCTCTCATTGGCCACACACACTCAGGCTGGTTGTCAAGAGGGAGGATCTTATATAGTCTTGGAATGCAGCTTACTGTCTGGCCAAGCGTACCATTAAACCATGTGCTGCCTTTGTTTTCCCTTTAGAGCGTGTCAAACAAACAACACTCTGGCACACTCTCACTCTCAGGACACATACAGCCCACTCATCACACTTCTCATAGATTATGTATATATGAATATTTACAAAGTTTCATAATATACAATATACAGTGCAATTTGGAATAAAGTACTGAAAAAATATGTGGTCTTATTTTTTGTGATATTTTTACCATTTCACATTCTACTGTATCTTTATCTCCACAGGTGTTTCCGCAGCCTCTCGTCCCGACGTTGATGAAGAAATCGACTTTCTGTCCTCTGTCATTAATAAGCAACAAATATCAGAAGTCAAACTAGGTTTGAACTTTATCTCTTCTTAAAATCTGTGTGGTTATGGTTAGAGAGGTGGTGAAGCGTTTATATTGGTAATGATTCATAGCAAACCATTCTAAACTTCACACCTCGCTCGCTCTTGGCTGTGTGAAGTTTCTGTTTAAAGGCAGTGTGCTTTGTCAGTGTGAAAAATAACGGTACCTTTGAATAACAGAAGCCACTGGCGCTTAGTTAACAGAAAAATACTGCAAACAAGAATGTAGAAAAATAACAGTCCTACATAATATTTGTTGAACAAAGTCCAGTACTTGTTTCTTACTACACATTAGGGGTGTAAGAAAATATCGATACACGTGTGTATCGCGATATTTTGTTTGGCAATACTGTATCGATTCTCAAAAACATTAAATAAAAAAATAATCATACAAGATTCATGACAGTTTCTTCGTTTTGAGCGTATATCCTGACCGCTAGATTGCAGTCTTCTTATCTCTGAATTTAAACAGTGTCAGGAAATACTAGCATAAGGGCACGCCGCTAATGTTAGCGTTAATGGAGGATGAAAATAGTTTCTGCTTCCGCCTCGGTGTAAAGTGTGGCATCATTTCGGCTTTTGAGGTAACGTTCGCTCCAGGACACGGTAAGAAGCGGAACCTCCGCGCGGCCGCCACCCGTTTGTGCAGTAGAAGCGCCCCATGTACCCGAGGCGGCGCCCGCGCCGTTCCGCTCTTTGCAGCGTCCCGTGAAGAGGCCTTCGCGCCTGGCGCAGTGGGTTAGCCGCGCCGCTGCCTGCAGCTTTCTCTCGTGGTGGGGCTGTTTTGTGCTGTTGAGGCGGTGCTCGCGTCGCGGTCTCGGCGATTCCACGCGGAGCATAATTACAAAGTGAAAAACTTGCGAAATTCTCAGAACAAAAAGGTTCTTAGAATGTCCAATATCTGTTTTTATTTTATTGTTTTACAATTCTTTTGTTTTCTTTAGAAATCCCGTAAGCACTTCATGTTTTATTGATATTAAGCAGATGTAATTCTTAAGTTAAGATCAAAATTATTTTACATGGTTACAATTGTAAACTTAAATTGTAAAGCAGGGTCTTAAAATATATATGGTCTGTTTATAAAAGCTTAGGTTTTATACATTTAATAACTAAGGAATCTTGCAAGCACTTTATTTTCCCCCTTTACTCGTACTGCACAAAAAGTGATTCAATAACATTGAATGGTGTGTTCTTAATTACAGCTTTCCTAAAAGTATGTCCTATTCATAAAATAAGAAATTTCCAGATATATCGCCTTGTTTACAGTATCGCAACATAACGTATCGCAACCCCTGTATCGTGATACGTATTGTATCGCCAGATTCTTGGCAATACACAGCCCTGCTACACATTAATAAACATTAAAGCTGAAACATAGAATTTGAAAATTCTTCATTCTTGTTTTGTTAAAAAATAATTTTATTGATATTTTTTAACTTGGCATCATCAAACTAGATAATATTAAGCATTTTTTGTAATTGATTGTAATCAGTTTTCTGTCTTTGCATCTTTTCTTTAGACTCTCGTTCACAGTCTCCTTCGCAATCCCAGTCAGAATCGAAGCAGAAGAGTCTGCACGAACCCACAACTGTTGAACCAACAACCAGCAGCCCATCGACACCAACATACCAGACCCCTAAACCTCCCCTGCCAGTCACAAACTCATCCAACCGCCATGGACCTATCATTTCTCCCAACTCTTCCGGAGACAGCCTGCTCGTCTGTATGTGTCACTAGTTTTTTTCCGATTTTATTTAAAGCCTAATTGTGACCCTGGACCACAAAACTTAAGTAGCAATAGCTAAAAATGCATTGTGTGGGTCAAAATTACAGATTTTTCTTTTATGCCATATGTATCATGAGGATATTAAGTAAAGATCATGTTCCATGAATGTATTTTGTACATTTCCTACTGTAAATATATCAAAACTTAATTTTTGATTAGAAATATGCATTGCTAAGAACTTGCATTTGGACAACTTTAAAGGCGATTTTCACAATATTTAGATTTTTTTGCACCCTCCGATTGCAGATTTTCAAATAGGTGTATCTCGGCCAAATATTGTCCTATCCTAACAAACCATATGTCAGTGGAAAGCTTTTATTCAGCTTTCAAAAAACTGACCTTTATGACTGGTTTTGTGGTCCAGCACAATTATGATCAGTGTGTTGTGTGTTCTCATTTTGATGAAGGACATTGAATGTTGTGTTTATGACAGTCCTCCTCATAGTTTTTCTTGTCTGTCTCTGTTTCTCTCTCTTACAATTGCGTGTGTGTGTTACTGGGAGCAGTGATGATCTCTTTATGCATTATTGTGGGATCCATGGCGCTCATCATCGCTGCTGTCTGCTGGGTCAGGTATGTTAAATCGTATTTATATTTGTCAGTGATAGAGGTCTTCATGGAGGACCCGAGGACTTGGGACCCGACCCGGGACCAGTACGGGTTCGGGTCTATATTTTAAATGGTCAGCCGGGTCCGGGTCGGGTCCCAATCTATTACCTCGGGTCCCGGGTCTGTTTAACATTTGTGTGTAATACCCGAATCGATCGGAGAACACAGCACCCGCCAGTGATCAGTGTCGGTCAGCACTTTGCGTGTGTTTTGTAACTTGCAACTTGTAAAATTAGGATAAGAAAAGTGTGAGCGGGAAATAAGGTGGGAGAAAAAAAAACATTAACGCTAGTAAAGTTAACGCTAGTACTGCAAGCGGACGGTATCAAGCTGTCTCATGTGAATTCCTCCTTTAAGCTTCATAAGATTAACTAGGTGGAGCTTTAAGCTTATGTTTTGTATTGTTTTCTTTTACTGAAAAAGAGACGCACCTGTTATTGAACACGCACGGTGGTGCATTGCAGTCGGCTTTGTGTATACCCACTTCTAAATCCACTCTGATGCGCATCATTCAGTAGTGTCTTGCATTAGCCAAAATCATGACAGTCGACCACATAATATCTTATCCATTTGCACGTGAATAAATGCAAATACTCAATAAAAGCAAGACCGTGGCGCAGGTGATTGCGCCCGCGCCCGCTTCGTCCTGCTTCGTGACAGAAATGCCGTCTGCATGCGCGAGAGCATGTAACTCGATAATTGGTAACATGAGTGGTAACATGATAATTAATTGTTGATTACTAATTTGAATCAGTACATTATAACGGAAACAATACCTTAAATAAATTAAGAGTTCTTACTTCTCCAGACACCACTACACCACTGCGCACGCGGTAAAGTGTAACGCACTTCTTGTTCTGTGCGCTTTTTGAAAAAATAAAAATAAAAATGCTCCAAGCTGGAATAATAAATAAATTAAGAAGGTTCATTCACTCGGCAAGAGAGAGGAACAGCCTAACATGGACGAAAATGTTAGTGTCAAGGAGGATTGATCGCAGTCAGGGCTGCTAGGTAAGCCAAAAAGTGTTTTTCGCAAATTGTTTATTGACTTGTTAGCAGTTTGCTGTGTAATATGTGCCGACCGGGTGCAGTCGGGTCTCTGTTTTCCCAGCCAGGTTCGGGTCCAATTTACGAATAACGGTAGGGTCTGCGTCGGGTCCGGGTAGTAAATTTAAGGCATTTCTCGGGTCTGCACGGGTTCGGGTCCCACTTTCAAATTAAATACGGGTCCGGGTCGGTTCCGTGCAACAAATTTACAGGTCTCTTCAGGTTCGGGTACGAATTTTTGGACCCGTGAAGACCTCTAGTCAGTGATACAGTTTGTCAGTTTGTACTCTCAGATCAAACTATTATAATGCCACAATAGTGTTTTAACAAACTTCCTGTTTAAAGTAATGAACTAATAAAGATAGAAGCCTTTCTGAATTTTAATTTTCAGTACACTTTTATTGCAGAAATTTCTTTTAAACATTGTCTTACAAAAAACAGCACATCAGTGCAATACAATTACAGTATAAAAAATTTACAGAAGTAAAAATTCATTTTGTTGTATTTAATTTTTAGGGAAAGAACCAAAACAACAACAACAAAATGCCAGATCTTATTTTTTAATTATGTTTTAAATTGTATATTTTGCATATAATATTTTCCCCCCCATTTTATTTTCTTTTTTTCAGTCTTCTAAATAAGAAAAATATATATTATTTTAGTATATACATTTTAAGAAAATTTATCCTTAATCATAAAAATGTTTATTATAAAATTATTAACAACATTTTAGTGAAATTTTAAGTGGAGTGCACCTTTAAATTAAAGAATTTATAGGAAATTAGGTGTGTATTTCTTTAAAATGATGTACATTTCTATTGCAAACTATTGCTTAATTTTATATTTGCTTTATATATATATATACACACACACACACAGAGTTAAACTGCCTGCTGTTTTTCAGAAAAATCCTTCAGGTCCCACAGATTCTTTGGGAGTTTTTTTTTTTAGCATTTTTGTGTATTTGAACCCTTTCCAACAATGACTGTATAATTTTAAGATCCAGGGCCCTCATTTATCAACAATGCGTAGAAAAGGTTCTGTTTTGTTCTACAAATTAAAATTAGAATGTGTGCAAGTACAAAAAAAAAATCTATGTTTATCAGATGTGTGTACGCAGTTCTTGCGCACACCAGTAAGTAATCATTGTTCAGAAATCCCACGTTCTTGAGCACCATACTCGTTCACGTTCATGGTCATTTGTATTCAGAAATGCCTCCAATAATGGTGACAACAGCTCAGCATGGCATGGTTTGCTGAATTTTCCTGCAAAGTGTGATCAGCCCTACACTATAGCTACATTTCAAATGACTTCCCAGCTGCACTGCAAAAAAACAAACAAAAAATGCTTATCTTACTTAGTATTTTTGTGTTGTTTCTAGGCAAAATATCTAAATATTCTAAAAAAAATCTAAATATATTTACTAGATAAGCAAAAAGACTAAGATATTTATTCTTGTTTCCTGGGGTAAAAAAAAAAAGCACTTGATTTAGTCAAGTGCATTTTGCTTAAAATAAGTACAATTATCTGCCAGTGGGGTAAGAGAAAAAACATGTTTTAAGAGGATGTTTAAACTATTTTAAATAGTTTAACTTGTTTTAAGTGAAATTATCCCCCCTGGAAACAAGACTAAATATAATACATCTTTTTGCTTAATATTAAATGCATCTTCTTAATTTGAGAATTTTTAGATATTTTGACTAGAAACAAGATAAAATACTAAGTAAGATAAAACATTTTTGCAGTGTGTATTTAATAGATTTTCACACCAATTATACAAATGTTTAGCTTGATCTATGAAATTATTGAGTATTTGCAGTTAAAGAAAACAGGAAACACTCAGCAGCACTTCCTTTTTTTTAATATCACTATTCTCCCACAAGATTCTCTGCGTAAGCTTATATTTACACACATTTCTACATAAAAGTACAAGATGGTAGATCTCACAGTTTGCGTGAAACTGTTCTTACACATTCATTACGCACACATTTGTGCTTGTGCACTGTTGATAAATGAGGGCCCAGGTTCCAGGAACGCGTTTAGGGTAACTTTTTTTGTCTTCTGGGAAACATGTAAGTATCTTCTGTAGCTTCTGAAGGGCAGTACTAAATGAAAAAATATGATATTTAGGCAAAATAAGAAAAATGTACACATCTTCATTCCGTTCAAAAGTTTTCACCCTTGGCTCTTAATGCATTGTGTTTCCTTCTGAAGCATCAGTGAGCATTTGAACCTGCTGTAATAGTTGCATATGAGTCCCTCAGTTGTCCTCAGTGTGAAAAGATGGATTTCAAAATCATACAGTCATTGTTGGAAAGGATTCAAATACACAATGCTAAAATATCAAAGAATTTGTGGGACCTGAATGACTTTTCTGACAGTTTAACAGTTCAGGACAAACAAGGGACTCATGAACAACTATCACTACACAAAAAAAACACGGTGTTGAATCATTAAGGTAGTTACACAGTATTAAGAATTAAGTGTATGTAAACTTTTGAACAGGGTAATTTTTATAAATTCAGTCAGGTCAGTACTAAATAAATAATAACATGCATTTTGTATGATCCCTCTAGTTTTGGTAAAATAATTAATATTTTGCAGATTCTGCAAGATGTGTGTAAACTTTTGACTTCAACTGTATATATATACATATATAGAGAGAGAGAGATTTTTTTTAATTAATTTATTTATATTTAGCAGGTTACAGAGAGAAACACATCTGGCTGAGAAGGTTGATTACCCTGCGTTTCATGCTGCAGGTCCCAATCATAATCATGCTTCAGTAAGTATCGCATTCACATTAATGCCAGTTCATATATCCAAAAATACAATAAACACTTTAGCATTTTTTCTTATAATGTGTAAGTGATTATGACCATGTCTTTCCACGTTTTAGTCTGGAGATAAAACCCTGGCTCACAGTGCTCAGATGTATCACTACCAGCATCAAAAACAACAGATGCTTTCAATGGAGAAGTAAGCACAATACTTATAATATAATAATAATAATTATTATTTTAGGTAGTTTAGCTGCATTGTCTGCTTTTAGTTCTCTGTCCTGGTGATTTCCTGTAACATTACTTGTGTAGTTTTATCACAAGTCGCTTAATGAGAATGCTGACCAAGAAAATGTAAAAATATGTAATGTTACTTACTCATTTGTTTCCTTCTTATTTGCTTCCACTCTTCCACTGTATACACTGCAGTTGATATGAATCATGCTAAGAGTACTGGGTTTATGTGTTAAGCTCTATCACCAGCATTTATGGTGTAATGTTGAATGACTGCTTAAACGTATTTTAACTTTTTATAGTACTGTGTGTGTGGGTTTTGTTTGAGCTGTAAAGTTGTCTAAATCATTGTTTTTAGGACTGGACTACTTTTGTAGGTGGATGATATTTTGATTATGAAATGTAAATGCATAGATTGAGATATCAAATTCCTTTTATGTTATCATTGTGCTACTGTGCAACATTTATGATATCATGAATGAAGTTGAAGCAGCCATTGAGCTGTGATACATATTTGTTTACTAAACTATAGACTTTACTGCTGTAGACTTTAATATAATTATTTTTATTTTGAACACAGACATAAAACAGAACCTAAAGTCTCAGAGTCTGGGGCCACATCAGATGAGGAAAATGAAGTTGGAGATTTCACTGTGTACGAGTGCCCTGGACTGGCACCGGTGTGTAAACATTTCTGCATTTAGCATCTTTATTTAGCATGTGTTTTTATGATAATTTTAACAAACAATTAATAAAAAATTAATTATATAAATTTTTATAATTTTATTTATTTATTTATTAAATGCTCTTGTTTGGTTTAGAAATGTATTATATTTTATTTTTTATTTATTTGTTTATTTTTTACCAAATTTGTTGTAGCATTTAATGCATGCACACTCAGAGAAACCGGAAAAAAATCTACTCAGCTCAGCTAAAAAGCTACTTCAGCTCATTATTCAACATAATAATAATAATAATAAATGTTTTTTGAGCAACAAATCAAATATTAGATGTGATTTCTAAAGGATCATGAGTGGAGTAATGATGCTACAAATTCAGGTTTGAAATCACAGAAATAAATTACATTTTAAAATATATTTAAATAGAAAAGAGTTTTTTTAAATAGCAAAAATATTTTAAAAAGTGTACTGTTTTTGCTGTACTCTGGATCAAATAAATGCAGGCTTGGTGAGCGGAAGAGACATTAAAAATCTTACTGTTCAAAAACTTTTGACTGGTAGTGTACATTTCCTCAGCAACCAAGATTAAAAAAACACATATCAACTGAATAAGAACAGGTATGACTGTTATGTATTTCAGTTAATTTGTTGTTGTTTTTTTTCCCTCTTTAGACCGGAGAGATGGAGGTGAAAAACCCACTGTTTGACGACTCCTCCTTACACTCCCAGAGAAATCACAAGTGACCTGGACGCACACACACACACACACATACACACACACACCTGCATACTTTTAGAATAGGTTTAACACACCTAAAAGCATTCCTCCACAGGGTGAAGCTACATGTTACACCACACACAAATATGACTCTTTTGGAAAATCTGTGCTGACACCTAGACCCCTTAGAACAAAGGGAGAAAAACACCCCAACTGTACAAATACTGAATGTAGTCAATCAGGTAAATAAAAGTAAAAGACAGCAGTGGTTAAAAGGTTTTTCTTTTACTCAGATGTACATGCAGCGAATGTGAAAGAACTCTTGCACCGCAAAACCTCAGTGGAAACTCAGACCGGCTTTTAAATGCGGTTTCTTTACACCACAGCTTTATTCTTCAGGTCTGGGGTTTGTTTTCTCTCACTACCTAGCTTTTTATGTCACCTCCCTTTTAAAATCATTTCTTAAGGGTCGTGTCAAGAATCTTTATAAGCATCTTTTTCAGCTAAATGTCATTTTTAACCAGACTTCATGTTTTTTGGGCAAAGCTGCCTCTGGAAGCACCTTTTCTGTTTGTTGTGTATACGAAATACACAGTTATCTCTCACACATTTGCTTGTGTTATTTGTCTCTCCTTACCGTAGTATTATTTCTTATTGTCAACCTTTGGTTGTCCTTATCAATACTGATCAAAAACAACATAATATATTATTTTTTTTGAGAGTAATTCTATTTAATTTATCAGATTAGTGATTTTTCCTATGTATGTTATTCAATATGAACTCTTTCTCCCTCTCTTTATTTTTTTCTTTGTATCCCTCAGTAAATTTCAAACCCATTTTATCTAATGATATAATAGTTGTGTCAGAAAATGAAATACTAGTTAGACTGAAACAGAGACATGTCGAGGTTCCTGTGCTCAGTTCGCTTTAGTGTAAATAAATAAACTTAAATGTATTATATAGTACTTTCTTGAAGTCTATGATGTTATTGCATATGAAAACTGCATCACATTTGTGCATTAAATGCACTGGGCAGCAAATGCTTTTCACTGTCAAAAGTGTGTATTTGACCTTAAAACAGCTGTCAGTGTTTCATTTCTATTAATGTTTTAGGTTGAAGCTTAAAAAGCTTGTTCTGTGAAAGAAAGTGAAGCTGAAATGTTTGTTTGTCCTCTCCAGCTCATCCATCTAAAGAGAATGTGGCAGGAGGAGACACGACCTCCCCCAGTACAGGCTCTTTTTTTTTTTCTGCGATGGGCCACTTAACTGCCCCATAAGGTGTGGTTCAGAGGAGCCCACCACAGATCCAGCCTTATTGAGGTGTCTGTGGGGGGAGAGCCATTAAAGGCCATTGTAACTGTGAATGGCGAGGAAGGCAGCCATAGGTTACCCGATCAAGATATGTGGGGAGAGAGGCAGTAGTCGTCAGCAGGGTGTCAAAAGCAATCAAAAGGCCATCGGACAGGTTGTATAAGTGAATGGGGTAGAGGGAAGAGAGGTCACATACCTGTTTATCAGATACTAAAACCTATATATGTGTGACAGAAAAGTCATTGAAATAAAAAAATAATAATAATAAAAAATTAACTGGCAACCAAACTTTTTTTTCATGCTCTGGGTATACTATAAAAAACTGGGGGACTATAAAAAAGATCTTTAATATGACATAAATAATACTTCTAGGATAGCATGTAATACATCATTTAAATTTTCAAAATATTGCTGCTTTCATTATTATTCAGAAGAATACAGTCAACAACTGAGAATAAAAAGAACACAAATCAGCTTCCATCTTTGTGTTGATAGATATTAATAATTTGATATCAGTGACATTTATATTGTTTTTTTTTATTTTGTATTTTAATTTTTTTGTCAATTTTATTACATTTTTTTATTTCAATATTTAGATTTTAGATTTAAAGTTTTTTTTGAAAGAAATATTTTATTTATTTTTTATAGTTTTTTTATTTTGTATTTTCCATTTTCATTCTTAATCTAAATTTTATTTTAAGTTTTATTTTATTTTTATTTTTTTAAATAAATGTTTTATTTATTTTTTATAGTCTTTTATTTTATTTTATTTTATTTACAAAAACTGTTTTTATTTATTTATATATGTTTTTTTTTTTTACTTTTTTTTTCATTTTTAGGGTAAATTTTATTTTAAATTTTATTAATTAAATTCTTTATTTATTTATTTATATTAATTTTCTAAAAAGCCTTTTATCATATATATATATATATATATATATATATACCTATTAAGGTTTTTATGTTGATAGATATTAATAATTTGATGGTCCTGTTATAGTTTTTTTATTTTGTATTTTCTTTTTTCGTTTTTAGTCTAACTTTTATTTTAAGTTTTATGTATTTTTTGTTTAAAGAAATATTTTATTTATCCTTTTTAATTTTTTGTATTCTTTTATTTGTTTAAAAGTAGTCTTTTATTTTATTTTAGTTTTTTTATTTATTTTTTTTTAAGTTTTTTGTGTCATCCCTCCCCACCCCACCCCACCCTATTTCAATTTTAGGGTAAATTTTATTTTACAATTAATTAATTAATTAATTAATTAATATTAACTTTCTAAAAAGCTTTTTATTATATATATATATATAGAGAGAGAGAGAGAGAGAGAGAGAGAGAGAATTTTATTATAAATATATTTATAGTTTTTAAAAAAAAATTTCATTTTATATTTTTCGTTTTCATTTTTAGTCTAGATTTGTATTTTTATTATATATTTTTATTTTTGTTATTTGTAGTTATTTTAGCATACCAAGTAACTAAATAAAATGTTGCTTTGGCAAAGAGTTCAAATTAAAAACGTTATGTAGAAGTTTATCTTTCTTTTTATTTCAGCCAATGTTTAAGTGATTAAAACATTTCTGTGCTGTTAGTTTTGTGAACTGTTTCCAATAAAATACTTTGGATGCCATGACATTGGATATAAAAGTCATATCAGAAAGCAACTGTGAAGTTTGAAACAGTTATTTGATTTAAATTATTTGGATAAAATATTTTATGGGTTGTTTGTATAGACACATCAAGGAGTTTTATATTTCCTTCCTCAGATTGTGATCTTCAAACACGAAACCAACATTTCAACTAATCTCACACTTTAGCACATATACGCCCTTTTATCAGCAGCAACATTTTGTTCCCACATATACAATCTATAATTCTGATGTAGCCGTAACCTCCGTCTGAAATGTTCCAGAATCCATTACATGTAAACAAGGGTGGGGTGATGCTGTTCCTTCATATTACTAAACATCCGGTTCGATAATATTCAGTACTGAACATCAAAGTTCAGTGCCTGTTTAATTCGATTTAACTCTAATGAAGTTTTGCTTACTTTAGATTTTGCAAAACAGCCACCTGGGAGTGTTTTGCAGCCTAATCCTGGCTCTGCCGTCCCTCACTGGGCCTGTGTCATCTCTTTCCACTTTCTCCTCCTCTGTCTGCACTTTACATAACAATCCCCACCCAAGTCCATGGGCCAGCACAATGCCCACAGCAGTGGTTTGATGTCTTTTAAAAGCTTTGACTGGCCCCAGAGGCCTCCTGTGTGTCCTTTCCTAGGCTTTGTGACCAGGAGAGATGGACAGCACAGTTGTGACCTATAGCTCCTGGTCTGCAAGAGTGTGTTTGAAGGCAGGGGGTTGATTGTTCTAGATTTGAGTTGGCTGTGCTTGTACTGACGGTGTGTGATGCTCTGAGTGGGTGGCGAAGCATCAGGGAGATTAGAATGGGAATCAAAGCAGATTGCAGAGGTATATATGTGCTTAGCAGTAGTTATTTTGATCATTTCAAACCTCTTAAGGCTTAAACACAGGTCATTTAAGTTATAAAAATGTGTGAACATTGTTTCTAAAACATTAAAATGTCCAGTTTTCTTATCACGATTAGAACGTTTTTTTAAAGCTGACTAAAATGTTTCGTAAACATTCTATTCGTTTTATTTTTACCCAAAATATAACATGTAAACATTTATTTTTAATATTCTAAGAACCTTAAAACGTGCAGTGTTCTTGTCATGATTAGAACATTATCAAAAACGAATTTTAGAACGTTCAAATAAAAGTACAAATAAAATCAGCATTCTGAGAATGTTGTTCTAAGAACGTTTTCTCTCAACGTTCTTAGAATAGGTCTCGGAATTTTAAAAAGTTAGAACTTTAAAAACTGTTTTCAAAACCGTTGAAGTTCTGAAAGACGGTTAGCCAACATTCAATATGTTGTTAAAAAACTGTACAATCCATTGAACGCACTGTACTTGTTTCCCTCAGAGCCTCGTTTTCGCGCCTGTCAAAAAATTAAAAATGGCGCTGCCCTGACATATCTATAACAAGACGACGACTCCAGTATACATATATGTGTACATGTTTATGTTGGAAAGAGACTTTGGGATAGTGTGTCAGTGAAACTTTGTCGAGTGTTTGTTTCAGAGGAGGGGGTAGGGGCGGAATCAAAGGGTTGCGACTTATTGTTCAGTGCTGAAAGGCAGCTAATGGCCGGCCATCGCAACTCTGGATCTGGAAGCGGCGGGGGGCCTCGGGCTCTTCTGGCACAATACCTCCCCCATCCACTTTCCTGCGGCGCGTCTTCCTGCCGCAATCTGCACCGATCGCCTCGGTCGGGGGTGCACAGCTGTATCGATGAGTCTGCGGAGCTCTTCCAAACAGTAAACAATGTGTAATGAAACGAAAAACAAGCTTGAATAAACTGATTATGCATTTAAGCCTGAACGACACTTGTGCTACTTATTAGGCCTATATAATGTAAATGTGTTATTTTGTATTATTATAAGTAGCCAAATTAACCAATTTCAACTTAGTTTTTTAAATGATACTAGATTCTATTTTGTGGCCAGTTTATTGTAATTTAAGAATAGAATTTAGCCTACAGCTATTTTTTGTGCATTTTGACTAATAACCACTCATATATGTTGATGAATACGCCAATGAATAAATATAACAAAATGAGGTTATAAATCAGGGAGAAAATGCGTTTTTAATTTATTTGGTATTTATGTTTGCTTTATTTTTATTTATTTATTATGATTTATTTTTGCATTTTGAATATCAGATTATAAAATGTAATAAATGTAGGATTTCACACCATAATCTGAAACTTTTTGTGTACATTATTGGGTTTTCTTGACTGCTGTGTAATTGAGCGTATTCATTCGCATAAATAACATTTCTTACGATTTTTATGCATGTAAAATCGAGTTAATTTTAAACTAAAAGTGCACTAAAATATGTTTTCCATATCACAGTAGTATTATTATCTTTATTTTCAAAGTGTTATTGCGTGTATAAACGGCTCCTATCAGTGATTCAACAAGCAGCGTGAAGGTGGGAGATGTGACGCTTGTAATCCAATTGCTTATCAGCAACAGACAAACATTTCACCTTTTATTTGTCGCTCTTGGCCAAATAGAACAGCAAAAATACGTGTGAATGCAGTTTTACCTATTGTACAGTTTTATGATGTATCATGTTTACAATAGGCTTTATTAAATTAAAAAAAACAAAACATTTTTTAAATTAATCTAATGGAGTTATAAATACAATGCATATTAAAACTTGCTGTTCACTTCGTGCACAATAAAGTGGATTTTCCCACGGATGTCAAGAATTTCAATATCAAGAAAGGTCATTAAGTACATATTACTGAAACAAAGTTTACTTAATGTGGCATGAATATAAAACGCACATGAATATGCAGTGCTATTTGCATTGTAAACACTTAACATGCATGAGAAAGCTGGATTAGTTTATGCATTTCATTTTATGAATTTTTAAAGGTTTACTGAAGTTACATTTTTCATTGAGATTAAATGTATGGTTTGTGCACTTTTGGAAAATGCAAATATACACCTCACATTCCCAAACACGTCCTCACCCAATGAGAAAACCAAGTTCATTCACAAATTCACCGTCAGCTGTGGCTTATTGTCTCAGGTGACCAATAGGAGAGGAGATGGTTAAGACCCCAGCCTCCAACTCCGATTGATTAGGAAAACCTGTGTGGGACAGGATCAGAATTGAGATTGGAAAGAGTTAGTGAGTTACTAGCCCATTCTGAAGGCCTGATTGATGGCCGTCACACAAGGACTGCGCACATTTCCACACTGGGACGCACAATCTGAGGCTACTTTGGTTTACTAAGTTTGGCATTTCTACAAGAACATTCTGGAATGGAGCTACTGGTCCCCGTTTGTTGATTATCCACCCGACAACCTCAACGCATTCTCGCTTTAATCTAAAGACTTTTTTGTGAGAAGATGACGGAGAGACCACAGAGCCCGACAGGAGCGGATTGCAGACCCTACGAGGTCAACAGGGCCATGTATCCTCAAGCCTCGGGCCTGGATGGACTTGGCGGTGCGTCCTTGCAGTTCGCGCACAGCATGCTTCAGGATCCAAGCTTGCTTTTTAACAAAGCCCATTTCAACGGAATCAGCCCTGCGACACACCAAACCTTCTTCCCATTTCCAGGCGATTTTAAAACGAACGATTTGCAAGCTAGTGACTTTGCGCAGCCCAAACACTGGTACCCGTTTGCTGCACCCGAGTTCACCGGGCAGGTCGCGGGTGCGACGGCAGCCACCCAGCCGGCGAACATCAGCCCGCCTATCGCTGAAACCAGGGAACAAATCAAGATTCCATCCGAGGTAAAAACCGAAAAAGATGTTGATGAATACGCCAGTGAAGAAAACAAGCAGACGTCACAATATAATCTCACTCCCGGGACGTCATCCATACCCACCGGGGTGAATTATTACACACCCTGGAACCCTTCGTTTTGGCCTGGACTGTCTCATATCACGGCCCCCGCTAATATTTCTCAAGCTCCCCCGACTCCTTCCGCATCATCCCCATCTCTGTCTCCATCTCCACCTGGAAATGGATTCGGAAGCCCGGGGTTTTTCAACGGAGGCTCCGCGCAAAACATCCCTTCGGGTCAGGCGCAAAGCGCAGCCAGGAGCAGCGGCTCCTCCAGTGGAGGGTGTAGTGATTCTGAAGAGGAGGTGAGGTTTTTAACTTAAATTGTGGTTAATTTAGATATACATTAGTTATTTGTGAGTAAACCCAATATTTAACAACTTTACCATTTATGTTTTAGGAGAATCTGACTACAGAAGATTTGGAACAGTTTGCTAAAGAGCTCAAACACAAGCGCATCACTCTAGGCTTCACGCAGGCAGACGTGGGGCTCGCACTGGGAAACCTATATGGTGAGTTTTTGGTTCACTAGGTTATAAGTGTGTGTGTATATATGAAAAGGTTTTTTTTTTTGTTTTTTTTTGTTTTGTTTTTTTTATCTAACTGTTTAAACGTTTGTGTCTAGGCAAAATGTTCAGTCAGACGACAATCTGCCGCTTTGAGGCTCTCCAGCTTAGTTTCAAGAACATGTGCAAACTGAAACCGCTGCTCCAGAGATGGTTGAATGAGGCAGAGAATTCCGAAAACCCTCAGGATGTAAGTACGCTATATTACTGTAGAGGGCGCTCATTGAACTTGACGCTAGTTTACCTCACTCACCTGTTTACTTCGACACGCAGTGATTATATTTGTGACTCAGAACAACAAAACCAGTCATAAGGGTCAGTTTTATGAAACTGAGTTTCATACATCACCTGAAAGCTGAATAAATAAGCTTTCCATTGATGTGTGGTTTGTTAGGACGATATTTGGCCGAGATACAACTATTTGAATGTCTGGAATCTGAGGGTGCAAAAAATTCAAAATATTGTCTTGTTTTTAAAGTCGTCCGAATGAAGTTCTTAGCAAGTAAGATATATTGATGGTAGGAAATTTACAAGATATCTTGTTGGCACATGATATTTACTTAACATCCGATTTTTTTTTTTTTTTTTTTAACGGGATAAAAATAATTTTGACCCATACAGTGTATTTTTGGTTATTGCTACAAATATACCCGTGCTACTTAAGCGGTCACTTTTGGAACAGAATACTATCGTAGCCTTTTAGTATGTGGAACGGTTAAAAACTGAAAAGCTTATCACTGTATATACTGTAAACATAGTATACATTTGAGCTTTTCAGGCATCTGCTATATCATTACACGCTTTCATCATACTTTACCATATTTTGCCATTTAATTACCTCAGAAATCAGAATTTATAACCATCAGAAACTAGCCATCAAATCTGGGATAATGCATCTCTCTTTGGCAAGCAAATGAATATTGAATACAGCTGCTTGAATATTGGAGATGGTCAGATGTAAACAGCAGCATGGTTTGCATGGTTAATGTACTTTTGAATACGTTGTTCTGCATATTAATGGTGTCTAAACCACAGGAAAAGCATGTGAAAGCTGAAAGCGGAAACATGAATGTCAAGATTCTTGCCCTGGAAATCCTGGTTCAGTTTGGCCAACCACAAAGACTGTTCATCAGACAGATGTCCTTGATTAAAACTTTTGTCTATAGTACTCGAATGTTTTTCCCTGTCTGACTGACAAGTACAGCCTAAAGCATGATGATAATTGTTCTTTTTCAGCTGCAATAATTGGCAAAATATGCAAGTTTTGTTCGGTTCAGGTTGATGTGTTGTGAAAACCCTTGCAAATTTAGTTTGTTTTAAATCTCTTATTTCTAATGTACACCTGTAGAATGTCTCATCGCCTATTTTTCGATATCTTCCAGATGTACAAAATTGAACGGGTGTTTGTCGACACAAGAAAAAGAAAGCGGAGGACCAGTTTGGAAGGCACAGTCCGTTCTGCTCTGGAGTCGTACTTTGTGAAGTGCCCCAAACCCAACACTCTGGAGATCACACACATATCTGATGACCTAGGCCTTGAGAGAGATGTAAGCATGCCTCAAAGTCTTTGGATCCATCATACTTAGTGCTTCTAGAACCAATTTGACCTAAACTATTTTTTTTTCTTTAGGTAGTACGTGTGTGGTTTTGCAACCGTAGACAAAAGGGAAAACGTCTAGCGTTGCCCTTCGATGACGAATGCGGCGAAGCACAGTATTACGAGCAGAGTCCACCACCTCTGCCCCACATGGGTGGCACAGCCCTGCCAGGGCAAGGCTATCCTGGACCAGCCCATCCCGGAGGAGCCCCTGCCCTATACATGCCATCCCTCCACCGACCGGAGGTGTTTAAAAACGCCCTACACCCTGGACTGGTGGGTCACCTCACCAGCTAAACAGGTGCTTCCCAAATTTTAAATAGAGATGCTCCAAGCCAAGCTATGGATCAAATCAGTCATATGATTTATTTTTATGTAAACATTGCATCCGTTTATGTGCCTTGGGACGCTCTAATTGTATAGTGTCTGGTTTAGACTTGACCATGCACACTAGCAAGCCTAATGAATCATTGTATAATGGGTGCCTTGTTGAACGAATGCGTTTGCACATGAAGTTATAGGTTCAGATATGATTTTTATAGTTGTTTTTATGACTTTTTCTCTCCTGTATCCATTTTTAATGTACATATGTTTGTCTTATCGTTCAATATTTGATGATTCCCAAAGTATATTTCCATATGTCTTATTTTGTAGTTTTTCTCCACCTTTCTGTATGTACTGGCAGCACATTCAAGACTTCATGAGTTTGACTAATTACATGGTTTTTAAAGAGATGGATTTTTTTTAAATACAGTTTGGAGGAGACCTTAATAGATGGTTTGCAAAGGACACCAGTCACTGTTCTTTTTCTCTAAATGCTTGCACTCTACCATCTCCAGTTGAAAATAATTGTAGTTATAATATCTTTGATCAGGGTGATATAGATGAAATTTGCTGCTGCCGGTTTAAAAGCCTCTCTATCGAGGTTGTGTGCCTTATCTTTTGGTGTGTTTATCATGCATGCTCATCCCTATGCAATGTAAATGAAAGCCATATTTGATAATTTATTGAAACTTTGCTCAACACATGCAATAGCGTTGGGTAGCAATTAAACCATTTCCATTGACAGTCACTTCTTCTTTGTTTTTGGGACTTTATCTACCTATTATATATCAGCTGGTGATCCAGCACTGAACCACAATCTAATTTGATAATTCAATGCAAAAAAACAAAACAAAAACAAAACATTTTTGATTAATGGGTATTGAGTTTTATTAGTATTTATTCCCCCATTACACATGTATGACTTTAAAGAAGCAATTTGAAAATTTTGCTGGTTTGCTTGTTCTGTTCCATCCTTTGAGAATCCTTCTACACAGGATATATATAAGCATGTTGACAGGAGAGGAAGTGGGGTTTGCAGGTTGTGGTTTCAGTTTGGCACCATTGGCCCAACAGCATAAATCGCAATAGAACTGTTTTTATGCTTGCACAGGTGCACGTCAACGCTCAGTGGTTTATTTATACATAAATTGTGCCACTGATGCTGTCAGTATGAATTCAAATAAAATATTGCATTCATTACCTGTAAAGTGCTTGGGGGAGCTATAATCCCACATAATATGTTTGCATTGCACTGCACTGCTTTCCCATTATTTTTCAATGTAAACAGGCACCAGATCACATTTTATTCAGCGTTTCGCATATGACTAAAAATGTACCGAAAGTTATAAAACTTTTAAAACATGTATTAAGATCTTGTTTTTTTTTCCCCCCCATTCCACTGTTCTGCATTTTGCTGTTTAAAACTTAAAAAGCATTTTCTGCAAATGGTGCCTTAAGGGCTACTGGCCTGAAATGCGTTTTTGCGTTCTACTGCACTGCGTTCTAAAAATGTTTTTTGACCTTTCAATTTGTTCCATTTCACTTACTTGTGACTCACGTTTTAGCGTTCCACTGCACTTTTTCCACAGTTTTTCTATGCAAGCATACTAAATGCCATCTTTGCATTCACATTTTGCATGATACAGCATTCTAAAATGCAGCTTTCAGATAGACTCTAGACCTCACATTGTATTTCTATGTAAATGTGCGATAATGGACATCTTTGACTACTTTGTTTGTGTCTCGCATCTCTTGGGGTGTCTCACTAATGGTATATTGTTCTAAAAATGCAGGTCTCAAGGTAAGTTCATTTTTATATATATATATATATATATATATATATATATAAAAATCATTCCACTACCCTGTTTCTTGCATTTTGCATTGCCTTTATTTATTTTTTTTCTATGTAAACGTGCTAGATGGATGTCTTTGATGGTTGTGCTTGTATCTCTCTTTTGCAGTCTTTCAGGCACAACAGAATCACAGAAACATCCGACTTCTGCATTTACATCTGCAAGATGCATTTTTTAGAGCATTTGCTCATCTGCAGTAGACATTTCCTATCAGATGTAAAATAAACGTTTAGAAAACGTCTTCAAGAGGTTTATGATTTAGAATGTATGTAAAACATCTTAAAAACATCTATAAGATTTTTGTGCATAGCAGATGCTTTCCAGATGAAGCGATCATTGACTGTGATTCAACTTATGATCACTGACATAGTTCAACTATGTAAACACTCACTAGACGGACATTTTTGAACATTGTGCTTGTATCTCACATCTGTTGCAGCCTTTCAGGCACAACAGAATGCTCAAAAAATACAGCCATCAAGTTAATAAAAGTCCCTGACAGCACACGTACGTCATGGCAATGTCTATTTGACTTATGCATTTACATCTGCGAGATGTATTTTTTTTTAGTGTTTGCTCATCTGCAATACAGATGTTTTCTATCAGATATCAAATAGATGTTTAGAAAACGTCTTCGAGATGTTTATGATTTGGAATGTATGTAAAACTGACATCTTAACATCTATCAGATGTTTGTACACAGCAGATGCTTTCTAAATGAAGTGATCTTTAATAGACATCTTTAAGACATACGTGTGGTTCAAATTAAAAAAAAAATTGATTCATGGCACTACCCTGTATTTTGATTTTTTGCATGTTATTGTTTTCAATAGTTTTTCTATGTAAACATGCACTAGACAAGCATTTTAAAATGTTGTGCTTGTACCTTGCATCTTTTGCAGCCTTTTAGGCACAACAGAGTGTTCCAAAAACACAGCTCAAGTTAATAAAAGTCTCTGATAGCACAGATGTTTGTACACAGCAGATGCTTTCCAGATGAAGTGATCTTTAACAGACATCTTGCAGAAGTACATGTGATATCTGGGGTTCAACTTAAAAAAAATAAATATATAAAATGCATCTCTAGAACTTGCACCGATTCATTCAACTACCCTGCATCTTGTATTTTTGCATTCTATTGGTTTTAATAGTTTTTCTATGTAAACACGTACTAGACAAATGTCTTTGAACGTTGCGCTTGTCTCCCACATCTTCTGCTGCATTTCAGGCACAACAGTGTGTTGCAAATGTGTTTTTTAGCGTGTTTGCTCATCTGCAATAGGGACATTTCCTATCAGATGTCAAATAGACATTTAGAAAACGTCTTCAAGATGTTTATGATTCAGAATGTATGTAAAACTGACAGCTATAAAATGTCTATCAGATGTTTGTACACAGTGGATACTTTCCAGATGAAGTGTTCTTTAACAGACATCTTGCAGACGTACGTGTGACATCTGGGATTCAACTTAAAAAAACCTTGCATTGATTCATTCCACTACCTTGCATCTTGTATTTTTGCACTCATGTAAACACACACTAGACATAAGTCTTTGAACATTGCACTTGTGTCTCATCTTTTGCCACATTTTGTAAATAACACGTTTTTCTAAAATTGCATCCGTCAAGCTGTTAGTAAACACAAAAACATTTTTTAAATGTCAGCTGCCTGTTACCATTTTTTCAACACTCTCAAATCTTCATAAATCTTTTGACTTGGAAATTGTCCGTATATGGGACAAATATTGCACAGCCTTTCTCTCCAGTCTGTATATAATTTAACCGTATAGTCTTGTCTCCAGGTAAAATATGCATTATACCTCACTGGGTCTTTAATTAGGCCTCTCAAATATTCAGCTAGGGCGTTAATAGATTTAAAATCATCCACGTGAATGAAAGAATTCGGAGGCACTACAGCTTCATAGTGTCTGCGTGGCGGTCCCAGCACCACGGGGATGCTCCCAGCCTGGAAAGCGTTTCTCCAGATCTTCTCAGTGATATAGTGTGGAGACTCTGTGTTTTCAAAGGCTAGGTAGAAATAACAGCGTGAAATCGTTGGGAGCAGTGCCTCCTTTGGTAAAGGTTTCTTGGCTGAAAGGCCATACAGTTGCACGTTGAGGTTCTTGTTCAGCTCTTGGAACACAACACTCCTCTTGTGCCAATTTTGGTAGTTGCTAACCACCCAACAGGCTTCGTAACTCTTGTTTTTTGGTGTCACAAAGTCGAAACATCGTTTCCTCCTCTGTAACAGCTTCCCGTAGGGCACAGTGATATCAGCATTAGGGTGATATGACATGGTAAGGTTGAAAAGGTTGTTGTATGGTGACAAGTCGCCGTTGTTTTGTGGCGCTTCTAAAGAAAGCCACACCCACCTCTGTTTGGTGGGCCGATGGAGGTGCACTGGAAGGTGCTCTTTTTTCTGCATTAGCTCAAAGTTGTGAAAAACTACTAGATCGGCACTCTCATAAAGAGTGCGATTGTCCACTAGCACACACCCAGAGATGCCATAGTCTCTCATACACACGTCCCCCGCAAGGCTGTACGGGATGCCGTAAGGCCAGTGCCAAAACAGGATGGTGATATTGTTTGGGAGTGATGCATTGCTGTCATTGAGATATTGTTGTTGTTGTTGTTGTTGTTGTTGTTTATCAACAAAGTATATAACAAATAAAGTGTAGATAACGCTGGTGGTCAGGAATAAAACAAGGAGAGTCTTGGGGGGTTGAAGATGCCTTTTCCTCCACTTTGCTATAAATCTTACGATGGAGCCCATATGAGTGCTGCGGAAGTACCAGAAATGGGCGTTAGTTTGTTGTTTTGTTCTATTTGTTATATAACTTGCGGTTTGTCAGAGTCAGTATCAATGTCATTTTTTTCCTTCCTGTAGATGACAAGTAGAGTGACCAGTAGAGGGAGTGTCTCTTCACTCAAGAAAGAAACCCTGGCTCTCTATCTTTCTTTCTATGTCTTTCAGTCAAAAAAAATTGTAATTCTGTGCAAATACTGTTTTTGTTTCTTTCCTAATGTGGCATCTGTGCAAAAAAAAAAAAAAAGTAGAGGATAACTTCACAAAGAAATACATAAAAATCAAAAGTACTTCTTACAAGTACATCTTATAGTACATCTTATACTTAAAAGTACATCTTATATTTCATACTGTTGACAAATATGATGCACGGCAACAACTCTTCAAATGCAGCTATGCTCTTTGTCTTACATTTATATACACTGACTAAAAAATTAAAAACGTAACACTTTTGTTTTTGCCCCCATTTCTGCTGAACTCAAAGATCTAAGACTTTTTCTATGTACACAAAAGGCCTATTTCTCTCAAATATTGTTAACAAATCTGTCTAAATCTATGTTAGTGAGCACTTCTCCTTTGCCGAGATAATCCATCCACCTCACAGGTGTGGCATATCAAGATGCTGATTAGACAGCATGATAATTGCACAGGTGTGCCTTCGGCTGGCCTCAATAAAAGGATACTGTAAAATGTGCAGTTTTATCACACAGCACAATGCCACAGATGTCGCACGTTTTGAGGGAGCGTGCAATTGGCATTGAATGTTCATTTCTCTCCAAAGGTGTTTTAGAGAATTTGGCAGAGAATTTGTGTACATGGAAAAAGTCTTAGATCTTTGAGCTCAGCTCATGAAAAATGGAGGCAAAAAAGTGTTGCGTTTATAAGTTTGATCAGTGTATTTATCACATATCACAGGATATCACAAAGGAAGCAAGAGCAATATGACACAAGTGCTGATTTTGTCTTTTGAAGTGCTGATCTATCACAAGATTAAATGTGATTTTATACAACAGTTCAGTAAATAAGAAGTTGATATTGTGTTATATTTATTATGGGTTTTTTTGCTCAATTTTGCAGAGAACATACTACCTTTAAAGCCATAGCAGAATTGTTGCACGTCCGAGCAACACAGCGGTGTTTAGTTTCTAAATGAATCCGCATTTTCAACGAACCAATGATTCAAAAGCCCCATTTACTTCATTCCTGAATGAATCAAATGAATAAACAAATGACTCATAAAGACGTTTATCATCACCTGCTGGCAGATTTAGTTTCTTATTTAGAATATAATTTCAGAAAAAATAATATAATAAAAACATTAAAGGGATAGTTCACCAAAAAAAAAAAAAAACGTAAATTTTTATAATCATTTACACACCCTCATGTCGTTTCAAACCTTTCTTTTTGTGGAACATAAACAAAGGTACTTTGAAGACTGTTGGTAACAAAGCTGTTTTGGTTACCAATGATTTTGATTGTATGAACAAAAACTACTCAGATGCTTCTCAAATTATCTTCTTTTATGTTCCATAGTTTACGTTAGGCTGTTGTAGCCTATATTTTAACGTGTTATAAATTCTATGTTGAATCAAATATAATATTTCTTTCTAAAGCTACAGTTTGTAATGTCTACTTGATACGTCCGAACTGATTGCATTATGTATAATCATTTTCTGTTTTTAACTGTCTTAAATTTATTTTGAATCAATTTTTAAATCATTATATCAATCATATCAAACATTTTTTGTTTTATTGTTTTTATTATTGTTTTTATGATTATTCTACTTCCTTTTATGTAAAGCACTTTGAATTACCTCTGTGTAAGAAATGTGCTATATAAATAAACTTGCCTTGCCTTGCCTTGCCTTGCCTTTCTCATGTAACACAAAAAAATAGCTTTAAATAATGTTTTGTGTGCATTTTCACAGTCAAACTTATTTTGCGACTAATTAGATTATTTAAAACATCATGTAATTAATTAGATTAAAAAATTTAATCGTCTGGCATCCCTATTTTAAATATTTTTTCATTTTTAAATAAGCATTTTATATCAAGCAGGATATCTCATATGGGGCTGCTATATTAAGATCACATGACCAGCCAAATACTTTAGTAATTCCCCTTTTATCAGACACTTTTTCACACACGACGGCAACTGCAAGTATTGTACTTCTAAAATAGCATTATTTATTTTTTTATTTTTTGTCTTATAAACATGTAGCTGTGGCTGTACAGTAAAGTATGATGTATTACATTCCAGCAAAAAAGAACAAAAACACTTGATTTCTTCTGTGGCTTTGTACTTTAGAAATGTAAGAGAAAGCAGACCATGAAAGACAAATGCATGTATGAAAAAGATCTGAAGAAAAACAGAAGCACATTAAAAGATCAAGGGAAGGTACAATTCTTACCCGTGTGTTTGGTAAACCATCTTGTGAGGAAGACTGCAGTTGCCGAGTCCCTCGAGGATAGGTGGAGGCCAGTCCTGTCATCTAATGATGGAAAGATTTATGAAATGCCTCGGTCTTCAAGGAAACAAGCGCTTCCTGTTAAGATCACTTTTATTTTATGTTCTTCCTTTCACATGTTCCCCTCCCATTTTGTATCGGCCCTTGATGATTAAAACACCTGACTTGACACGCACCACATTTCCTTACTAACAGGTCGAGACTGAACAGAACGTATTGCTTTTCAATGCAACAAACCTTCTAATAAACAGCTGCTTGACGTTTACAACCTGACAATGCAATTAATGTAATTTAAAAATAATTTAAGCATTGATCTTACTACAAAATGTGGCTGAAAGTGCAGAGAGAAGAACATGGCACTAGCTTTTTCAATCACGTATCAGTGCGTGTATCAGTGTTGGTTGTGGTTTCAGACCTCGGTGCAGAGGGCACTAAAAAAGCTTGAGGAGGAAGTGAGTGTTTACGAAACTTATCATCTTACACTCACATGGTAATCCTTTTCTTGTTGCCGCCTGTGCCTTTCTTCAAATAGAGAAGTGAAAAATGACTGTTGCAAACCTTCATGTTTAATGTTGGGCATGGGGTCTTAAGATTTTATGTACTTATCTACTGTATTATAGGCCTAATTTATAAAAAATAACACATTTATGAAGAGAGAGAGAGAGAGAGAGAGACAAAGTAAAGATCAAAACTTGCAAGATAATGACAATTTACCCATGTCGTGATGGTTTATACCTGAATCAAATCCACACCAAACTGACATGAGCCGTAGAGCTGCTGCTTATAGACGAATAAGTTAAAGCTTGTTTCATAATTTGATGAACTTTGCACTGTTACTGAATTAAACTAACTCATCCCTTAACTGGAAAATGTAAGTGTAAGAGGTGAATCGTACACAAATGTACGATTTTAGAAAAAAGTAACCGTGAAGACCCACCCTAAATATTACTGTCGCATGGGCGCTACTTCAAAGTTGAACTGATTTTAGTGTTGTCAAGTCTGCAGTTTTCCCGTTTAACTGGGTTACTTTAAAGTCCCCCTGTAGTCAAGATTTTTATATATTATTATATATGTTTTTGTGAAAATAATTTTCTTATGCCTTAAAACAGCTTAAATGTAACTTTACCCCACTTGCCTCATTTACTATATGCGGATCTATGAATATGCAAATTAGCCCCGCCCCCACACAGTCACACCAGCCAGAGCCTCCTGATCCAAAAACTGAACTGTAGTAAACGTGATGTAACGGCGCCATCTTGGAATCGCGTCACTGCACGTCACTCCCAGATAATCGAAAATGGGCAAAGAGGTGGGACGTGGGTGGAGCTGGCTGCTGAAACCACGCCCTCCTGATGCGACGGTGGTGACAACAGCGGCAATCCATCTGTCACTCAAGTGGCCACGCCCTAAATTATGCAGAATTTTAAGGCTTAATATAATTTAAACGGATGAGTTATAAAAAAATTCACCCCCCCGTCACAGTTGACATGAAGGGCAAAATTAGCTATATAGACCAAAACCGCTTTTTGTACCAGGCTGTAAATATATTTTTTTCTGCTGTAAAGTTGGGAATTTTAACATGGGGAGTCTATGGGATTGACTCCCTTTTGCAGCCAGTCTCTAGCGGCCAGTCGGTGAATTGCAGTTTTAGTCACTTTCGTGTTGGCTTCAAGAGGGAGACCAGGAGGTTGCCGCTTGGTTATTTTTCAAGTTAGCGGTTAGTGCCTAGCGGTTGTGGTCTATTTAATGCTCTATATCGGGGTGTCAAACTCACTTCCTGGAGGGCTGCAGACCTGCTGAGTTTTGTTCCAACCCTGCTCCAACACACATACTATGCAGTTTTCAATTAAGCCTGAAGGACTTGATTAGTTGGATCAGGTGTGTTTATTAGGGTTGCATCTAAACTCTGCAGGCCTGCAGCCCTCCAGGACCAGAGTTTGACACCCATGCTTTATATGCTCTATTAAATGCTCCATTTAATATTTGGTTTTGTGCTGATAATCCTATTGGTATATTTTGCATGCTAATGATCTATTCTTTGACGTGATTGGTTACTGAAGTTTGTGACATAGCAAAAAAAGGGCTGTTTCAAACCGTATTTCTGGAACAGCCTTTGGGAAACTGCAGTTTTAAGGAGAAAATACTCAGCAATGGTGTTGATTAAAGGAGAAGTCCACTTCCAGAACAACAATTTACAAATAAATTACCCCCTTGTCATCCAAGATGTTCATGTCTTTCTGTCTTCATTCGTAAGAAATTATGGTTTTTGAGGAAAGCATTTCAGGATTTTTCTCCATATAATGGACTTCATTGGTGCCCCGATCGGGCCCCGATCCTCAAAAACCATAATTTCTTACGAATGAAGAAATTCCAAAATGCAGTTTAAATGCAGCTTCAAAGCGCTCTAAACCAGGGGTGCTAAACCCTGATCAAACACACCTGAACCAACTAATTAGGATCTGAAGGAGCACTTGATTATTACAGATGTGTACAGGTGTGTTTGATCAGGGTTGGAACTAAACTCTGCAGGAAGGTAGATCTCCAGGAACAGGGTCGGGCACCCCTGCTCTAAATGATCCCAGCCGAGGAAGAAGGGTCTTATCTAGCGAAACGATCTGTCATTTTTTTCGAAAAATAAAAATTTGTATACTTTTTAAGCACAAAAGCTTGTGTAGCACAGGCTCTGGGATGTGCGTCCACGATGCTACGAATTAGTGATGGGTCGTTCTTGAACGATTCTTTCATTTTGAATGAATCTTTAATGTGACTCGGGAAGTGATTCGTTCAGTCGTGCATGCGCAACATCCTATTAGGTTCTGTACTGGAATTAGTTCACCTGTTTCAAGTCTTCAGGTTTTTTGAGTCATTCGTTCATCTTATGGGGCTGTCACATGATGAACGAACGACTCGAACCTGAATACTGGAGAGATGAACGAAATCAATTCGTTTTCCTGCTCACACTGCATTGGTTAAGCTTATGGGGCTGTCATGTGATGAACGAACGACTCAAACCCGAAAACTTGTCAGATGAGGGGTGAGAAGAGAAGTGACTCCGGGCTACTTTTAGACTGTTGCCGTGGGTTATTTGTCAAGTTAGCAGTTAGCGCCTAGCGGTTGTGCTCTATTTAATGCTATATCAGGGGTGTCAAACTCAGTTCCTGGAGGGCTGCAGCCCTGCAGAGTTTAGTTCCAACCCTGCTCCAACACACATACTATGCAGTTTTAATCATACACTAAAGACCCAGGTAAACAATGAATTAATCTTTTCTGTTTCTTACAGCATTATAGTTTTGTCTTGTTTGTAGTGTGGTCAATGTTTGTGTAAGTAGTAGATGTGTTAGGGAAGTAACACCTAACATTTTAATTATATTTTGCTAAAATGAACAAAATGACTTGAAAAAAGATTTGTTCATTTTGCTGAACGAGACTCAAAGGTCAGAATCGGTAAAATGATCCGAACTATATAAAAGCATACAAATTTTTATTTTCCGAAAAAAATGGCAGATCGTTTCGCTAGATAAGACCCTTCTTCCTCGGCTGGGATCGTTTAGAGCCCTTTGAAGCTGCATTTAAACTACATTTTCAAGTTCAAAATCGAGGCACCAATGAAGTCCATTATATGGAGAAAAATCCTGAAATGCTTTCCTCAAAAACCATAATTTCTTCTCGACTGAAGACAGAAAGACATGAACATCTTGGATGACAAGGGGGTGAGCAAATTATTTGTGAATTGTTGTTCTGGAAGTGGAGTTCTCCTTTAATGGACTGACACATGGTTTGTCTAAAAGCATATTAAAAACACCACACAGACAAATAAACAACATAAAAATCTTGATTTTCACTACAGAGGGACTATAACGCTGTTGTTTTTGCGGGTTGTTTTTCATGTCCGCGGGTTGAAGCGACCCCAATAGCGTAATATTTAGCCCCTGGAATGCTAATTGTACCAGGGAAACCCCCCAAAAAATTACCCCCTCAAAATGCTATTGGGCTACTTTTGGGCTAGTTGTGAGTAGCAATCGGCTGAGTTTTGTTGTGAAAACCTGGCAACCCTAACTGATTTTGCTTTATAATTAATGAACTACACTGAATTAACACTGAACAAAACTGAGCTGAATAATGACACCGCAGTCTTTTTACAGCTGCTTTACAGCTGAAATTATGTTAGTTTCATTACTGAATAATTTTATTACATTAATGTTTGTTGTTGTGTTGTTAACGTGTTTTCTTATTACTGCTTTGAAACAATCTGTAGGCCTATAAAGCACTGTAAATAAAAGTGATGACTTAAAAACAGGAAAACATAGATGATACACTTTTTAACTCTTCATAGTCATGTTATTAGTATTAAAAAGTGTGTTTTTAGAACTTGGTCTGTCTTGCTTTGAACAGACCTGCTGATAATATCAGCTGAGCTCAGCATGACTTGTATATGAAATGCTTATGTTGGTCAATGTTTTTTTCTGGTGAATGTGGTGGTTGAGCAATGCTGTCTTGCAATAGTGTAGTCAAAAACTGTGTAATCATTTAGTACACACTGCAGGTTTCAGGAGTGACAACCGCATTTTAATGCAGAAGTGAGTCATCATGGTTTTACTACAAATAAAAACAAAAACCATGGTAACTACAGTCTAACTATGGTTTTGCTACACTAATCATAGTTTAGGAATGGTATTTGTCCTTTTCATAAAGGATGATCTTATTTCTTCCGTGGAACTTGAAAAAAGACATTTTGAAAAATGTCTTTTTGTTCATAAAATGAAATTCAAATGTTGTTTTGGACACCACTGACGTAGCATGGGCCAAAACAACTGAAACATTCTTCTAAATATTTTCAGTTTTGCTCTAAAGAAGAAAGTCATGTTTTTATTTTGTTTTTGCTGGTGACCCCAGAATGTTGAGTACTACTTAGCTACTGTTGCTATGTCTGGCAAACAATGGTGGTTTCACATGCAGTGAAAAATGCACCGCTGAGCAAAGAGGAAACTGACAACAGACAGAGAAGACAGAGCAGGTTACTTATGGTTTGAAACAAGGTCTCAGCTTTAAAATGCTGTCATTTTTTAAGTAATTCAAACAATAAATACCATTTTGTGGCTCTTCAATGTGTCGTGACAGATCAGTGCCTTGTAAGATCAATGATCGCCTTTCTTTACTTAAAGCATGGAAAAAAAACATGAACATCAGAACTTAATCTACTCTCCTGTCTAATTTTGTTTATCGGATAGAATGGCAGATTCAACATTATGATTGGTCAGACTGCCTGTCAGTCAAGCTGTTTGCGACGGGTCAATTATTAGGCACGTTAATATTTTTTCCAAGCACATTTTACCAATTCCAAACCACATCAATCTTAATAACTACTATTAATTTTGTATTTAATCATTTATAGGGGATATATAATTGTCCATGAAGGCTGGAAGTGAAAACTCCTTATATTCAGGTGTGCATAATTATTAGGTACATTTTCTTTTGCAGATAAAATGAGCTAAAACAGAGATTTAAAAAGACTTATGTTAGTTGCAAAAGAATTAAGAATTAATGTGAAGAACTGTATGTGAAACCATCAGGAACTATTTAGTCTCCAGTCCCACGATTTTCCAGAACCTAGTCTCCAGCAGAAGTGCAGTGTGTCAGGTTCTCAGAGAGTTAGGTTAGGTAAACAATCCTAAAAAATGACCTGAAGTGTTGTGAAATACATGAAGACTGTTTTATAGGCTTTATAGACAGACAAGTTGAGAGTGGCTCTTGAAGGACCAGCATCACATCCTCTTGTACCACTCAAGAATTTATCTTAATCTGACAGTAAGTTTTTGGGAGTTCTGGAAAATGGTGGCATTTGAAACTAATTGGTTCCTGATGGTCTCACACATAATTCTTTACATTAATTCTTAGTTCTTTTGCAGTTAACATGTGTCTTTTCTTCTCCACCTGTTTTTTTCTGACTGTGCTGACCCAATGAGCATTTCGCTATCCAATGATCATGCCTTAATTTTGCAGATTTTAGTATTGCATTAGTATTGCATCCTTCTCATGGGCATTTAATAACTTGAAAAAGAGTTAAATCTCTTTTTTGGCTCATTTTATCTGTAAAAAAAACCTACCTAATTATTTTGCAAACCTGAATATAAGGAGTTTTTCACTTCCAGCCTTCATGGACAATTATATATCACTTATAAATGATTAAATACAAAATGAATAGTAGTTATTAAAATTGATGTGGAATTGGTCAAATGTGCTTGAGGAAAAAAAATTACCAGAATATCAACCTGCCTAATAATTATGCACGCACTGTAATAAGTGCATCAGAATTACCCAAACTTAACACTAGATGTCAGTGTTTCTTTTCTTTTTCTATCTCTTTCTTTTTCTTTTTTGTGTACTACAGTATTGACTTTTGCATAATACATTTTTACCTGGCATTCTTGCATTGTATAGAAACCTGTCTGTCAAAAGAAAAGTAGAACAATAGCATAAATGTATAAATGCATAAACGCATGAAATTCCAAAAAAAGACAAAGAAATGAAATGAAACTAAACTAAATGTGCAAATATCAAATATTTCCATGGTGAAAAAAACAACTCTCTCTCATGAACACACATAAAAGACTGACACGGAAGAGAAGAAACTGTTGAATAAAGTCGTTATTTTTGTTTCTTTGCGCACAAAAAGTATTTTCGTACCTTAATGAAATTATGGTTGAACCACTGGTGTCACATGGACTGTTTTAGCAATTTCTTAACTATCTTTTTGGGCCTTGAACGTGTCAGTTGCGTTTCTGGCTACTGAGGGTCAGAAAGCTCTTGGATTTCATCCAAAATATCTTAATTCAAGTTTCGAAGATGAACAAAGGTCTTGGAACGACATGAGGATGAGTAATTAATGACAATTGTCATTTTTGGGTGAACTGTTAAGACTGTTTTGAAAAATATAATTGAGAAAAACTGTAGGCCTAATTAAAGATCTCATTCAAACACTTTTAAAAGCTTTCAAAATATTTTGTTTTATTTAATCTCTTTTTTTTTCATGACAGTTATGATGTCTGATACAAAGCTGCTATTTTAGTTTTATTGTGACGATATGATTATAATGTTTTGGTATCTATAATTACCCTGGTAATTTCTACAAGATTAAAACTGGTTCAGTTGACATTTCTTTAATTCATTATAGTTAAATGACTCAGACTATTTTGAACAAAAGCCGCGTGGTGATTCAGTACATTCATCGTCTCTGTTAACAGGTATTAGCTTGTGTTTGAAATGGGTGTTTTTTGGTTTATTTTTTTAGTTACCAATAAGAAAACAGGGCTTTTAGCTTTTTACCATGTTGAAATTAAAAAAAATCAGTGCAGAAAATGTAGTAAATTATTAATTAAACTCAAGGACATTGGTTTAATGTGTCTAACATTTTTGCAGTTTAAAACAGTTGCCATGTTTCTTCTGTGAAAACAAAAAATGTTGGCATGGTTACCACATATTATACAAATAGAATCAATTAGTATTCTAATTAATGATTTGTCATACACAGCTAAATGCCAGAGTTTATATGTCATTTTTCATACCTTTTTCCCGTCCCTTTTTTCACTGGAATTAACAAACAAAAATGCAGTTCAAGGGTCAAAGTTCAATACTGATCAATGCTACAGGAATTTAAAGTACCGTTACAGTTTTGATGGCACAAAATGTTTACCAAATAACCACTGGGCAGAATAATACACAGAAAATACATTTTCATAAAAGTCCAGTCTAAAAACTAAAAATTTTGTTATTTACTCACTCATTATTTTCTACACAAAGTTTAGCAGAATGTTAATTCTTATCTTTCATTGTATGGAAAAGAGCAGCGTGAACATACTGTCAAACATCTTCTGTGGTCTATGGAAGAAAAACAAAATCATATGTGTTTGAAACAACATGAAAGTGTGAAATGATAACAAATTTCTATTTTTGGGTAAACTTGGGTAAAAAAAAAAACTATAGACAGTGTGTGTGACTGCATTAGCAGGCAGTGGAAAATGATGAGAGTAGGACAGAACAGAGCAGTTTGGAGAGAAACTCGTCATGACTAAAGCAGCAGAGAATGAGGGAAGATACAGGTTGGACAGGTTCGTCCAGTGGGCTGGTATTCCGAACACTCAAGACCAATGGGGTGTGGTGGGAGATTGTGTTCTCAAAGGGAAACGATAGAAACTGTGGTTGGGAGAGGAAGAAGGAAAGGTGCTCTTCATAGTTCCATCGATGCAGTTTAATTTTTCAGGGGTCAGAGAAGGACAGACACATCCAAGTGTGAACGTGTGAGGTGAAGAGGATTCTAAGGAGGCTTTGAGGTGGACTGATGTAAATTGGCCTGATACTCTTAAGTCAGCGAGAGATTCTGGGCAACTGAGACAACTGAGACAAGAGGGAGGTTGAGGAGGACCAGAGATGGCTGAAGCAGCAAAGATTGAACTATTTGTCAAGGTCTGTGCTTAAACAGTCAAATAGTCTTAGGCTTAACTTGATTTCTTAAAGATATAAGATGTAAAAGTTTGTATCTTGCGATCTAATCCTTGCTCAAAATTGTTGTACTTCCAGTCATTCCTATGACTTTACCTTTAAAAACAACATTGGTGGCCTCGAACTGGTCTTGTTTAATTTGGTACTTATGATAAGACCTCTAAAACATGTCTGAACAAAGGTAAAATTACTTTTAAGTAACAAAAACATGATCATCTTAATGCTAATGCCTATTAATGTTGTGGTACGTTTTCAGGAAGTAGTTCCATGTTACTTGTACACTAAGTAAATTAAAGTTTAAGAGTTTTAAAGGCTTACTAACTGAATGTTGTCTTCAGGCAAGCGACGATGGTGAAAGTGTTGGTAACTGCCCGTTTTGTCAGCGGCTCTTCATGATACTCTGGCTGAAGGGGGTCAACTTTACCCTCACCACAGTGGACATGAAGAGGTGAGAGATGTCAACATCAGGCTAACAGTTCTTCTCAGAGTCCATCCCTTAGAAAAGGAAAAATCACAAAGAAATCTCTTAAATATCTCAGCTTCTAGATGATAAAATGATTAAATGGAGTGCAAATTGTGATCTACAAAAGACATTTTTCTTAGAAGAAAGAAAAAATAACCAAGTAATCACAACAATGTCTCAAAACTTGCTCAGTTTTATAAAAAAAAATCCGATGTATAATCTCAAATATTGATGTGAGATCAATAAATGATCTGAGCTGTTATGTTTTATAGCTGTCTACCTTTACAGTGTGTGATCACTTGTTTAATTCTATATGTTTGTTTTTCTTAAGGAACTTTAGTACAAACTTTTGAGAAAACTTTAGTACAAGCTAAAAATTACCTTAGAACTTCCTCTGGGATATTCTGACCACAACTGTATTTTTCGCGACATTGGAGCCCCCTACAGTTAACTCTTACGAAAATTAACCATGGTTTTTACTACAAATAAAACCAAAAACCATAGTTACTATGTTAAACCATGGTAACCATAAATTAACCATGGTCTTGCTACACTAACCTACTACACTCTTACCATGATAAAATCATGGTTAATTTTCGTTAGGGAAGTGAGTGGAATTCACTGTCGTAAATATATCACTGTGGTAATTTGCTGCCGTAAAGCATCCACCCTTTTCGCGCAATTTCGTACCCGCTTACAAACCTTCATATTTCCAAAACAGATGTTAGAAAAGAGGCAGGAATCGTTGACTTATTAGAAGTCAGTCAGCCATTGTCATTGTGAAACTGATATTTCAAAGTAATTTTTTTTTTTTTTCAAATTTTGTATAATAACCGAGTACATAATGGATCTATTTTCCAAACCGTGTTTTTGGCGTACTAGGAATCGCCGCGGAGTAGTCCAGTACCTGCGTGATTCGTCATAGACATAAACAGAGAAAAGTAGCTCCGGCTACAATGTTCTTACGTAAGATGCACGCAGCTCTGTTTATTAACCGCTAGCGCGCCAAAAGTAACGGACTGTAGCTTTTAATAGTATAATTTTGTATGAAGATAAATGCAGTAAAAATACACTAGAATTTATTGCTTAGCAAGCACATCCGCTAGTTTTAATACCTGAAAATGATTACAGTTTTTTCGGACTATTTATGTTTTGTTTTTGTTTGTTTGTTTTTAGAGCTCCAGAAGTACTGAAGGACCTGGCTCCAGGTTCTCAGCCCCCTTTCCTCATCTATAACGGAGAGGTCCGCACTGACACCAACAAAATTGAAGAGTTTCTGGAAGAGACCCTTGCTCCCCCACAGTGCGTATGAATTCATAGCACCAGATCAAAGATTTCAAGGATTTTATTGTGAACCAAAATTTTATAAATTTAAATGGAGAACATTTTTCACCGCTTTTGCATTACAGCTATCCCAAATTATGCTGCCGCTATAAGGAGTCTAACACGGCAGGAGATGATATCTTTCACAAATTTTCGGCATACATCAAAAACCCCAATCCTGGGCTCAATGACAGTAAGGGTCACCATTCTCTGAAGTCATTTGGCCGGTGAACAGTAAAGTCAGTAAATGACCAGAAGGCAGTAAACCTTAGAAATTAGCTTCAAGGATTGAAGCTATTATGTTTGAAATATGGAGGCTGTCCATTCTAAAGCATTTGGGAGAACTTGTTGCACTAATTGGTATATAATATACTCTAAGATAGATGCATTTGAAAATCAATATGTTAATGGTATGGTTAATATGTACCTTTCAGTGCTGGAGAAGAAATTTCTAAAGAGTTTGATGAAGCTGGATCAATACCTGTTGACTCCTCTTCCTCATGAACTGGACCAGGATCCAGATTCATCCCAATCCACAAGACATTACCTGGATGGAAATGCGCTCTCGCTTGCTGACTGCAACCTGCTTCCAAAACTGCACATTGTGAAGGTTCTTGTCATTTTTCCCATTTAAATGTCAAATTCAGTAAATTGTTTATTGTGGTGCTGATATAATACAGTTGCTATTTAGTATGAGTGGAATGAATTTACATCTCCATTATGGTCATTAAACTTCATCTAGTTGATAGATCTAAATATTTTGTTGACTTTATAGGTGGTGTGCAAGAAGTACCGTGGTTTTGAGATCCCCACGGAGCTAAAAGGCCTCACAAAGTATTTGGACAAAGCATACAAGGAGGACGTGTTTCACCTCACCTGCCCCAAAGATAAGGAGATTCTGCTTGCCTACCATTCAGTGGCCAAATATCTCAACAAGTAAAACTGGACTTCAAAGAAGGAGGAGGAGGACAAAGATTGTGTGGAATTTATTGTAAAGTTGTTGTTGTTTTTTTGTCTAGTGTGTACACCAAAACTGCCTACATTATAAACGTATGGGAATTTTGATTATGCAAGTATATTATGGGTGGAGGTTGTTTTCATTCATCATTTAAAAACCACAATTGTGAATACCAGATGCCTGCCTTATTTGTTCCTGCCATTTTTAGTATTTAAATATGTGTCACTTTTGTCTGTGGTTTTGATGGATTACTTTTGTTTGATAGCCACTCATTTAGAAACGTCTGTGAATGTTGTTTTTGAAGGCTGTGTGAAATGAGACATGTAATTGGTCTGAAATTCTACCCCATGTGAAAAAGAAGACAAAGCACTAGACTAGACAACCCTTACAATGATGTTATTGATGTCAAAGGACACTCTCGAAATGTCCCGAATGTATAAAACGGCTTGTAAACAAATAAAATTCTTATGGAAGAAAAATGCTCGATTTAACTGCATTTGGTCAAGCAAAGGGGACTAACAGAAACACGAATGTACACTGAATTTTCATAGTACAATATCACTTTTCCTACTGTCAACAAGACAAAACATGTAGGCTGTTACATAACTTGTGATTATTGTTATTATGAAAGTTATTATGTTATTATGGTTTTGAATGAATAATCTGGCTCCATTTTTTAAGCATGCATTTTATGCATGACATATAACAATATTATAATGTTCTGTGTAAATATAAAACAACAACGCTATCCACCTTCTTCTTCAACACGGAAGTAAGCCTATGGGTGAGACTTCCGGTTCATTATCCAGAAATAACAAGAAGAATAACAACATGCAGTAAACGATAAAGCTGTTTGCACTACAAAGCAGTGTGTTCATAATTAATATAATACATTAAAATAATATAGTAAGACACCAATTTGCAATAGCTAGAGGCAAATAAGACCGGAAGCCAGACCTATAAAATGTACAAATGGCCACGAAAAATGTGGATTAGAGACATATTAATAAATTGGCATTAATGACATATACTTCTTGTTTTATCATTCTCCACCTCTTTTTTATTTTTAATGTTATGGTTTTCATAGTCATTGGTACTATCTTGGTATTGTGTATGTTGTTTTGTGTGCAATAATTAAAAACATAAATAATGATCGAACAACAGCGATCCTGATTGGCCGCTTGACGTTCTTTATAGCCAATGAAACTGCACGTCACTGCTACATGAAGGACTGTCAAGGCAACAGCAGAGATTTGATTTCACGATGCAAAAAAGCAGCTGCCAAAGTTTACAGTGGAGTGAAATTTGTTTGGAAATGACAAGAAAGAGACCCAGCCAGCCGCTGTGGCATGAATAAACTGTTTCAAACGGAATTATCTCACGATCGGTCTTCAATTTCGCTGTCTTTAGTAAGTAAGCTACTGTATGCTAGCTAATTAGCATATTGCTTATTCACGTACAAACCACCTGCTAAAGAGGCATTTTTGAATAATATGTATGTTTTATTGACATTTTTGTGCAAGAGGTCTTAGCCTAAAACAGAATTCATCTGTTTCTATAAGTTGACGTTGTTGTTTACACTTTAAACAGCTGTAACGCCCATAACACATGCATGTCAGTCCTGCTTCAATGACAACATAAACACAGCTTCGTATTGAACTGGCATGGTTATTTTTCCATAGGATTAAGTCAAATGGTTTGCAAAGGTGTGTTAAGCGCAACTAAAGCAGAAGTTCGTCTGTCAACACTTTACTCACAGAAAAGTTCAGACTTTTTCAGTGATTTCTTCCTCTCAATCTGTCATTCGAGAGAACAGATAATATTTTAAATATAACTTACAGTACAGTGCTTTTTTTCATAAACTGAGTGACTTTTTTTATTATTATTTAAAGAAATGGGAGAGAGTGAGAATGAAGATCAGTGCAAGTATCCTGTAAGTATCATGCATCACACTATCTCAAATGTCATTTTTTTGTTACAGCTATATGCATATGAGTCAATCGTTATCAGTTCATGTACTTTGTTGACTGTTTGTCCACTCAGTGTTTATTAAAAATGTACAGTATGGTGTTAAAAATGACTGCTAACAGGTTTGGAATGACATCAGGATGAGTAAGTAATGACAGTATTTTCAATTTTGGCGAATGTTGGATTAGTGGTTTAGAATATAGATCCTTTTTTTTTTTTTTTCAAGGGGAAGTGCTTTTGTGTTTTTGTTCAAGACAGGAAGCAACTGAGCAAGCACAGGCCCCTTTGAGTCTCATTTGAGGTTAACTTCTAGTTTTGGATTGAAAAATAAACATAATTTCAAAGAAACGCCATATGAGCTGTCTTGTTCAAATGGTATTGTTCTGTGGAAGAAATGTAAATAAATTATACAATACAAATATAAAAGGGTGTTTTATCCGGGGGGGTTTATTTTCAAACCAGAACATAGACATAATAGAGAGTGTGTCTGACTGTTTGTATATTTGTGTGTATTTCCGCAGGGTATTATTGGGAGTGAAATTCGTTCCCGTCTGCAGCAGTTTGTGGAGGAGAGGATGCACACCACCATGGTACAGAAACTCACTGATGTGTTCGCTGAATTCAACTGATAGTTAATCCAAAAATAAAAATTAAATAATTAATTACTCACCCTCATGTCGTTCCAAACCTGTAAGACCTTAGTTTGTCTTCAGAACACAAATTAAGATATTTTTGATGAAATCCAAGAGCTCTCTGACCCTCCATGGACCACACGTTATTTTTAGTTTTCTCGTAGCTTTATAAAATTACGGTAGAACCACTGATGTCACATGGACCTTGGACATGGTAGGACTGCTGTCGATGGAGGGTCAGAAAGCACTTGGATTTTGTTGAAAATACCTTAATTTGTGTTCCAAAGACGAACAGAGGTCTTACAGGTTTGGAACGACATGAGGGTGAGTAATTACTGACAAAATTAAAATTTTTGGGTGAGCTATGCCTTTAAGGCTTTAGTTCTTAGTTCACACTAAGAACGATAGCTATGTTAGCATCCACACCAATGCATGATAAACCTTTGTTTGTTATAAGCAAACACTGCAGTTCTGACATCTGCCACTTTAAATGCTCAAGGAGAAGGACGTCAGACATACTCAGATCAGATGTACAGATTATGTAACACATTACAGACATTTAATCATGTTTGGGTTGACCAATACACCCATTTAATGAGATGATTATTTCTTGCAGCATTTTTGCCAGTATTATTTGCTCTGATACTAAACACATGTTTTGATGAAAGTGAAATCAAAATTCCAGTAGTGGAGGATGATATTTATCAATGTTATCTTACATTTCTGTGACGTTTTTGTCTGTTCCAGCTGACGGGTGTATTGATCGGTGCCGTGGTGGCTGTGTGTCTGATAGGAATCTCTGTGCTTTTCCTCTATCGCAGATATAAACTGGCGAGTATGTGTCACTTCTGAGTCCAAAACGATGCCTTCACTCTTTTATAAGAGTTTATGTCTAATATTCATTATGCATTTGCTTGTATGTGTTTTAAGACCAACAGGCTGGTGTTCCACGCTACCGCTTCAGAAAAAGAGATAAAGTGCTCTTTTATGGCAGGAAAATCATGAGAAAGGTTGGTCACGCCTTGCTGAAATCCATTTGCTTACCTGTGATTTGCACCGTTTTAGCTGGTGATTAATAGTCACATTTGTTCTCCAAGATGAATAGCTGAGTGCTCAGACTTCAGACTCTGCAGAGACTTGCTTCACATACTCATTTGTAGGTGTAATTAAAACTGACATCAGCTGAAACTTCATTCTTTCTCCACTGGAGGGCAGCATAGAGTGTGCCAAGCGGCATGTGTGGCACCTTTATGACTAACACCATGATATTTTTATTTGCTCTCCATCCTCCACTTAATTTTTCTATTTTGATCTCTCAGGTCCAGACCTTGTCCTCGACACCGTCCTCCTCTTCGGTGTCTAAGCAGCGCTCTCGGAAGAGGCCTAAAGTTCTTAGTATAGCACGCAGGTGTGTTTAGCCTCTCACATACCTAAGTTTTACAGAACATATGCGATCTCGTTTTATCGCCCACACAGTTTAAGTTTGATCAGTGCTTCTTTTTTGACTCCTGCTATGATGTGATGCAGGATCTTGCGGATCAGGAAGGAGCCGCCCACTTTGCAGCCTAAAGAACCACCTCCCTCTCTCCTGGAGGCAGATCTCACAGAGTTTGATGTGCAGAACTCAAACCTGCCCTCTGAGGTGCTCTACATGCTCAAAAATGTCAGGTGAACAACTCTGACCCTGTGGGATCACATGATCACAGCTGAGCTGCATGCAAGTCACATGGTACTTTTTCAGCCTGATGGAATGTCTGGTGTTCATCTGAAGTCGAATGTTGATCCATTTCAGGGTACTTGGTCATTTTGAGAAGCCTTTGTTTTTGGAGCTGTGTCGGCATATGGTGTTTGTGGAGCTGCAGGAGGGAGAGGGGCTGTTTAAGCCTGGGGATGATGACGACAGCATTTATGTGGTTCAGGATGGAAGGCTGGAGCTTTGCATTCATGAAATGGTAAGGATGAGCTTTAGAGATACCTTTTGAAGTACTAGCACTCGTTTAGACAATGTCAGTTGACTTACTCATGTACATGACAATTTGCACAGTACGCTTTACTACATAATAATTTATTTAATCTTGAGTTAAAGGAATAGTTCACCCAAAAATTAAAATTCTGTCATTAATAACTCACCCTCATGTCGTTCCGAACCCATAAGATCTTCGTTCATCTTCGGAGCACAAAATAAGATATATTCGATGAAATCCGAGAGCTTTTTGATCCCGCATAGACAGCAATGCAACTGACACACGTTCAAGGCCCAGAACGTAAGGACATTGTTAAAACAGTCCATGTGACATCAATGGTTCAACCTTGAACCTTGATTATTATTATTATTATTATTATTTTTTTTTTTTAAGCTACGAAAATATTTTTCAACAATTTCTTCTCTTCCATGTCAGTTTTGCAAGAGTATAACAGTGCACAAGAGTATAACAGCGCATGTCCATTTATGTTAGTTTATGATCTCTACAGTGCCTTGCAAAAGTATTTATACCTCTTCATTTTTTTTTTTACATTTTGTTATGTTGCTGAATTATGTCAATCTACACTCCATGCACCATGATGACAAATCAAAAACAGAATTGTCACAACATCATAAATTTGTTAAAAAAAAAAAAAAAACCTGAAATAAGTGCATTGTGTAAGTATTCATACCCTTGTCAGTACTTAGCTGAAGTACCTTTACAGCCTCAAGTCTATTGGGTATGATGCAGCAAGATTTGTACGTCGACATTTGGCAGTTACCTGCCATTCTTCGTCTCACCTCTCAAGCTCTGTCAGCTTGAATCGGGTCTGGCAGACATTTTTCAGGTTCTCCAGAAATGTTTGTTTGGGCACTCAAGGACTCAAATAGTTGTCTATAAGCCCCTCTTGCTGTGTGCTTAGTCATAGTCATTCTCCTGTTGGAAGGTGAACCTTCTGGCCAGACTGAGGTTCTGAATGCTCTGGACTGGGTTTTGATTAAGGCTACTTTTCTTCTACTCTGAGTCTCTCAGTCCCTGCTGCTGAAAAACAGCCTCACAGCATGAAGCTGCTACCTGCACACTTTAACTCTGAGATGGTACTCTGTAGGCCTGGTTTCCTTTAAACATGATGCTTGGAATTGAGATTCATCAGACCAGAGAATCTTGTTTCTCACAGTCTGAGGGTCCTTTAGATGCATTTTTGCAAATTCTTAGTGTATTTGAAGTTTGAAGTTTGAAATATGGTGACCCATACTCGGAATTTGTGCTCAGCATTTAACCCATCCAAGTGAACACAGCACTGTGAGTTGAGGGTCTCAGTTCAGTCAGGGTATTAAGGGTGGAAAGGGCGCTGGTTATTCACTCCCCCACCGACAAATTCAGACTCTAACCGCAACTTTTTGGGTTTTAGTAATATCTACAAGTGATATGAGTGCTCCTAAGCTGAATTTTTCAGTGTCCCAGAAAAGGGTATGAATACTTATGCAATGGATTAATTTCAGGTTTTTTTTTTTATTTCTAATAAATTTGCAAAGTTGTGCTTTATCATTCTGAATAATGATGTGGAAAAAAGTAATTTAAAGCAGTTTAACATAAAGCTGCAACATAACAAAACATGGAAAAAAAAAATGGAGTATGAATACTTTCGCAAGGCACTGTATATAATTTATAATGTAAAAAGACAACTAATAAAATAGTGGTTTATTGGGTTCAGTATCTTAGTGGTTCAAGATCTGGGCTGCTAATGGAGATGTTGTGGGTTCGAACACCACAGCAATTGATTTATGAACAATCACCATAATTTCCTTGATTAACCTCTGGTTACTTCACTGGGTCTGTTCCTGCAATAAATTCCCTGTAGGTCACTTTGAATAAGAAGTGTCAGCTAAAAGGCAAATGAGTAATTAAACTTAGTGCCCTCACCTAAAGTTATTATATTATCTTTCTGTATGTGTGTCTTTCAGGATGGCACAGAGCCTGTGGTGAAGGACGTGTTGCCCGGGGACAGCGTTCACAGTCTGCTCAGCATTCTAGACATCATTACAGTAAGTTCTCTGTCTGCCTTCCGCACTTCTTATCCAGCTCCAGTGCACTGTGATTCATTTTGGATCTCTCTTGTCTCTCCAGGGTTACCCTGCTCCCTATAAGACCGTGTCTGCTCGTGCAGCGGTCAGGTCAACCATATTGCGTCTGCCTGCCTCAGCTTTCCAGTCAGTGTTTGAGAAATACCCAGAGACGCTAGTGAGAGTCATACAGGTACAGAGGGGTTTGAACTCTCGCATAGCTGTCTGCATCAATGTGACCTCTGTCTTACTGAACATCTGTCTCAGCCACCGTGCAATAATTCTACACAATTTTTTTTTTCAAGGTTTTTCTTTTTTTTTCTTTTTTTCTTTTTTTTGCTGATGTACCTGAAGTGAGGTCTGTATGTAAATGACTTCTTTATGAAAGCATAACACACACTGTAGTTCGTCTTAGTCTTTTACTAAATTAGTAGTTTGAAAAGGTAATCAAAATGTTAAAGTGGGGAAAATGAGTGCAAATAAATATCCAATATTGCCTGATACAGATAAATGAAGAAGAATAATAATACAATATGTAGTGTTGATGGTTACTGATACAGTTAAAGTGACAATTTTTATGTTTTACGTTCTTCATCAGTGGTTTGCCTATGCAGGGAACATGGCGATGTGCAAAGTTAGATTATGACTACATTGCATATCAGACATCTTTAGTTCAAAAGAGCAAAGAATCCTGTTTTTCCCATGATACAGCTCATAGACGCTAACATATTATTTGTGAGAACGCAAACTGTTATTTACAGAAATAAGCATAGCAATTTACAAGAATGACAGTGTTAATTTGTGGCTTGTTTCTGTCTGTTTAGATAATCATGGTGCGTCTGCAGAGAGTCACTTTCCTGGCACTTCACAACTACCTGGGACTGACAACCGAGCTTTTTAATCAGGTTGGAGATATCGTACACATGTATATCTCAGCATTATTGCTTTTAGGATCACGCACACTCTATCACTTCTAAAATATGTGCTTTTTTTCCACACACACACTCTGTGTTATTTCATGCTACGTTAACCCCCATCGGCATAATCACTCCTGCGCTGGAGCTGTAAAACTCAGCTAGATTGAATAACATGGATCATAAGACCTCGGCTTTCATTTAAAGGACAGCGACTTTAACACCCTCTGGGTGGAAATCTCGCATCAGCCATCACTGCATGTCACAGCACAACCCTACGAACACGTAACTCGACCCTCAAAGCACGGACAGGCAGAGGGAGTTGTTTTCTGTTTTGATTTAAGAAGTACTTTTGGCTTGCGCTGTGAATTTGAGTGCTCTCCCATCGGCTATAAATACAATTTAGTCCCAACAGCAGGCAAGATTACGTGACAACACAGCACAAGTTCTCACATTTATCATTTTGTGATGTTCTGCTTACCTGGGTTGTGTTGAATGATGAGTTTAAGTGCAAAAATGAACCAGGTTTAGTGGTAAGTAAGGATGTTGTGAAGTAAAAATCTAATACAAGTTCCTTTGAAATATTATAGTTATGTTCCTGTTTGTTTCATTAAGTTTTGAACCTTTTTAAGTACATCCAGGAAAAGTTATGATTTCTAGTTAAGCCAAGCTGCTGTTTGGCTTTAGAAGAGTTGAAATATAGTGCCAAAGTCATTTAAACCAATTAAATGATACTTTTTATGGTGTTTTTGGATAGTTTTGGTCATTTTGGATTAGTAAATGATAACAGTTTCTAAAGTAAGACAACAGTCTGTGGAGAAAGACAGCAGCCAGTGGCTGTTACTTTAGACAAGTAAATTATTTTATGGGTGCTAGATGCTTGTAAGTGTCTATCTGAAATATATGTCTGTGTGTGTGTGTAGGAGAGGCAAGCAGTGCCGCTGTTTGCGGTCAACAGCGTGCTCACAGAGGGGAGTCCCAGCAGAGTCCCACGCAGACCCCACATTCAGACACAAACAGAAGACGAGCACCTGCAGGGCTCTGGGGAGAACTTGACAGACTCAGGTACATGTTTGATTTTCTGTCGTGTGGACAAATTCTTCTTTTGTTTTTTTTTTTTTTGTTTGTTTTTTTTTAAGTGAATTGAATGCAGTTGAAATAGTTCACAAATTGCACTATATGTAAGTACACAAATATCTAAATGTATTCAAATTTAGATATATAATAAATCCATCATAAATCCTCCATAAATGTTTCTTGAGCACAAAATCTGCATATTACAATAATAACCAAAGTAGGTTTTCTATCACAGAAATATATTACACTTTAAAATAATATTTTTTACAATAACATTTCACAATATTACTGTTTTTACACTGTTTCTGATCAAATAAATGCAGCCTTGGTGAGCATAAGAAAAATTAAAACATACAAATCTTAAAGGATTAGTTCACATCCAGAATAAAAATTTGTTGATAGTTTGCTCAACCCCATTAAACTTTTTTTAGGTTTTTTTTTTTCTCCATATAGTGGACTTCAGTGGGACCCAAGAGGTTGAAGGTGCAAATTGCAGTTTCATTGCAGCTTCAAAGGGCTCTACATGAGATTCCCAGATTAGGAATAAGGATCTAGCAAAACAACAGTTGTTTTTTTTTTTTTTTTAAGAAAAATTACCAATTTATATACTCTTTAACCACAAATGCTCATCTTGCACAACTTGATGCATTACATAATCATGTTGGAAAGATCACGCGTGGTTAGCTCCAACGTCAACTTCAACTTCAACTTCAAAACCGCCCGGCATCATTGTTTTGTCTTATTTTGTAAAGGATGTTTGACTTTCTTTGAACGTTTGCATTGTAAACACTGAGTCTGTGCTTCCACCTACATCATGCGTAGTGCTCAATTTGTAAATTGCGAGGTCCTGGAACAAAGCGGGGTGACGGATCCAGCATGTGATTGCAAGAATGAAAGGCAACGGAGCATTTGGGCAATCACATTGGTGGACTAACAGCATGCAACAGTTTCTTTTTTTAGGGCTCGTACGGTTGATCTCCATTGAAGTCCACTATATGGAGAAAAATCCTGGAATGTTTTCCTCAAAAACCTCAATTTCTTTTCAACAAGATGGAAACCATTTCATTATTACAGACTAAGCCTTGCCCTAAAAAATTGCATTTGCAATATTGACATTACATATGAATATTTAGCTTGTGTTTCTGTCTGATTTTGCTTTAATCTAAAGACAGTTTTCCTGAAGTCAGAAGGAGCTTTTTTAACAAAAATACAGGAATTTTGTACATGGCTTTTTTGAGAGTGATATAAATGTCTCATCACTTAGATGGAGGGCAAGCTGGTTCATATGAAAACACGTCCACAGTCACACGGAGGTCTCGCTCGGTCTCAATGCCTGTAGAGAGCTCAGGTAAGAGATGACCTACCATCTGTCCATCCACTCTCATTCACTTCACACATTCTTACTATTACACACAAATTACACCTCTAGTACTAAACTCTACAAACTGGTTTCTATGTGTTTGTGTGCAGGAGTGGCAGGAAATGACCTGAACATGGCTTACGAACGGGCACGAGTTACCATAGATGATCCTCCATCCAATTCTGTCATTCACAAGGTTTTTTTTTTTCCACCACCATCTAATCTCTCTCTCATCCTAAACATCTCTAGATGTTAAAAAACAAATCTTATATGTTTTTCCAGTCCATTTTGAAGAAGAGTGTGACCATGCAGCATGCTCCATCCGCTGTGATTCACTACACAGACAATGCACCACACTCCGACGTCCCCCCTAGTAAAGTGGGCGCCATTTTCCAGGCCGCCAAGAAGGATCTGCTGGGGATTATTCCGCTGCAGGTCAAAATACATCTCAATTAGTGGAATATGAGTTCATGGTTTATGTATGTTTGGATTGATTTATGTGTTTGTGTTTAATATTTTTATTGGTACTGTGTGTGTCCAGGACCCCAGTTTGCTGGAGGGCAGAGTAACGCTCCATCAAGTTAAAGCTGGATCCATTGTAGCTCGCCAAGGAGATCAGGTCAGACATCACACAGAAAATTCATATGAATGGATAAAAATCCAGTGAGCTGAATGACTGATTTGAGATGCTTTCAATGGGAGACAGCTTTGTCGCATATCTTAGAAGGAGGTGTAATATTGCTGTCTAATTTTCCGTAAGCTTAAAGGCCCAAAAATGCTGTCTAAATAGGCAGCTCACTAAATTTTGAAACCTTTCATTCACCAGACATTTCAATGGATTTCTAATGTGTTTCTCTGTCCAAATGATTTGCTTGTCTGTGTGTGGGTGTGTGTCCCACAGGATGTAAGTGTGCAGTTTGTGATCTCGGGCACATTGCATGTGTACCAGCGGATGATTGACCGAGAAGTGGACACGTGTCTGTTCGTGGCTCATCCAGGAGAGTTGGTGGGTCAGCTGGCCGTATTGACGGGAGAGCCACTTATCTTCTCCGTACGGGCGAATCGGGACTGCAGCTTCCTGTCCATCTCAAAAACACACTTCTATGAGTAGGTTTTCACTCCAGACTTTTAATGTTAGTCCAGATTTTTTGTACAGTCTCTCAGTAGTTTGGGGTCAATAAGATTTTTTTCAAGTGAATGCTGTTCTTTTGAACTTTCTATTTAAAAAAAGAATGCTGAAAAAAAAAAAAAAGTATCACAGTTTCTGTGCATGTGAAATGAGTATCACCAGCACTAAAATATAATAGTTATAATAAAATATAATATGTTAGTGTATTGGTAGGCAAATAATGAACGTAAACTCACTCTGGTTGCTGGTTTTAATGGTTCTCCAGCTGACATGTTGATTCGTCACCTTATTTATGTGCGTGTTGTCAGGATCATGCGAGCTGAGCCCACGGTGGTGCTGAATGTGGCTCATACAGTTGTAAGAAGGATGTCACCTTTCGTCAGGCAGATTGATTTTGCCCTTGACTGGATGGCTGTGGAGGCGGGCAGAGCTGTCTACAGGTTCACTTCATTTCCTCACATATTTACTGGTTACTGTATTTTTTTCACCCTATTTATTTTTTTCTCAACTTTCAGCCTCTTTATTAGTGTAAATAAATACCGTTAGTGCACTACATGGCCAAATGGAACAGTTTAATTAGCATGTATTCATTTTTTATTTCAGCTGCATACGGTTGCAGAAAATCTTACAGTGAAGACCAACTCCTTATTAACTCCCTTGGGTTTGAAAGTACAGTACTGTTCAAAAGTTTGTTTGTTTTTTTTTTTTGTTTGTTTTTTTTGTTTTTTTTTAAAGAAATTAATACTTTTAAGCAGCAAGGATGCATTAAATTACTCAGAAGTCACAGTGAAGATGTTTATAATGTTACAAAAGATTTTTAATTCAAATAAATTATGTTCTTTTGAGCTTTCTATTCATCATATATATATGATATATTTCTATATTTCTATTCATATATATAATGGTTTCCACAAAAAAAAACGGCGGCTAAAAATTCAGCTTTGCATCACAGGAATTTTACGTTTTAAAATATATTAAAAATATAAAAGTTATTTTAAATTGTAGTAATAATATTTTGCAATACAAGTGTTTTACTGTATTTTTAATCAAATTAATGCAGCCTTGCCGAATGTAAGAGACTTTTTTTTTTTTTTTTTAATCATTTTATAAACAATTGCTGTTAAACGATTAATCGTAATTAATCACATCCAAAATAGAAGTTTTTGTTTATATAATATGTGTATATACTGTGTATACATACAGTATATATTTTGTAAATATTCAATGACGTGACACGTACATTTTCTGTCCGATTGTATTTTTTTCAGTAAAAATTGGTTTAAATGCATTAAAAAGTACATCTCACATGTATGGACCCATTTTAACTTTCAAAAAAGATATTTGTAATTTTTTTTTTTTAAATCATTTTATAAACTAGTGCTGTTAAATGATTAATCGTAATTAATCACATCCAAAATAGAAGTTTTTGTTCATGTAATATGTGTATATACTGTGTATACATACAGTATATATTTTGAAAATATTCATATGGTCAATGACGTGACACGTAAATTTTCTGTCCAATTGTATTTTTTCAGTAAAAATTGGTTTAAATGCATTAAAAAGGACCTCTCCCATGTATGGACCCATTTTAATTTTTCAAAAAAGATATTTGTAATTTTTCTTTTATTCAAAGTGTCAAAATATCATGTGGTCTGACCGTCCGGCCGTAACTGTTGGAAACATCTTTGAAATTACCCTAAATTTATTCAGATTACTTTGGCATGATTTCCAAAGTGTTTTGTAATCCTGTATAAAATTGCAAAGCATTTGTATTAATATTTCCATCATAATATGAAAACAAACTTTGTCCAATGATTTCCGATTTATGAAATATCATGTGGTGCGACCAATAACAGGAATAACTGTATTAAATAAAAAAAAATGTATATCTCATTTCTCTGGTTGAAATATGAATCACAGCTACAGTATGCTTAAGTGAATGGCATTTTTAAAACATTTTTATCAGTTTTATGCAATTTACAGGAAAAATAAATCTGCTAACTACATTTAAGAAGGCAACTCTAAAATTATAAAACAAAATCATGACATAATTATTTACAAAAACTCAAAATAAATGCAAATTTGTTTTTAAACACTTTAATTGCTGAGAACAATAAAAAATGTTAAGGAAATGAATTAATGTTAATAAATCATGGTCGCACCACATGACGTTTTTTAAGTCTATGGCCAATTCATTTAGATAAACACTAAAATCACTTTATTTTAAATTTTAATATTAATTTATGTGTACACAACATTCTTAATGTTTGAACAATTCCAACAGATATTATTATTTTTTGTATTTTAAAATTGGCCTGTTGAAAATCATCCGTCAATGACCTATATTCATAATATTCATAATTGATATTATATGTAAATATTTTTAACATAGAAACATAACATTTTACTTAAATATATACATGCATGTGTGTGTATTTATATATACATAATGAATGTACACAGAACACACACATTATGTAAACAAAAACATTTTGGATGCGATTAATCACGATTTTTGCTTGACAGCACAAAAAAAAAACTTACCTACCTCAATTTTTTTTGAACAGTAGTGTACATTCGAACAGCACCTGTAAGTGTGTCATTTGCATGTCCTCATAGTTTTGGCCGTGTAATGTATTTATTATTATAAATGTCCTTCATAACAGTTTTTTGGCTCTCCTGCGAGCAGCTCCCAGATAAACTCTATTGTTATGATCTTTTTCTCTCCCTTTTCTCCTATGCCTCCTCTGTAAGAGATTTGGACAGAATACAATCTAATAAACTTGGCGATTTCCTTTTTCTCTTCTGCCCCTCTGGCTGAGACAGATAAGCTTCCTCAGCATTTCATAAATCTTTTATGATAAACGACCTCATCCTTTCTCTCTCTTTTTCTCTCTCAGGCAGGGTGATAAGTCTGACAGTACTTTTATAGTGCTCAGCGGCCGCCTGCGTTCCGTCATCTTGAAGGAGGACGGGAAAAAGGAGCTGACTGGAGAGTATGGCAGAGGAGACCTCATTGGAGTGGTGAGCTTTTCCACATGCACAATACAGTGTCTTCTTGTCATAGCAAACTTATTTAGCTCTGTTATTTCCAGTAAAAGCATATTTACGCAATAAGATCCTAAAGAACTGTCCTAAGAAAGATTTATAGGTATCATGTGGTGTAATGGTTAAAATCTGTGCTTGCAACCAAAAGATTGTTCCTTGAGTTTTCTAGAATTCATAACCTTTTGTAACTTTATATTTTGCTAAGATGACTCAACCATGAATCAGATATTGTTACACAATGCTACATATGTACTATATAGAAAGTCAGTCTATTGTGTGTGCAGTATCTCCTAGAATAGCTTTGGTGACATTTACTGGCATTGATGTATTCAGTGAATTTGTGCCACCTAATCAGGTGTGCATCAGACAAAATAAACTCCGCATCTCCCATGAGATCCCTCTGTCTCGTCATTCATGATGTTTTATTGTGATTGGCTGACGCCTTTTGCGTCTCTGTGGTGACGCCTGTGCTGCTAAGAATACCTGTCCATGTTGATGTCATGGTTGCGTTGCTTGGAGAACAGTGGTGGCTCATTGTCCATGGACGTGAGTGATGTGAATGAAGGCCTGATTTGAAAATCCCAATTTAGTCTCAGTTTGCGTCATGGATTTTTATTGGTGCTGATCTTTGCTCTTTTGTGAGCAAAAATATATTGCCTTAATTACATAAATGTATGTCTAGATAAGGAGCAAATATGATAATTCTTTCATTATTAACCCTGTGTGACTTTCTTTTTGGTGAATAACAAATTTCATTCCGTTACTTGCTGAGAGCAATTGTATGACCTGGATTAATTAAGTCATGTGGCCTTATTTTAGTATTAGTAAATTACTATTATTTATTAGGATTTATTTATATTTTAAACTTTTTTGAATATTTTGTTTCAGTTTTAATTTTAGTTTAAGATTTAGTCATTTTATTTATTTTGTTTTTATATATGTATATATATATATAAAATATTCAGTTTTAGTGTTAGTATGTATATGTGTGTATATATATATATATATATATATATAAAATGTTGCGATTATACTAAATAAGTGTGGACTTGAGAACACCTACTTTCTGAGACAGTTTGCTGATTTTCCGTACTGCTAACAACACAAACAAACAAACAAACAAAAAAGATTAAAACAAAAAATCTGACAGTCTCTCAGTATAGGTAGTGCACCTGTGGCGTGCGCGTGTGCGTGCGTGTTCACTTGTGTGCGCAGCGTGGATGGATGCCGAGGAGATCGACACTGATCTGGTAGCCAAAAAAAAATAAAAAATATGGCGATATTTTGGATTTGAGATTAGTGACACTGACCAGAGAGAGGTACTGTGCAAGAATTAGAGGCCCTGTTTCACCTGGTATTAACATGCGTTTTCTGATGCGTCGATCTGATCACAAGTGGACAATGCTAAGTACAGGTGTAAATAGGGGTGTAAAACGTTTTCAGCTTGTCCACATTTGACCACTTCCACTTTCAAAATCCCGTTTGTGTCCCCCTCACTTTCAAATTCGTTTGTTAAATTAATGTCTCGTATTGTAGAAAGCACGCTCAGCGCCGCTGAGAATTCGCACGATCCTTAAAACGAAACCGAAAGTAAGACGCGCACGCGCCTTCAAAAGCAATTTTAATACGCGCTTTTAGAGAGCGGTTCCACAGTGCGCGCACATTAGGCTACATAACATATATATGTTGTTATTTGTATGTATCCTATAATAGGTTGTGTAGTTGTCTATAGCTCTGTATCATGCTTGAAAAAATTGGTCTCTATTTGCACTTTGAATATTGAGAGAGTAGCCTAGCCTACTTTGATTATGGCTGCACTATTGTTTGCACTTAATACAGCTATTTTTTGTTTAGACTATTTTTATTTATACTGTTTTTATTTATATTTGTAAAAAAGATCTTCAGTTAGGAGGTCAAACGTTCTAGAAGCTCATAATTCATGTACAGTTCTAATGTCTGAAGAGAATCACATGAAATCATACAGGAGAGACGCCAGTCAGTTGAGTTTGTAATGTATGTAAATGCAGGAATGTGATCAGAAGTGGTCGAAAGTGGACAGAAGAGACGGATTAAAACACCAGGTGTAAACAACTGTGTCTCCATTGTCCACTTGTGATCCGACCAAAAACATATCCAGTTTCCTTTTCAAAAGAGTTTACACAGAGTATATTTTACATTCTTCATAAATGTCTGTTTGTTTGGGCAAAATCTTTAAAATATCTTATTTTTGTGAAAATGTTTTTATTTGATTTAATTTAGCTATACTTTTGAGAAAATAAGTTTACATTAATGCAAATGCTATTTCATTTGGTAAAAATAAATTATTTTGAAACCATTTCTAGTGTTACAAATACACATTTCCGCTTTATCACTAATCTGTGTGTGCATTTTCTTTGGACAATGGACAATGGACAATGGAAAGCTTACTTATTCAGCTTTCAGATTAAGTATAAATCTCAGTTTCAAAAAAATTGACCTTTATGACTGGTTTTGTGGCCCAGGGTCACATACGTGTTAAAAATCAATTTTTAAAGAATATTAAAATGATAGGTTTTTTAGGCAAATAAAGTTTTTCCTGATGTAATTGCTTCAAAGTCAATCCATGCATTGTGTTTACATGCATAATGTAGAGTGTGTGTGTGTCTCTGTGTGTGTGAATGCAGGTGGAGGCTCTTACCCATCAGAACAGAGCAACTACTGTTCATGCTGTTCGGGACTCAGAACTGGCTAAACTACCTGAGGGCGCTCTCAGTTCCATCAAGAGGAAATTCCCACAGGTATGTCAGCCACACTGCATTTGCTTTATAGAAACTGCAGTGTTGAGAGTTACCCTGGCCTCTCTGTGCCTGTATAACGTCAGTTTTGTTCTCTCTGTTTGATCTCATTAGGTAGTCACAAGGCTTATTCATCTGCTTGGACAGAAGATCCTCCAGCAAGTTAATGGACCTTTGACAGGTGTGTGTGTGTGTGTAAAACTATCAGTGTTCCGTCTTCATCTCCTGCATCAAAGGCCAAGGTTTCTAGGCTCACTAATGCATAACAACTGCTTTGTATCTTTATTTTAACATCCAGCTCGCAGTCTAGCTCTGCACACACCCGGCAGTAAATGGGATGCAGGGAACCCTGCCTCAAACCTGGCCACTGTCACTGTACTCCCGGTATCAGAGGAGGTTCCTCTGACTGCGTTCACTCTGGAACTCCAGCATGCATTGTTAGCTATTGGTGAGGATGCTGTATTTATATAGGTTTTATATCAAAAAGATGAGAAGTTTCACAATTTGAGTTTGAATTAAATTTCTGTCTTCTAGGGCCCACTCTTCTCTTGACTAGTGACATAATCAAACAACGTCTCGGCTCTGCTGCTTTAGACAGGTACGGCATCAGAATGTCATTAGATAACAGTTTAACAGTTTGCAATGTTTATATGGCATCAAATATTAGTTTATATAAACATGTGGCCACTCTATCTATCAAAATATGTAAATTCACTGTTAATACATGCTGATTTTTAGGATGAGTGTTTCAGCTGCTTGAAAAACAACAACACACTCATCTTTTTTTATTTTTACACATTAAAGTAGTCGTTTGATGAGCGAGATGAAAGCAGTTTTGTGATATGTAAATGAACGACACAATTAACCCCATAAATAAACAGTCTGCATGAGTCCTGTCCCTCTAACCCAGCATGAGATCTTCCGTTCTCCTTGTTGCTGATGTTTGTCTGTGTGGTGTAAGTTTGGTGTTTTCTGTTTCGATTTAATTTAGAAAACTTTTAAGTGCCGATACTGGCCTGGTTTCTGTCAAGGATATTGACAAGCTCTCATCCATCACATGTTTACTGGACAGTTTAACAGCAGTAGATCCACAGAGACAAGGATCTGACACACAATTTATCAGTAGCTAGAACAGGACTCCAAACTGTAACAACACAAAGATAATGCTTCATAGTTTTTTGAACCTGTGATACTTTTTTCAGAACTGCTTAATGAATAAAAAGTTAATAAGAACAGCATCTGTTCAAAATAAAGATCCTTTCTACCAATAGTCAACAGAAGTCTTTACTATCACTTTTTATCAGTTTAACACATCCTTGCTGAATAAAAGTATTTCTTTCAAAGAAAGAAAGAAAGAAAGAAAAATACTGTCCCCAAACTTTGAACAGTAGTGTATATTGTTAAATGCTGTTCTTTAAATGTTTTATCCATCAAAAAATCTTGAAAAAAGTATCACAGTTTGCAAAAACAGCACAACTGTTTCCAATGTTGATAAAAAATCAGCATATTAGAATGATTTCTGAAGGATCATTTGACACTGAAGATTGGAGTAATGATGCTTTGCATCCCATGAATAAATTCTGCTTTAAAGTATATTAAAACAGAAAACCACTATTTCAATTTGCAATAATATTTCCCAATATTACTGTTTTTTTCTGTATTTTTAATCAAATAAATACAGCCTTGATGAGCAGAAAAGGCTTCAAGTATAGCTGCAAGCAGTGATTACCGGGATTCAAGCGCTTTAAAGCATTTAAGCACATATGAAAAAATACATTATTTTTGCAAGCTTGTAACCACCTCAATCAATGATTTAAAAAGCATTTTTGGCAAAAAAAAATTGTTGGTAGTTTACCATAGAAATATTATGTTTTTTAACAGTTATGACTGTTATAGCGCCAGCTATAGTCCGATCTTTTTAAAACTTTGCATGCTTGTTTAGAGTCACCTGTCGTATGTGTTCACTAAGTTTGGTGTAGTTTTGAGTTTTCCTTTAGGCTTTATAGGATTTTGGGACAGGCCCCTTTTCTAAACGACCCCAAAGGGTAAATTTCAACATTTTTTTGTAATAATTATTGACCCTAGAGAGTCTAGAGAATTGCACTGTAGTGTTTTTTTCCAGATTGAGTGAAAAACCTAGGACTACCTTTACCAAATGATTTGATTAACAGCAGTGGTTCTAGAGACTAAGTTGTCTGGAATGAGTTCTATAATATGATAGGAATATTGTGTATATTTGCAAAAAATATACGTTTACGCCCTAGAAAAATGCGATATCGCCCCCCCCAGTGAACGATTTCTTTCACATTTCTCACAGACCTTTAGACGTTTCCTTCCCATCAGCCTCTTTTAACCTTGTCTAATAGGTGCTCAAACTTCATTGGCCAATGGCGGCCATGTTTGAGATATGCAAATGTCCTTATAGACACTTGTGGCATTTTGGTCCAAGACTGTGCACAGCGATTTTCATGTTGATAGGGCAAATGGTTGCATAGGTATAGCCATTTTTATGTTTTTGTTTTTTCTCTTATAGCGCCACCAAGTGGCCAAGCTCTGCTATTTTTGTTCTGAGCCCTCAGATTGAGCTCTTACATAAGTGTTCTGACTTTGGTAGAGATATCTCATTCTGTTTAGGAGTTATAGTCATTTTACCTAAAGTGGCCCTGACCCATTCAAATGTTTTCGCACCCCTTTGCAACAGTGAGTTGAAAGTTAGACTTTTTTTTTGATAAGTATTGATACTCGCTCTCCAGAGAATCTTCCTGCACTGGTTTAATTCAGATCGGGTGAAAAACCCAGGACTAGTTTGCAAAAGAAGGTTTTTCAGAAAATCGAAAAATTTACCACGATCGAATCCGTGTGCGTTTTATCTGCTTGAGCCAAGGATTCCAACAACATAAGACACTTGAGCCTGCGATTGACAGTTTGGGAGTTTTGAGTGATTTCATACTTTTGATCACTGTAGCGCCCCGTCAGGCCTTGGTGACATTGTTGGCGGTGTGAGCACTACTGGCCCTCCAAGTTTCAAGTCTCTATGACTTACGGTTTGGTCTGCACGATCAATTTTACATGGAGGTTGCTGATCCTTGGCAATTCTAACAATTACAGTAGGGTTTCAAAAACATTTAAAAAAACATTAAAAATCGTACTGATCCCAAACTTTTGAATGGCAGTGTATATATAATTAAAAAAATGTTTTGGAAAATCTTTATCCAGTAGTCACAAATACTTAAAAGTCATGAATGCGTCATGGATATTCATTGGTCAAAAGGTGTGGGATCCTGCAGGTCTTCACATGTTTCATAAATGAACAACTAAAGTCATTTGAATCCTCAATATATCACATTAGTCATTGCAGCCTAGTCTGTACAGTCATAGTCTGTAGTCTCACCATCTAATTCAGTCTTGGATGAATATAGATGATTCTAGCCTGACTCTTCGACTTTGACATGTTTATAAATGGCATAAGTTCAACACGTTGGTTATCTACATTTTTAGACATAACTTCCTATATAGTTAAAGCAATTTATTTGCAGATACCATGAGAAGTAGCTGAAAATAATCTCTCTCTTTATTCCAGTGTGCATGAGTACAGGTTGTCGAGTTGGCTGGGTCAACAGGAAGACATCCACCGCATAGTCCTGTATCAGACAGATGTGTCACTCACCCCATGGACTCAACGCTGCATCAGACAAGCTGATTGCATCATCATCGTGGGACTGGGAGAGCAGGACCCAGCCGTGGGAGAGGTATGATGGTGTTACATCATCACAGAGTGAAAAACGCTTACATGAACTGGTGCTCACGTACCAAGATTCAGAGCTGTGGCTACTTCCACTGGAAAGAGAAGGGTCTTTAATATAAAAACTCTTCTGACTCAAATGAAATGGGTTTCAAGGCCTGTAATTTATCATTCGCTCAGGATGGCAGGTACTGTTATAGGTTGAGCCCAAAAAATATTAAGTTGTTTGAACCATAACACACTAGGCTAAAAATAGCCCCTACTCAACTGTACTGTAAGTCACCACCGAACTGCTCTGATCACAGCCAGTAATAAACCATGTTGGCGGGACTCCAGGTGAACTGCGGGACTTACTCAGTTCTTTTCCTAGAGAGCGAGAGATTAATCATTTACGTGCGGGAGAGAGATATCCAGGGGTTTCGATGGCCAGGCCTGTGCATTTGAAGTTGGATCAGAGGTCTGGGGTAGAGCAACATCTCTATTGATCGTAAATCCACTAAGGCCCTGCTCTTTGAATCAGAGACTCAAAGCTCAGATGTTTTAAACAAGTCTGAAATGGGTAATTGTATTCACATGAAAAGAAAGAGAGAGGACGTGGGTGTTCTCATAAACGCACACCAGCGCGTCCCAATCAATAATTATTCTTTTGAACGAAATGACCTTCTGAAAGAAATGGATATATTTCTATTATATTTATGGATTAGTTCTGCATTCAGTGCGTTCCATTAAAGGAAATTATTTTATTATTACAATACATTTGGACAGAGTGTTGTCTAGTTTTGAAAGGATGATGTTCAGTGCTTTCTTTGTCCGTCTGTCTCTTTGTCTCTCAGTTGGAGCGCATGTTGGAGGGGAGCGCGGTGAGAGCGCAGAAACAGCTGGTGTTGTTGCATCGTGAGGACGGCCCTCCTCCCAAAGGAACAGCTGAATGGCTCAACATGCGGAGCTGGATCTCCAGGCACCTTCACCTGTCCTGCCCCCGCAGGGTCTTCTCCAAGAGGAGCCTGCCAAAATTGGTACAGCACTCATTAGTACATCATGGTTTCAGTGAAATAACTATCATTTTGGAAGGTGCAATGGTCTAGCATGGGGTTTTCAACCTTTATATGCCACAAGCCCTATAATATAAAGTTGAAAACCAATATACTGGTAGACACTGTTAACCTGTAAAAATGTGTCAACAGGTAGACATTTTTAACTACTGTATGTATCGCGGTTACAGGCTCACCTGACGTTGCTGTGCTACGTGGTCACGAAAATGTATCGTTTGCATGCTTTTTAGCATTTTGTTTTTAAAACAAGTGATTTTAAGGCATTGAAACACAATCTGCACTATATGCGCGCACATAAAGATGATGTTTGTAGAGCATGGGAGTATTGAACATTTATATTTGGTGCTTTATAGGCCTTGAATGGTTAAATACACACACTTGTGTGTCAAAATGCCCATCTTTGCAATTATCCTCGTAAACACAAAAATTTAAGTCTTAAGTGAAAGCAGACAACTGAGGAGGAAAACGCGTGTAATAGTATATTGGATCCGGGTAGCTCTTAAAGTGACAGCAGTCTAATGTTCCTGCTGTCTGTCGTTCATGTTAATCAAATAACAAAAAAGAGAAAGTCTCTCACTGCTCTTGACTAAATCACTTTTGTAACTTTAATAAAAAGAAATATTTTTAATTTACACAGTAAAGAATATGCAGTGTTTTTATTTGATTTGAAACATTTGATTACTTTATACAGTGTATGTATGTAGCATTTCTTATTTCTTTTTTTAATCTTATTCTTATTTAATTGCTGACTTGTCTTCAGTGAGTTTGAGGGGTTTTTATTATTATTATTATTTAGGCTAGTACTAGTTTTTTATAATATTGACACTGGTGACAAGAATTATGAAATTTCTATGGTGTCAAAATTTTTGATATCATAAAGACCTTATTTTAGTCATATCAACCACCCCTACAAGAGATCCCTATTTTATTGCATTGCATTGCATTGCATTTTAATTATACACATGACATGTACATGTAAATTTCCATGTAACAGAGAGAACACAAACCAAAAAAAAAAAGCTTCTTAGTATTTTACACTAATTTACAATATCACCTCTTTTATCAACACATTTCCAACTCCACCACATTTTAAAAACAATTTGAAAGGTCCCCAAGCTCCATCAAAAATTATGTATTTTTCTCTTAATATATAAATTACCTTTTCCATTGACATATTTGTTACCATTTCTTTTGGGCAACGTCCTATATTTCGTGCACACATTATTTTCCAATTTAAAGAAATAAGTTTAAATAAGAATACATATTTATAAACGTATATTCTGTCTTTTTAAACTTTATCTACTTAGGATATAATTGAAATAAAATGATTAAGGGTAACAGTGGAATGTTAACTCCAAGGATCTTCTTTTTCATCATTCATCAGAAATCATTCCTTTTACATCTTTCCAAAAATTTCTGACTTCTTTACAATCCCATATACAGTGATATAGCACACCTTTAAACTCGCCACATCTTAAGCAAGTATCCGAGACATTTTTGTTGTTATTTATGCAACTCAACCGGAGTTATGTATTTTTATTTTATTTTATTTTCCGCAGACCCCAGCTCTCCCTTGAGTGAAGAAAAAAATGACTTTTTAAATTATATTTAAATTATAAATTTGTGAGCATTCTATGTATTTAAGACGCTCTTGATATTCCTGTCAAGTTTCCCAGGCTGCTGCTGGTGTGTCCTTGAGCTCTATTGACTTTGTGTTATGTCACAGCAAATCTTAGTCTTATTTAGGATATGACAAGTAAAGAAACCAGAAAGTAGAACCAACTTTAGACAAATATTTAAGAAATACCTTAAAGAAATAAAACTGGGTTCTTTTTGATCTGACCAGTAAAAATACATAGTTTAGCTGTTTTTTTTTGTTTTTTTTTCAAATAGCGGATATCACAAAGAGTTGGGTAAGCAGCTATATTAATGGTTTGAGCATGTCTAACTTGAGACCAAGGTCATGTGAGATCAGTATGAAAATCAGTCTCACATGATACATACTTCCTGTGGCTGGTTAGTTTTAGACAGTTTTACTAATTATCCTTTTTCTCTGTAAGATTAATTCATATTTTTTCTTCGTTTCAAACTTTTTATAATTTGTCATTCTTCAGTCAACTACTTAAATACATTGACTGCTCAAATTTGAATCTGAAGAGTACAATTGCCTGTTGAATAACTGCTAGTTGGTCAGTCTTAAAGGGATAGTTCACCCAAAAATGGAAATTCTGTCATTAATTACTCACCCTCAAGTCGTTCCTAACCTGTAAGACCTTTGTTCATCTTCAGAACACAAATTAAGATATTTTTGATTAAATTAATCATTAAAATAGTCCATGTGACATCAGTGGTTCAGCCTTAATTTTATGAAGCTATGAGAATACGTTTTGTGCATAAAGAAAACAAAAAAGTAAGTTTAAACCACTGATGTCACATGGAGTATTTTAACATTTTAATGTCCTTACTACCTTTCTGGGCCTTGAAAATGTCAGTTGTGTTGCTGTCTATGCAGGGTCAGAAAGCTCTTGGATTTCATCAAAAATATCTTAATTTGTGTTCCAAAGATGAAGGAGGGTCTTATGGGTTTGGAACGACATGAGAGTGAGTAATTATTGACAGAATTTCATTTTTGGGTGAACTATGCCTTTAACATGCCTTATATAACCGACCCCTAATTTTTGGTGTTGTTTGTGTTTTCAGAGAGAAATGTACCAGCGTGTGTTCCAGAAACCCGCCGATCGGCACTCTGATTTCTCTCGTCTGGCCCGTGTTCTCACAGGCAACGCCATTGCATTGGTGCTCGGGGGCGGAGGAGCCAGGTATTCACTTGTTACACCTTTTAAAAACCAGAAATAAACTACGAAAGTGAAGAGAAAACACCTCCACTATTTTGAATGCATTTCCACACTCCCACTCTTGTTGACACTACTCTGCATTTTCCTTTAAAAGCCCCTTACCACCTCCTCTCAGTCTTTGTTTGACCTCTTTCCTCTGTTGCTCTCTTTCTGTCAATTTAATTTTTTCTGACAGCTTCTGTTTGTCTATTCTGTCTTTTTTTCGTGGTTGGCAGAAGGTGTTTAAAGGTTGGTTGCTATTTTCTCCTTTCTTTTCTTTTGTGTAGTAACCTGTGATTGATTCTGTGTACAGTGATTAATTGATTCTCTGCCCAGGTAAAATACCCCTACAGTGCTGTTTAAAAAGAGAACAACATAACGCTCCTTTCAAGTTGTTGATTTTAATCAAGCCATATTTGGGTGTTGTAGATTTTCTGGACCAAATTGAAAGGTTATGTATTAATTGGCTTTGTATTACTGGGTTTATTTGCCCCTCACTCTCCTCTTCACATCTTTCCACTTTCAGAGGCTGTTCTCAGGTGGGCATCATTCGAGCATTGAGTGAGGCGGGAATCCCCATTGATCTGGTGGGCGGCACCTCTATCGGATCCATGATGGGCGCGCTGTATGCAGAGGACCGCGGTTACAGCAGGATGAAGATCAGAGCCAGAGAGTGGGCAATGGTGAGAAATAAGCACAAAAAACTGAGATAAACCTTGTGCTACTTTAAAAATGCATCCCAGTTCTGCATCCCAGTTCTCTTTTTCCTTTCCTTTTTCCTTTAGATTTTTTCCGTTTTTAATGTTCTTTATCCGTTTTCCTTTTTCTTTCTTTTTTTGTTTTCTGTTCCTCAGGTTTTTTTCCCCATTCATATTGTTTTTGTTTGTTTTGTTTTTGTTTTGTTTTGTTTTTTCCTTTTTTGTTCATTTTTATATGATTTTTCTATTTTATCTTTCTTTTTTCTTTACTTTCCTTTTCTGTTTCCTATACTTTATCTTTTTCTTTTTTAGTCTTTTTTCTCCGTTTGTTACTACTCATTTTTCATTTGCTTATCCATTTAATTTTCTTTCCTTTTTCTTTTCTTTTTTCTTATTTATTTTCCTTAAGTTTTCATTTCATTTTCTTATTTATTTTCATTTCCATTCCTGTTCCTATTTCTTTTCTATTTTACATTTTTTTTTTTTTTTTTCTTGTCCCTTTTAGTTTTTCTTTTTTCCTTTTATTTCTTTTCGGTTCCCTTTTCCTTTTAGTGTTTTTTTTCCCTCCTTTTCTTTTCTTCAGTCATATTCTTTTTTTTATTTTATTTTTAAATTTTCTTTTTTTTTTGTTATTTTTCATAATTGTTTTTTTTCCTTTATTTTTCTGTACTGTGTAGGAACATTTTTATTTCATTTTCTAATTCATTTTCATTTCCTTTCCTGTTTCCTATTCTTTCTTCTATTTTACTATTCTTTTCTTGTCCCTTTTAGTTTTTCTTTTTTCCTTTTTCTTTCTTTGAAGAATTTTGTTTTTTTCTGTATTTTTTATTTTTATTTTCCTGTTTATTTTCCTTCTGTTTTCTTTTAATTTTCTTCCTATTTTACCATTCTTTTCTTGTCCCTTTTTGTCTTCCTACTCATTTCCTTTCCCTCTTCCTATTCTTTCTCCTTTACTTTTTCCTATTCCTTTTTTTGTTCCCTTTCCTTTTCCTTTTCATTTTTCTATTCATTTTAATTTTCTTTCTTTTTTTTTTTTTACTTCCAATCTGTTAACTTTATTTTTCTTCCCATTTAAAATCCACTTAAATTGGACACACAAAGCCAACTTTGTTCTCCTTTACCCCTCTGCAGGAAATGACATCAGTGTTTAAAAAAGTGCTAGACTTGACCTACCCTGTTACTTCAATGTTTTCCGGTGCTTCATTTAACTCCAGCATTAATGCTGTCTTCAAGGACAAGCAGATAGAGGTAGGCAACTGGCTCTTTTTCCTCCAAGAATCCTACGCTGGACCACAATCTGCCAAATTCAGCAGTTTAAATGTGTTTGGCTTATTTGCAGGACCTCTGGATCCCATATTTCAACATAACCACAGACATCACTGCCTCCACAATGAGAGTGCACACTGACGGTCAGTACTGTCACACACTCCACCTGCATTTATGAGCCTCTGCTTAACCAGGATAAATGTCTGACGTTTCCTGTCCCTCCATTCTCAGGCTCCCTGTGGAGGTATGTGCGTTCCAGCATGTCTCTTTCTGGTTACTTGCCACCATTGTGTGATCCAAAAGATGGACACCTGCTCATGGACGGAGGCTACATTAACAACCTGCCAGGTGTGTAGTAGGACATTAGCTCCCTGCAGTAAAACCTCTGTAGCTCCTGACAGTCAAATCCCAATGTACCATGACAAACGCACTTTCATAGATGCAAATCTGCTAAAATAATGTAGCCAGACAGTTAACTATTGGCATAAAGTCTGGGCTGAGATTATTTGGCTCATTCTGCCCAAGGACCGCCCACTTAGACAGGAAAGATCTGTCTGGGGGAGGGTTCTAAAATAGTCGAAACCCCAATAATAAAAGCCATTTTTGTGTGCAATTTGCATCTGACATTCAGTGGGCGGACTTGAGTGTGCCATCTATGCTCAGACTATTGATAGCAGATTTGAAGAACTGGGTAATTTTGGTCTTTCTGTAATAATGGAGTTTGTTTGCTGAGGGTGTTGTTTTCTCTTCCTGTTTTAGCGGATGTGGCGCGCTCCATGGGTGCCAAGGTGGTTATTGCCATCGATGTGGGCAGCCAAGATGAAACCAACCTCACCAACTACGGGGACGCCCTTTCTGGCTGGTGGCTGCTTTGGAAACGGCTCAACCCACTGGCTGAGAAAGTCAAGGTGAGGGAGGCATCAGCCAAGTACAACGTTTACTTAATTAGTTGGGTTTTCTAAGGCAAGTGTCACTATTACTGTTGCTCGTGCTTGTAAAGGTGCGGCCACATTTACTGTGCATCATACATTACTACACTATTGACAAAAGACAATGGAACTTTTTTGCCTGTAAAATTTAGCTTAGATGACCACACCTTAAGTGTCAGCTTTTAGAGATTATGAAACATGGACACCCAAGACTTGCATCATCAAATGAATGATACTGCAACTTGTGCAAATGGAGTATGTGCAAATGTGCGTTTGTGTAAGAAAAATATCCATGTTTAAAACTTTATAAACTGTAATCTCTAGCTTCCACAAACAGTCATAAGCGCAGTGGAAGAAACAAATCAAGACACCGGTCATGAGTTAGAAGTACAAAACAAGGATTTGTAAACAAAAATGTTGGAGGATTTCGATATAAGCCAAGAGGAGACTGGTTTTCCTTTCACTCTTGTGAATGCACATACAACAGTTAATGGAAGCTAGAGATTACAGTTCTCAGTTCAAAATCTCAACTCCCATTCACTGCCATTATAAAGCTTGGAAGAGCCAGAACATTTATTATCATAACTCCGATTGTATTCGGCTGAATGGAGAGGTACGTTATTACTTTAAGCTATTAGATGTATGATTTGTACTTGACGGGTAATAAAATTGGCAAAAATATCCCATAGATTTGCATTAATAGGAGGACCTGAGGCATATTTAGTATGTTATTAAATGGATGGTTCATCCAAAAATGAAAATTACCCCATCATTTACTCACCCTTAAGCCATCCTAGGTGTATGTGACTTTCTACATTCAGACAAGTACAATCAGAGTTATATTAAAAAATGTCCTGGCTCTTCCAAGCTTTATAATGGCATTGAATGGGTGTTGAGATTTTAAAGTCCAGTAAAGTGCGTAAATCCATCATAAAAGGTGTTTCACATGGCTCCGGAGGGTTAATAAAAGCCTTTTGAAGTGAATCCAATAGAAAAATATCCATATTTAAAACTTTATAAACTGTAATCTCTCAATCAGTCTTACGCTACACCTACTTCATCTGCTGGAACGCCACTCTTTCATGAACGTGCGTGCAACAGTTAGCAGTAGCTAGAGATTACAGTTTATAATGTTTAAATATCAATATTTTTCTCACACAAACGCATTGATTGGCTTCAGAAGGCCTTTAATAACCCTCTGGGGCTGTGTGGAGCACTGTTAATGATGGATGGATGCACTTTATTGGACTTCAGAATCTCAACACCCATTCACTGCCATTATAAAGCTTGAAAGAGCCAAGACATTTATTATTCTAACTCCGATCGTATTCGTCTGAAAGAATAAAGTCATATACACCTAGGAAGGCTTGAGGGTGAGTAAATCATGGGGTCATTTTTATTTTTGGGTGAACTATTCCAACTGTTGCATGCACAGACACTTAAATGTTCTTCCGAAAACTCTTTTTTTTAAAGTTGTTGTGCCTGTTTCAGGTGTTAAACATGACTGAGATCCAGGCCCGGCTGGCTTATGTGTGCTCAGTGAGACAACTTGAATCTGTTAAGAATAGCGACTACTGTGAATACATCAGACCGCCCATCGACAGATACCGCACGCTTGAGTTTGGCAAGTTCGATGAGATCAGCGTGAGTTTTATCTTTTTTACTTTTTACCTTCTGCGCTCTTAATATTAAGTCTTTATTCTGCGCTTTTATTAATGTTGGGTTGACCACGTGTTTGTGTGCGCATATAGGAAGTGGGCTACCAGCATGGGAAGACAGTGTTTGATGTGTGGTGCAGGAGCGGCGTGGTAGAGAAGATGATGAAAGACAGACATCAGGAGGAGTTCCACAAAACGCAGAGCAGCAATGTAAGCCTGAATCACCTGAAAAAGCAACTTTCGAGTTGTAATGTATGTCAGAATAGTTCCTCACTTCATTTTATTGTTGTATTTGCAGTTGGTGACTTGTCCAAATGCTTCCTTCACTGATCTGGCTGAAATTGTCTCACGGATTGAGCCAGTCAAACCAGCTCTTGTGGATGGTAAATCAATGTTAACCTTTATAAATTTACTCTTTAAAAGCACATTTGGCAGACATTTTGGCATAAGTTCCTAGCATATTGATTTGTTTTTGGCGTCTGCTTAGTTGAATGTCTGTTAGTGTTGTGTGATTTGTGTACTAACATCATTAGGCTAATGGATCGGAAATATCTTCATCTCTCCCACAGATGAATCGGACTATCACACGGACTATGAAGAAGAGATGGCAGAGAGTGCTCTATCAGACACTGAGCTCTACAACCATTACAGTGAGCACACAGAGGAGGAACTGACTGCAGACACTGTAAGTCTCACATACACATGCAGACGTATTGTACACTTGTGGCATTTTATACTTGTTTGCTATGTCAACTCTTTCTTACACCAAAACGGTCCTAATTTACATAAGTTTTATCATATATATAAGGCAAGGACACATTAAATTGATCAAAAATGACAGTAAAGACTAGTGCTGTCAAAATTAGCATATTAACGCAGGCGATTAATTTTTCTACTTTAATGGTGTTAAAAATATTTAACACAGTTAACGCAGGGGCGGGGCTATAGTTGTCCATCCCACTCACATCTGCTGCATTTATTTAGTCGCAGAACGTCTTCACAACCACAACAAATGGGAGATTTTTTAGACACACGCTCCAACTTCACTTCAGCGCCAGGCGCTAGTCAAACAAGCACGGAAAAGGTACTGGTGACGAGGGAGATTCAGAACATTAGTGGACTGCTGTCAGATGAGATGTTGTCAGGCCATATGTCAGTAAAAACAAATTTACCTGTCCTGTCTGCTGTTATATTGTTCTTGTAGCACGCGTGCTTCAATTGCACGCGCACATGTGGCGGCTCGTGCTGTATAATCCGCGTGACGTACAGCAGCGGTAGCTCTTAAAGTAATAGCAGCCAAATAACCTAATAACCCGGCTGCTATGATGTCTATTAATCAAAGAACTACAACAAAAGAGGAAATCGATAACTTTTGTTAAGTTAAATTTTTTATTTAGTATTTGGTGTTTGATAACTTTATCACTTTCTGTATATTTCCTACTTAAATAATAGGTTTGTGTGAAGATTGTTTTAAGTCCACTTAAATTAGAAGTTTGTTTTAAATTTTATTAGTTACATTGTAATGTTGAATGACTATAGTCGATGGTTAAATATCAGTGATGTTGGTATCAGTGATACTCACCTTCAGTCAATAAATAATATTTAACAAATATTGAAAATATACTTTCTTTATGTTGTTTCTATATTAATTTAAAGATTGAATTTGAAATTGTTGCCATATACCCTATAAGTATATTTAAAAACTTTAATGTTAGGTGGGATTTATCGCAATTAATTGCAAATTATTCAAGAAAAAAATGTGTGATTTTAATTAATTTTGTTTTTATAATCGATTGACAGCATTAGTAAAGATGTTTCTAATGTTACAGAAGATTTTTATACATTTTTTAGTTCATCAAAGAATCCTGAAAAAAATGCATATTAAGCAACACAACTGTGTTCAACACTGAGCACATTTACATGCACACCAGTAAGCTGATAACTCACAAATATCAGCTTATTAAAATTACTAGGTTTCCCCATTTACATGCATATCAGTAACCTGACATCACAAGTAAGCTGCGTTTACATGACTTTATTAATAAATCAGGTTATTTCCCTCTAGTGACGTCAAAATATAATAATTTGCGTATCTGACTCCAAGTAGTCTTTCTTTACCGCAAAATGTTCGCAAATGTTTTCTATTGCATATATAAAAAAAGGTTTTTTTTAAGTGTCATTTTTCACTATTATTGTTTTACTGTGTATTGATCAAACAAATGCAGCCTTAGTAAGCATAAGGTTTTCAAAAACATTTTACAAATTTAAAGACCTCAAACTTTTGAAATGTTGTGAATGTCTGCATGGTACATCAGAAGAGAAAAAGCAAGAAAGTTTAAAAAAAAAAAAAAATCATACAAATAAACTGACTGATCATATTGATGCTTATACCCAGGATGAAGAATTGGAGAGGTCTCACAGGCACCGTGTGCGCTCTGACATGGAAAACCTTGGACCCGTGTCCTCCAAAACACCACAAACCTCCAGCCCCAACAGTCCTCCAACTCTTCACACAAGAAAAGGACTGAAACCCGTCCATCCCAACCACTGACCTAGATATCAGCATGGCAGTGAACAAAAACTGACACTCCCGTGATATGGGGTTTGGCCTTTTGTACACATTCCAGTCACACCAAGTACATCCAGGCCTTGAGGAGCAGGAATCAAGTATTTTGTGTATTTACACAAGCTTTTTCCTCTCCTCTCATACAAAAATCCAAAGAAAACATCAGTTGCACTGGAAGTTTTAAGATGGCATGGGGTTAAAATAATACGTGGTCTTGCATTTGAGCAGTAACTCAAGACGATCCCAGAGTATCTGTGAAGTTTCATGCTGACTATGCACTCTCTTGATTGCCAAGCGTTATCTTTACTCCATCTTGAATTACCGGTTAGTCAATAGAGGAAGAAATTCCACTATTAAGACAATCAGCTACAACATTGTCTTTACAAACACTTAGATTGGATTGCATGTAAGCTTGATTCTTTCTTTTGTCAATGAAAGTAGCAAAAAAGAGTGAAATAATGACTTAGAGTTACAGGAAAAAAAAAGTGATATTGAACCTAGAGTTCTCTATTTATAAGCTCAGATGACTGATGTCAACCTTTTGTTTCATTTAAACCTCTCAAGACCGTTTAGCAAGTCGATTTGTCCCACAACTTTTCTGTTTCATGAGTAATCAAGTGACCACCATTGTATATCATATCGAATGTGTCTGAGTTAACCATACCTCTAGCTGCATGTGATCAAAAAAAGCCTATCAATGCAATATTTTTATATTTCTTTTTTTTTTTGTAAAAAATTGCTATATGATACCAGTAGTGCCTTTTAACCTTAATACTAGCCATACTCGACAATGGGAGTTCGGTAATGGTCAAAAAATGATTAACAGTCTAACCACAATGCCAGTGTTGATTAATATGTATGTGTGAGGTATCGTTTGAGTTTTGTTTGTGTCGCCGTGACTGACATTAACTTGGAGATTTGAGGTCAGGCCATTGTTTTCGAATCTTCTGGAACAATCATAGTGCTGTGTGCCAATAGTGTCCCTTAAATATGTTGTAACACTATGCTAAAAACAATGCACTTAGGTTATCAGCATTGGTTGTGTGTGTGTGTGTGTGTGTGTGTGTGTGTGTGTATATGTATATGTATATGTATGTGTATATATATATATATATATATATATATATATAGGGTCAGTTTGTTTCCAAAATGAAAGAAACCACAATACATCTGCAAAGCACAATGAGAATACATTTGATGGGAGAATCTAGTGTCATTCTGCAAACGTCTTAAGATGCTGATTCCTAATAAACTGTTTTGCTTTTGTCTTGACTTCCAGTCTTCAAAGACCACTGAAGCGTTTGAAATATTTGTTTATTTGCATATGTTGCATAATGCTGGGCGGCTCACGTTTACCCTGTCTGCTGTACACTGCACTCCAGGAGCTGTGTGCCCGGTGGTAATTACGAGGATGAATTATGGGATTCGGCTCCAAGTCTGTGGTTTTTCTGCCTAATGTGGATGCTGCCGTCTTCAATCATTGCTCGATGCCAAATTTGAGCAAAACAGCCTCAGCAGGCCGCTGCACGTGAGATTTAATGCACTCAGACACATAATGAAGACAAAACGCTTCCAAATGAGTTTTGTGAAGTGAGAACGAGGAGATAATCACACATGATGAACAAACGTCCTATGTATCACATGCACTGAAGTGTGCAGCTGCGCTGGGTTTAGGGTCAAGGGTCAACAGTCAAGTGTTTCACTAGTTTATGGTGTGGAAGAAAAATTCATTTTACTTATGTGCTTATGGAATATTGTGTAAGTGTCTGCTTTATGTAAACCTGCTGTGAGGATGATGTGAGAGAAGGGTTTTGGGGCCCTAAATATAAAGATTTGAATCTTGGGAGTATGACATAGCAGAATGTATTTATCTGAATCTTACCATGTGTGGAAAGTTACCAGTTAGGAGATGTTACCTTGAAGGCTGGGGAAGAGATATAAGCTGAAGTGAGCCCTTCCTTTTTGGTCGCACTCTGCAGTAACTCTGTGTTTCTGTATGACTCATGAAACACAATTGACTGAGTTTGTCTCTTAAGCCGTGAGAGTTGTTTTTATTTTCCCACAACAATGAATATTGGAGAATCTGTTTGTGAGAACTTGCAATATATACAGCTGCTTTATTTTAAAGAATTAACTTTATGTTGCTTTAATTTTATAATATGCTGCTACTTTTTTGATCAATTGAAGCACCTCATATATTTCTATTTCTGAAGGATCATGTGACTGGGGAAAATTCAGCTTTGCAATCACAGGAATAAATTACATTTCAAATGATTAAAATAGTCATTTTCATTGTGTTTTTGACAATTTATGCTGTTTTTGACTTTTCAGAATTGTGAGATATAAACTCGCAATTGCGAGAAAAAAGTCAGAATTTAGAGATGCAATCTCACGTTTGCAAGAAAAAAAAAGTTAGAATTGCGAGATGCAAACTTGCATTTACAAGAAAAAAAGTCAGAAGTGCGAGGTGCGAACTCGCATTTGCGAAAAAAAATTTAGAATTGCGAGATGCAGATTCCTGATATAAAGATATAAATTCACATTTGCGAGGAAAAAGGTCAGAATTGCAAAATGCAAACTCACATTTGCAAGAAAAAAGTCAGAATTGCAAAATATAAACTTGCATTCGCAAGAAAAAGTCAGATTTGCGAGATGCAAACTCGCATTTGTGAGAAAAAGAATTGCGAGATGCAAACTCGCATTTGCAAGAAAAAAGTAGGAATTGCAAGATGCAAACTTACATTTGCGAGAAAAGTTAGAATTGCAATATGCAAACTCGCATTTGCGAGAAAAAAAGTCGGAATTGTGAGATCCAAACTCACATTTGCAAGAAAAAAGTTGGAATTGATGCAAACTTGCATTTGCATGAAAAAAGTCGGGTGTAGATATAAACTCGCATTTTTAAAAAGTTGCGAGATGCAAATTATTTAAAAAGTGAACTCGATGCAAAATGGCATTTCTGAAAAGTCGGATTGAGATGCAAACTTCATTTTGCGAAAAGTCGGAATTGCAAAATGCCAACTCGCATTTGCGAAAAAAAAAGTGAACTGCGAGATGCAAACTGGCATTTGCGAGAAAAGTCGGAATTGCGAGATGCAAACTCGTATTTGCGAGAAAAAAATTAGAATTGCAAGATGCAAACTGGCATTTGCGAGAAAAAAAAGTCGGAATTGCGAGATGCAAATTAGCATTTGCAAGAAAAAAAAGTCGGAATTGTGAGATATAAACTTGCACTGGTGAAAAAAATTAGAGTAGCATTTGTGAGATAAAAAGCCACAATTACCTTTTTTTTTAAATTCAGTACCGAAACGGGCTTCCATACTAAATAGAGTGAGTAGACCATAGGGCCATGTTTTATTTATTTGCATCCTCTTTTTCTTTTCTTTCTGCCTGTTTTCTAGCTCAAAATCACCTGCGTCTCCTGCGTCTTCACTGCATCGTTGTCATGGAGAAATGCTTTCTGGAATCACAGTCTGTTGTTTAAAGATGGTATGATTCATTTAGTCTTTTCAGATAACATGTATCTTTGTCACCCATGGTCCACTTCTCACCAGGTGTGCTGTAGACAAATGGGATATTATAATGGACGTCCTGTGTGTTTCCGGAGCAGCATGAAAATAATGAATTGATTAATGAATGAGTCAAACACACACTGCAGATTTTTTTTTTGTGGTAAATCAGTTTGACTACTTCTAGTTTTTACATTTGAATGCATGCTGAATTGTTCATCTGCTCTTGTTTTATATATAAATGATTTTGAAAATGAATTTATGTTGCACCAAGTGATCTAAAGACAACTTTCTACTGATTACAGGACCTTTTAAAAATCTAAGAGGCTGTGTATCCGTTGCCCTGGCTGAGTAGATATTGTGAGCTTGCAGAAGTGCTAATAAGATAATGAGAAATGGCACAGTTTGGGTGAAAGGTGAGGAATGTGTCTGGATGTAGGAGAGAGAAGTCATTAAAGCTGGTCTTTATTTAAACTGTCAAAACTCTGGGAAGGTTCAGTGCACTGCCAATGACATTGTGGTAATTATGCATTCTTAAGTGTATGAATCAGGGGAAAAAAGGTATTTGTATTCAGCTTTTTGTATTTCTCTTTTATACTGCTTACAGTGCAAGCTTTTCTCTCCTCTTTTTTTATATTCACAATTTTCTGCAATTAATTCAGCCTGACACTTAATGTATCAAATGTAACGTGTAGCATATTTAATGTATAATTTCAACCTCTGCTCTTTTTTTCTTTTCTTTTTCTTTTTTTTTCTTTTCGAAGTCATTCATCGACTCCCATCATATATATATATATATATATAATTTATTATTATTTTTTAACTGGTATTTATTTCAGGAAATGCAGATCTAGTTGTCTCTGATATATTATGACATAATATATATTATTATTGTTAATGCAATGTAGTATATTATTATAAAATAATCTTTTAAATGTTACTTAACCATCTAAATTGATCCGATTCTGATTCACTGTCGTCCATAAATGACGCTGCAGAAATGACTCTGCAAAACTGCAATCCTGGTCACTTCCAGTATCTTCCACTAGGTGGCGTCGTGTTGCAGCCTGCTGCCTGCCCTCCTCTCCTCGATGACTTCCTCGTGTGGTGATTAGGAGCAGGTAAAGGACGGTTATTTACTCTCTTGTTTAGCTCCCGTCAGAATGACGGACGAGGGGTAGCCGTGACCTTTCTGCTCCGCTGAGGCAGACTTATATTTTGCCAGCCCTGTTAATTCATTGTCTTGTTCTCCCCCAAGAATAGGCACGAACGTCACCGCTAATTAATGAGTTTGTGAGGAGAAATATGGGTCAAAGTCTCTATGAAAGAGAGTGGTTAAAGAAATACTCACCTCAAAATGAAAATTCTGTTTATTTATTATCAGATTTTCAAACTTGTTTGACTATTTTGTTTTGTGGAAAACAAAAAGTGAATCCAGGCTACTCTATTCAATATGAAAGTGAATAAGGTCAGTTCTAAAATGACAAAAAAGCACATAAAAGTACGCTTGTGTGCTATATTCCAAGTGTTCTAAAGCTTCTTAAGGTTTCGTTTGAGAAGCAGACTTATATTTTTAGGACTGTCACGATTAGTCGATTAAATTCCAGTACTTAATTTAAAAACTTAGGAGTAACTGGCAAAATACCGGAAGTGCGGACCTTCTCATTGGTTATAGCGTTAATCTGAGAACAATGTGCACCATTCAATCGGATTTATAGGGTAAATCATTTATAAACCTACGCCAACAAAGGAAAATACATAATTATCTTTATGAATATGCTAACTGTTCGTCTGATCTCTAACTAAAAGCTCAAACCCACACTCTGAGTTTACATGTTTTGATGTCTACATGTTCAAGAAATTACAGTGGCTCCTGGATTTCTGTCTTAAGAAATAGTTAAATATTAAGCTTACATTTTAATTAAATGTTTAGTCAATATTAAAAAAGTATTATATCGCGCAGTAAAGTGTAAAAACAATCGTTTTGGCGCCCTCTGAAGGCCTTTGATGTAATTCATAATATGCATTAGTTCTGTTGTTTATAATACATTATGTATTTTAACAATTTTGTTCAATGAAACCATATGATTACTTGCTTTTGATACTTTATTTAAACCAATTATTATTGCCTCATTGCTATATGTATTTTAAGTCATTTTAAAAGCTATTGTTTGCTTAGGTCTATTTTTATTACCTCAAAAAATGAATTAGAATTGTCTGATCCATAACCGAATACTCGATTACTTGCTTTTGATACTTTATTTAAACCAGTTATTGTTCCCTCATTGCTATTATATATGTATTTTAAATACTTTTAAAGGCTATTGTTTGCCTTAAGTCTATTTTTATCACCTCAAACAATGAATTATAATTGTCAGATTGCTTGATTAGTTATTTTTGATATTTTATTTAAACCAGTTGTTATTGCTTAATTGCTACATATATGTATTTTAAGTAATTTTAAAGGCTATTGTTTGCTTAGGTGTATTTTTATTACCTCCAAATATATAAAAGTGTCCGATTACTTGCTTTTGATACTTTATTTAAACCAATTTTTATTGCCTCATTGCTGTTATATATGCATTTTAAGTAATTTTAAAAGCTTTTGTTTGCTTAGGTTTATTTTTATTTCCTCAAAAAATGATTTATAATTGTCAGAATTCTCAATTACTTGCTTTTGATACTTTATTAAACCAATTATTATTGCCTCATTGCTGTTATATTAGGTCTTGTTATATTGTTTGCTTAGGTTTATTTTTACTACCTCAAAAAATGAATTATAACTGTCCAAATACTCGATTACTTGCTTTTGATACTTTATTTAAACCAATTATTTTTGCCTCATTGCTATATGTGTATTTTAAGTAATTTTAAAGGCTATTGTTTCCTTAGGTCTATTTTTTTTACTTCAAAAAATCAATTGAATACTCGATTAATCAGAATAATCGCTTGATTACTCAATTACCAAAATAATCGTTAGTGACAGCTGAACTATATGCTCTAATTTGTGAAATAATTGTTCATTTGAATCAAATCTTTCCAGTGAATTGGATCTAGTTCTAGTTCAACCACAACTCTGTGTTTGTTCATCTCTACGATTGATTTAGCTTATGATGCTTTTGAGAAGCACAACCCTTGTTTTGAGTCAGTTTGGTCAAAATAGATAAAGCCTGGAATATTTTCAATGAATAAAAACTTTCATTTCTGTCGCATGACTTCAGAATAAAACCACTTTCCTTCGTGTCTTTTTGAAGCTTGACAGACCCAGTTTTTATTCATTTATATTGAAAAGAGTGGCCTGGATGTTCTTCAGAAATTCATTTTTGTGTTCGACAGAAGAAAGAAAATCTGGAACGACATGAGGGTGAGTGAATACTGACAGATTTTTCGTTGAACTATTCCACTTGTATGTGTGTGAGTCATCATAGTGGTTGATCCAAGTGGGAGTTTCAACAGGTTTGGCTGGATCGAGAAAGTGTTTGGTGTAGATTAAAGCAAAGAACATATGAAACAGAGAACAATGCTGCAATTTTTGGCACTTTCAGTAAAATGAAACGACCCCGCACAAGTGGGCAAATGTAACACTTTGCAGTACATTTAACTGTAATTTGCTTTCTGCCACTCTGGCATGGCGTTACTGTCTGATGCTCTCTCTCTCGCTCTCACTCTCTCTCTCAGTCCCCATTCATCTCCTGTCTTTAAAAAGCAATTTGGGTTACAACAGGTAAATGGGTCACTGCGCCGCAGAAGTCGGATCTCCCTCTTGCTCTGACGCACATTTACACTCACACACCTAGGCTATGATCAGCAGACCACATGGGAGCACAAACTCTCTTAGAAACAACAAAACCCTCGGGCGTCTGCTGGCTTTGAGTAGGCAGTGTGAAAAGAGCACATGCGATCGCTGGCCGCAGTAAGAGCAGCAGTACTGAGAGGGGAACGGATTTTTCTGTGTTAACTAATGACCTCTTATTTCCCCAGTTAATGAGTCTCCACTGAGAGCGCTGAGCTCACTGCACAAGCCATTTACACAAAACTATTTAGTTTGGTTTTATGCATTTATTTAATACAAACAAGCCATTGTGCTTCATTAGGTTTCCTAGGCTCTCTTTCAAAGTTAATCTGTTTTCTTTTCCCATTTGACAATTTTACGTGGTCTCATAGGATGGCCTGACTTTGCTCTGCATTGTAGATTTTTAGTTCATGAGTTTTGTAATATTGAAATAGTCTCCTATATGCTCACCAAGGCTGCATTTATTTGATCAAAATATAGTAAAACCTAATATTGTGAAATATTATTACAATTCAGGTTTTCAGTTTTAATGTATAAAAAGCTGGCATAACAGTGTCACATGATCCTTCAGAAATATTTGTAAATTGCTGATTTGCTGGTCAAGAAACATTTCCTATTATCAGTGTTGAAAACAGTTGTGCCACTTAATATTTTTGCGGGAAAAGTGTTACTTCGGGATTCTTTGATCAACAGAAAATTCTAAAGAACATTTATTTGAAATAGATAATTTTTGTAACATTCTAAATGTCTTTACTGTCACTTTTGATCAATTTTCTGCATCCCTAGTTAATAAAAGTATTAATTTCCTGCTAACTGAATCGACAAGAAAACAAATTTTCTTAAAACATAATTAGTATAGTTGTTTTACATGTACAATCTTCACATTTCAGCCTTTTACATTTAACAGAATGTCTTGCCCACTTAAGTTCCATGGTAAATCAATTACTATAAATGTGTTTTTTGTTTGTTATTAACAACTATAGATAAGTCAAACCTCTTTTATGGCCCATTCTACAGAATTGATTCAAAGTCAGAGTTGGAAACGTCTTGGAAATTGTTTTTTCCACAAATTTTGTATGCATGCAAAATGTAAAATGTCCAAGGTAGCCTACATTTTGTCACTACCGAAACACAGTAATATATAATTTAATTAGAAAGGTTATATTGATCTATTAAGACTTTGGTTACATCTATATGGTAAATATATTTTTTGCTATTTTATTACATTTTTCTTTCAGAGGCAAATCAATAACAATTACATTTTTAACAATATTTCAAGTGTGATTTATGAGATTTGTTGTATTTTGGATCTAGATTTTCTTTGTAAAAGGCAAAAAGTTGATAATACTAATTTCAAACTATCAGGATTCATTAGTTTAAATGTACATTGAACCAAACACTATCATAGCATCTTAGTTGATAATTCAATATACTTTATTTTTGACAAACATCATATATTTCGGTAGTGACGGTAATGTTTTGGCAACAACCACATCGTATTACAGAATTTTAACTTGCATAAACATTCTAAAATATCAAAAAATGGCATAACTGTACTAAAAGTTTGTTTATTCCCCCAAATAAAGAATTATGTGTTCCCTTTTGTCACTACCGAAACAATGATGACATGTTTTGGTTGTGACTGTTACGGTAGTGACTGTTTTATGGGATAACACCAAAAAAACAAAGATCTTTGAGAACTTTCAGATCAAAGATCAAAGAACTACCGAAACTTCACCAAATGTTTCAGTCATGACTACTTTGGTAGTGACAATTTTAGATTCTTTTGAGCCTAGCTCATTGATGCTAATCATGGTTAGCTAGCACAGTTCTGAACAACTGTAAACATATAAAATGTTAATGTTATGGAAAAACTCCCAAAAAACAGTGTTTAATTATAGAAAAATGATGTTCGGTAGTGACATACTCTAAAGTTATTTTTCATACTTTTGAACACATTTACCTCAAAATGATGGGGCATATCTACTCACCATATGAGAGAGTGATAAATATTTCCTAATCATTAATGTAAGAGTGTAGTTAAAATCATTTTCAGCCAATGGAGTAAAACAACTGTTTCGGTAGTGACATGAAAATGCTGGACACATTTTTGTACATAAAGTTTCATAAATTGCAAAAACTGTATAAAATGTATATTTTTTTACTTAACTTAAAAAAAATCAAAAAGATATTTTTAAAAGCAACAATGGAATAAAATGCAAAAATGATTTAAATATGATTTTCATAAGTGGAATTTTAGGGGTTTGGGTTTGGGACAGCCACCTCCCAGTTGCAAGTACACAATAAATGATGATTTTATATATATTAAGCTAATATATTACTGATAGTTTAAATATTATTGTGGGTTTCGGTAGATAAAAAAATGATCTTAGTAACCATCTAATATTTGAATACTTAAAAGCTTTTTAAATGGATTTTTTGGTTGTGGGACACCGGTTTGCATCAATCCTGTATATGGCATATTCCATATATGGCATTCGACAGCATCTGTCACATAAAACTTAATGTGTTTTGAACATGAAAATCTTGGTAAATTTAGTAGCACAAAGAGGAACATTAACCATGCTTAAATGGTGAACCGTAGGACAGAAGATCTTCTAGTGTTAGTTTAGTCCCCAAGCACAGTCATTGAGAACTAAATTAAGAAAAACTGGAAAAAAATTTCCGCAGGCTAAAAGAGCAATTTAGGTGAAAATGTGCTGTACATTTTCTTTTCCCCCTGACTTCAGGATTATCAAGGAACTCATTTAATTTCAGAGCCAATGCATCATTAGATGTTTTCATTTTTAAAGCTTTGACATGAGTGGAAATGTTTAAATCAATTTTCTTGAGTGTCAAAGTTCTTGCTGCAATTTATAAATCACTTCTTTTTTGTTCGTTTTTGTGTATGCAGGTTTTTGCTCAGCGTTTAGCTGAGCCCTTGTTTCCGCTCATGTTTTCAGGTTTCATCCCGTGTTCTGATAAATATTCATCCACAATATGTACTAGTGTTTGTTTACATTTGCATGCATGTACCCACATCTGTTTAAACCTTGACTCTGTAACCTCTATCAGAAGTGAACAGGCTGGGGAATGAAAATTGCCTTGACTTGAATCTCCTTTTCACATCCAATTCTCTCAGCAACAGCCTATCTCTTAGATCTTTGTGTCAACATCTGTTGGATAAATGGATGCTGCTCACTACTAAGAGACATGTTTGTCAAATCTGACATAGTTTTGTCATATTAAAACAACTGTCTGAACATCCCAACTGGTGTCATTGACTCAGTCCGTGATATGAGGATAAATTGCTTTAAGATCTGTTGCTTTGTGGAATCGCTTTTTTGTCATTTGTCATTTTGGATAAATTGCTTGTTGTATTCGTCTTTCTAGGTTATTTTGGATATGTAAATGTGTGAAATTGAGGCAGGACTATTGGTTCGGGCAACCAACAGAACACAGGGAAGATTTTGATGTGAGAGGACAACAGGGGATGGACTTTTTAACTCAGTTATTTCATATTGTGGCCAGAAGTGATGGTTTATAGTAAAAAGCACCTTCATGATAAATTTGTTTCTTTTAAGCATGCAGCTTTTCATTTCAAGACATTAATTGATTAACTGGAGTTGTGCTGATTACTTGTGGGTTACTGTTGTAATGTGATTTTATTCTCTAAATATTTTAACTTTATTCTCGTAATTTTGACTTTATTCTCAAAATATTTTGACTTTATTGTCGTAATTTTGATTTTATTCTCTAAATATTTCAACTTTATTCTCGTAATTTTGACTTTATTCTCAAAATATTTTGACTTTATTGTCGTAATTTTGCTTTTTTTCTCTAAATATTTCAACTTTATTCTCATAATTTTGACTTTATTCTCAAAATATTTTGACTTTATTGTCGTAATTTTGATTTTATTCTCTAAATATTTCAACTTTATTCTCGTAATTTTGACTTTATTCTCAAAATATTTCTACTTTATTCTTGTAATTTTGAGTTCTCAAAATATTAAAATTTTCTTCTCAAAATATTTTGACTTTATTGTTGTAATTTTGATTTTATTCTCAAATATTTTGACTTTATTGTCGTAATTTAGATTTTATTCTCTAAATATTTTGACTTTATTCTCATAATTTTTACTTTATTCTCAAAATATTTCTTCATTCTCAATTTTGACTTTATTGTCAAAATATTTCTTTATTCTGAATTTCAACTTTATTTTCAAAATATTTTGACTATATTCTTGTAATTTCGACTTTCTCAAAATATTTTGACTTTGTTGTAATTTTGATTTTATTCTCTAAATATTTCAACTTTATTCTCGTAATTTTGACTTTATTCTCAAAATATTTTGACTTTATTGTCGTAATTTTGATTTTATTCTCTAAATATTTCAACTTTATTCTCGTAATTTCGACTTTATTCTCAAAATATTTCGACTTTATTCTTGTAATTTTGACTTCGCAAAATATTTAAATTTTCTTCTCAAAATATTTTGACTTTATTCTTGAAATATTACGAATCTCATAAGATTTAAAAAAATAATTAACGTTCACTAAAACGCTGTTGTACTGTCGTAAAACAGTTCACTAATATTAAATGATTTGCAACTTCCATTTAACCTCATTCTGTTTCAGCATTAAACTGAAGCTTCGCGCTGGAATTTTCGCTCTGTATCAGTAAACAGTAAACCCCGCCTACATTGATTTGATTGGCCATCTCTTGGATTTTGACCACAGATCTGAAATGCCTCATATGCGCAGTGGGCGCGTGAATGATTTGAGTGATAGAGTCACTCACATCTGTAAACCTGCTTAGGTTACTTCTCAGACTTTAATAGTATTTATAGCTCGTAACAGGTGGTGTAACTATAAGAAATGATTCCTAAACAACCTTCAGAGTGATTGATCTAGTGGCTAATAGACTCTTTTGAACTGAACTGTTTTTGCTTCATTGGTTCCACTGTAAATCCAGTTAATTGGAATGTTCCAGATTAGCTTTCTGCCTGTTGTTGATATCGTGGCTTTTCTGCCTCCTTTCGAAACGGCGTCGCTGTAGGGGCACTCGCACCCCTGATGGGATTTACGGCTGGATTGGACACTTTGTATGCAAAATTGTTTGTTACTAAAATAGGGCTGTTGGGGCCATGCACTATAATTACTAGTTCAGTCTTTCTCTCTGTCATCTGCATATCCACTAATTTCTATTCTTACTTCTGCTTTATTAATTGCTTGATCATCTCTGTGTAGGTAAATTACAATGATTAATGTTTGTTGAAAAATGAGGACTACTGACAGCTGCATACAGGTTTCTTTTGTACCAGTGGTATGGGCATAACAGCTTCCCTTTTTCTTCTTGCCTGCATGGACTGTTCTCATAGGACCTCTTTCACTACCAGGTCTGATTTCTGAACATCTCAATTTATTATTGACCTTTAATTTTCATTTTGTTGGGGCTGATGGTTTTGCTTTGAGGGTGCTTTTTCTGATTCAGTGGCTTTTGGTTGTTTGTGTTCCTTATGTACTGTGCTCTAGGGACAAATTAAAGACCTTGAACAAGTGACCTGTTCTGCAGAGTTACAATCATTTCAGAAGGTAAGCTTTAAAAAAATGTGTGTAACAATAATTAAAATTTTTTTTTTAAAAGTACAAGTAAATTTTAAAAAATGTATATTCCATTTACTATTTATTTTATTTTATTTTATTCCAACCACAAAGATTTAGATTTCAAGTGAAATAAATGATAATACACTTGTTAATACCAGTTGTAAATGTGGCTGTTCATTTTATCTTCCTCATATTTTGATCTGTAGTTTACATCACCCAGCAGGCCCACAGTATTATATTGGTTCTACTCATTTGCAGATTAGTTGATAAGTGTTGATGTCACATGACCTTTTGTTTTAAGAGTGGCAACCTTCGCCTGTAATGAGTCATTTTTGAGTGCTCTCACTTTGAGCAGAACATGTCCATTCCTGTCGCAGCTTCAAGCTGTGATAAATGAGGTAAATTATAATTAAATTAAAGAAAGGATAATGCCTCTCCATACTCCCCAGTGTTGACACTGATGAGGAGAAAGCTTCAAGTGGACAGAAAATTGCTGTAGACGTGTGTGTTTCTAAGTAATGAGTTGCGTATATCCATTTGGCCTCACAAAACACGAGCAGAACAAATGTCTGTGGAAATTGTTTGTAAAACCATTGTTGCTTAAAAACTCTCACTGAATTTGCATAAGAATAGTTTAACAACCGATTTACACAGAAATCGGTTCTTATGTTTGATGAATGAGGCTCCCTGACTTATAGACAGTGTGGTTATTGGTAAAACAAAAATCTTTTTGGAACTGGAAAACTAAACCAATTAAATTAAAATTAATAATAAATTAAAGCTATCTAGAAATAATAAAAAAGCTAATTAAGTGTCAAAAGCACGTATCAAAATTACTAAAACTTAATCTAAAATGAAAAAGGTAAAATATAAAGGTAAAAGCAAATTCAAAATATTAATAATACTATAGTACTAAATATATATTTGTATGTGTGTGTTGTGTGTGTATATATGAACTAAACAAAAATGAGAAATGTTGCCTTGGCATGTTTTTCCCCCTTGATTTTTATTTTATTTTATTTTATTTTATTAAAAACAGTAACCAATACAAAATAATCAGTTAGATTAAAAATAATGATACATTAAAGGAATAATTAAAAGAATTATAAAAATAATAAAAAACCTAATGAAATGGTAATAAATACTAAAATGTATTAATATTAACTAATATTTATTTATTTTTAAATATGTCTATATAATTTCTAAAAAAAAATGTTTTTAGTTTTAGTTCATTTATTTAGTTTTAATTATTTGGTACTTCAACTTGACCTAAACAAAAATGAGAAATGTTGCCTTGGCATGTTTTTTTTCCCCTTTATTTTATTTAAAAAAAAAAATTTAATACAATAAATTAAGAATAAATTAAATTAAAAATAATAAAATAAAGCTATATAGATAATAAAATGTCAAAAGCACATCAAAATGACAAAAAATGAAATTAAAATAAACTAAATTAAACTTAAATTGAAAATATAAACAATAAAGCAAATTCAAAATATGAATAAATACTATAATAGTGAACAATATTTATATATTTTTTAGTATGTCTATATAATTTTATATTACATTTTTAGTTTTAGTTAATTTATTTTGTTTTAGTTTAGTTTAGTTAATACTTCAACTTGAACTAAATTAAAATGAGAAATGATGCCTTGACATGTTATTTTTTCCTTTATTTTATTTTTAGTTTTATTTCAGTTAAAGTTTATTTTATTTCAAGTTTATTTCATTTTATTTAAAGTAATTAGGTTTTAATTTAAGTTAACAATATATATATATATATATATATAATAATAATTATATACACACACACACACATTAAAATACCATAGTATTGCCATCTAATACCATCACTATTCCACCACAGTACTTTTTTGCACAGAAAATGTCATAATAAACACACTCTTTTTTGTGTATGTAGATTGAGGAAGACATGTCAAATACAGCTGCAGAAGCTTCTTTAATAAAAAACGGTAGTACTTTAAGAAATCTTTTAGACCCTTGGGGTAGCACTGATTCGTACATTGTTTGAAGCAGGGATTTTGAGTTCTGCTCTTCACCGCTCTCTCTCTGCCTGTGTTTATCCCTGCTGCTCTCCTCTGAGCATTTAGTCACGACTGTATGTGTGTGTATGTGCCTGCGTGTGTGTGTCCAGGGGCACAGGGAGGGAAAGTCTTGATTGATCTGCCTCTAAAGGTTGGAGCAGCGGCAGGTCGCTGTGCGTTAAATCAGGCAGTTGCTCTATTTTTGCAGGTTTGGGACTATTTTTGCGGGCTGCGGAAAGGTGGTAACTCACCTCTTGTGAAAGTGCGTCACCCTGCGCATGCAGCTTCTAAAAACAGATCCACTACACACGTGGCCACGCACGCAGACAGACACACAACGCACCATGTGAGACGCATTTAGAAAGGGAAACTGCTATTTTTAAGTACACCAAACCAGATCTTTTCTTAGACAATAATGGTGATGACTTCATTGTTAGCACACATTTCATAACTATTCTGACCTGATTCCTTTATAACAATATTAAATGTTCATCATTATACATTTGGATGTTGTTTCAGTCTGAGATGCTAAGTTCGATTCTGGCACAGGTGTGTAAGCATTCATTTGATGTGTCATTTGCCTGTCATTTACATTACATTAACATCATTATCTATCTTGCTCATCTTCTCCACGGCTGCGGTGTGGGAGAAAGAGTGAAGGAGTCGTTGTGACAGATGTGATTATGAGTGATTTATTATTATTTGAGTATACACAGTTCGGCTATATATTGGGTAATATTCTGAAATTGTTGCAGATTTCTTTTCCTTGTAATTTTGCTACCTCTTCATTGCTCTCACACATTTATACATCTGTGTCTTTTATTATGTCATTCCCCAGACTGTTGTGTTCATAGCAGGTCATTTTAACTAAATGCAATGCTGCAAAATTGCAAGGTGCAGGCTATGGGAGTGATAAAAGTGAAATAATAGAGTAGAATAGTTTAAGTCAAATGTGAGTCAAGTCATGGAGAATTCTTAAAGGGATAGTTCACCCAAAATTAAAAATCTGTCATTAATCACTCACCCTCATGTTGTTCCACTGATGTCATATGGACTATTTTAACAATGTTCTTACTACCTTTCTGGGTCTTGAATATGTGAGTTGCATTGCTGTGTATGCAGGGTCAGAAAGCTTTTGGATTTCATCAAAAATATCTTAATTTGTGTTCTGAAGATGAACGAAGGTCTCACAGGTTTGGAAAGATATGGGAGTGAGTAATTAATGAAAGAATTTCCATTTTGGGGTGAATTATCCCTTTAAGACATCTCAAGATCACCAACTTTCTATTCATGTATTTACATTGTTACATACATATTTACATAAACTGGTGGGCCATACTTTCTTGCCTGCTTTCTTTCTTATTTTCTTTTTTATAACTCAAAGATAGCAAGATTTTTTTATTTTTACAAATTTAAAAACAGAATTTGACAAATTAAGAATTCTGTATTTGCTAATCAAATAATATTCATGTATTTTCAGTTCAGTTTTTCACACAATGTTATTATGCTGATAATGTAATTTCTGTGATTAAAACATTTCTATTCAATTAGAAAAATTACTAGAATAATCCGCTGTAGTGTCTCAGACTAATATTTTTATTTGTGTGTGTAGCTGCATCAAAAATATATATATATATATGGTATTAATGGCATTATATGAATATAATTAGCGATTATTTATGTATTTATTAATTTATTTATGGTATATATACACTACCAGTCAAAAGTTTTTGAACAGTAGGATTTTTAATGTTTGTTTAAAGAGGTCTCTTCTGCTCACCAAGCCTACATTTATTTGATCCAAAGTACAGCAAAAACAGTAAAACATGAAATATTTTTACTATTTAAAAAAACTGATTTCTATTTAAATATATTTTCAAATGTAATTTATTCCTGTGATCAAAGCTACATTTTCAGCATCATTACTCCAGTCTTCAGTGTCACATGATTGTTCAGAAATCATTCTAATATGCTGATTTGCTGATAAAAAAAAAAAAAAAACTTAAAAAATAATAATAAATAAAAAAATAATAATTTATTATTATTATTACTATCATCATCAATATTTAAAACAGTCGAGTACATTTTTTCAGGACTGTTTAAAAAATAGAAAAATCCAAAGATCAGCATTTATCTGAAATAAAACATTTTTGTAAAATTATACACTATACCATTCAAAACTTTGCAATTTTTTTATTTATTATATTTTTTTGGTAAAGAAATTATAGAAATCAAAAGTGATGATATTTTACATTTATAGACATTTATAATATTACAAAAGATTTGTATTTCAGATAAATGCTCTTCTTCTGAACTTTCTATTCAGCAAAGAAACATGAAAAAATTCTACTCAGCTGTTTAAGACATAATAATAATAATAATAATAATAATAATAACAATAATAATAGTTGTTTGAGCAGCAAATCAGAATATTAGAATGATTTCTAAAGAATGTGACTGGAGTAATGTTACAAATTCAGCTTTGAAATCGCAGGAATAAATTACATTTTAAAATATATTCAAACAGAAAACAGTTATTTTAAATAGTAAAAATATTTCTTTTTTTTTACTGTTTTTGCTGTATCAAATAAATGCAGGCTTGGTGAGCAGGAGAGACTTCTTTAAAAAAACATAAACAATTTTACCGTTCAAAAACTTTTGACTGGTAGTGTACCTGGAAGTGAATTAGAATTTAGGATTTTGACAAATGTAGAACAGAGAAAAGTTATGCTGCAAAATGAAGAATTCTAACCATTTCTAGTCAAATAACTATATTAATATTTTCACAAAAATGTTATACTGATAATATAATTTGCTATTCAGAATTTTGTATATAATTAATAACATGCAAACTACAATAATGTTCACTGGAGAACCCACATTTTAAGCCAAATCTTTTTTTTATTTTGTTTTTTTTATTTTGTATTTTTCAAGATGCAAAAGTCCTAAAACTGTCTGTTCAATTTATCCTCCAGTTACGGTTAAGTAATAAGGTGGAAGTAGGATAGACACGGTTATTCCCCAAACAACAGAAGATGAAGAAATTACAGACTGAATGTACTATCTCACGCTAAAGCGGGCAGAATCATAGTCCCATGAGTCCTTTGAGCGCATGTCTTTGTATTCCCCCTTCTCCTCCTATGCAGATATGAACATGAAGTGTTAGAACGGAGCCTCATTTTTATCTACTATTTTCTCCACAACAAAATGTTTTCTTTAAAAGCATTTTATATTCCCAAGGTTTTGTCCTAACAGCAGTTCGGATATGAGAGTCAATCCCATGCTGTCTGCCCCGAGGGCTGCCAATGGTCAGCTTGTTTTTCAATTTAAACTCAAATACAGCATTTATGTAGAGATTTTAAAGATGTAGCAGCAAAGTAGCCAGTTTAATTCTAAAAGCGGATCATATATATTATTTACGCTGTCTTTGTTTCTCTCTTTTTCTAAACCTCAATTTGTCAAGGTTGTTTTCCCATCACATATTGTCTTCCTAACTCTGCGGTGGCCGGATCTTTCTCTTTCAATCTCCCTGTGGCGTACTGAAGTGGATGTGCCATGTCTGAACTTGTTCAGAGAGAGGCAGCAATTTATTACCGCCAATCCACTGGTACTCTGGGTTTGCACTAAAAAGCCTTCATTCGCTGGTCTGTAGCACTGAGGATGCATCTCTTCCTCTAGTTTATTGAAGAGCAATGACGTCAGGAGCCCAAGGCCCTCAAGACAGATAGATAAAATCAATGTGTGAGGTTGTTCTGTCACAGACTAGACATGTTGTTCTTGAACATTTTAAATTGACTGCACTTTTTTTGTGTCTACTTCGTTTTGTGTCATTAGATTGTTTCGATGGACACCTCTGGGCTGGATGTGTTGAGCAGCACGAATGGTGTCATTTGATTTATTGCAGTTTGCATATGCAAAAATCATGTTGTAGTCATTGCACTTAATATTTTATGACATTTAGAACAAAGCATTATTCAAAATCACATTGACACAATGGGGCAATTGCCTTAAACTAACCTGAGGTTAAATTTCTTGCTCAAGGGCGTTACGGTGGCAGCCTATGAATCTCTCACTCTGGGGTTTTAACCTACAACCACTAATTGCATAATACTTACACAGCTGAATCAGTAGCCTATATATAAGTAACATGATATTTTTGAGCTTAAAAGCTAAGCTCAGAGCTGATACCTGTAAAGCAAAATGTTTAATTCCCATAAGGAGCAAAAATCACCATGTCCTTGAGCAAGGCACTTGATCTAGCAGAATTATTCCTGTACTATAAAATTACTATAATTTATAATGCTATAAGAGTACTACTGGGAGTACTGTAATTTGCTTAGGATAAAACGTCTGCTAAATGACTACTTTGGAAAAAAGGTGTTGGTTGTTCAATCCTTGTTTTTAGCATATTTCTATGTACGTATGAAAATAGACACACATTGTGTTTTGAGTGACTACATGTGCATGTTACAAATGTGCTTGTAGTGCATCTGTTTGCAGTTGCTACTTGGTTTTATATTTTGTTATACATTGCAATGATGTTCAAACACTTTTAAATGTGTTATACATTAAGCATGGCTTAAGTGTCTGAGTGGTCTTTATGTTAAATTGTTTGCTGTATATTGTTATGTAATAAAGCATTGGAATGGTTTGTAGCAGATCACTAAGCAGCTGTCTCCTCATATCAAATAACAATGGGAGATGATATCTAAATAGGTGTTCTGGAAGCAATATTAAATTTGTGCTCATCTATCTACACTACCAGTCAAAAGTTTTTGAACACTAAGATTTTTAATGTAGATTTTTAATGTTTTCAAAGTCTCTTCTGCTCACCAAGCCTGCATTTATTTGATCCAAATTCCTGTGATTTTAAGGCTGAATTTTTAGCATCATTTTTCCAGTCACATGATCCTTCAGAAATCATTCTAATATTCTGATTTACTGCTCAAAAAACATTTATTATTATTATTATTATTATTATTATTATTATGTTGAAAACAGCTGAGTAGAATTTCTTTGATGGTTTATCATCTTGTTTGATCAATTTAAAGCATACTTGCTAAATAAAAGTGTTTCTACAATTTCTGATTAATTAAATTTGAATTTTAATAAATATCAGCATAATATATTTTCTTGAATGGTATAGTATATAATGTTGGATCTTTCTATTCATCAAAGAATCCTGAAAAAAAATAAAAAAAAATAAATAAATATATTAAAATTAAATATTGATGATAATAATAATAATAATAATAATAAATGTTTCTTGAACAGCAAATCAGCATATTAGAATAATTTCTGAAGGGTCATGTGACACTGAAGGAGTAATGATGCTAAAATTCAGCTATGAAATCACAGGAATAAATTACATTTTGAAATATATTCAAATAGAAAGCAATTATTTTAAATAGTAAAAATATTTCACAATATCACTGCTTTTGCTGTATTTTGGATCAAATAAATGCAGTTTGGTGAGCAGAAGAGAATTCTTTAAAAAACATTAAAAATCTTACTGTTCAAAAACTTTTGACTGGTGGTGTAGATTTTTGCAAAATCCAAAGAATGTACTTACATTGTACCTCTTTCCTTTTTTCTAGGGCTGTGACGATAAATCGATTTTACATTACATTACATTCAGTTGCTCATGATGAAGAGTGCTGAAGAGCCATGCTGACACAAGATTAATGTAAACGCAGCTCAATGTGAATACCCTCACAAAACTAAAAACTAGGCTCAGAATCGATTTGAAAGAGAATCGCAATGCATTCGGAAAATCTCTAAATCGATGCACAAACATTTCTCGATTTGAGAGTTGCAATCCACTACATTTTAGTTTGTGTATAACATAATCAGCTCCATATGTATAGATTTTCTGATGTAAACTTGCTTGGTAGCCCACCTGGTACAGTAATGATTTGCTATGCGGAGTGTTCAGTTAGAAGTCCATGAAACACGAGTCACGATATGAGAGCTCAAAGATTTGTAAGCAAGCTGAAATGACATGGTTGCTTTAGCAAATGCATTTTTACCTTACATTTACTTTGGTTTAACACTGTTGATAAGTTTTGGGTAGGGTTTAGTGTAGACGCTGTGCTGTTTTCAAATGTGATAAAGCATTAACTTTTTAGCACTGCAACTGCTGCAACATGTACAACAACCAACATAATACTCATTGGACATGGACTTTAATATCATTTTGCAGAAAGGCCAACACGGGCACATTTTGTCATTGAGCCTGGGTTGTATGTATTGTTATATAAATGAGCATAGCATTACTGTGTAACAAAATGCTGTGTGGGTGTCTACTCTCAATTCACTGTCTTATTAAAGAGCACAAAGAGAGAGAGAGGGGGACTTTGTGTCCAAGTACATTTTAGAATGTCCACTTTAGAATGTTAAATTGTTCGTTTTTAAGTTATACATTTTTAAATAATTTGGCATAGCATCATTATGTCGCAAACGGCTAAGTGACTGCCTCGTCTGACTTCACTGTCATATTACAGAACAGAGAGAATTGATGACTAAAGTAGTAGTAGAGTAAGTTCTGCCCTTTTGAGAGATGAGTCATGAGTTGTACTCTGATTATTATGGACTTTGTCAATGTCTTGTCCTTCCGCTTCCTCTGGTTTCCTAGTAGGGATGTGGGTCACTGTGGATGCACAATATTTGCTTTCTCAGTAGACTGCAAGGGACATGAGCCACAACCTACTGTTCTTAATAACAGAACAGTCCCCTTTGCACATACAGTACAGACACCCACACAACTGGACTTGAAAAGAACACTGTGATCCCAGATGGCTTTGTGTGCATCAAAGCTTGTGTGTTTCATGGGAACACTAGAAAGAAGTGTTTACTTACCTAAATGTCTGTAGGTGTGTAAGTTAGTGTCTGTGATACCCACACAGAGTGTCCCTAAAAAGCATTTGGACACTTGAGTTGTTCTTTAAAATTAATGAATGTCACAGCATTATATAACAAGGATTTATTTTAAAATAGCATATATGTTAGTCAAACTTTAGGGATGTGCAATCCAGTGATATTCATTCATTTTTACAGGTGTCCAGATACTTGCTGGAGCTTTTGTATGTGTGGAGGAAGCATAACAAGCAATACAACGCCTTGATGACATCATTAGTGAAGGTATCACAGTGAATCCAGCTGTTTGCTCTGAGGCTTTTTTTTTTTTGCTTTCTCCCAGTCCCTCCCCCCCCAGCCTGAACGAGCTTCAAGCCACACCAAGGCTTCTCGTTTGGGTAAACAGAGCTCAATAATTCATCTGTCAGCATACGGGAGAGCTGCCAGGCTTTCATTCACTCCCAGGGCTCGGCTGAGGCAGCATGCTCATCTCCCGGCCCTGCCTCACCTCGCAAAGTCACATTTAGACAAATGAGCACCAGCCTGTTTCAAATCTCTGAAGGGGAACTATAAAACCAGAGATGAGGCAGAGAGTGACTGGAGATGAGTTAGAGAGGCATAGTAAACACTAAAGGACAGGCGGGTCAAACTCCAGAACTGCCGACATATTCTCTAGATGCTCTAGAGGAGGGGTGTCCGAACCTGCTCCAATCTGCACCAACACCTGCCAGAAAGATCCTGAAGACCTCAATTAGCAGGTTCGAATGTGTTTAATTAGGGTGGATGGGAGTCTTCCAGATGCAAGGGTGGCTACCGCTGCTCTGGTTCCAAACTACATTTATGGAGTACCCCCAACAGTACTCCTCAAGTCTCCTTTGTCTAAAACTCACATTTCAGGTCTTGGAGTCTCAACTAATGAGCTGATGAGTTGAATCAAGTGTGTTTGATTAAGTAGACATGCAAAATGTACAGTTTTGGAGGTACTCCAGGAATGTGTTTGGGAACCACTGCTCTAAAGCACATTTGTCAAACTTCAAACCTGGAGGCCTAGTGTCCTGCAGAGTGTAACTTCAACCAGCTCCAAAAAACCTGCCTGGACTTTTCTAGTAATCCTGAAGACCTTCATTAGCTAAATTAAGGTGTGTTTAATTAGGATTGGAGCTAAATTCTGAGGTCCTGGTCTTCCAGGAACTTAATTTGACACCCTTGCTCTAGAGCACAGGTGTCGAACTCAGTTCCTGGAGGGCCACAATCCTGCTTAGTTTAGTTCCAACCTTGCTTCAACACACAAACCTTGTAGTTTCAAATAAGCCTGAAGGATGTGATTAGCTGGATCAGGTGCATTAGGGTTGAATCTAAACTCTGCAGGACTGTGGCCCTCCAGGAACTGAGTTTGACACCCCTGCTCTAGAGCAAGTATGTCTGTCCAGCCTTTCTCCTAGAGCAGGGGTGCCCAAAGTCTGTCCTGGAGGGCTGGTGTCCTGCAGAGTTATCTCCAACCCCAATTAGACGCATCTGAACCAGCTAATCAAGCTCTCACTAGGCATGCTAGAAACTTCCAAGCAGGTGTATTAAGGCAAACTCTGCAGGACACCAACCCTCCATGACTGACTTTGGGCACCCCTGTCCTAGAGAGCCCCCTAAAGCAGAGATGGGCAACTTCCGTCCTGGAGGGCCATTGTCCTGCAGAATTTAGCTCCAACTAGCTCCAAAACGGCTGCCTCGACGTTTCTAGTAATCCTGAAGATTAATTTAATTAGAGTTGCAGTTAAATTCTGCAGGAGAGTGGCCCTCCAGGATCGAAGGTGCCCATTCCTGACCTAGAAAGTTAAGCTCAGGGTTGCCCAAACTCAGTCCTAGAGGCCCGGTGTCCTGCCCGGTGTTTAGCTCCAACCCCAATTAGAAACATCTGAACCAGCTAATCAAGCTCTTACTAGGCATACTGGAAACTTTGAAGCAGGTGTGCTGAGGCAAATTGGAACTATACCCTGCAGGACGCCGGCCCTTCTAGGACCGACTTTGGCCACCCCTGTTTTAGCTTCAACCTGCTTCATCAACTCATCTACTTGGAAGTTTCTAGTTATTCTGAAGACCTTGACTAGCAGGTTCAAGGTGGGTTTAATTAAGGCTGGAGGTAAACTCTATAGGATAGGACACCCTTTTCTACTCTTTTAGAATGGGCACCTTCGATCCTGCACTTCGATCCTAGCACTTCGTACTTTGCCTACTACTAAAGGCAGGGGTCTCCAAACTCTGAAACGACCTTGAAGACTCCTGCCTAAAGGTATATACATTAGAGAAGTAATACGTACCCCTAAGATACTCCTATGCATGTTTTAGGGTTGCATATAGTACAGAGATGTGCCTTTTAAGGGTGCTTCCCCAGTGACAAGTTGCTTAGCCTTGCTTCACTATTATTTTTTCCATCTTTTTACCCGGATACCACACATACATCACAGAGGCGTCTACTTGACGTCTGCATTTACATCTGGAAGACAAATTTTCTAGATTGTTTGCTCATCTGCAATATGTCTATAGGACGTTTCCTATCATATGTCAAATAGACGTCTATTAGATGTCTTTAAGATGTTTATGATTTAAAATGTATGTAAAACTGACATCTTACAGACATCTGTCAGATGTTTGTACACAGCAGATGCTTTCCAGTTCAAGTGATCTTTAACAGACATCTTGCAGATGTACGTGTGCTATCTGGGTAGTTTCGTTTTCTACTGTGAAACAACGGCCTGGGACAGTGTTGCCACCTTGTGGAACGACTGATTATTGCAAAATAACTTCTATGTGCATGTGCTATCTGTACAAAAAACAAAGGGTGGTGCATGTACTATTTTGATGACGCAATTCGTGTCACGCTTACGCATAAAAAGTGAAGTACACTTTGGGCTTTAATGACCATTTTTGCTATTTTTTTGTGTAGACTCTTCTAGAAAAGTTATAGGACCCCTTGATCTCAAAGGCATTTTTGTATAGGTAATGTTATCTTGAGCAGACCTTTCATTATCACCATAAAGTCTAGTCCATAGTACAACTTATTTTATCACATCAACAAAAACTAGTCATCTGATTGCTATAAATCAAGCAATTACAAATTTCCACATTTTCAAGGACAGGATCATGGCTCTACGAGACCCTTGGGTACATTTTTGGAGGTCCTGATGTAGTATGTGCCAGAAATCATCATCTTTAATTCCCGCTGGTATTGAAAGTCTTGGAAAGTCTCATGCGCCCTGAGGCTTTTGGAGGCCCCTGGCAGTCTGAGGCCCCAGGGAACTAATCCCACTTGTCTGGGCAATGATTCACCTCTGGGTAACTATCAAATCAACATAGCAGATTATACACTTGTGCTCCAGGACATCTTGTTTATTTGCTGTTTAAATATCATTTAAAGATTTGATGCCACAGACCTTTGTCAAATCAAGCAACTAGATCATCTGAAGTGCTTAATGTGAAGTGTGCCTGTTACCTTGAAAGCTCTTGCCACTTTTGCATGCAGTATTTATGGAGATGAGACAATTGGTGAGTTGTCCCATTATTGTTTAACTGTATTTTCATATAATTGTTACAGCAGAGAATGCATAATTCATTAAAACTGTACGCGATTACAATACGTGTATATTAGTATTAAGCACCTTGCCTGTACCCCTCTCCATCTGTCTCCACATACCTTCATGTATCCACCTCTCTCTACCTCCATTGTTCCCTCTTTCCCTCCCAGCTGTTCCTTCCCATCTCCCTCCCTCCACGGCAGGAATCAGGCCACGTGGTCACAGCCAACAGCAGGCAGGGGTGAGAGAGTGTAAAGCAATAATCTCCCCAGAACATGCATCATTCTCCTAGAGCCTCATGTCAGGGTGAGATACAGTCAGCAGCTAGTGCGAATATTCACACGTGAATCACACACACAAATCATGGAACTGTTAGTCACCCTACTATATAGTGCTTAGCTACTGCGGTATGTGCCAAGGTGAAACAAGGAGCTGATAGACATGAGACTCACGTACGGTGCGAGGGCTCCCTCTCTCTGGCAGGATAATCCGGCAGGCACTAATGGTGCCCGTCCCGGTGCTGCAGCACTGATGACATTGCTGGAGTTTTCAGAAGAGGCCACTAGCCTCAGACACTTGTGGAGATTAACACATACTGGACATGTTCGGTAATGTTTGACCTTTGGGGCTTTGGCTGAACTGTGTGGGCATTTAGTTGTTTTGTCCAATTCAGTGTGTTTTTAGCATCTTTTCATGTCCTGTATCACTGTATGATTATGAGATGTGTCTTTTCACACTGAGGACAACTGAGGGACTCCTATGCAACTATTACAGAAGGTTCAAACGCTGACTGATGCTCCAGAAGGAAAAATTCTGCATTAAGAGCTTTTGAACTTTTTTAAACTTTTGAACAGAATGAAAATGTGTGCATTTTTCTTATTTTGCCTAATTTTTGCCATATTTTTTTCATTTAGTACTGCTCTTCAGAAGCTACAGAAGATACTTACTTATTTTTGAGTCCCTCATTTGTCCTCAACTCAGTTGTCCTCAGCTGTCCCTCAGTTGTCCTGTGAAAATATGGATGCCAAAATCATAGTCATTGTTGGACAGGGTTCAAATAAACAAAAAAGCTGAAAAACCAAAGAATTTGTGGCACCTAAAGGATTTTTCTGAATAACCAACTTTCACTAAACAAACACAAAACACACAGCTGTGGATTATTCAGGTAACACAGTATTAATAATCAAGTGTATGTACACTTTTGTAAACATTTTTATAAATTCAACTATTAATTTGTAGGGCTGTCAAACGGTACAGGATTCGGTACTTTCGGTACTGAAATTTTAAAAACGTCCATTTCCCGCTTACATTTGAGCGCTGTTGAGCCGATTTGTAAATATCGCTGATTGGCCATAGTGTTCACGCGCTCAACAGACATGACTGTGATTGGCTACAACGATAAGCGCTTCACGCTCCTCGCCGAGCACTCACAAATAAGCACAACGGGAGCGTTTGAAAGCCGCGTCTGTCAGCGGATCCGTCTATATGCAGATGTATTAGGGATCCGCTGACACACGTGGCTTTCAAACATCTTTTATGTAAGATATCTTATTCAGGTCTGTATTAATTAAAAAAAATGCATTTTGTATGATCCCTCTTATTTTAGTAAAGTGATGAACATTTTGCAGGTTCTGCAAGGTGTATGTAAACTTTTGACCTCAAATGTATATTGGAATGCTTGAAGTAAAAGTATCTACATATTCTCATAAACTGTCTTTGACACTGTGCTAAACTAAAAGCGGTTCGCATTTTAGTCCATTCTGTTTAGTGTAATTGTTGCTTTTATATGCAATGGTGTGATTCATTTGTCAAAAAAAAAAAATCATTTGACTGATAGCATGATTTATTTATGGGCCAGTGTTGATGTAAATTTCTGTCTGATGAATCTTGACTGCAGAAAAAAGGTACTTTTTATCACATTTATGTATAATTATGAATTTTGTACTGGATTTCAGTCATTGTGTTTTTAGTATTGATCATTGCTGTCAATTCTCTCTAGAGTAAACTATTTAGACTTTGACCATAGCCCGACAGGACATTTAATGTCACACACACACATTCCACTTTTTTTTTTTTTAGTTAGAGCCTGTGAAAATCTATGTGTCTGGGTCTACTCGCTTAGAAATGATAAAAGAAAGATTGATTTAAGGCTCAATATCATTATTTGACAGTATCAGTCGAGATGGGTGAGATCAGGGCACATAGTCTCAGTTATAAAGCAAGTTCAACTTCAAATTGATGCATTGTAGACCTAGTGCCATAAAGTTTTTGGACACTTAGGTCTTTTTTTTGGATGTCACTATATTAGATACAAAATACCAAATTATGATGATTTTTATTTCAGAGTCATTCTGCATATTCATTCATATAAGTGTTCAAATACTTTTGGAGGCAGTATGTGTTTTCTAAAAGAAATAAGAAACAAAGACATGCCAACAGAAAAGTCATATTTGCACGCTGTGACCATGGAGAATGAGACTGGCAGATTGGTTGAGATTTAGATTGTCATTTAGCTGAACTGACCTGTAGTAAAAATCCCCATAAGTGTAGCAATAATCCTGATGATATCGACTAGATGGGGCTGTTGTAGCTGAAGTGTGTGCGCAGGTGTATGTCTGCGTTTGCATGCTTTGCTTTTTGTTCATTTGTCAGTCTGAATCAGCCTGGTGGAGTTTAGTGAATGTGAGCGTTTGACCTTCTCTGAAGTAGACATTGTACTGCTGTCTGGAAGGTTCTTTGTTTTTGTTCTCCATGCAGCTCGCTACTTAGCAAAAGGGCATGGAGGTATTATGTATAAGAGGTATAGCTAGTTAAATGGTCACCCGTTTATTATGTTCGAAAAAGAAAGATTTCAAATCTTTTCACATTTTTCTAGGAAAATGCAAGTGATTGCTTGTTTTTTAGGTGGTTGCTAGTTTTTTGGGTTGTTTTTTAATGTAAGTGTATAGGATTTTTCACTTGCTTTATAATAATTAGTCTAATTGCTTATATAACACATTTTTCATTAATACATTACCAAGGGAAGGAGATTTCACAACTGTAGCAGAGAATTTGTTTAGTGAATAACTTGCATTTAACTTTTTTTTTTTTTTACGTTTCTAGGAGTTGAGCAGTACTCATCATCATTCAGAATGGACAAAAGCAGCTTGGACATTCTGCTTGACCTTTGTGTTTCCTGGAGGCGAGAGGAAATACTGGGTAGGAAGAGTAGTTGATGATGATGAATGTTTTATTTTGGGGTGAACTATTGCTTTTAATAAGATTATAAAAAACTAGAAGCAGACAACTCTAAGTCATAAATATCAACAGTGTTGTAATCGTCCATTAAAATGCTTGCAAAGCCATGGGGTGATGTTGTTAAAATGTGTGGTCCATCCGTTGTCGTCATTCCTTTGTGACTAAAGATGGTCTGTAGTGACAGGTTTCAGAGGAGATGTGGAGAGCCTGGGGGTGTGTGCATATGACTCAAAAGGTATCCGGGGGATCTGCGCTGTAATTATCTGTTTAATGATGTGTACATCCTGGGTTTCTAAATAAATCAGCAGCGCTGCCTCCTCACAGTGGTGTCATCTGGAGGATATGTGTGACTTTTCCTGTCAAAAAAATCACTTAGTTTACTGTAAATGGATTTGTTTAAAAAATAATCATTTCTTTTGCATCATTACCTTTTCATTAATGGCAGGGCTGTGTGAAATGTTGAGTCTAAAGTGATTTTGACCTCCATTGCACATTTACATTTGTTAAAGGAATAGTTCACCCGAAAATTAGTATGTAGGTGTATATGACTTTCTTCTTTCAGACGAATGCAATTGGAGTTATATTTTAAAAAAATGCTTTATAATGACAGTGAATAGGTGTTTATATTTAATAGTCCAATAAAGTGCATCCATCCATCAGAAAAAGAACTCTACATTGAACAAAAGTACTCTACGGAGCTACACCTACGTCCTACATAATCTGCTGGAATGCCACTCTTTCGTGAACGTGCATACAGCTAGCGTGAAGCTAGAGATTACTGTTTATAAAGTTTTAAATATGTTTTTTTTTCCACAAATGCATTAATTTGCTTTAGGGGGCCTTTATTAACCCACTTTATTAACTGGAGCTGTGTTGAGTACTTTTTATGATGGATGGATGCAGTTTATTGGACTTTAAAATCTCAACACCCATTCACTGCCATTATAAAGCTTGCAAGAGCCAGGACATTTTTATATATAACACTGATTGTATTTGTCTGAAAGTACGAAGTCATATACACCTAGGATGGCTTGTGGGTGAGTAAATCATGGGGTAATTTTCATTTTGGATGGACTATCCCTTTAGTTTAGTAGAGGAATTTCTTACAGAAATATTCCAGGGCAAGTTTCACTCAATTGACAACATTTGTGGTGTAATGTTGATAACCACACAAATAATTTTACTTAAAAATAGTAACAAGAAGCAAAAATCAAGGTTAAGATCAGGCACTACAATCAGTTTTGAGGGTATTTAAATGTAGAAATGTGAAGCTTGTAATGTTATTAAATGAATTCTGAGGAAGCAATATTTGTTTTAGTCTTGTAGTCTAGTAATGTTAACATGCATATACTGAAAGTGAGAATTTTAACATGAATGTACTGGTTCCATTCACTTTCCCACAAAGAAAAGGAGGTCCAAAAAATTTGTTTTTGTGGTAATCAACATTATGCCACGTTGTATTAAATACTGCATGCAGACTTTTACTGTGAACCCAGTGCAGGATATGTAATTTTCTGTGGGATAATCGTCGTATTTGCATTTTAAATATGTAACCCTGGAATACAAAACCAATCTTAAGTAGCACAGATTTATTTGTAATGATAGCCAAAAATGCATTGTATGGTTGTATGGGTCAAAATTATTGATTTTTCTTATATGCCAAAAATCAGTAGGATATTAAGTAAAGATCATGTTCCATGAAGATATTTTGTAAATTTCCTATAAAAAGGTGATTTTCTCAATCTTTAGATTTTTTTTTTTTTTGCACCCTCAGATTCTAGATTTTCAAATAGTTGCATCTTAGCCAAATGTTCTCCTATCCTAACAATACATCCATGAAAAGTTTATTTATTTAGATTTCAGGTGATGTATAAATCTAAAAAAAAATTGACCCTTATGACTAGTTTTGTGGTTCAGGGTCAGATACATGTATGTGAATTTTACATTAAAATGCCTTAAATTCCTGAATAATTCCATCAGATATATGTGTGTTCTCTTAGACATTTGCTGACACTGTGCCAATTTGAATTAGATCATTTGCCTGTTGTACCTACACGATTACCAATTACTGCATTATTCAAATTAAGTTCCAAATTATGCAAAGAGGCGAAGATAAGGGTCTCTGTGTTGCAATTATCACAACAGGTTTTAAGGATTGCTCTGCTTACTGCTGTCAGTGGGAGTTCATGAGATTGCACATGCCATTATTAGCGACCATCGATACACAAATGTGATGTAGCAGTGGCAGGAGCTCTGGCACACAATGAGCCAGAGGAGTAATAGAGTACGAGTGTTTTGGCTGACCTTGTTAGGTTATTTGTGTTGGAACAGACAGAGAGTGATGGGAACAGCAGCGCCCCCCTCGAAATGATCCAGGTGTGTGTGAGAGAGGAAAAAGAGAGACTTTGTCCAGAGCACAGATGAGGGCATCCTGTCCGCAGGAACATATTGCTTTACCATTCCCTCTTCATCATCTGAAAGAATAAGACACAAAAGCACAAATTCAGTGTCAGGTTGGTTTTGTGTGTGCATTAGGTGATGAGATTTTTCATTTTACATTTGTCTTCTCAAAGGACGTTTCTTACCAAAACTTCAGACTTCAGACAATATTGCCAGTAATAAACAAGATGTTTTATTCAGTCTATTATGCAGAGGTGGGGAATTGTTTTTAATACATTTTTTGAATGATGAATCTGTAACGCTTAGCTGTGCATGATGTGAACATCCACTGCAGTCTGTGTGGGGATAATTAACAAATTCTATTAGCTTTATCGCCAGTAAATGCTGTACATAGCGTGGCACATCTCTGTGCTGTGTTAAAGAAAAGGCATTTTGTCATTCTTTCATTTCTGTTTTTCTTCCGTTCATCGGCAGTCCCTCCACGCACACTAGCAGCCCAGGGCTACCACGGATTATTTACTTAAAAAAGCAGCGACGGCCACAGAGAAGACCCAGAAGCACTGTAATATATACTGTTCTTCAATCTAGCTGATTTCTTCTTCTTTCCATCTGTCTCCCTGTGTGACACAGACAGACCATGTGTTTGCCTAAACACACAGAATATAGGTAAAAAACAGGTTTGAGACCCTTATCAGATGATTGACTGAGTATATACAGTTGTGTCACTAATACATATTTGGTTTGAATTTTCATTCTACTGCTACACTAAAGCCCCTGCTTCTCTGCACTTGTTTGTCTAGCTGTCGTACAGCAGAGGGACGGTTCGTCTGTTGTCTGTCTGCTTCAGTGAGGCAACTGCAGACAGTTAACAGGCTGTTATGGAACGAGAGCACACTGCTGTAATCCAGACGTGTGTGTGTCTGTGGCTGTGTGAGTGTGCATGGCGATACAGTCACATTCATTGTCTGAAACCCTGAGAAGGTATGCATGCCAAATGCAAATGTGGAAATGTGAGGTGAGAATTTTAATTTAACAAACTGGGTAGATCAGTGAGCTTTTTCTAACTGAATTGATCTAACCTGTGGTATGCAGGCTTATTCAGTCATACTAAATAAGATTTTTGACTACAAACCAATTAATTTTGAAGCATTCTTTTAAGTTATATTCTATATTAAGTTATATGGATGGATGGATGAATAAAGTATAGCTACATGGATAATTGAACAGATGGACAGATATACAGAGAGGATGGATGAATAGATGGATGGATGGGTAGACTGAATGGAGAAGATGGGTGGATGGATAGACATTTTGGATGGATGAATGGACAGGGTGTATGGATGGATGGATGGATGGATAGATAGATGATGGATGGATGGATGGACAGACAGATGGATGAATGGACAGATATATAGAGAGAGTCTGGATGGATGATGGATAGACAGAGTATACGTAGATGGGTAGATGATGGATGATAAATGGATTAATAGAGTATGAATGGGTGGATGGTTGGACAGGATGGAGAGTATGGGTGGATGGAAATACAGGATCCTGTCCGCAGGAACATATTGCTTTACCATTCCCTCTTCATCATCTGAAAGAATAAGACACAAAAGCACAAATTCAGTGTCAGGCTGGTTTTGTGTGTGCATTAGGTGATGAGATTTTTCATTTTACATTTGTCTTCTCAAAGGACGTTTCTTACCAAAACTTCAGACTTCAGACAATATTGCCAGTAATAAACAAGATGTTTTATTCAGTCTATTATGCAGAGGTGGGGAATAATACAGGATCGATGAATGGATAGGAAGACAAGATGGAGAGTGGATGGATGATGGATGGATGTGAAGACAGGATGGAGAGTATGAGTGGACGGATAGACAGTTTGGATGGATGGATGAATGGACAGGGCGGATGGTTGGACGGATAGATATATATAGAGAATTTTAATGAATGATGGATAGAGTATAGGTAGATGGGTAGATGATGGATGATAAATGGATTGATAGATGGATAGACAGTTTGGATGGATGGATGGATGGGAAGACAGGATGGAGAGTATGGGTGGATGGATAGACAGTTTGGATGGATGAATGGACGGAGTATGGATGGATAGATGAAAAATGGATGATAGATAGAGTATGGCTAGATAGACAAATGGACAAAGATAAATAGACAGATACATAGAGAGGATGGATGGATGATGGATAGACAGAGTATAGGTAAATGTGTAGATGATGGATGATAAATGGGTTGATAGATAGAGGATGGATGGCTGGATTGGTAGACAGGATGAGAATATGGGTGGATGGCTAGGCAGTTTGGATGGATGGATGGGAAGACAGAATGGAGAGTATGTGTGGGTGGGTAGACAGTTTGGGTGGATGGATGAATGGAAAGGGATAATGGATGGATAGATGAAAAATGGATGGATAGAGTATAGCTAGATAGACAGATGGACAAATGGACAGAAAGACAGATGGACAGATATGTTGAGAGTTTGGATAGATGGATGGATGGATGGAAGATGGATAGACAGAGTACAGGTAGATGGCTAGATAATGGATGATAAATGGATTGATAGAGTATAGATGGGTAGACAGGATGAAGAGTATGGGTGGATAAATAGACAGAATAGATGGATGGGAAGACAGGATGGAGAGTATGGGTGGACAGATGGGTGGACATGGAGTATGGATGGATAAATGATATATGGATGGTTTGAGTATATAGTAGTCAACACTTGAAGTGGATCAAAACCTTTTGTTAAATTTATCCTAAAATCAAAAAGAAAACCTGTTCTTAAGACAACTTTGATTAACTTTTTTTTGATCCACTTCAAATGTTGACTATGTAGATGTAGAAAACGTTATGCGTTTTGATTCCAGTAACGTTATGAGAAGTGCGGTATTTATGCATGTGTTCCGGTCACTCCAGCTCATTCTGTACCTGACATTAGCGCTGGACTTCACGAGTGGGTGGAATTGGAGGAGTGGTCGCTCCATATATGGTCCCACTGGGTTTCCTGTCTGCAGTGTTGGGGAGTAACTAGTTACATGTAACGGAATTACGTAATTTAATTACAAAATAAATGTAATTGTAATTAGTTACAGTTACTGAGAAAAAGTATGTAATTAAATTACAGTTACTTTTGAAAAATGCCAGTGATTACAAAGGGGATTACGTCTGATTTTTTTCACACACCCACACACACTTACACATCTAATTGACTTTTCTTTTATAAATTGCATTGACTGCTCTAAAACGAGACACCAATGTTTCAGGTGTTTAGGACAGAATAGGACACATGCTTATTCCATAACTGTTTTATTTCCTATTTGGGTTTATGCATAAACTTTATTTTTTAAGAAATAAATATATTTTTTTCCAAGGCATTGTTAGATGCTAGTGTTTTCTGTCACAACTATGCAAACATTTGATTCAATGTTATGATCTTGTTATGACATAGCGCAACTGCGCTCACGGTGACCTGAGTTCGATTCCCGTCTCGAGGTCCTTTGCCGATCCCGCTCACCTCTCTCCTCCCAGCTCTTTCTCCTTCCATCTCAGATTGTGTCATCTGTCATTCCTGTCATCTCTCTACTGTCCTATCACAATAAAAGACATAAAAAGCCCAAAAATATAAGCAAAAAAAAAAAAAAAAGTCTGAATTTGTGGTGGCTGTGCTTTAAATTAAATTATTACACAGCTCAGACTCTTTTGGGGCAACTTAAGTCAGTGCTATATGCTTGATAGTTTTATAGTTTTATAGGATTATAAGATAACTAACAAACTAGTACTACTACTTAATTATTTATGTGGTGAAATGTTGTGTAATAAACCTGGTATGACTGCACTGTATCCCTAAAATATCTAGTTTGAACTTGCCATTTGCTAGCAACTGATTTCTTTGTGGAAGCTTTGTGTTCAAATATTTTAACTCAGATCAATGTTTTGTGTCTAATAATTTTGACATAAAACGTCTAAATAATCTATCAAGCAGCTGTGCAATAAATGAGATAATGTACATTCAGCCAGTTGTTATCACAAAATAAAGATGTATATTATCCCTTACTTATTATATTCTTAATTCAAGTAATTCAAAGATTTTGAAAGTCTGACAGTCATCAGTGTTGAGTGATACTGTAAGTTTAACTCTGCCTGGTGTAAATGTTTCAAAATGACTAACAGTTGAAAATATTAGAAATTTAGAAAAGTAATCAAAAAGTAATTAAAAGTAATAAGTTACATTACTTTTATAAAGTAATTGAAAAGTTACACTACTTATTACATTTTAAATCAAGTAACTTGTAATCTGTAACCTATTACATTTCCAAAGTAACCTTCCCAACACTGCCTGTCTGGACCCTCACACGCTCCCACCACCATAAACACTCTTCAATCGTGTCTTTCTCATCTCAATGAAGAGAGAGAGAGAGCGAGGAGGGGAGGGACCTGCTCGCGCGTGTGTTTTTTCTTTAACTAGTTGACTCTAGCAAGAGGAGACGGCAGCATCCTCCGTCCCGCATCCCCTCCAGAATTTTGCGTTATTCTATATGTGAACGCAAAAGGATCCGCATCCTAAAACCAACCTGTTCCATTGTCTTTTTTTTTTCACGCTTTTTCTCCAATGCTTTGACATCTGGAATGTGCTGTTTTCTTGCAAGCGTTGTTTCCATGCCAGCATGGGAACTGCAGTGTCCAAAAGGAAGAATCTGAGAAATGATGCGATTTCTTCGGTGGCAGCCAAAGTTAGGTGAGTGTCTGCTTTTAGCTCAACTCGTTTTGGGTTCTGCACCGCATGAAACCCGTCAGCCCAGGCTCTGCATTCGTACGTGTGGCTTCAAGCTTTGCTCGCACTGCCGCTGAAGTTACAAAACGGCGTGTGGGGATCTCAACTCTCATTCATGCGAGAAAGGAAAGGTCAGCCGTGATATTCGACTGAGCAAACCGGTCATTTAGAAGACCGACGTCCCGAATACGAATGTATTCGTTAGCGTCACAGTTTCATTTATCTACTGAATGCGAATATTCAGTACATTGATATTCACATTAAAATGATAATTCACCTCAGAATGATGTTTACGTTCCCTCATGTTGTTCCAGACCTGTGTTACTGAATGTATATTGCGGAAAACAAAAACAAAAACCTGAAGTAGCCTGGTCTTATATATGCGAATGAATGGTGACTGAAGATGGCAAGCCTCAAAAACATTAGGATAAAAGTATCATAAAAGCCAAACGATACAAAATGTGAGGAACAGAACGAAAGTAAACCTAATTTAATGACACTACTTTTAGAGTACATGACAAAATTCGGATTGTCATGCGTGTTAAATCTTTCAATGAATCATTTGAGGGCTCTCAAGTTAATATCAGTGATTCAGTGATTAGCTCAATGGACGTGAACATTATTATAAGTGGAAAACAAATTGAATTATGGTCTGTTCCTCACACAATACTATGGTTATTGTACTATTATGGTGCTTTTGCACCAAAAACATTTTTCATTTTCTGTTTTTATGTTCAGCAAAGATATATCACACAGGTTTTCATTTTTGGGTGAATTATTCTTATTTAATATATTAATTTATTAATTAATATTGTTAATTACTCTTGTGAGTACAAAAACACATACAGAGGTCTCAGAGCAAACTGTTTATTTCCTAAACAGACTATAAAATTTCACATAGATGAGAGGATGCTGTTGTAAAATTATTCTTAAAGCCATCTTGACTACCTTAAGCTGGTCTATAATAGTCTTGCCAATACTAATGATCAGCTTAGACCATGTTGGACCAGCTAGAGACCAACTACAAGCTGGATTATTCAGCAAGGCAGCCTAACAAGGCATTATCTTGTCTGTAGATCAAGGCATTGACACCGTCCTTCACCACTGATATGCTTGCAACAGGCAAGTATGCACGAGACTCGATCTGTCAATCATCCGTGACTCACTCGTGCTGCCCCTGGTGTTCCTGTGTCACAGTGAATTATATCGTCGTTGAAAATGGACTGTCAGTCTTGTAACCAAGAGTATGATTCAGCCACCACAAGCGTTAAATCAACACGTTATTCCAAGACAACATAATAGCGGCTTGATTTCATTAGTCATTAAAAAGCTCATATTGATCGACCGCTAGTCCTGTTATTACGTAACTAGTGTCTGTTTAGCTCTCATGTGTATCATGTCTGTCATGATGCATAAGATGGCAGGAGGTTCACCTTCTCACCCTAACGTCTGGGCCCGGTGCCTCAGGGATGCTGTGAGTCATTGCATCCTTAATGTTCACATGCAGAATGGGTTGTGATTGTTGCATTCGAGCAGAAAAACTTTGCAGCTGTCATTTCTCGTAGATGGAGGTCGTTGAGATGACCTTGTCTAAATCCAGCTGTAGACGTAAGGCATTCAGGTACGAATTGAAGTGATGAATGGGACGGCATTCCTTTACCTCAGTGCATTTATGTGTGTGTGTGTGTGTGTCGTAAGCCTGAAGGAGCGGCTGTTCAGTATGCAGGGCAGGTATATCAGTGCAAACGGCTTTGCATGCTGAGTAGAAATGACCGATGTAACAGAGAATGGTAGACAGAATCCTAAACAGACACAACATGTTAACAGCATACATAGATTTGATTCATACATAGATTGAGTTATGCAATATTAACGTAATTAATGCTAATGCATGAGTAATCTACATACTGTATGCTGAACATATGACTCTTTTTTTGATTAATTATGACCAAGTAATTAGTGAAAGTCTTTGTAGATTAGCTGTAGGGCAGTGGTTCTCAATCAGGGGGCCGGGGCCCACTAGGGGAATCAGCACACTTATAAGTATGGAAGCCCGCCACTGAATACAGAATAAGATAATTGTGACTTTTTATCTCACAATTCTGACTTAATTGCGTGATGTGAACTCGCAATTGGAAGAAATAAAGTCAGAACTGTTAGATAAAAACACACAATTCTGACTTTTTGCTTGCAATTTCAAGTTTATATCTCACAATTCTGACTTTTTTCCTCAAAGTTATGATATATAAACTCGCAAATCTGAGTTCGAAAGTCAGAATTGTGATATATAAACTTGCAATTGTGAGGTTTATATCTCACAATTTTGAGGAAAAAAGTCAGAATTGAGTTTATATCTCACAATTCTGACTTTATAACTCACAATTGCAATTTTATATCTCACAATTTTGAGGAAAAAAGTCAGAATTCAGTTTATATCTCACAATTCTGAGTTTTCCTCAGAATTGTGAGATATAAACTCGCAGTTGCAAGTTATAAAGTCAGAATTGCAAGATATAAACTCAATTCTGTTTTAACTCGCAATTGAAAGTTTATGTCATACAGTTCAGAGAAAAAAGTCAGAATTGTGAGTTAAAAAGTCGCAATTACCTTTTTTATTTTTGATTTCAGTGGCGGAAACAGACTTCCATATATAATGGGGCTGAAAGATGACTTAAAATGAGACAAAACTAGGGTTAAAATAGGTTAAAACTGTTTTTTTTTGAAGAACCATTGGTTCTCATGATCTTGACTTTTAAAAGTGTAATTTCTAAACCTAGAAAAGTAATAGAAAATAATATTATCCATCGTAATTACGTCTTCATGAATATTTTAATATTTATAAATCTCTAATCATTTTATTATTATTTATTATTTATTCACTCCAGGTTTCTGTAAGTAAATTCTTCAAAAAAGAGCAGCTTTGTCAGAAATGTCACAAATGTTCTGTTGGCCTTTAAATGTTGAAGTCAAAAATGTTGCGAATCACTGCTCCAGGGTCTGTCTCTATCACCATAAACAAAAGAGCCTCTAAACTGCCTTGAATTATAATTAAATCAACCTGCACTGAAGTAATCAGACCGTATTCAGACTTCACACGTGGACCCTGTTAAAATGGCCTGCCCTGCAGGAAGAAACTGCTCATTTGCAAAAGAATTAGTCATTGCCCTGTGGCAGTTGTTACTGTTATTATAGCCTGTAAATTATAGTGTTTTTGAGCAAAGAAAGACGTGTTGTGCAGTAGAATAATTGTCAGCCAAAGCCGAATTTAAATCATTGTCACACTGCGATTAGCTGACTGGCTCTTTATGTCAAAAGCTAGTCTTTCTCAGCACACTTTGAAATAACGTGCACGCTTTGTGCTCACTTACTATTGAACCTCCCTTTCAGCCCCTGGATTCGGCATTGTCCGGGGGGCTGCTGTACCTTGTGAAGGCAGTCTCTAGTAATCTCCTCTTCTTCAGACAGTGGGTCATGACCACTGAGCTGTTCAAAAGCAAAAACTGTAGGTGGACCATGTTCTGTGAATACACACAGGATCAATAGTACCCCGGCCCACTCCGACACACTGCAGAACAGGAAGTACTCCTGCTCTCCACCTGCACTACTTTTAAGTTCTCAGCTTGGCCACTTTATGCATTCGTAGTGGTTTTCTCTGAATAATCGTTTGAAGTGTGAAACGAAACATACTCTTTGGATAAGATCTGAGCTGGTAACTGTTGCAATTTTGAACCCCTCAATGGTATTGTTTACCCAAAAATGTGAATTATGTAATAATCCACTCACTACATGTCATTCATTCCAAACCAGCAATGTTTTAGTATCATCGAGACACTATTATTGTGTTTTTAGTTGTGTAGCAAAAAATACTATTTTCTTCTCAGAATAACTTAATATGACTTATATAATGAGTTCTTCCCATAGGTCTTTTTGTCTTTTTTGTCTTTCTGAGTCATTGTTAGACTGAATGCTTTCAGGGCTACTGGGTCAGCATGGAGAGTCTGGTCTGTACAGTGTTTGTATGCTAATCATGAGCGATCTGCAGATTTCCACTTGATGCTTATCCACTCTGATTTATGAGCTGAGAGGCTGAGTCACCGGCTATGCTATCTCGCCGTCTCATCTCAATATATACATGCATATTTCCATTTTGTGAATCCTATGGATTATAGTTAAGGTGTGAATTCATAAGGTTTAAATGTACCGTAACAATTCAGAAATCCATTTGTTATTTCTTTGCTATGCTGTTTATAGTGTGTAGCATTAATAACTGGATGGAAAATAGGCGTAGCAGAATTAGATGAAGATGTTATTAAGCAGTCAGACGTGTCTTAAAATCACTGCCAGAGCGAATATCGTGTACTGGCTGAGCGTTCAGTGAGATGTCACGCTATTATGAGGTTGTGAGTGTTTTTTTACTCTGATTGGATGATTGCAGTGTGGTGTGGAAACTTCCCAAAACAGCCCTACTGTAAATTATTTCACTGAAGGAGAAAAAACAGTAAATTTGTCTTGTTTTTGCTCAGATATTAAGGCTTTAATTATATATTTAGAATATATTTTGAATTATGTTTATTACTCTATTGAAATATTAATATATTAATATAAAGGGGTTGATATGATTCTTTAGGGTCTTAATGAAAAGTCTATAATATACTTTGGTTAAAAATTCTCAATGGTTGTGTAAAACAACACCATTTTTACCATGCCAAAATCAGCTCTGCAAAAATCAGCTCATTCTGATGGATTGTTCCTTTAAATGCAAATGAGCTCAGCTTGCCCCGCCCCTCTCTTCTCTCTGTGGAGTGACAAACTGTGTTCTGAGAGATTGTTTACTTTAGCCACATGTAGCGCGTTTAGCCGCGAAACTTGCTAACTAGCATGTTATTAGGAAAGGTGATTGCAGAGATTGATAAAAAAGCCCTTATACTCTGCAGAAGCTGGATCACGAATGATTTGCGTGAACATAGACATAGTTATGTAGACTGGGAGGCGCATTCCCTTCACAAACAAATGTAATCCACTGCATCTTCAGTGGCTCAGATGTTGGGAGTAAATGACGGCCACTATGTTCATTATTACATCCAGCAACACAACACCTCAATCGCTCTATCTGAGATATTCTTGTCTAACTTGCATCCCTGCTCCGGCATCAAAATAATGGAGGTCGGATTGTTACAGCTGATTTAGGGCGGGTCTGAGGTAAGACGCTCATGTCAATCAACCGTCATAGGAGCGGCCTCTGTCGGTGTGACGCCACACTGACAGGCATCTGAAAATGGCTCGATTTGAAAAAGCGGATATTATTTTTACAGATTAATTAAAAACCATGCTTATTTGCCAGTAGGTAGGAAAAATAAAATTAATTTAAGGTATTACCTGAAAAAACTCTTTTTGAATGTACAATGTATTGTATTTTGTTGTAATGTTTTTTTGCATATTTTAAAAAATAATGTTTTTTTACCTTATAACAGACAGACCCTTGGCCAAAGTTGAAAGTCTATCTATCTATATTCACTACCAGTCAAAAGTTTTTGAACAGTAAGATTTTTAAAGAAGTCTCTTCTGCTCACCGAGCCTGCATTTATTTGATCCAAAATACAGCAATAGACATATTTTTACTATTTAAAATAACTGCTTTTCATTTGAATATATTTTAAAATGTAATTTATTCCTGTGATCAAAGCTGAATTTTCAGCATCATTACTCCAGTCTTCAGTGTCAAATGATCCTTCAGAAATCATTCTAATATGCTGATTTGTTGTTCAAGAAACATTATTATTATCAATATTTGAAACTGTTGGAATGGAACGATCCAAAGATCAGCATTTATCTGAAATGAAAGGCTTTTGTAACATTATCCACTATATAGGGGGGAGAAATTATAGAAATACTTTTATTTAGCAAGGATGCTTTAAATTGATTAGAAGTGATGATAAAACATTTATGCTACAAAAGATTTTTGATTCAGCTTTAAAAATCACAGGAATAAATTAATTTTAAAATATATTCAAATAGAAAACAGTTATTTTAAATAGTAAAAATATTTCAAATTTTTACTATTTTTGCTGTACTTTGGATCAAATAAATGCAGGCTTGGTGAGCAGAAGAGACTTCTTTAAAAAACATTAAAAATCTTACTGTTCAAAAACTTTTGACTGGTAGTGTATCTATCTGTGTATCTATTTGTTGATCATTCGATTGATTGCTGGCTGATGTAAAGCACCAGGACATCTTAAAGAAACATAATGAGAAATGTTATATTTAACCTCTTTGACAGCCTTGAGGCTGCTGTCAGTTCTACTGTTGTAAGACCATGCAGTGTAATCTCTAACTCTGGCACTTAAAAAAGACACTGAAATCCATTGACCTATATGGGAACTTTTAAGGAAGCATCCCAGATATTCTCTCATGCCTGGAGTATCTGAAGAGACTGGCTTTCTTTAAACCTAGTCTGAGCTACGAGTGGGAAGTGAGACTCTTTTCAGTGTGTTTTTATTCGCTGCGGGCTGATGAGATCTGACTCATTGATCTTTGGGGCTCGGATAAGTCTGCCGAACGCTGGCATTTCAGATGTACTCATAGTTTCCCAGAAAGGATCTAGAGCCGCAACCTTCCTTGTCACCCTCCTTCCAGCATATTAAAAATAGCTTGTATTTTTATATTGAATATCAAAGCATGGGAATTTATTAAGATTTCCATGTATAGCTTTAGGGTTTTTTTTTGGCACAGGCCACATGAGGCATTGGTCGACATTTAAATCAGACATTTTTAACACTGCTGGAACACCAGCCAGGATCAACTGTTGACCATCTTAAATGAACAAATTCCGGGTTATAGGGTGCACTGTGGACATGCTGATTTTGGCTAGTAACCATCATAGCTGCCCTGCTCAAGCTGGTCTGCTTGCAGCAATAACAAGCTTAACAAAAAGAGAAATGTTACTTTTTTTTATATGAGAGTTTATAACAACCAAGTTCTAAAAGTACTGTATATCAGACAATATTTGGTGATTATGAGATTATAAGCATTAGTCAGTAACCATGTCCACTTGGCCTGATTAACAGCAGTGTTTATCTCTTCACTTTGTCGGTTTTAATTTCCATTGATTTTGTATTCACTTTAAAAATGAATGTACATAAAGTTTAAAATAAGTTATCTCTTTATTTCAAATAAATTTGTAAAATACTATTGAAAAGTTTGGGCTATACACTACCAGTCAAAAGTTTTTGAACAGTAAGATTTTTGATGTTTTTTTATAAAAAAAAAAAAAAGTCTCTTCTGCTCACCTGCATTTATTTGATTCAAAGTACAGCAAAAACAGGAATATTTTAAAATATTTTTACTATTTAAAATAACTGTTTTCTATTTTTAATATATTTTAAAATGTAATTTATTTCTTTGATTGCAAAGCTGTTTTTTAGCATCATTACTCCAATCACATGATCGTTCGAATAGAAATCATTCTAACATTTTGTGTTGCTGTTAAAAAAACATTTATTATTATTATGTTGAAAACCGCTGAGTAGATTTTTTTCAGGATTCTTTGATAAATAGAAAGTTCAGAAGAACAGCATTTTTCTGAAATAGAAATCTTTTGTAACATTATAAATCAAATTATTTATCAATTTAAAGCATCCTTGCTAAATGAAAGGATTAATTTCTAAACCCCCCACCCCTTTCATTTCAACTGCTTTTTATTTCAACTGTTTTAAATATTGATAATAATAATAACAACAATAAATGTTTCTTGAACAGCAAATCAGCATATTAGAATGTTTTCTGAAGGACACTGTGACACTAAAGACTGGAGTACTGATGCTGAAAATTTAGCTTTGATCACAGGAATAAATTACATTTTAATATATATTCAAATAGAAAGCAGTTATTTTAGACAGTAAAAATATTTCAGAATGTTACTGTTTTTGCTATACTTTGGATCAAATAAATACAGGCTTGATGAGCAGAAGAGACTTAAAAAACAAACATTAAAAATCTTACTGTAGAAAAACTATATATATATACTATAGAAATGTATTTATCTATTTATTTATTGTTTTATTTATTTTAAATAATCCATAAACCTGTAAGGACCGGACTGAAATTGAACTATTCTCTAAAAACCTTCTTCTTCACTTCTTTCACAAGGTCCTTGCATGTGTTCCACAAAACAAAATAAGAGCGTACGGATTTGGAACGTCATGAGGGTGAGTAAACAATGACAGAATTTTTGTATTTGATTGAACTATCCCTTTTTCAGTAGGTTAGACTTAACTAATCCTATTTCATCCAAATACTAAAAGAACAAATCCTAGATAAAACCTCCCACTATGCAAAACCGCTAAATCGTCTGCCTTACGGTTTTAACATCATTAATTATACATCTTTGTGAAGAGACTCTACATCTTATATACTTGTATAAGTCAGTCGGAACATGCTGCGTCTCCCCTTCCTTCACTTCCTGCTCTATTTATTATCTAGTAGCGGAGATGAGACCGTGTCCTGTAATTAGTCTGACCGTTTGAGATAATGCAGATCTCAGGATGACTCTGACACTCTGCGATTACGCCTGTGACATTGTTGTCTCTGCTGTTATGCAAGTGAGAGAGAGAAAAGGGTCGAGTGAGAGTTATAGAGAGGGTGCGCGCAGGGCGAAGGAGGGTTCCAGGCGTCATTAAGCCTGGCTCTCAAACCATGGAAGGGGAGGAGGGTGACATTTTAATCTGGGGTCTGCGCCGAAGCGCAGGTCCCATATGCTGCGCAAACACGCACTACAAGAACATACCATTAGCCGTGCTGCTGTTTTTACTAGCTCAGAATACATCAGAGGAAAATGTGTCGGAGGGATCAGAAATGCTTGACTGTTCGCTTGTCCCCGGGCTCATATTAAATTCATGTTATCCACTCACCTTATAATTGTTCTCAAGCACCTGGCAGAATTAAATGCATAAGGATCTCTGGGAAAAATGCCAGTGAAGTGTCTGCTTGGTTGAATATCTTAAAAACAAGACAATCAAGTTTACTTATATCATTTCGTACTTAAAGGAATAGGAACTCACTTATTAAAGGGGTCATTGGATCCCCATTTTCAAGTTGATATGATTCTTTAGGGTCTTAATGAAAAGTCTATAATATACTTTGGTTTAAAATTCTCAATGGTAGTGTAAAACAACACCCTTTTTACCTTGCCTAAATCAGCTTTACAAAAATCATCCCATTCTGGTCGAGGCTGCTTTAAATGCAAATGAGCTCTGCTCGCCCCGCCCCTCTCTTCTCTTTGTGGAGTGACGAGTCTGTTTATTTTAGCCGCATTTAGCCGCATATAGCCGCATATAGCCGCTAAACTTGCTAACTAGCACAGTACTTAAAGGAATAGTTCACCCAAAAATGAACTTTTGTTTAAAATGTACTCACTCTCACGCTATCCAAGATGTAAATGAGTTTTTTCTTCATCAAAACAGATTTGGAGAAATTTAGCATTACATCCCTTTCTCACCTCTGCAGTGAATGGGTGCCGTCAGAATGAGAGTCCAAACGGCTGATAAAAACATCACAATAATCCACAAGTAATCCACACGACTCCAGTGCATAACAAGTCCGCCATGGTTTGGACTGTTTTCACTTATAAGTGGTGTTTAATCAGCGCGGTGCGTATTTCTCTCCTGATTCAGATGACTTTTTCATCCATAGATACAAATTTCTTATAAAATATCTTAATGGATTCATTTCTTACTAACATGCAGAAGAGGTCAATTGATGGGCTTACTTGTGGATTATTGTAATATTTTAATCAGCTGTTTGGACTTTCATTCTGACGGCACCCATTCACTGCAGAGGATCCACTGATGAGCAAGTGATGTATTGATAATTTTCTCCAAATCTGTTCTGATGAAGAAACATACTCGTCTACATTTTAGATGGCCTGAGGGTGATTACATTTCAGCAAATTTTTATTTTTGGGTGAACTATTTTTTTAAAGGAGAAGTCCACTTCCAAAACGAAGATTAACATATAATGTACTCACCCCCTTGTCATCCAAGATGTTTATGTCTTTCTTTCTTCAGTCATAAAGAAATTATGTTTTTTGAGGAAAACATTTCAGCATTTTTCTCCATATAATGGACTGATATGGTGCCCCAATTTTGAACTTCCAAAATGCAGTTTAAATGCAGCTTCAAACGATCCCAAATGCGGTTGTAAACGATCCCAGCCAAGAAAGAAGGGTCTTATCTAGCGTAGTGATTGGTTATCTTCATAAAAATAAAACAATTTATATACTTTTTAATGCCAAACGCTACCATACCAGTCCATTATTATGTAGAAAAATGCAGAAATGTTTCCTCAAAAAACATAATTTCTATACGACTGAAGAAAGAAAGACATGAACATCTTGGGTGACAAGGGGGTCGTCACACCCCTTTTGTTGGTTTTTCCCTCATTTGTCCTTATTTGGTCTTTCCTGTTCCGTTTCTTGTTATGTCGTCCCTTGTTAATCACGTACACCTGTCTGTGTCTCATTAGTGTTCCTATATGTGACCCTGGATCACAAAACCAGTCATAAGGGTCATTTTTTTTCAAAATTGAGATTTATAAATCATATGAAAGCTGAATAAATAAGCTTTTCATTGATGTATGGTTTGTTAGGATAGGACAATATTTGGCCGAGACATAACTATTTAAAAATCAGGAATCTAAGGGTGAAAAAAATTCAAAATATTGAGAAAATCACCTTTAAAGTTCTTCAAATAATGTTCTTAACAATGTATATTACTAATCAAAAATTAAGTTTTCGTACATTTACAGTAGGAATTTTACAAAATATCTTAATGGAACATGATCTTTACTTAATTTCCTAATAATTTTTGCCATAAAATAAAAATCAGTAATTTTGACCCATACAATGTATTTTTGGCTATTGCTACAAATAAACCCCAGCGACTTAAGACTTTGACTTTTGTGGTCCAGGGTCACATATAAGTTTGGTTTAGTTACTTGTTTCTTGTCCGATCTTAATATTGCTTAATGTTACCTAATGTGGTAATATGTTAGTTTCCGTCGTGTTGGCGTGTGGTTTCCGCTGCTGTTCCTGTTCCTGTTTCCGTTTTTGATTTATTCTAATAAAGTACGTGTTCATCATTTCCTCGTCCTTGCTCCTCCTTCCCACACACGACGCCTGACAGGGGTGAGTACATTATATGTGAATCTTTGCTTTGAAAGTGGACTTTTACTTTAATTATGATACGTGTCTGTCTGTTGGCATTAGCTTTCATCTCAATAGTAGTTGCTCGGTTGGCATGGGTGATTTGGAATTTGCCATATTTGCTCATGTTTTAATTTCTGAACAATTGATGTTAAATGCTACCTGATTAATTTAAACTGCATTTTGCATACGCACAACAGCAGTAGTGTACTGCATTATGACAGTGCTGTGTTTGAGAGTGGCTTGGAGTGTGAATTTTCTAGTGTGTGTATGTTTCATGCATGAGTGCCTGCTGTGTGTGTGAATGTGTGTGAGTGCACTGTCATGGATTTCGTCCCCTCCTACTGTGCCCGTGCTTTTATGTGCTGCTTCTGTTGAGTAACACTGCTGAAAGCAAAGAGACTAAAAGTGCTCTAAAACATTTGCAGTAAGAAATCTGCTCTAGATGGTCCTGTTGTCCCAAACCTCAGTGACCTACTTTCTTCTGTGGTGTACACTCAAAGTACTTGGGGTTTGGAGTTGTTTTGGACCCCACAAAATATGGTATAAAAATGGTATAACATTGAGTAAATTATTTATTTACTTACTTACTGTGTTCTATTCTAATATATTTTAGAATATATATTTTTACTCCTCTTAAAGGGATCGTTCACCCAAAAATGAAAATTACCCTATGATTTACTCACCCTCAAGCCATCCTAGATGTGTATGAATTTCTTCTCTCAGGTGAATACAATTTGAGTTATATTAAAAAAATGTCCTGGCTCTTCCAAGGTTTATAATGGCAGTGAATGGGTGTTGAGATTTTGAAGTCCAGTAAAGTGCATCCATCCATCATGAAAAGTACTCCGCACAGCTCTGGGAGGTTAATAAAAGCCTTACGGAGCGAAGTGATGCATTTGTGTTAGAAAAATATCCATATTTAAAACTTTATAATGCATAATCTCTAGTTTTCGCTAACTGTCGTACATGCATTCACGAGAGAGTGGCGTTCCAGCAGATTACGTAGAACGTAGTCGTAGCCTAAGCTCTGGTGAGAATATACTAGTCTTGCGAGAACCAACATTTGCTACAGCAAAGGAAAACCAGTCTCGGCTTATATCAATATAGAATATATTTGTCTTTACAAATCCTCGTTTTGTACTAAACATGCATACAGGGTTTGAAATTAATGCTGTCAAATTACTAGCCAATCTGTGCAGATTTAGCGCAAATACTAAACTTGTGACTCATCATGGTATATTAAACACAGCATAACTGCGCAGCATCTGTGCATATCTAGCTTACTTGAACATACCTGTAACTATGCAACAAATTTCCTTTATGTCAGGGCAACAGTTCAAAGAACACAAAACAAATATTAATCGAGATAAATTGTAGAGACAATATTGCCTTTTTTGCTATCAAACAAAGCTATGTTGTACGTCTCTGCAGCAACACACAGCGGTGTTTCTTTGCCAAATGAAATTGTGTTTTGAACAAATACGGTGAGTCATTGTTTCTTACTTTGTTCCTGAATGAATCATTCGTTTTGAAAGAATCAATTGAATAAATGACTCAGTGACTCACTTATTAAAGGGGTCATTGGATGTCCATTTTCAAGTTAATATGATTCTTTAGGGTCTTAATGAAAAGTCTATAATATACTTTGGTTTAAAATTCTCAATGGTAGTGTAAAACAACATCCTTTTTACCTTGCCTAAATCAGCTCATCTGGTCGAGGCTGCTTTAAATGCAAATGAGCTCTGCTCGTCCCGCCCCTCTCTTCTCTCTGTGGAGTGACGAGCCTGTTTACTTTAGCCGCATTTAGCCCCATATAGCCGCTAAACTTGCTAACTAGCACATTATTAGGAAAGGCGATTGCAAAGATTCATAAAAAAACCCTTATACTCACTTCTGCTGTAAGTGAAGCTGGATCATGAATGATTTGCACAAACATAGACGGATATATGTAGATCGGAAGGCGCATTCCATTCACAAACAAACGTAATCCACTGCATCTTCAGCGGCTCAGATGTCGGGAGTAAATGACGACCACTATGTTCATTATTACATCCAGCAACACAGCACTTCAATCACTCAATTCTTGTCTAACTTTCATTCCTGCTCCGGCATCAAAACATGGAGGTTGGACTGTCACAGCTGATCTGAGGTAAGACGGTCATGTTAATCAACTATGGTGGGAGCGGCCACTGTGGGTGTGACGCCACAATGACAGGCATCTGAGAATGGCTCGATTTGAAAAAGGGGATATTATTTTTACAGATTAATTAAAAATCTCAATTTTGTATGTGCAGTGTAAATCCCTCAAGCTTTTTTTTTTTTTTTGGCTAGTATAAGTTATGAATAGCTAGTAACTTAAATATTTTGTAGCCAAATTGGCTGGTGAGTGAAAAAGTTAATTTTAAACCCTGACAGTTAGCGGAAGCTAGAGATTATGGTTTATGAAGATACATTGGTTTGCTTCAGAGGGCATTTATTAATTTTCACTTTTGGGTGAACTATCCCTTTAAGGTAATGAATAAAAGTATTAATTTCTTTCAAAAGAAATGAAAAAGCACAAAAAACATGATGTCAGTCTGTAAGGAACTGCCTTTGATAATAATGATAATTACACACACACACACACACGCACACACGTTTGTTTTTGTGAATTGTGGGGACACACACACACACACACACAAAAAACAATGTACAGATGCATTATACAGTAGTAATGTATACTTTGTATATATTTGTGTGTGTGTGTTCTATTATGAATGGCTTTTAATTGGTGGAGAGAATGTGTATGTATCTGACACTGGAATATTTGCTGCTGTATTGAAATCCACCAGTTTCTCGCATCTTCTCTGACCGCATTTCATACACTTTCATGTTTAATGTTCCTCTCAGTTCCTCTCAGCTCTTATTTTTTCCACCTTCTGTACCTTGTTTCTCTGACCCTTTGGAGTCACATGATGCATTCCTACACTCCAGCCTTAAAACACACACATAGTTTTTCCTCTTCTTGCTCACCTTCATCTGTTTCAGTCACATGTCTGGAAGCATGCTGACTTCCTTTTATTATTTCATCTTCACCTAGTGGCTCTTCTTTTTTCTCTCTCTCTCTCTTCTTTTTCTTCCTCGCTTTACCCATTACCCATTTTCTTGCCCTCCCTCTCTTTCACTTCACTTTGCTTCCTTCCTTCTTATCTTCCTGTATTTCTTCTGATATTTTATTAATATGATAATTCCCACAACTTGGGACGTCTAGCTGATGTTAATCAAAGAAGCTAACAGAAAAAAAAAGAAGCAGTGTAAAATTTAGTGCACAAGAGTGGATAGATTTAATTTAAATTTTATTTTAAATTATTTTTTTATTTGTCATTTTAATTTTAAAAGTAAAATTTTAAGGTTTGGTGGAAAATTTGTACTGACCTGCAGCATGACATGCTAATCTCAGTTTATTTATTTTTTTAATTATTTTGTAATTCTTATTTTATTATAGTTGTTGACATGACCTGCAGCATAACATTATACTAATTTTTAACAAATATTAAATTTTAAATTAATTAATTAAAAAATTGTATTATAGTAGTTGACATGACCTGCAATGACGTGTTATACTAATTTCATTTTTTTTGTTTTGTTTCATTTTATTATAGTTGTTGACCTGACCTGTAGCATGACATTATGCTAATTTTAATCAATTTTTCGTTCTAAAATTTTTTTTAATTAAATTTTTATTATTTTATTATAGTAGTTGACATGATCTGCAGCATGACATGCTATACAAATTTTTAACAATTAATTTGTTTTTTAATTATATATTTTTAAATTGTTTTATTATAGTAGTTGAGCTGACCTGCAACAATGTGTTATACTAATTAATTAATTTGTTTTTTTTTGTTTTGTTTTGTTTTTTTATTTAGTTTCCTTTTATTATAGTTGTTGGCATGACCTGCAGTGACATGTTATACTAATTTATTATTTCTATATAATTTTTTGTTTCATTTTATTATAGATGTTGACATAAGCAGCATGACATTATACTAATTTTAAAACATTTTTGTTTATTTTTATTTTTATTATAGTAGTTCACATGACTTGCAGCATTACATAATTTATTAAAAATAACCAGTGTAACATGTATCACAAATTTTATTTTAATTTTATTAAAAATAAAATATAAAAATAAAATTAAAAAATAAGCTTTAATTTTAAAGATCAAGATTTACATTTTATCTTTATTTATTTATTTTTAATTTTCCTTTTTTGCTGTAAAACAGCATTCAAATGTTATTTAGTACTGCATAGTATATATAACACTGTATAAAAATGTAAAAATGTGATTCAAAGTGGAGTGATTCAAAATTAAAATGTGTCATTTATGTCAAGGGTTCCAAATCACTTATGTGGTTACATGCCAATTAGGATGATCCCTATGTAGTAAGCTTCCTATGTAGGCACAATGCATACTGCGTTCCCCTGCTCTTCAGGTCAAGTATGCGGCTCTTCAGACTGAATTGGCACTCCAATTAACACTGTTGCATTGGAGGATGCTTGTTACGAAGCGGGCGACAGTGACCTGGTTCAACACGAGCTGTTATGGTAAAACTGAATAATTTAAAGCGCTGTCACAAGTGTCATGTTGTCGAACGTTACGTCAGGAAAGCTGAGGGCGACTGCGAGCCACCAGGGATTCCTGTGGAACGATCCCAGGGCGTGTGACAGCTTCTGTGGAGGAGGTTGCAAAATTGAGATCGGAGTGGGTTTTCCGTGCGTGGGGAATGGATGTGATTACGCGTAGGCCATATATTGTGCAAAACAGGTTCTTTATGTACATTAAAGGTACGAAAGCATGTGCTGGTGCCTGCAAATATTTGTCTGTGTGGCGAAAACGGGTTCAGGCAGAGCGTATTAAGAACTCATCTGTCATGTCTCCTACAAGATTGAATCAGCTTCCCGAAAAGCAATGACTCACCCGGAGATTTACACAGTTGCGAGTGCCAAAGCTACCGTATGCACAACAGAATAAGCTGTTGTTCGTTTATTATCAAGGCGACAGTATGTTCTTATGAAATGTGAACCCGCCGAAGTCTCTTTGCTTATGCTGGCTTCATTATTTATTCAAATCGTAATCGTCTGTTCTGATTGGCTAAATCAGGTTGGTGTTATCGATTGTTACTGATGATGCCCCCTCAGGCCCGAACTAATTAGTGTTTCTCTTTCTGTCTCTTTGATTCCTGCTGTTTACGATGGGCCAGTGGTGACAAATATTTCCTGTGGGAAGCGCCGTGATGTTCGTTTCACAGTTTTCGTGCGTTTTCGCGCTCTCTCCGTCTCTGACGCTCTCTTTATAGCCGACTGTGAATTAAGTGTCAAATTAGTGCTTACTTTGATGCTTTGGTATGAATGAGGTTTTGAGGATCTCTTGAGGTTATCCAGCTGATCATTTGCATCACTGTTATTCATGAGCCTTTAATTCAAACCAATCAAAGCTGTTATCATGTTCTAATGAAGATCATTTCTGTATATTTGAGAGAAACACATGCAGACATTAAAGGTAAATTTGATCCAGGTATAGGTGACATGCTATACTTATTTTATGTATGTTTGTGTGTCTGTATGGTACTGTAGTTGACATTACCTGCAGCGTGACATGCTATTCTCAGTATAAACAATTTTTTTTTTTTTAAAACTCATTTTAATTTTTTTTGCCATTTTATTATAGTTTACATTACTTATATTTCTATATTTATATCAGTATCAATATATATTTTATTCTTTTTTTATCTTCATGCTTTGTTTTTCCATCCATTTTTCTATTTGTCTCTATTCGTTTCTTATTATTATTTTTTAAAATGTATTTAGCTTATTTTATTATAGTTGTTGACATGACCTGCAGCATGACATTATAGTAATTTTAAACAAATTTAATTTTTTTTTATTTTTGTTTAATTTTTATTTTATTATAGCAGTCGACATGACCTGCGGTGTAAGATGTTCTCATTTTTAACAATTATTATTTTTTAATTATAATATTTAAAAAAAAATCTATTATAGTAGTAGTTTTTCTTTTTTTACATTTTTGTTTCCTTTTCCTTTTTTAGTTGTTCACATGACTTTTTTTATTATAGAAGGTGACATGACTTGACATGCTATACTTGTTTTAATTATATTTTTTCATATTTTAATTTTTTTTATTAATTATTAATTGTATTTATTTTTTAATTATATATATATATAATTTTATTATAATAGATGACAGCCTGCAGCAACAGGTTATACTCATTTTGTTTTATATTTTTATATTTTTTAATATAGTTACATTTTTATATTTTTTAATTTTATAGTTATATTTTTTATTTTGTCCTTTGTTTTCTGTTTTTACATCCATATTTCTATTTCTCATTCCTTTTTTAAATTATTTTTTTTATTTATATATCATATTTTATAATAGTAGTTGACATGACTTGCAGCATGACATGCTATGAACATACTTGTTTTAATCTTTTTATTATATTTTTTATTTCTTATTTTATTATAGTTGTTGACATGACCTGCAGTGCAACATTATGCTAATTTTAAACTATTAATTTTTTTTTTTATTTTATTATAGTTGTTGACATGACCTGCAGTGTGACATTACACTAATTTTAAACTATTTTATTTTTTAATTTTTATTACTGCTATACATGCTATACTGGTTTTATTATTTTATTACTGCTGAACATGCTATACTGGTTTTATAATTTTTTTTTATTATATTTTTTTATTTCTTATTTTATTAAAGTAGTTAACATGACCTGCGTCGATGTGTTATACTTTTTTTTTTTCTTAAATTTTGTTTAAATTTATTATAGTTGTTGAAATGACCTGCAGCGTGACATTATACTCATTTTAAACCATGACTTGTAACATGACATGCTATACTTGTTTTCATTTTTAAATTATTTTTTTATTTTTTATTTCTTATTATAGTAGTTAACATGACCTGTAGTGATGTGTTATACTGCAGCATGTCATTTCATTAATTTTAAACAACTTTTAATTTTTGTTTATTTTATTATAGTAGTTGACATGACCTGCAATATGACATGCCATACTCATTTTTATTTTCTGTTTTTCCATCCACATTTCTATTTGTCTCAGTGTCTCCGTCCCTTTTTCACCCTTCAAATCCATCATTCTCCCACATTCTTCCTCTTGGACTGGAAAGATAAAAACGCTACATCTGAATCTGTGGGTGGCTCTGAAATACAAAGCAACCAATTACATTTACACAGTGCGCGTGTCTCTGTTCCTCCTCGTCCTCCTCCTCTCTCTTGCTCCCTTCCTCTCCCCACTCTTGTTTTCCCACCTTTCTTTCTGCCATATGCCCTCTTTTTCACAGTCACATGCGTTTCCACATGCCTGCCCCTCATTTCAGCCTTCACACTGCAGAAGCAGGGCCACATTCTCAAGTTTGAAGAGTCCGGCTTTCAAACCTCCCGATGCAGACAGCTGCCGCATGCAGAGCATTACTCATATCCCTGTGAAAGCCCTTTATACCCGAGGCTGGTGTCAGCTTAGCAGGTGACATTAAGAGGCTAAGAGGAGTCCGCACTGGGCCTGTCATTTCTCAAATTGAAAAAGAAGCCAGAGAAACTGACAGCTGGATCCGGAAGCAGGAAGAGTTAATGACATATAAGGAACCATCGTCCATCTAGACTCTATAGAAGGGTTTATCGGGTACATCTGTGGGAAAATGGGTATTTAAAAAGGGCCAAATCATTAGAAATCTAATTTATTTGATCATTTGTACATAAAAGAGTTTAATGTGCCAGAGCAAAGTGCTGTCACATGTGAAAAGGATATTTACATAAAAGTCTTAAAGGCACAGCAACAAATAAACTCACAATCATGGGCATGAAAACTAAATTTTGCTTCTTTCACCACGCAAATAATTAAATAAAAACAATGTAGCAGTAATATAACATACATCAGTAATACAATCTACAAAATGCAGATGTATGCATGTTTTAAAGTGCAAGTTTGCGTTAATGCTTGCTTGAATGCTCTGAAGCTCTCTTGTAAAACATCTTGATGGGCTTAATTCATTAAAACTGGATTTAAGTAATGAAAGGATTGCAGTAAATGTTAAGTATGATCAGCTGCTGACAGGGTCATTGGATTGTGCAGTGCTGGATTACACTGTGTGATGCTTCTGTGGTTTTGTAACCCGATGACTAAGCTGATTTTAGTAGAAAATGCAGAAAATTCTGCAGAATGGATTTCACATGGTGAAATGTGCTAAACGGAACTGAGAGTACTTTTCTATTATGTATTTTTATTATTAAAATATCATTTTTTGCAAATGTATATTTTTAGCTATACATTGTCATTCAGTCAGTAATGATTCTAAATGGCGTTTCAGCAACCTTAAAGGCATAGGTAACTCAAAAATGACAATTCTCTCATTAATTACTCACCCTCATGTCATTCCAAATCAGTAAGACCTTTGTTCATCTTCGAAACACAAATTAAGGTATTTTTGATTAAATCTGAGAGATTGCATAGGCTGCAGCGGTACTGTTGCGAATGCATGTCGAAGACTAACAGGGAAGAGAAGAAATGATTGAATAAAGCTGTTATTTTTGTTTTCTTTGTGGACAAAAAGTACTTTTGTAGCTTTATAACATTATGGCTGAACCACTGATGTCACATTTTATGAGTGTTTTAAAGGAGAAGTCCATTTCCAGAACAAAAAATTGTCATTCAAGATGTTCATGTCGTTCTTTCTTCAGCCATAAAGAAATTGTTTTTTGAGGGAAACATTTCAGTATTTTTCTTCATATAATGGACTGATATGGTGCCCCGATTTTGAACTCTCAAAATGCAGTTTAAATGCGGCTTCAAACGATCCCAAATGCGGTTGTAAACGATTCCAACCGAGGAAGAAGAGTCTTATCTAGCGAATCGATAGGTTATTTTTATTTTGAAAATACAATTTAAATACTTTTTAATCTCAAACGCACAAAAGTAATCGGACACCAACAGTACCCGAAGACTGGTAAGGACATTGTTAAAACAGTCCATGTGACATCAGTGGTTCAACCATAATGATATGAAGCTACGAGAATACTTTTTGTGTGCAAAGACAACAAAAATAATGACTTTATTCAACAGTTTCTTTCATGAGAGAACCATGACGTTCCGAGACCCAGACTATTTTAACAATGTCCTTACTACCTTTCTGGGCCTTGAACGTGGTAGTTGCGTTGATGTCTATGCAGGATCAGAAAGCTCTCAGATTTAATCAGAAATATCCTAATTTGTGTTCTGAAGGTGAACGAAGGTCTTACAGGTTTGGAACAACATGAGGGTAAGTAGTTAATGACAGAATTTTCATTTTTGGGTGAACTATCCCTTGAAATTCACGATCAACATCACTGAAACGGTTTTGACTGATTCAGTGAGTTAATTTGATGAAGTCTGTAACTGGTTTGTGAGTCTTTTTTAACAATTCATTAAGTTGCTTGTGAGTTCACAGCATGTCGTGCCTAACACTATCCTTCATCCGTGACTATATTCACAGTGTGGGCCTGCCAATGACAAACACGTGTGTGTTTTTTGCAGAGCAGCTCGTGCATTCGGAGAGTACCTTCACACCCATCCTGAGAACCGCAACGGATCAGGTTAGTTATCTCCAATCCTCTTTCTTTCCGTTCTTCTTCTTTCCAGTCCACTTACAGCCTGTGATGTTCCCAGACTCCAGGCGCATTCATGTTTCATGAGGAACTGTGCCACTTTTTAATGTAGCGTGTGTTACCTCATCTGTCTTTTTCTCTGTGCATCTCTCACTCGGTCCTCTCTCTTTCTCTTGGCATCTGTCCTAATGTTTGATTTGAAGATCACTTACTGTCTGACACCCTCGTTGGCCACGACTCTGACTCCCCAGACAGCCTGTGCGCTCAGAACAACAACTTCAACAGCTGCACCCTCCAGGGCTCCGCCGTCAGCGCCGACCCCAGCTTGATCAATCCTGCCCTGGGCCTTCTGGAACCGCCACCTCCGACAGCTTCCTCCAAGAGTCGACTGTCCCTAGAGCGCAGCTTTTCGGCAGAGGAGGATCAGCAGAAGTGCGTGGAGTGTGCCCTGCAGCCTGCTCGCGTCTACACCATCACCGGAGAGAGCGGCATGCTGGGGACCAGTCGGGGAAGCAAGGAGAACCTGGAGCTTGAGGTCTTAAAAGCGGCGCAGGAGGCGTGTAATGCCCAAGCGCTCGCCCAGCCCTCTACATCCAACTCGTCCTCTCCGACCCAGCACCACCGCCACCACCATGGAGCTGCAGGTGGAGGTGGAAGCGGAAGCGCAAGTGGATCCGGAAACCATCATCACAGCAACCACCATCATGCCGGCAACCACCATCACAGCAACACCAGCGGAGCTGGAAGCAGCGGAACCAGTGGCGGAAGCCACCATCACCACGGGGTGCACCATCACCACCTTTCCCAGCCGCTGCAGAGCTCGGTCAGCGCGCACAACATCCGCGGCTGGGGAGAGGGAAAGGACTGCGGCCTGGCGTGCGAGGCCTGTCCCGGGGTTCCCTCGCGTAGCCAGGGCTCCCTGGATCTGGAAAGCAGCACCCGAGAGGCAGGCAAGCAGCGCCGGCCACCACTAGAGCGGATGTGCAGTGTGGACCGCGTGACTGGGCTGGAGCGAGGTGAGAGGGGGAGAGCGACAGGGGAGAGAAACAGAGAGAGAGGCTCTGGCCAAGGGGAAGGGGTGAAGGGTCGATGTGTTCGATGTGCCGTGGTCTGTATTTTTCCCGCTTTCCTGTGTCTCTCTCCTCTCTCCTGTGTGTCTCTTTTGTGCTCTCTCCCTCTGTGGAGTGGACCATGTGTGTATGTTGTTGCTGGTGGATCTTCACACAGTGGCCCCAGAAAGTATTTGGATGCTTAAACTACACTTAAAGGAATATTTCAGGTTCAAAAGTAAAGCTCACTCAACAGCATTTTGGCATAATATTGATTGTCACTGAAAATAATTCAGATTTATTCTTTAAAAACAAGCAACAATTGTGGTTAGTGAGGTACTTGCTGATAGTAACACATCGCGGAGCAAAGAGGACACTGACAACGCACCGACAGACAAAACAAAGCGTCAGATTTTTTAAACTATAAATACGTTACACTCTTCAATGTGTCATGACAGATCAGATTGATGTAGCACCTCAGTTCAAGCCACTTGTGAGCCGATCATCTCTTCCTCTTTACTACTTATAGCATGAAATAAACATAAATAAACATCAGAAGGTATCTTGTTTCAACCGCGGAAAGATGTCAGTACTAGGGGTCAACCAATTATTGGCCTGGCCAATTATTGGCACTGTCATTAAAGGATTACTCCACTTACTAAAGAAAGAAAGACATGTACATCTTGGATGACATGGGGGTGAGTAAATCATCAGGAAATTTTTATTTTGGAAGTGAAGTAATCCTTTAAGCATTTTTAAGGTTATCAGTATTGATCTTTTTAAAAAACGATTTGCCGATAAAATAATGTAAAAGCATTTAAAGCTTTTTTTTCAGAGCCCTTGTTATTTTTAATGTTGACATTAATTTTTATTTTTACACCAGACATATATATCGGTTCAAAATATTGGTTATCCGTCTACTTGATCTGTAATAATCCATATCTGCACTGGCACTGAAATACAGATATCAGTCAACCCCTAGTCAGTACACACCATTTTTCAAGTTAAAGCAAAAACATTTATTTAAAAATGTAGATGATCAACCAAGTGGTATTAATTATTAATGAAAAATAGCACATGGTCACTTATAATGTGAATAATTTTGAACACAGTATGTGTGTATGTATGTATTATTATTATAGCATGATTTGAGTGCTGATTTGGTTTGATATTGCAATGAATCTATTGCAGTGAAACTACATTTTTGAGTGTGGTTTACATGTCCAGGTACTTTATGGGGCCACTGTATATGTTTGTTCAGTTTGACGCAATTCATATATTCATATACATAATTTCCGCTGTTCTAATGTTCTTCCTTATTTCTGTTTCTAATCAGAAGATAACAGTTGGTTCCCTAAAGAGAACATGTTCAGCTTTCAGACTGCTACAACGACCATGCAGGCGTGAGTACTCACTTCATCACACACATACACACACTGAAGTTTGAAGCCTATATACTGACCTCAAGTACAGATGGCACAACAGGTGTCTCACCACTAACACACTTCCATTTAGTGACATTTACTGTCAAACTGACTCAGAGTGCCGACAAGTACACGATGACCACACACGCTTTCTTCAGAAGTGTTTGTTATCTAAGCTTTCTGTCTGTCTTTCTTTCTCCTTTTTGTCTGCCTCACCGGCTCTACAGGATTTCGTGAGTATCCCTTTTGTACCCTTTAAATGTCAAAAAATGACAGTGCGTGATGTCAAACGCTAGCTTCCCCACCAAAGCCTACCCTGCCATCCCTCCAGTCCCACAAATTTAGCTCTGTTTACAATATTTGACTATAAATGAGAAGAAGCGAAGGAGAAGAAATAATTTACTACAAGCACAAACATTCCTATCCGGATGGGATTAGATTTCTCAAAGGAACTCTGAGGTAATTTGCTTGGTAATTTTTTTGTAATTGCTTCATAATGTGAGGAAGAACACACCTGTGTATGAAACAAGCATTTATTGGATCTTCTCAGGTCCCAATTATATAGGGCTTGTGACTATGAACCGAGGAAACCGCAGTTTCACCGCTGTCAAGTTAATGAAACTGAAGTAAAATGATTTTACACTGATGTAGAAATTAATCACAATGCGCTTGGTTTGAAAACCTGAGGGAAAGATTGATGTTGTTGCTTTAGTGGTGTGAAACGCAGCGATGCATTTTGATTCAGGAAATGGCTTAGAAACACATTTGATAGGCTGGTCTGAATAATTCTGATTACCTCAGCTAGAGACACAGATGTAGTTCTCTTGGACGGTTTATAAATGCTGACAGGTGCTGATGGCGATCATTTATTGAGTTGAGTTGTTTATCTAGAAATGTTAAGTGTCCCTCGAGATAATTTCACATGGTTTCTGAAAAGCATGTTGAATTGCAGGTGTGTCTGCAATGAATGTTTTATTTATTTACTTCTTTTATTTAACTGTAAGGAGAAATTGCTAGTTAACTGTTGGTTATGTTATCAGGAAGGTCAAGATGTTCACTTACTAATGCATACAACATAGCAACGATAAATACATGCTCTTTCAATTTTCTGTACCAGTGTGTGGCGGCATAAGTCCCGTTCATTTATACTTCGATCCAATCTCAAGGCTGAACCTTTATTTAACCAGAAGGAGCTACTTCTGCTTAACCCCAGCATAACATTCCCCCTTCATGAGCATGGCTCTAACCTCTAACCGCACTTTAGTGAGCCCTCGCCCTCGCTGGCATTAAAGTTGTGTCACCTCCTGCCAGGGTTTTCCGGAGTCTAGCAGAGAGAAAGAGGAGAAAAAACGAGGTGGAGTCAGCCGCCATCATACAGAGGTACTTTGTTGCAGGCCTGTCATTTATCGCTACTTTTATTCCAGAGGAAGAGCTTTGGCAGTACAGCCCTATCTGGCACTACAGTCTATCTATCTAACTATGATTGTTCTGCCTATATACCTACCTATATAGCTGTCGTTCTATCTAAAGCTAAGAGATCCATATCAATATAGGTATTTTCTCTGAGGACATTATTCTTAGACATGAACCACCCTAAGCAGTTTAGCCTCCAATTTGCTGTGTGGTTGGGCTGAGATGAGAGTTAGATTCAATGTCTTACCTCCATGGTTACAACACACCTTGAAATTGCTTTTTGCTTTCGCAGCCACAAACCAACTTTCTTGCTGGTGTGTACCCAAGGCGTGACTGAACTATGCAAGTTGAGAGGAGAATTGCAATTGTTTGCAACCTCAGAAACAGGTTTTTTTAGAAGTGAAAATGATCCAACCAATGTCAACAGAAGCGCTAGAGAAATTCTAGACATTTCCAATGCTAAATAATGTCAGCGATGTTCAGAGTAATAAACATACAGTTGAGGTCAAAAGTTTACATACACCTTGCAGAATCTTCAAAATGTTACTTTAGCAAAATAAGAGGGATCATATAAACTGCGTTATTTTTTATTTAGTACTGACCTGAAAAAGATATTTCACATAAAAAGTGTTTACATAGTCCACAAGAGAAAATAATAGTTGAATTTATAAAAATGACCCCATTCGAAAATCTGCATACACTTGATTCTTAATACTGTGTTGTTACCTGAATGATTCACAGCTGTGGGGATTTTTTGTTTAGTGATAGTTGTTTATGAGTCCCTTGTTTGTCCTGAATAGTTAAACTGCCTGTCCCACAAATGCTTTGGTTTTTTTAACATTTTTGTGTATTTGAACCCTTTCCAGCAATGACTGTATGATTTTGAGATTCATCTTTACACACTGAAGACAACTGAGTGACTCATATGCAAATATTACAGAAGGTTTAAATGCTCACTGATGCTTCAGAAGGAAATAAAATGCATTAAGAGATGGGGATGAAAACTTTTTGAATTTGAAGAACAGGGTAAATTTAGCTTTTTTTTTTCCTCTGGAAACATGTCAGTTTCTTCTAAAGAGCAGTATTAAATAAAAAGAATATGATATTTAGGCAAAATAAGAAAAATGTACACATTTTCATTCTATTCAAAAGTTTTCACCTCCCGGCCCTTAATGTATTGTTTTTCCTTCTGGAGCATCAGTGAGCATTTGAACCTTCTGTGATTGTTGCATATTGAGTCCCTTAGTTGCCCTACAGTCATTGTTGGAAAGGGTTTAAATCCACAAAAATGCTGGAAAACCAAATAATTTGTGGGACCTGAAGGATTTTTTCTGAAGAACAGCGGGCAGTTTAACTGTTCAGGACAAACAAGGGACTCATGAACAACTATCACTTATAAAAAAAAAACTCTGTGGATCATTCAGGTAACAACACAGTATTAAGAATCAAGCATATGTAAACTTTTGAACAGGGTCATTTTTATAAATTCAACTATTATTTTCGTCTTTAATTTGAAATATCTTATTCAGGTCAGTACTACATAAAACATAACATGCATTTTATATGATCCCTCTTATTTTGGTAAAATAATTAACATTTTGCAGATTCTGCAAGGTGCATGTAAACTTTTGACCTTGACTGTAAATGAATAAAATGCTTTTTAATCTACACCATAATGCAGGCTTTGCTGACTGATTATATTGTATTATAGCGGTAATAATAATTTGGCTAGTATAATAAGCATGCTAAATAAACAGTTTTTGAGAGTGATAATGGATGTATATGAAATAATAATGAAAAAATCTTCATTTTTCATTCCTTTTTAAAATTTGTTTTGCATTTTGATCTACACCATTGTTCTTCTCCCAAATGGTTATATCAGCAGTTGATTGAATCAGTAAGCAGTAATCATATTTTGGCAAGTGCCCACTTACCTGCTTTCCAGCAAATCAGTTTTGACTAGCATTACATCACCTAATTAATATTCATGAGTCATACTGAAAAGATTTATAATCCCATCCACACACACACTGTATCAATTCTAATCCTCTGATTTACTCATCTAAACATGAAAAAAGGGGTAGCATATACATAAAGTATATTGATCTGGTCTTTTAGCATATTCTTCATATAATCAATAAAGTTGTTTTTTATAGATTGTTTGGCTTTTGTTTTTTTAGCCAGTGTGTTTCATTCAGAGTTCTCTCTGAGGATCAGGGGTAATTGAAACAGGACCAGATGGTCACAGTAGCAGTAGATGATTCAGGAGTGTATTGTTGGACAGGGGTGGTGTGATGTGTCACTGGAAAGTCAGCCCTATGAGACTAATGATACACTGCAATCATATATTCAGGAGGAGAATGGAAGGACAGAGAGATAATGAAAGGGAGAGAGATAAAAGGAGGAGCGTGAGAATCTGAATGAGAGGAAGAAAAGGCAAGCAGACAATTACGTAATCAGAATTGCTGCTGTGGGTGGGGACGATTGGGAGCTGGAGAGGTCATATTGGACAGGAGTCTGAAGCATCCAGCCGGATGTCTCCCACAATGCACAGCTGCTGTAGGGGAAAGACAATGTGGTACGGGGTAACTGCTGAAAGATGAGGTGACCTGAAATAGCAGATTGTCGACCGTACTGTACTTCTCATTGAAGGGATAGTTAATTTACTTGTTTCCATGTTGTTCCAAAGCCATATGACACTTTTTCTTATGTAGAATGCAAATTAAGATACTTTACAGAATGTCCAGGCTGCTCTTTTCCATACAATAAAAGTGAATGGGGACTGGAGCTGTCAAGCTCCAAAATCACTATGAAAAGTGCTATAAAGGTAATTCAGGCAATTTGCTCACTATATTTAAGTTGTTTTAAACATTTATGGTGTGATCTTCCCAGCCCCCATTCACTTTCATTATACAGCGTGTAGAAGAGCACTCATAAGAAAAAAATATAAATATATAATAATAAGTAGTAAATGTTTTTCAAATGCATACAAATATTTATTTACCAAAAAACTTAATATTTTGTCTTTTAAATTGTTTTTTATTACTAACAAAAGAAAAAAGTGCATATGGAACACCATGAGAATGAGGAAATGATGACAGAATTTTCATTTTCGGTGAAATATTACTTTAAAAAAGGAAAGGGGCATGATTGAGAGAATAGAATTATTTAACAGCATGAGAGAGGTGGTGATGAAATTAAAGAGCTAATAGAGGAGCAGAGATTGCAGACATGGGACAGAGAGAGTGAGAGAATGAAAAGAGAGACTATAGAGGAAAAAAAAGCCTCTGACTCATCCTCAGCTGCGGGGGCGAGGGAGGTTTCTCTCTCTCTCTCTCTCTCTAATGCATGTGGGTGTAAATAAGCCGTAAGATGGACGGAAAAAGGTGACTTCTCCATATCTCCCTCCTCTCACAGGTGGGCACAGCTCTGTCACATGTGTAAACAAAGCGCTTTTTCTCTCTTCCTTTCAGGTTTCTGCCTCTCTCTTCCTGTCTCCTCATTACTTCTCTTCCAATTAGTCATGATCTACAGTGTAATTATGTCACAAAACAGGACACTCGTTGGAGAAAAACACTGAAACAGACTCAATAAAAATCTGAAATTACATTTTTATAACACAATACACTGGGCTAATGAGGATATGCTTTCCCTAGTGCGCTAACCATGTGTAGCACTGCAGTCCTGCCAAGAGTGTTGTTAAGGTGTAAACCAAGGTACAAACGGTCCAAAATATCCACCTTATTCTTCAGCGTGGAAGTATACCTATGGGCGAGACTTCTGGTTCATTAGCCGCTATAGGGAAATAACAAGAAGAACAACATGCATGGTAATGGTAAAACTGTTTGCACTACAAACCAGTGATTTCATAATTAAGATAATACATTAAAATAATATGGTAAAACACACCAATTTGCAATACCAAGCAACAAAACGAGTTGTTTTGTACAGCTAACTGGAAGCCAATCAAAAAAAAAGGTTTGAGTCCCCTTTAAAGTTCAGCTACAAGTCAATTTACTGACTTTTTTCTGATTTAAGTCTTCTTAGTGAAGAACATGGGTTGAAGCTCTTAATTTTGAACTCTCAAAGTGCATTAGATAGAATAACTTTAAAATGTACAAAATTTTCTATTTTTTTCAATTCTTTTTAAATATCGTATTGTGTACTTCATAACGCGATATTATCGCTTTGTGAGCTTTTGATATTGTTAAAGGGGTCATCGGATGCAAAGTTCACTTTTTCATGTTTGAACATTAATGTGTGCTGGCAGTGTATGTACACATCTACCCTATAATGATAAAAATCCATGCAGTGGTTTTTAATTAATCTGTAATAATAATATCCCCTTTTTCAAATCGAGCCATTCTCAGATGCCTGTCGGGGTGGCGTCACACCAACAGAGGCCGCTCCCGTAATCGTCTTACCTCAGACCCGCCTTAAATCAGCTGTAACAGTCCGACCTCCATTGTTTTGATGCCAGAGCAGGGATGTAAGTTAGACAAGAATATCTCTGATTGAGCGATGGACGTGTTGTGTTGGTGGATGTAATAATGAACATAGTGGTCGTCATTTACTCCTGACATCTGAGCTGAAGATGCAGTGGATATTGTGAATGGAATGCGCCTCCTGATCTACATATGTCTGTCTATGTTTGAGCAAATTATTCGTGATCCAGCTTCACTTACAGCAGAAGTGAGTGTAAGGGTTTTTTATAATTCTCTGTGATTGCCTTTCCTAATAACATGCTAGTTAGCAAGTTTAGTGGCTAAACAGGCTCGTCACTCCACAGCGAGAAGAGAGGGGCGGGGCGAGCAGAGCTCATTAACATTTAAAGCAACCTCAACCAGAACAGGATGATTTTGCAGAGCTGATTTTGGCAAGGTAAAAAGAGTGTTGTTTTACACTGCCATTGAGAATTTTTAACCAAAGTATATTATAGACTTTTCATTAAGACCCTAAAGAATCATATCAACTTGTGGAAAATGGGCATCCGATGACCCCTTTAACGTTACATCTTTAGTGGATACACTAAGGTTAGTACATAAACCCAAATGGTTAACCTTACCTGTGCTGCAAATCTATGGATGTCTTGGCTTCCAGGTACCAGTCATGTTACTGAAAACGATGAATACCTGGAGAAAACTAGCATTCTGTTAACATTCCCATTCATTTCAATGCCATTTTATCAACATTTAGGAATATACTAGCATAATGTTAGCCTCAAAGCTAACACACCTGGATTAAATGCCTTAAAACTCAAATTTGGATTTCATAGCATAGGATTTTATGGCACAGATATTTGAAGGTAACTCTATTTACCACAGTAACACCGTGTCTATATCGGACGCGAGCATCGCAGCGCGACGCGACAATATACTAAGTTATAGAACCATTATAGTCAGTGATGTTGTCTGCACTGGATGCGGCGCGACACTACACAGCAAATCCCCGACAGTAAACCGATGTCTCGTTCTATTTATGACGTACTGACGCAAAGTTCAAATGATTGGCAACGGTTGCTTGCAGCGTCCAGTGTAGACTGTAGACAGCGTCAAGCTGTTGTGGTGCGATGCGACGCGACAACGGTCGCATCCGGTGTAGACACGATGTAACACGAACACGGGACCGATGTTTGTAATGCGTTAGCCTAGCATTAACATTTGCGTACTTGTATAGAATATGTTTCTGACCTAATATCTCCTCAGTCTTCTCATTTGTTATTTCTTCACATCCCTCGCTGTCTCTGTCACCTTTGTTCACCCTTTACTAGTGTTTCAGCTTTTATAATTAAGTGTACAGTTGTCATGGATATGCATAGGCTAGTTATGTTGGAGGTGTGGGACAGACTTTTACTGCAGTGGCATTTTTCTCTGTCTGCTTTCTCAATCAGCTGGAGAGAAGCCAAATGGCTCAAAGAAAGTACACACTTGCTGGTTCAATACTGCACATGAGTGCACAAGGACGTCTGCTGGTGTCTCCAAAATATGTTTGCGCTGTTGAATAACCAAGGGAAATCTTTTCATGTTTCCAAGCGCAAACATGAGATGAGGGGTTTTGGTGTAGCGTCACGCACACATGCTTTGTTCTTGTTTTATAGAACAAAAATATTTTGATGACCTGATGTACCCTCTCCATTTCTGATCATTTTTAGGAATTTCCGGAAGCATTTAAGAATGGTGGGGAGCAGACGAATGAAAGCACAAAGTGAGTCTATATGTGTGTGCACTGTATAAATGATTGCACCACTCCATTGTGTTTGTTTTGTGTTTTTGTTTGTACATGTGATGTATTGCATTGTGAATATGCATTAGCATGTGCATGTGTATTTTTGCATGTTTCTGTGTTCCTATGAAGGATGATTGACAGTTTTGTGTCATTGCGACTTATAAAACAGCGACTGAAGATGAGTGCTGGTCCGTTTAGCTTCTGTGTGTGTTTTGAGTGTAGCATAGAAACAAATGGACAATGAAGTATGTGAGAAATGTGTGTGTAGCTGGTGGTTGGTGGTGTGTTTGAGTGTATGTGATGCAGCCCACAGTCTGTGAGGATCATGGGACGTTGCGTGTGTGTGCGTGTGACCATTTCTCCACTTCACTAGCATTTGCAGAGCGCAGGGCGAAGAGTTTCAACCGATCCTGGAGTGATCCGACCCCTGTCAAACAAGACTCCCTAAACGACTCAAAAGACAGTGAGTCCATCTGTACACACACACACACACACTTACACGTCACTATGACACACTTAGTATATCAAGATCACAGCATAAAATGATTGACAGCACTAGTTATTGTTTATTTACACTGCCGTTCAAAAGTTTAGGGTCAGTACTATTTTTTTTTAACATTTTTTAAAGAAATCTAATGCTCACTGCATTTATTTGATCAAAATACAGTAAAAACAGTCAATTTCAATTTCATTTCAATTTTGTGAAATATTACAATTTAAAAGAACTGTTTTCTGTTTGAATATATTTAAAAATGTAATTTATTCCTGTGATGACAAAGCTGAATTTTCAGCATCATTATTCCAGTCTGTAGTCAGATTTTCTAGGATTCTTTGATGAATAGAAAAAGCAGCATTTATTTTAAATATAATTTTTGTTACAAATGTAATAGTCATTACTGTCACTTTTGATACATTTAATGCATCCTTGCTGAATAAAACTATTATTGATTTAAAAAAAAATCTTACTGACCCCAAACTTTTGAACATTAGTGTACACTACCAGTCTTTTTTAAAGAAGTCTCTTCTGCTTACCAAGCATGCATTTGATCCAAAGTACAGAAAAAAGTGAAATATTTTTATTTTTTTTTTTTTTATTTGAATATCTTTTAAAATGTAATTTATTCCTGTGATTTTAAAGCTGAATTTTTAGCATCATTACTCCAGTCTCATGGGCCTTCAGAAATGATTCTAATATTCTGATTTGATGCTTATTATTAAGTTGAAAACACCTGAGTAGAATTTAGCTGAAATAGAAATCTTTTGTAACATCATAAATGTCTTTATTATCACTTTTGATAAATTTAAAGCATCCTTGCTAAATAAAAGTATTAATTTCTGTAATTTCTCAAAGAATCTTGAACAATTGTACTCGACTGTTTTAAATTTTGATAATAACAAAAAAAAAATGTTTCTTGAACAGCAAATCAGCACACTGAAGACTGGCGTAATTATACTGAAAATGTAGCTTTGATCACAGGAATGAATTACATTTTAAAATATATTCAAATAGAAAGCAGCTATTTTAAATAGTAAAAATATTTCAAAATTGCTGTACTTTGGATCAAATAAATGCAGGCTTGGTGAGCAGAAGAGACTTTAAAAAACATTATAAATCTTACTGTTCAAAACCTTTTGACTGGTTGTGTATATTAAGTCATTATATTACAGAAACGTTCTTCCACTTGCATATTCCACACATACACAGTCTGGCAGTGACGTTCCTCCTCTGCTATTGATGCTGATCCTGTTTGTCTGTCTTCCTCTGAGCGTGGTTCTGTCCCGAATATGTGCTCCTCTCTTTCTCTCTTTGTGAGTATCTGTCCCGCCTGGAGCGTCTGGACTCTGGAGACGTATGTGTGTGTATGTTTGTGTGTGTGCGCGCACTGTAGAATTCTGTGTCAGCATGTTAACTCTGTGTAGTTTGTCTTTGGTCTTATTTTGTCTTCATGTTTGTTTTTGCCACCTATGTCTTCAGGGAGCCTGATGAATGATTGTGAGCATTTGACTTACAGATGTAATATTTGTTTGTTGGCTTTTCTCTGTCTGTTTTCTCTCTCTATAGCTGCCTGGTTTTCTGTGGTGTACTGATGGAGTTTTTCCTCTTCTCTTTACACTCACTTATACAATCAGTACTATGGTTTTCATAGCAGTTTACATGTATTGCTTTAGTTAGGTGCACTACTGTATATTTAAATGGACTGCAGTCAAACAAGTGATTCCATTTTTAGTTCTCGTGTTGTATAGGTAGAGGCATACTTGGTGTAAAGAGGCCTTCACAGCAAATTAACACTGCATTTTTAGCTGTTAAAGGGATAGTTCACCCAAAAATGAAAATGCTGTCATCATTTTGTCACCCTCATGTCATTCCAAATCCACAATCTGTTATTTTAGTGGAAAATGAAGAAATAATTTTTCATGAAAAGTCAGCTGTTCAGGTTCTGTGGAGCACAACATTTTCAGTAAAAATAATTTTTAGTATTATTATTTATAAAATGTCATAGCATTTATTTATTTTTTAATTACGTTTTAGTTTTTATTTTCTTATTTCTTTTTTGCTTTTTTCATTTTTTTCAAGTCATTTTTGTATTACTAAACTTAGTTTTACCAACTTATTTCATATCATATTTCATATGCCAGTTCCAAAAGCAACATTTTCTATGTTTTTTTTTTTTAACCTAAAATTTGTTTTATTGGCAAAAAATGTTTTCGATATTTTTAGTGTTAGGTTTAGTTTCTGATTCTTTTTTGGGGGGGTTTCTGTTGTGACATTTTTAGGAGCTTAACAGTTGTGATCAATATTAACTATCATTCTGTATGATTTCCTAAAAAAATCTCTTCATATTCCACATAAGAAATAACAGCATAAAGGTTTGGAATAACATTTTTGGGTGAACTTTTCCTGTTATCAGGTTATGATGCCTAACATGGAAGCAAAACTGAGTGAAAGTCAACAGTTTACAAACTGCAGTCCATGTAAACAAATTCACTGTCAATCGGTCTTATCTTTGTTCCAGCTGTTCTTTTCCTCTTTCTCCACTACTCTTTCCTCTTCTCATTCCTTGCTTGGCTCTTTGTTCCTTTCTTCTCTTTGACTGCCTTCGGGTGTCTCTGTGTCCATCATTGAACTGTCACTCTCTGCTGTGTTGTGTGGTGCTACAGGTGGGGATCTGCAGACGACCTGCGGTACTCCAGAGGAGGGCGGATGTGAAGACATGGACTGGGAGGAGGAGAGAGAGATGGAGAGACTGGCGTGTGAGGGGGATGACTTCATCCCTCCTAAAATTATGGTATGCAGTTTAATTTAAATGTTTTTTTTTTCGTTGTAATGCAATTTAGATTTTAATTTTGTTTAATTTTTAAGTAATTTTTATTTCACTTAATTAGGGGTTCAAGCGCGTAGCACTGAAATCCTTTTATAATTGTTAGAATAGTCACAGATCAGCGATCTCCACATAAAACTTATTGTGCAGACCAAACCGTAAGTTACAGAGACTTGAAACTTGGAGGGATGATAGTACTCACACCGCCTACACTGTGACAAAGGCTCACCCCAATCGGCCTGATGGGGGCGCTACATCAAACAAAAGAATCATAACTCATAACTCCTAAACCGTCAGTCGCAGGCTCAAGTGTCTTATGCCGTTGGAATCAGATTTGATCATGAACCTGGCAAAATTTTCAGGTATTTCGCATTTTTTTGGAAAACCTACTTTTGCTAACTAGTCCTAACCAAACCAGTGCAGGAAGATTCTCTGGAGAGTGAATATCAATAATTATCAAAAAATTTGGAACTTTCGACTCACCGTCGCAAAGGGACGACAAAACGTTTGAAAGGGGCAGGGCCACTTTACTATAACTCCTGAAACAGATGAGATATCTTTGCCAAACTCAGAAAACATATGTACAGTAAGAGCTTAACCTGAGGTCACAGGACAAAAATCACAGACCTTGGCAACTTGGCGGTGCTGTTAGAGAGAAAAATATAAAAATGGCTATAACTGCGCAACCATTTATCCTTTCAACATGAAAATCAACAACAATTGTCTATAAGGACATTTGCATACCTTAAAAAACATTGGCCGATAAATTTTGAGCACCTGTTAGACAAGGTTAACAGAGGCCTGTTTTACTCATGGCCCTAAAGGTCTAAGAGAAATTTGAAATAAATCAGCCACTGGGGGCCAATATGACATTTTTCAAAGGAGTAAATGATTTTATGTTGCGCGATATTTGTATCATATGACAGAACTCCTCATTCTGGACAATTTTGCCTCTAGAACCACTGCTATCAATCAAATTGATTGTTAAATGATTGAGAATGATTGCGAACTAGTCTGTCCAAATTTACCCAAGATCCTATAAAGCCTAAAGGAAAACTCAAAACCTGGTGAGCACATGCGACAGGTGATTCTAAACAAGCATGTGCTATAACAGTTAAAAAGGACTCAAAAACACGGTAATTATTATGGTAAAACACCTGGATTTGCCAAAAATGCTTTTTAAATTATTGATTTAAGTAGGTACAGCCTTGCTAAATAATATATCATGTCTTTTTCCTTATATGCTTAAATGCCTTAAGCCAGGGGTGCCCAACCCTGTTCCTGAAGATCGACTTTCCTGCAGAGTTTAGTTTCAACCCTAATCAAACACACCTATCTGTAATTTTCAAGTGCTCCTTGAGATCCTAATTAGCTGGTTCAGGTGTGTTTGGAGCCAGGGTTGGAGCTGAACTTTGCAGGAAAGTCGATCTCCAGGACCAGGATTGAGCACCCCTGCCTTAAGCACTTGAACCCCGGTAACTGCTGCTTGCAACTATATTTACATTAAATTTGCAATGTTAATTTACTTTAATAAATTATTTTTACTTAATTTTCAAATGTTCACTGTAATTTACTTGTTTAATTAAATGTAAAATTTAAATTCAACTCTAGTGGTGAGCATTTTTATTTCTGTCACTGAAGTAGTATTATTGAATCAAATTTTTATTTTTAATGATAATTTAATATATTATAATTTATATTCAGTTCAATTAAAGTTTAATTCTTAATGGTAACCATTTTTTGTTTCTCTCATTTTATATAGCTGATCTCATCTAAAGTTCCTAAAGCAGAATATGTTCCCAACATCATTCGAAGGGACGATCCATCTATTATACCCATACTCTATGTAAGTCAAGCCACTCTTCACTCTGCATCTCACGGTGTTACATGACACATCATGCAGGTATCCGTTTTGAATGTTTACATTAAAACAAATTTGTAGAGTTAGTGGATTTTCATCACAAAGCTAATGTTTGCTTTGTCCTGTGCGATAGAACCAAAGGCACTCTATAGGATGTGCTACAAGAGGACACATCACAAAATACTGTCCAGAGGTTTAAACAGACAAGTGATGCCCAAACTGATAGCAAACACAATAGTAAATGACAACATGTCCTCAACAGCACAAAGAAAAGCAGGAGCCAGTAATGTTATCTGGACCGGACGAGTGTGTATTAGAGATTAGAGGCATTAAGCATGATACAAAGAACATTTTCCTTTCAGAATGAGTCTTATCTGTGTGTTTGTATTGATTGATTTCATTATTTTTATCTCCAGGATCATGAGCATGCCACGTTTGATGATATTTTGGGTATGTAGCTTCATGTGTGAATGTTGTTTGTTTCTGTGTTTGCTGGATGAAGTGTGCTTTTGTGTGTGTGTGTGTGTGTGTGTGTGTGTGTGTGTGTTTGAGCAGTTTACCCCCTTGCCTGGTTATTTCGCTGTGGAATGATGGTGGGCTTTGTATTGATTTTTGCACCAGTCAGCATGAGAAACACAAGAACAATTGGATTCCTGATAAATGACACGGGATCAGAGAAGTGCCTATAATTTCCAGTGACTGTTTTACAACAGCGACTGTGTAAAATCTGTGGTGATATAGTTTTATTCAGTGTGTTTTGGAGTCAAAAAGAGGTCATATATATATATATATATATATATAATGACAATTTTGTCATTAATAACTTACCATGTCGTTCCAAACCCGTAAAAGCTTCGTTTGTACACAATTTAAGATATTTTCGATGAAAACTGGGAGGCTCATGACTGTCCCATTGACTGCCAGGTAAATACCACTGTCAAGACCCAGAAAAGTATGAAAGACGTCATCAAAATAGTCCATATGCCTTCAGTGGTTCAATCTGAATTTTATGACGCGACAAGAATACTTTTTGTACGCAAAGAAAAATTTTTTATTTTTTTTTTTTGTGCACAAAAAGTATTCTCATCGCTTCATAAAATTCAGATTGAACCACTGATGGCATATGGACTCTTTTGGCGATGTCTTTCATACTTTTCTGGGCCTTGACCAGTGGTATTTACCTGGCAGTAAATGGGACAGTCACGAGCCTCTCGGTTTTCATCCAAAATATCTTAAATTGTGTTCCGAAGAGGAACGAAGCTTTTACGGGTTTGGAACGACATGGGGGTAAGTTATTAATGACAATTTAATTTTGGGGTGGAGTAACCCTTTCATAAACCGACAATACAAGAACATGGTGGTTGCATGAGATTTGGGAATTATCTGATGTTCTTTATATATTAAATAAGTTGTCAGAATAGTGATCATATACTCTTACACTGCCCTCAAAAAGTTTGGAAACACCCCTGGCAAAGTGTGGTTTTGGACGACATCAGCATAAATCCTTATCATTTTTTGGTGCAAATACATTGTCATTGAAAACCAGAAATAATAATTTTAATTTTGATTACATAATAATGGCAATATATACATGTCAAAGTCAGACATGCCCCTTTACCAGCTGTGATGCCTGGTTACTGGTTTAAACTTGCCCAGGTTTTTAAAAGATTTTTGGGTCAGCACACCTTAATAGCTTCAACAATTAATTGCCAATTAAGTTTAGAATACAATGAATTCAGAGCTGTAATAGCTGCTAATGGTAGATATTATTTCTATGTATAAACTGTTTATGTAACAAAATATGTTTTAATAGTTTGTGTTATCCCTTATCAGTGCAAAATTATCACAAATTAAAAAGGATTCATGCCAATATTGTCGAAAACCCCACTTTTCTATTGCGTTTCCAAACTTTTGGAGGGCAGTGTACATGTAAGGTTATAGGTGAACAAGTTTTGATGTATGTAAATGCACTCAATATGACTGGCAGTGTGTTTGTTTTGTGTGCAGAGGAGATTGAGAAGAGATTGACAGCCTACAGGAGGGGCTCTAAGATCTGGCGCATGCTGATCTTCTGTCAGGTGAGAGAAAAGCTGACAAACACACAACATGACAAGAAATGAGACTGTAAGTGCAGCAGAGTGAATCAGCCGTGTCTGTTGTAATAATACTTCTCTGCTGTCTCAATTTGATGATTCGGGTTTGATGTTGCGTAATGGTTGTGTGTTCAGATGGACAGGAATCCACAGGTCTGTCTCTCTCAGTTCAGAGGGCAGTACTATTGGTCTTCTGTTACTTTGAGTTTGATGTTATGTAAGGTTTCAAATGTGTAATTTTCTGTCTCAGGGCGGCCCGGGGCACCTGTATCTCCTGAAGAATAAAGTGGCCACTTTTGCCAAGGTCGAGAAAGAGGAAGACATGAGCCAGTGAGTGAGATCCACACAAAAGTCTCGTCTTGATATTTCATAAAAAGAGGGATTCGCTCATGTGTTTGTGGTGTACATGCAGGTTTTGGAAACGTCTGAGTCGGTTTATGAGTAAAGTGAATCCAGAGCCAAACCTGATCCACATTATGGGTTGTTACGTCCTGGGCAATCCGAATGGAGAGAAGGTATGTCAAGTTCTGAAGCAGCAAGTCTGCAGTATTTATGTAATGCTTGTACCTTGCGTTTTTTGCATTATATTTAGAAATGGTCCCTCTGGAGCGTGCCGTGGCCATGTTCAGCTCTCATCTCTTTAGACACAGACATGCACCAGCTCCATCTTTCCATTTTTCTATATAACACCTCTCTGTCTGTCACCATCATGCCTGACAGCATTTTTTGCCTTGGTTATGTAACTTAAAATAACCCTTTTCTGTCCAGTACTGTATCCTTCATAGATCTAGAGCTGTGTTTATGCGTCAATGCTTTGTAACCATCTATTCATAGCAAATTGTGAAAGTGTTCTTACTATTTCCGTACTATTACCACTTTAGTTTCTGGAAATACTTCATATTATCTTCTTTAATGTAACTTCAACTCTGACTTTGGCAACAGTAATGACTTTTATAATTTTGCTAAAGATTTCTGTTTCACACAAAATAATCCTGAAAAAACTGTATCACAGTTTTCACAGAAATATTAATCAGCAGAACAGTTTTCCGCATTGATAATATTCAGGGTAATTATTGTTAACTAAAACAATGGTAGCACTTTACAATAAGTTTCAAATAATTAACATTAGTTAAGAATGAACAATACATCTACAGCATTTATTAATCAAAAGTTGTGCTTGTTAACATTAGTTAATGCACTGTGAACTAACATGAACAAACAATAAACAACTACTTTTATTAACTAACATTAACAAAGATTAATAAATAGTGTAATAAATGTATTGTTCATTGTTCGTTCATGTTAGTTAATACATTAACTAATATTAACAAATTACACCTTATTGTAAAGTGTTACCACTAAAACCATTAAAAATTGTTACTTAAAATAAATGAAATAAAATAATATAAATTCTTTTAAAAAAAACTTAAATTTCAGCTGTTTGCCAAGGCATCTTTTTTTTAAGTTTTCTTGTAGTTTAACTTGAAGTAATAAAATAACTCAAATAAAATAAATAAGAACTGCATAGACATATTTAAAAATGTAAAAAACAGAACAAAATTACTAAAACTTTAACCGAAATAAAAATGTAAAAATAAAAACAAATTCAAAATATTATTAAAAATATTTATTGAATATATTAATATTTTTAGTACTTAAATATGTATAAAAACATATATTTTAGCTAGTTATCAAGCCATAATTTAACATTTCTTTTAGTTTAAGTACTAAAATAACTACAAATGAATAAAAATAGAATAAAACACAAAATGACAAAAACTTTGAAATTAAAATTTAAATATTTAAATACTTAGAAATTAATAATAAAAAAAACTATAACAGTATAGCAATGATATTAAAATAACACTGAAAATAATAGGAAATGTTCTTGAGCACTTAATCAGCATATTAGAATTATTTTAGTACTTAAATATGTATAGAAACGTATATTTCAGCTAGTTGCCATGGCATCTTTTCACATTTTATTTTAGTTTAACTTAGTGTACTAAAATACCTTAAATACAAATGAATAAGAACTGCATAGATATATTTGAAAATGACAAAAACACAACAAAATTACTAAACTTTAACCAAAATTAAATATAAAAATAAACTAATTCAAAATATTAGTAAAAACTGTAGTAGTATATCAATAATACTAGAATAACAGATAATCATTGAAAATATTTCTGAGTAACAAATCGCATATTCATTTATTTCAGCAGTTTCTTTTAGTTTAATAAAATAAGTAAAACTGAAATAAAAATGAATAAGAACTGTGTAGACATATTTAAAAAAAAAATAAAAAAATGACAAAAACAGCAAAATTGCTAAATCCTTAACTGAAATTTTCAATTTTCAAAAGTAAGTAAAAACTAATTTTAAAAAACTATAACAGTATAGCAGTGATACTAAAATAACACTGAAAATAATAAGAAATCAGCTAATCAGCATATTATAATAAGCATGATAATGATTTCTGGAGTAATGGCTGCTGAAAACTCTTTTCCATCACAGGACCGAACTACATTTTAAAAAAACATTAACAGTAATAAACAGTTATTTTAAATTGTAATAATATTTAACCATAATATTCCTGTTTTTACTGTATTTTTGATTACATGTACACAACCTTGATGAGCATTAGAGACTTACTTTATTTCCAAAACATAAACAAACTTTTGAAATGTAGTGTCTACAACACTCAAAACTAGTTTGTGATCATTAACATCTAATCCGAGACTTCCTTAACTGTTTGACTTGAGACTTGAGCGCAGATCTCCATCTGTCCTTTAGGGTCGGCCTTGACTTTCAGCTCGTTCCGTCTGTTGGGTAGCCTGATGAGTGTTATATGACAGGAGCCCCGAGATTACGCCCCAAGGACACATTTATGCCGCCCTTGGAACCTAATGTACGAATACGTTTCTATGGAGACCGTTTCTTGTAAATCTCATTCGCTGTGCGTCATTGCCCAAGAGGCGCCACCGTTCCTGAGAATTGCGTTTGCGTGTACGTGCTTGTGATTGACACACGGAGGATGACTGACTTGTGTGAGTTCGTGAACTCACGCTGGGCGACAGAATTTGGCTTTCGCAAGTGAATATCGATGTACGTTTATCTCAAATGGGAGCTCTATGAATATTGCAGCATTTGTTTGTGGCGCCCATAGTGCTTCATCCACTGGCTTTCTTCACAGGGTGAGCCGGAGGAAAGAAATCTGTGTTTGTAACCTCATCTTTAATCTCTGTCTGGGTCCTGAAGCCTCTCAGAGCGTTGCATGGATGTTAAGATCTTAACTGGGTTCTTTTGAAGGTTCTCGTTCATCCTTGTGAGATTTATCCAGGGCCACAAACACAAAGGCTGCCATTATCCCTAACTAACCTCCTCGAGTCAAAGAGCGAGTGAAGGAGAGAGTGAGAGAGCTGTGTGAGGGGGAGAAAAGAAGCGGATTATTAATGTCTTGGCTTATCATGTGCCAACAGCTGTTCCAGAAACTGAAGAACCTGATGAGGCCTTATTCTGTCACGTTTGAGTCACCGCTGGAGCTCTCCGCTCAGGGTGAGACCGTCTGCAATAAAACTGCTGAAATGTGCTTATGCTCACACTCCTACATGCAAATAAACATGCATAAACAGACTCTTCCTTGCATGATTTGAAATCTTGTAGATGTTAATGAAGGAATACTGATATACGTTCACTGCATGATAATTAAAGCGATTTTTCATCTAAAAATGCGAATTCTGACCTTCATGTCACTCCAGACTTATTTTTTCCATACAAACAACATAGATCAGTGTCAGTATGAATGCATTTTAACAAATATTTATTTATTTTCACAAGGATGCATTAAATTGATGGAAAAGTATAAGTAAAGATAATGTTTCAAATACATCTGTATGCTATTTTTTTGTTATTTTCTATGCATCAAAGAATCCTGAAAAATATAAAATATTAAGCAGCACAAATGTTTTCAAAAGCAGTAATTATCAGAAATGTTTCTTAAAGGGATAGTTCACCCAAAAATAAAAATTCTGTAATTAATTGCTCAACCTCATGTCATTCCAAATCTGTAAGACCATCATTTTCGGAACACAAATTAAGATATTTTTGATGCATAAATACCCTGCAGCAACACAACTACCACATTTAAGGCCCAGAAAGGTAGTAAGGACATTGTTAAAATAGTCCATGTGACATCAGTGGTTCAACCTTAATTTTATGAAGCTACGAGAGAACTTTTTATGCGCAAAGAAAACAAAAATAATGATTTTATTCAATAATTTCTTCTCTTCTTTGTAGGGCTAGGCATTTTTAATTTTATTTTAGTGATTCATTCAAATTTAATGTTTTGCCACGATCTTATTTTTAGAAATCAAGGAATTGCAATTTTGAATACAAATATTACCAAACATTGGAATTAGACACTTTAGCCCTATTCGAAAGTTAATTGTTTATCAGGGGGACACAAGTTATTTTTTATTTACAGGGGGTATTCGGCAATTTTATTGCTGTCCGAATCCAGAATGTTGGTGTTTATCTCTCACCACCCGTGTAAAGTAATTTATTTGCCGTCCGAATCCACATCTCTGAGTTTACCAGAAGATATCAATTCAAAATTCAGTGTTTAATACCTTTTTGACCACTGCCAAACACCTTACGGTAACTGTTGTACTGCATATTTATTTCTGAAATGCTGGAAAGTATTTAAAAGAACAATAACTGCTCCACCACAGCGAGTGGGAGCAGAAAAAGAAAGGAAAGCACATAAACATTAGACACATTATACACATTATTTTAATACAGATATATACATAACTATATTGCATATAAATATGTACGTCTATTTCCTATCTATATTGCCCAAGATGCGACGCGGGCAGAGAAATAGGAAAAAGATGGAAGAAGATGGAAAGTGTCAGTTGCATTGCTGTCTATGCAGGGTCAGAAAGTTTTCATCAAAAAATATCTTAATTTGTTTTTTCTGAAGATGAACAAGTCTTACAGGTTTGGAGCGACATGAGCAATTAATGACAGAATTTTCTTTTTTGGGTGAACTATCCCTTTAAGCACCAAATAATTTCTAAAGAATCATGACACTGAAAACTGGCTACTGAAAATTCAGCTTTGCCACAGGAATAAATTATATTTGAAAATATATTTAAACAGAAAAACAGTTATTTTAAATTGTAATAATATTTTACAGTATTAGTTTTTTTCAGCATTTTTAATTAAATAAATGCACCCTTGGTGAACATAAAAACGTCCTTCAAAAACATTCAAACATTAAATACTTTTAATGCAACTCACCCCACCCCATCTCTTTCTCTGACTCTCAATTATCTCCCCTTATTCTCTCTAATAATCTCTCTTTATCTATAATGTCCCCACTGCATGCTGTTTTCCAATTACCGCCTGAGCAAATCTATAGGAAGTGTCTTTTCATCACAGAGAGACGTGCTCACGTTAAATTCACCGAATGTATTCCAGAATCATATCTCCCTCTCTGTTCCCCTCTCTTTTAGGCAAAGAGATGATTGAGATGTACTTTGACTTCCGTCTGTTTCGACTTTGGAAAACCCGGCAGCACTCAAAACTCCTCGACTATGAAGATCTCTTGTGACCCAGCGCGGGTCAGAGTGTAGCATTGCGGGCAGGACGTCCCACTGTAAAACTCCATTCCACCAGCTTTCATTGTGGAGTACAGGAGGAAGAGGAGTGGATATGGACACAGCCTCTTTGTTGCCATCACTGCGTCTCAAGTATTGTTTATTTCAGCTCACCTCTGTGGACTTCGACCGCCTCTGAACGGTAACACACAAGAAACAAAAAAAAGTGGCAATGGAGAAAAGAGAAGCCGTTTCTCAGAACTGGTTGACAGTCTGTCAACTGTTTTTGTTTTTAAACTAACAGTTATCGATCACTAGCCGAGACCGTTGTGCTTACAAAAGAGTCACGCCGAAACTTACCTACCAGAACACACAAAAATGGTCCTATATAAAATAACAACTAATATATCGGTATACATACAGGATATACATCTCATGCGTATATAGAGTAGCTATAGTCATGCAAATAATCTAAATGTCAATGGTACACGATTTACTTTTTCAGTGTTTATTGTTGTGGTCTTTCTAATGAACTACTTTGAATAACTCAGGTTTTAGGCTTTACGGATATATTAATTACTCCCCTATCGAGATGTGTGGAAGTCATTTAGGTGGAAAGAATGTACATTCTGCCGTCATACTTATGTGTGATCATTTCAGAGGTTTAGGAATCTTTCGTCACGTTTATGAGAGTCTCCTCATTACACACCAGTTGAAAAACATAGACCCGCATTGCAAAACACAAAGTCCCCAAACTGGGAAATCGTGACGCCCAGTCATATAATAATAGAAACACTGACCTCAATATAGCCAGACATTTACACCAGGTGCACCTGAAGCGTCAGCAAGAATATAGCATTATAGGGAGACTTTACAGAATTGCTAAAATAAGCGCTTGTATCAATGTGTTCATAACAATTAGGCTGTTTTCATGCTTGGTCTGAACCAGTCTTTAAATATAGTATTCGGCTTCAAATGGCAGTATATGTGCGTCTTCATCGTGTATGCTACCAGTCAAAAGTTTTTGAACCGTAAGATTTTTAATGTTTTTTAAAGAAGTCTCTTCTGCTCACCAAGCCTGCATTTATTTGATCCAAAGTACAGCAAAACAGTAAAAGTTTGAAATATTTTTACTATTTTAAATAACTGTTTTCTATTTTAATAATTTTAAAATGTAATTTATTCCTGTGATCAAAGCAAAATTTTCAGCATCATTACTCCAGTCTTCAATGTCACGTGATCCTTCAGAAAGCATTAAAATATGATGATTTGCTGTTCAAAAAACATTTATTATTATCAATATGAGTACATTTTTTAGGATTCTTTGATGAATAGAAAGATCCAAAGATCAGCATTTGTCTGAAGTAAAAAGCTTTTGTAATAATAATTACTTGTAAATAGCTTATTGAAATTAATACTTTTATTTAGCAAGGATGCTTTAAATTGTTTAAAAGTGATGATAAAGTTTTCTGTTTTAAATAAATGCTGTTTTTCTGAACTTTTTATTCATCAAAGAAACCTGAGAAATTTTTACTCAGCTGTTTTTAGCAAATCAGCATATTAGAATAATTTCTGAAGGATCATGTGACTCTGATGCCTGGAGTAATGATGCTAAAAATGTAGCTTTGAAATCACAGGAATAAATGACATTTTAAAATATATTCAAATAGAAATGTTATTTTAAATAGTAAAATACTTTAAAAATTTACTGTTTAAACGCAGGCTTGGTGAGCAGAAGAGACTTCTTTAAAAAAACATCAATAATCTTACTGTTCAAAAACTTTGACTGGTAGTGTACCTTAATATCAAAAATAGGATTCATGTTTTAGTATTAAATTTTATTTTGGCACTATATTATATATACACTACCATTCAAAGGTTTGGGGTCATTAAGTTTTTTCAGTAAGAAATTAATACTTTTATTCAGCATACATTTTTAATGTTGCAAAAGTTTATATTTCAAATGAATGCTTTTCTTTTAATTTTTCTGTTCATCAAAGAATTGTGGGGAAAAAAGTATCACCGTTTCCACAAAAATAAGCAGCACAACTGTTTTCAACATTGAAAATAATAAGAAATGTTTCTTGAGCATCAGCATATTAGAATGATATCTGAAAAATCATCTGACACTGACGAATGAAGTGAAAATTCAGCATTTCGTCACAGAAATAAATTACATTTTAATATATATTCAAATAAAAAACACTTATTTGAAATTCTAATAATATTTCACAATTTTGTTGTTTTTACTGTATTTTTAATCTAATAAATTCAGCCTTGGTGAGCAAAAATCTAACCAACCCCAGTCCTCTGAATGCTAGTGTATGTATACTAAATAATATGTCATCAATAGCTCCTGGCATTCACAAATAAAGCCTCCACATACTTGATTCCCCATGTTTTCTTGACGTGTTTTTGTTTTCATGATATCAGAAGCCGATTTCACCCCAACCAAATGGATTTGGGTTCACACCATCAGCTTTAGTGTGAAAACAGCCTTTTTCATATTTAGTCTAAAGCCGTTGGTGTTGTGGGTCATGAACAGGCATTATTCTGAAGGTCACTGTTGCCTTATGGGGCAGGATGGTATTTGATAGCCGTAGATGAATCACAGACCGTTTTATGGCAGCTTGCTGGTGTAAACTCTATGCATTCTTCTTCTTCCATTAGTAGCTTTCAAAGGTTTGGAGCAACTCGGGAGTTGTTTCTCATGTGTATCCTTATGAATGTTCTAATGTGCTCAGTTAATAAGCCATACCCTCTTTAGCAAGCTGCTCAGACTGATGGTGGTTTGATGTGGATGGCTTCAGGCAGTCGTGAAGAACTTCCAGCTGGTTGAATGCTGGAATCTTCTCGTCTTGATTTTTTTAATGTATCCATAATGCTAATTGGCTACTCCTTTGGTGTTGTTCAGGCAGTCTTTAACTTAATTGATAGACAGAATGAGGTCTTGCCCCATGGAAATAAGTGGAAAGTGGAAAGTCGTAAGTATGCTGTGCCAAGCCATCTTAGATATAAGGGGGAGAGGAAAGTAACTCCAACAATATGCTAATAGAATATTTAATAGAATGTACCATGCCAAGATGAGCATCATCTGAGAATGCATCTATTCGACACATTCAATTAAGAGATGATTTAAAGGTGTTTAATGTTAAAATACATTCTTTTATTTCAATTTAATATGGATACACAACAAAAAATAAGATTTATTTTCAAGAAAATTGTAAACACTTGAACCAATGGCGTGAGTTGGGGGTGGGACAAATTCTATAGTCATATCACGCATCCAATACTCTCCCAATGCAAACAAAGCCAAAATGCAGTTAAAGGAATAGTTCACAAAAATGAAAATTCACCCTCCACTTGTTCCAAACCTGTATGGATTCCTTACAGTTGATGGACACAAAAGATATTTTGAAGAATTTGGCCCATTCTTTCTGGGCCTTGAACGTGGTAGTTGCATTGCTGTCTGTGCAGCAGAGTTCGTACGTAAGGTGCTTAAAGTGCTTGAATTAGACTTTTTGAAATTTGGAAAACCCTTGAAAATAGCAATATTCCTGAAAAGGTACTTGAAAAGTGCTTGAATTATTGAAAGACAATGTATCTATGAAATAAATGTTTAATTTTTCCAATACGCACATGTATTTTCATGCAAAATTCACACAATTCAACATAATACTTTTTCTGCTTATTTCAGTTAATGTTTCAAATAAGCGATTCACTAGCAAAAACCAGATTGAATTAATAGAGCCATTCATTTTCGAATTGTAATGAGTTTAAAAGGACGTATAGTGATGGGTGAAACTGAGTCTTTTGAAACTCTGAATCAGAACAATGTATCGCAAAATGATTTCGAATGTGCTCCAATTGGATCATGTATCGTAAATCATTTGATTTAGAGTGAAACTTTGCGTATCGCAAATAATTTGATTCAGATCAGGACTTCGGAGCACGTGATTAAGATTAGAAACGGTTCGTGAATCATTTAGTGGACTGAATGATTCAAATCAAATGATTCGCGATATGCAATTTAAAGTCCCGATTTAAATCAAAATGACTTGCGCTTGGAGTCCTGATCTGAAATGATGGTTTGTGAATCATTATTCAGATCGGGACTTCGGAGTGGGCTTATGAATCTTTTGCTTTATATCAGAACGTAGGAGTGCGGATTGAGAATCAATTGATTCAGATCATGATTTTGGAGTGAGTCCTTTTTTTTTTTTTTTTTAGCTATTTTTCCTTAAACAGTAGAAAACATCAAACAATTAAGGCAGTACGGTTAAAACAAAACAAAGAAAAAAGAACGTATACACAAATCCAAATCCCCCAAATTAACCGTGGTTTTAATATAGTAAATGTGTACTTTGTAATAGTTTAGTAGTAATACTTTGCATGTGCATCACTTTATTTTTGCCATTTTGTTTTATTAGTATGTTTTTATTTATCTGTTTATCTTTTTTTAGAATTTGAAAGAGACGACATTGTTTGATAAGTGAGATCTCTGTTTGAAATCCTTTAAAATCATAAAAGTATTGCTTGAAAAGTCCTTGAAGGTCCTGGAATTTCATTTTACAGTATCTGTACGAACACTGATGCAGGGTCAGAAAGCTATCGGATTTCATCAAAAATATTTTAATTTGTGTTCTGAAGATGAACAAAGGTCTTTTGGAAAGACAGGAGGATGAATAATTAATGACAGAATTTTCATTTTTGGGTGAACTCTCCCTTTCAATAGTCTGCAAAGTTGGCGTGAGTCTGGACATAGAATACAGTAGGGTTCTGTTATCATAGGGGACATTGCTGTCTCTCTGGTCTAGCTGACACACCACTTCCCCTAAAGGGCTGCACCCTGGCCAGAAAATAGGTTGCAAATGAATTGGACCTGATCCTCTAGCAATTCCAGTCATTATGGGGCCATCTGTGACTCGCAGTAGGTGTCAGAGAGCCTGGCATGTCAGAGGGAATGAGAGAGAATCTACAATCACTATACTACAGACGGCAACATCATGCTAGCGGGAACATTTGGTGGCGAGAGTGAATGTTATCTCGGGATGTCCAGTATGAACAGAATGCATCGAATGGAGGGCAGTCGTATCACTTATATCACTTATTAAAACTGTTCTGTACGAATGTTTGCACATTGATTCATTTACTTTTAATGAATAGTGTTTCAAAGCTGTCTGTCGATGTAGCAATATACAGTGTGCAAGTCCTTTATGATGTAAATGTTAATGTTTTGAGCTTTTTACTAATTTATTATATATTTATGCTGTTTATTTTGTACTTGTGCTGGACAGTAATGGCTGTTTGCGCAAAGCCTTCTTTCTTTTAGTTCTGGAAGAATCTTGATTCTTCTACACACAAAGCTTTGGCAATGTCTGAGGAGTCACTTTTGAAAAAATGATTTTTTTGTCTGATTAGCACCAAAAAATATCGCCCAGTAACACTTAACACAATAATAAGGGTCAATCTGTTAACATTACTTAATGCATACACTGTTATAGTGTTAATTAATATTTTGAATTTTGAATTTAGAACCTGAAATTAAAATACAGTTTAAATATATGTGGATAAATGCATTGTTCATTTTTAGTTTATGAAACCCTTTACATTAACTACAGTAGTGTTAACAAATTGAACCTTATTGTAAAGCCTGCCTAAACGATATCTATAACCCAACCCCGAACTCCTAGTCCTTAAGACTTGGTGGTAGAGGTTCTGTTGGTAAGCTAAACCAGCTTACCAACAGAACGTGCATATGTTGAAACTGGGACTGTTTGTCAACATAGTTTGATGTGCATGAACGGGCGGTTTCAGCTGTCACTCCACATGATCAGAAGACTGCCTCAGTATTACCAGTGTTTAGCCATCTAATGTATTCCCTTTGTTGTTGGGCCTAAACTAATTATGTGTAAAAATGTATTAAAGGAGCGGTGCTGTAATTTTTTTAGACAAAAGATTTATTTATTCAAACATACAAGGTATTTTTATGAGACTTTATGGACAACAGTATGTCAGTATTTGTTTTTACTCACAATTTTAGTAGCCTTTATTAGGCATTACGGTCAAGAAGGTCTATAATATCTGGAGACAGCTATCTGTTCTATCCATTTCTGTTCATCACAACTGCACTTCCTAAAAGTATGAGATTTAAAATACATCAGCTTTGCTCATAGCCAGTTCTGCATCCGTTCCTTGCTTCTCAGTGCCCTGATGGAAGGCTTTTTCCATCTACTATCGGGAACTAACCCGGTTAAGCCGACTAGCTGAACCTTGACCTCTTGAGTACAATAGTTAGCATTGAAAAATCTTGCATTGGTTGGCTACAGTCGCCAAATCAATTTGGTGCTTATAATGAGAGCACAAAGAAAAATATCATATGTAATACAGTATTATTTTACATCTATATCTAATTATATGGAAGCTTTTTTGCCACTATGGGATAAAAAGGTTTATTCCAAACAATTCTCAGAACTGCAAGATGTAAACTCAGAATTGTGAAAAATAAGTAATAAGAGATTTAAACTCAAAATTGTCTAGACATATATATAATATAAACAGAATTCTGAGGAAAAAAAGTATTTTTAGAAAAGTCTGAATTGTGACATAAATAGTTGTTGCAATTCTGAGTAAAAAATCTGATTTGCAAACTGTAATCTCAGAATTGAGACAAACAGAAATCTGAGAAATTAAGTCCAAATTTTGAGTTAATATCTTGCAATTCTGAGAATTCTTAGGAAAGTCTGAATTGTAAGATTTAAAAAAAATCACAAATTCTGAGGAGGAAAAAAAAGTAAGAATTGTGAGAATTAAATTCAGACTTAATTTCTTACAATTCTGAGTTTATATTTTGCAATTCTGAGTTTATATATTGCAATTTTGAGAATTCTTAGGAGAAAAATCTCAATTGTGAGATAAACAGTCGCAATTATAAACTTGCAGCTCTGGGGAAAAACTAAGAATTGTGAGAAAAAGTTAAAATTGGAAAAAAGTCAGAATTGTAAAAATTAAACTTAAAATCTTGGGGAAAAAAATCTGAATTGCAAAAAATAAACTTGGAATTGTGAGAAATTAAGTCTGAATTCTGAGAGTGTATCTTGCAATTATGAGTATTCTTAGGAAAACAGTCTGAATTGAAATTCAGAATTATAAACTCAAAAACTAAATTCCACAGGGGAAAAAAAAAATCTAAATTGTGACAATTAAACTCAGAATTTGAACTTAATTTCTTGCAATACTAAGTTTATATATCACAATTCTGAGAAAAGTCTAAATTATGAGATAAAAAGTTGCAATTATAAACTTGCAATTCTGAGGGGAAAAAGAGGAAAAAATAATTGTTAGACCTAAACTCATAATTGTAAAAAATTAAGTCAGAATTCTGAGTTTATCTTGCAATTCTGAGTTTATATGTTGTAATTCTGAGAATTTTTAGGAAAAATGTCTGAATTGCGAGATAAAAAGTCACAATAATAAACTTCTGAGGAAAAAAGTCAGAATTGTGAAACTTAAATTTAGAATTCTGAAGGGAAAAAAAATCTGAATTGTGAATTATAAACTCCGAATTGTTAAATGTAAACTTGTAGTTGCAACAAAGTCGGAATTCCGAAATATAATCTCAGAATTGCAGTATATGAACTTGTAATTGTGAGATGTAAACTTTACAGAAATTAAGTCCCAAGATTCTTAGGGGAAAAAAGTCTGAATTGTGAGATGAAAAGTCGCAAATTATAAATTCGCAATTCTGAGTAAAATGACAGAATTGTGAAAATTAAACTCAGAATTGTAAGAAAAAAAGTCTGAATTCTGAATTTATATCTAGTAATTCTCACAACTGAAAATTCTTAGAAATCTGAATTGTGAGATAAAAGTTGCAGTTATAAACTTGCAATTCTAAAGTCAGAATTGTGAGATATAAAACCAGAAATATAAAATCAGAAATGTAAACGTGTAATTGTGAGAAAGTCCGAATTGCGAAATATAAATCCGAAATATAATCCCAGATTTCTGAGATTATTTTTTTTCTCAGAATTCTGAGTTTAATTTTCCCAAATCTGGATTGTAAGAAAAATGATAAACTCAGAATTGTGACATATAAACAGAAATCTGATTTAAAAAAAAAAAAAAAGACACAATGGTGAAATATAAACAGATTTGTGAGAAATTAAGTCAGAATTTTGAGTTTACCTTGCAATCCTGAGTTTATATTTATATAGTTGCAATTCTGAGAATTCTTAGGAAAAAGTCACAATTATAAACTTGCAATTCTAAGAAAGAAAGAATTATCAGAGTTAAACTCAGAATTCTGGGAAGAAGAAAAAACTTAATTGTGAGACACAAATTTAGAATTGTTAAATGTAATATTACAATTGCGAGAAAGAAAGTCCAAATTCTGAGTTTATATCTCCATAATTCTAAGACAAGTCTTTTTTATTCAATGGCAAACAAGCTTTCGTATATTTCAACTCTTCGTGATCATGCACTATACTTGTTAATGCATTTTAACAGTTTTCTGGCCTGTTATATTCCGAATTAATATCTAGTGAGGGCGCAGTTACAGACCAGCCTTTTAGTTCACTCCAAATGCCCTTGAGTAGCATAAATATCTTACGCTTTCTCCATACACTTTTATCCGCTCTGACATTTTCTCGTCCCGTTCATGTGTGCGGGAAGATTAGCAAGAGCGCAGGTGCGCCAGAGCTCATTAGCTTTATGAGAGACTTGATAGATGGTTTGGTTTTCAGAACATTACAATCCAACCCTCTTCACATCATATGAGATTGTTTTATATAATTGAGGAGTATGAATATTCAACAAAAAATGCATCCTTTGTCGTCTGTTATTCAGTAAAGAGTAGAATGTTCTCTGTGCCACTTGAGAGGTGGAGTGTGTGTACCATCAATGAAAATTGATTTTTGTAGCTCCCATGAATAATGATGACATGTTATTGTTTTTATGAGGTAGATACTGTAGATATAAATTACATAACAGATATATCTGGTGTTGATTATGTCATTGAAATATCAACATCTGCAGATTTGTGTCTTGTGCATTTCATGGTGTAACTGAATCATTGTGCTGGAGATTTAACTCATGTGGCGATGTATGCGGGCGCTGGACCCGCAGCATCCAAAATACGAGATATTCCAACATGCTGGCACTGAATGGGTGCAAAGTGTTTCTAATGCTTTTCTTTTCTAATAAACTGTTGTTTGATCAATGATCATGCTTTGTGAGCCATTTCTACTGTTATTACCTATTATTACCGTTCTCTACACCTGGTTAATTTGTCTTACAGAATTTGTACTGTTTTTATCAAGAAAATTACGTTTTATTCAACTTTTCTGTTTATTTAAAACTAGATTTACAAGGCACTGTGTTTTACTCTTTCCCACAAGGCCATCTGGACAGGTGAGGTGAGAGCGGACAGGAGATGAGGGGGGCCGTGATCTGCTGACCTTGCTGAGCTCAAGGCTGGGGCGAGGACGCTGATGGCTTGTCACAGCACAACGTGCGTCTTGCAGCCCTCCAGGCTTGAGCTGCTGAGATTTATCACTTGGATTGTTTGCCTGTTCACTTTCACAGGCGGCGGACCACGAGAGGCTTGGATCGGTGAACTCTCCTCTCCTCTCTCCCTCTTTATTACTTGATTCATTCACCTAAATGAGCACCTGTGGTTTAACTTGCATCAAAAACCTGATGAAATATTTGTTTTGGAGAGATTATGTAATAGGCCTTGTGCATAATAGACTCATTATTTCTAATGAGGCTCACTCTAAAGTGTTTTACTGAGCATTAAAAACAGAAGCAGCAATATTAATTAGGTTCTCACGGCTCATAAATATTTATAAATGTCCACAACACTTAAAAATGTTATCTTATGTTTAAGACATGTTTAAGTAAATATATATAAAATATATATAAAAACTCAAATATAATATATATATATATATATATATCAATATATATATCAAATATATATATACAAATATATTAAATTGGTAGTTCTGATCTTGGATGCTGATTGGTCAGTCCAGTTCAACACTTAAAATGGATAGTTAAACCAAAATTTAAATTCTGTCATTAATTACTCACCCTTGTGTCGTTTCAAACCTGGAAGACCTCTGTTCATCGTTGATTTATTTTTGATGAAATCCAAGAGCTTTTTGACCCTGCATAGACAGCAACACAACTGAAAAGTTCCCAGACCCAGAAACGTAGTAAGGACATCAAAAACATCTTTGTGTTCTGCCGATGAACAAAAGTCTTACGGGTTTGGAACGACATGAGGGTGAGTAATTAATGACAGAATTTTCATTTCTGAGTGAACTATCTCTTTAATACAATATTCCAGAATCCACATTCAAATCGAAATAGCCGACTTCCTGTTGCTTATAACTAATGACTGTAAATTAGAAAGTTGCCCGGCTTGATGAGAGCAATATATGTACCGAGTTTGGTGATTGTAGCTAAAACTAACCCTGTCACTTTTGTCGAAAAAGCTCATCCACTTCCATTTCTGAGCTTTTAACACTCACAATAATATAATTTTTATTTTTTAATTATTTGTTTGTGGGATTATTGGTGAATTTAGCCTTAAAACAACATTTTGTAACATTTCCTGGATGCACAGCCATATTGGAGATACTTGGATGTAAACAACAGCATGGATTGTACGGTTATTGTACTACTGAATACGTTGTTCTGCTAATTAATGCTGTCTTTATAGCAGTATTAAGATATTAGCTTAATATTTCGCCCGTCTGAGTGGACAAAAATAAGAACAAACACGAATGTTGTCAAGATTATTGCCCTGGAAATCCTGGTTCAGTTTGGCTAACCACAAACGTCTTTTGTTTCTCAGACAGTCTTTGCACTCCTCTCTTTGATTTGTTAAAGGCGGATCGTCGCGTAGCATTAACATAAAGTAAATAAATATACATCCTGAGAAATATTCCCTGGAGTAAACTGTGACAACTAGCCAAGGCCTGTACAACATTATTGGCTAAATAAGTCAACACAGAAACAAAATTAATATTTTGCCTGTCTGACTGGAAAAAATAAGAAAAAACAAGATTATTGCCCTGGAAATCCTGGTTAAGTTTGGCCAACCACAAACGTCTTTTGTTTCTCAGCCAGTCTTTGCACTCCTCTCTTTGATTTGTTATAACTTTTGGCAGTCTATATTACTCCAAATGTTTTTCCCGGTCTGACCGATTAGTACAGACCAAAACATCACAATAATAGGGCATTTTCATTAGCAAAATATGTGAGTTTCGTTCAGTTCAGTGGCATTGTTTATGTTTAGTGCTGCCAATATGGCCGATTCATGACGCATCCTGAAAACACTCTGTACAAAACAGCTGGTTTTTCTGCTTGATATTGCAAATTAGTGTCTTACCATATTATTTTAATGTATTATCTTAATTATGAACACACTGGTTTGTAGTCAAAAGTTTTACAGTTTACTGCACGTTGTTATTCTTCTCGTTATTTCGCGGCTAATGAACCGGAAGTGTCACCCATAGGCTTACTACCGGGTCAAAGACTAAAGGTGAATCGTCGCGTAGCATTCACATGAAATAAATATACATCCTGAGGAATATTCCCTGAAGCAAATTGTGACAACTAGCCAAGGCCTTTACAACATAAGAAAAGGTATACCTTACTGTAAACGTTTTGTGGATAGGCTTGAGTTCATGTGAAAGCATATATGTAGCCTTGAGAATGACGCAGTGAACAGACTGGCCTTGCGCAGAGAACATCAATCTAAACAGCCATATGCCAGAAAACCTTCAGCTGTGACAGTTGCAGCAATATGTTTTCTCTTCCATCATCCACTGACCTAGATGAGAGAGACGGTCCAGTATCTATCATTTTCTCTTATGTAGGTCTGAGAGCTGTTCTGGTCATTACTAATCCATCTGACGGAAGGTTCGACTGTACCGCCACCCAGAGGACAGGGTGAGTATGACACATCACTCCTTTTAAAGATGTGGGGAAAACACGTCACAGAACTTTACCTGCCTCATTTTAACAGCATTAAGCGAAAAAGGAAGAAAGAAATGACAACGAAACATCATTTATCGTGAAGGCCTTCAAGTGTAGATGTTAGATGACGTATTGAATTTAACGCGGATGAAAACGAGACTGTGAGGGAAAGACTTACTTTAAAATAGCACATATTTCAGGTCATTTTAAAGTTAAATTAATTAAAATTTGGGGGTAACAGCTTTTTGCATTTAACTAAGAAACATAAGTATCTTCTGTAGCTTCTGAAGTGCAGTACTGAAAAAAATACGATTTAGGCAAAGTAAGAAAAATTTACACATCTTCATTATGTACAAATGTTTACACCCCTGGCTCTTAATGCATGTTTTTTTCTTCTGGCGCATCGGTGAGCATTTGAACCTTATGTAAAAGTTGCATATGGGTCCCTCAGTTGTCCTCAGTGTGAAAAGATGGATGTCAAAAGCATACAGTCATTGTTGGAAAGGGTTCAAAAACACAAAAATGCTGAAAAACCAAAGAATTTGTGGGACTTGAAGGATTTTTTCGGAAGAACACCGGTTCAGGACAAACAAGGAGCTCATGAACAACTATCACCAAACAAAAAATCAGCTGTGGATCATTCAGGTAACAACAGAATCAAGTGTATGTAAACTTTTGAACAGTCATTTTTATAAACTCAACTATTATTTTTTCTTTTGGACTATATTTAAATGTATTTTATGTTAAATATCTTATTCAGGTCAGTACTAAATAAAAAATAACATGCATTTTGTATGATCCAAGGAGTATGTAAACTTTTGACTTCAACTCATCAAAGAGGATGCCCAGCCTTACGTATTTGAACCAGAATATTCAGATGATGGACTAAGACAGAAAATTAACTATAGAGTATTGGATATAAAATATACATATATATATATATTACAATGTGCACAAATAGTATAAAACTCTCCATGGAACCACATTCTTCCTTTTTCTTTGTTCTGTTCTTTTGCTGGTTCAGCTTTTTATTTGTATTCAAAGACCAGAATAGGAATGATTAAACACACGGGAAGAGAATCTCTGAAGACGAAGTTACAAAACCAAGCCTTGCACCTGCAGTTGTAGAGAGCTGATGATAATCCTTCATATGGCACTTGGAGATGTTTGTTGCTGCACCTGTTCTCTGAGTAAACAATTAAATATGGCATCAGGATACAAAGCTCCCCTGAAATCAGCAATCTTGTGTGCTGACTCAAGGATCTGAACCCCACATGTGCCGCTGGGTTCAGCTCTCATATGAGCCCAATTTAATGTCACTTTCTTAGAGAGCAAGCTGAGATTGACAGCCTGCGATGCCTGTTCCCACAACCGTAGCATTTTCTAAAAGCTCAGTATAAGACATTACCTGCATTAGCAAACGTTGCACGACAACAAACACGGCTGCATCAACAAAATAATGACAGAATCAATGATGACGTGTACACAGTGAATTCTACAGTGAATAAGGTTGTGTATAATTTTAGCTGCTGCTTCAGCTCTACAATTTTAGATGTTTCACCTTTCTATGTATAGATAATCTGTAACAGAAGGCCATTACTCTTTCTGCCCAAAACATGCTGACTGGAGTTGAATGAAATGATTTTGCTGACTCATAAACCCCAACTTATACTTTGATTTACGGAGTGCTTGTGAAGACCGACCTGCAAGTCTGACTTTCAGAGAAGAAATTGTCAAATAAAGTCGTTATTTTTGTTTTCTTTGTGCATAAAAAGTATTCTAGTAGCTTTGTAAATTAAGGTTGAACCACTGATGCCACATGGACTATTTTATCAATGTCTCTATAACCTTTCTGGGCCTTGAACACGTCAGTTGTGTTACTGTCTATGCAGAATCAGAAAGCTCTTGGATCTTATCAAAAATATCTTAATTTGTGTTTCGAAGATGAACGAAGGTCTTATGGCCCTGGTGAAAAAAACAGCATATGCTGGTAGGTATGTTTTGATCCTGGTTTAAGCTGGTCCTTAGCTGGTCATGTTGCTGGTCAAGGACATAAACCAGCAAAGGACCAGCTTAAACCAGGATCAAAACATACCTACCAGCATATGCTGTTTTTTTCACCAGGGGGGTTTGGAACGACATGAGGGTAAGTAATGACAGAATTTTAATTTTTTGGCTAAACTATCTCTTTGAAATCATGAATTTTGTTATTTACACTTAAGGTCCTTGCACAAATCCGAAATTTTCGTATGCGTTTTTTCGTAGTGGTCAAAATTTTCACGCACAGAACATCACGGAGGCTCAGAATTGTCAAAACTCCTCTCAAAATGTTTGCTACAGATGCGAAAAACGCATAAAAGTGAACCTGTTCCGATTTTTTTAAATGACGAACGAAAGTTTCAGAGGCAGTGTGTAAATGTGATTGACAACGTGAGGTCGTATTTAATTTATTTTTTTACACGCAAAAATTGACGAGCATTTCGGACTCAGTGTGCAATGACCTTCTAAGGACCTATTCATATTTACACACGGTCATAAAAAATAGGATCGCGTTCAATTTATTGCGCTTTTGCATCTATAGCAAGCATTTTTTTAGGTGCTTTAAATTGTGAGAATACGAAAGAACGCATACAAAAATTTCAGATTGAGGGACCTTGCACACTGAGTCCGATATTTACATATGAATTGAACCCGATGCGATTTTGAAGACAGTCTGTAAACGTCATTGACACAATATAAGGTCGTATTTATTTTTGGACTCAATGCAATGACCTTCTAAGAACCTCTTTACTCATATTTACACACTGCCAAAGAAACTTCATCCGTCATTAAAAAAAAATCGGATCGAGTTCAATTTTCTGTGTTTCTGCATCCGTAGCAAGCATTTTGAGAGGTGTTTTGACAATTCAGAGCCACTGTGACTTTGTGCGTTTTTAATGTGCGAAAATTTTGGACGCGTTTACAAGAATCTCAAGTATGCAAGTATGATATTAATATGTCTTGGCATAAAAGTGTATTTACAATGTGTTTCGATGAATCACTGTTTGACAGCCGTGTACTGAGAGACACTGATTGCATTCCCCATATAATGAGGTCTGCGTCAATATATTTGCCACGTTCACTTACACCAGGGTCATTTACAACCACCATAGGAACATATTTCCCTGCAGAAATGACACCCACTTACCGTCACCCACATGCATTTCCTCACAGGAAGCCCTGTGAGGCTGTAAACGTTTCCCTCACAAATCATACGTGCTGTTTACCACCAAGTGCTCTCGTTTCACACTGCTGGTGGCCTCCAAATGGATTTTTTTTTTCATTTTCCCTGATCATAAATTAACATCACCCATGCCATGTCTCTTACAGGATTGTCCCTGTGGAGATAGAACTTTCGAGCACACAGCATTGTCAGAACGGTAAATCCATGGCCTCCAAGTCACCTCAATTACAGAGGAGAAAACGAGCAGGACCCCTGAACTGTACCTGAATACTAATGACAAAAATAAGCAACGCTCCATTCTCACACAGTGGGACACAAATCAGAATTGTTTTCGGCTTACTTAGCATACTTGACTTACTGTCCTGATTTGATTAGAGTTTTTTTAATGTAGTTTAAAAAGCGTTCGTAATTGTCAAAAATCTTGAAAACGAATCAATACGCTTTTATTGGTGTAACTAATAAACTAGAAATATACATATTTAAATGTAACCAAGCACCATATACACAAATAGAGTCAGGAATAAGTCAGTAAACAAAATAGATTCTTGTTTAGAAACACTAGTTTAAACATCTAAGAAAGGACTATACAAATATATGTACAAATACAAAGTACAAGACCCAACTAATATGAGAATATTCACATATTTAAAACCCCCGTGTGACCTGAGAAAAGTTACTCCACAGCCCTTAATGTAGTCTGTTAACAAACAGCTCTGTACTGTTATTTTTGGTGACTGTTCAGCTTTTATGACTAAATGAACTGAATTTCCATTCAGCTATACAGTATGTATTTGTGCGTAAACTGTTTTAAAAATGTATCTCTACAACCATACTTTTGAGAAATCTAGCAGGATATTTTAGAGCTCATGAATGTAAACAGTGGGAAAAACAGGTGACATGGCAAGTACAACAAGGCATAAATAGGTGACATTAACAGTGCATGTCAAATAAGCAAGTGTGCTGACAGAATATGCTAGTTTTTATAAACAAAAATATTAAGAGGTGAAATCAAATATAGGACAGCTTAATTTCTCTGGTCAGTTCCAGGTTTGTGCAACCTCTGCTGTATATTTTTTTAAACTAATTTTCTGTACAAAAAAAGTCAACTCATACTTTCCTGAAATGCATATAAATCAGGAATGGTCTGTAGAGAATTTGGTCTTTAAAAAAAAATGCTGACAGCTTGGTCCCTAAAGAATCATATTACTTTCATCTATATGAAACATAAAATAGAAAAGGTAAAATTCAGTCTTTCAAATGGCTCTCGCATCATTCGGTGTCACACGCTGCAGGGAGAGCGTCCAGAACTGGTTATTGAGCGAACATTCAGTTGAGTGGTTTTGTCCTCAATTACCAGACATTCCCCTGTATATTCTACTCATGGGAGAACAGAGTGCCAGTCACGGTCCACTGCTGCAGACTCTCATGTAGCATAGTCCCTTAAATCCTTCAGTCCAGGGGTTTGTTAGGGTGGATTTGTGAGATCACCCTGTGGCTAGGTTGTTGTCTGGTGGCTCTAGGGTCTCAGTGATGTCCTCCAGCTCATCCAGGAGCTCAGAGAAGGATGGTCTTCGGAATGCATCCATCTGAGAGAAACAAGGATAAGCTTTGGTGTTTTGTTGAAACTGTTATATATATATATATCTTCAAATTAGTTAACCAGGTGAGTCAGGGAGCTGCATTATGAATCTCTCACTTGAGAGGTGTTCTATTCACAGTCACGATGTATTAAAAACGACCCTTGAGTCCCTACTTCATACCTGACAACAGCTGGCGGAGAGTTCCAGAACCCGCTCTGGGCAGCCCTGCACCAGCTCTCTGAACGACTCCACATCCAGCCCAAAGTCCTGTGGACAGATTACACACTGATGTCAATTTTCCTTTTACGCTTTTCTTTGAAAGAACATGGAAATGTTGCATACTGAAAGATGTAGCGTTGTCAACATTCAGTGGTTATCGCAGAATTTAAAAAGCATTCTGCATATCATCATGTGAGTTCATAGCAAAACTCTCTCTCTCAAAAAATTTTTAATGCTAATTTGAAAACACATTGCATTTCTTCAGAGGGATCAAAGATAAATAGACTGAAGATACATTTTCACCAGAAAACCCTTTACAAACAAACCATTTCACCATAAAGCTGCAACATAAACTTTACAAACTACAGTGTAAACTTCAAGAGAAAACTGCAACACAACTTAACAAACTAAACAGTATTTTACCAAAAAATTGCAACACAAACTTTACAAACAATATATATTTTACCAGAAAATGACAAAACAAACTTTACAAACTATATCTCGCCACATAACTGCATGACCATGTTTACAAACAAATTGTTTCACCAGAAAATTATAAGTCAAACTTTACATTTTCACCAGAAAATTATACAAACATTTTAGGAACAAATTATATCTTGCCAGAAAATTACAACACAAACTTCACAAACTATACTTCACCAGAAAATTATAGTAAACACTTTACAAACTATTTTTTGCCACAAAACTGCAACACAAACTTTACAATCTATATTTAATCAGAAAATTTAACGACAAACTTTACAAACTATATCTCACCAGAAAACTGTAAGTCAAACTTTATAATTTCACCAGAAAATTTTACAAAACACTTCAGAAACAAACTCTATCTCACCAGAAAAATTTGACAAACTTTTACCAGAATATTATTCAGAACACTTTACAAACTATATTTCACCACAAGATTGTAATACAAACTTTACAATCTATTTTTCACCAGAAATTTAATACAAACTTTACAGTTTCACCAGAATATTATACTAAACACTTTACAAACTACATTTCACCACAAAATTGCAACACAAACTGTCTCAACAGAAAATTGCAAGTCAAACTTTATAATTTCACTAGAAAATTATACAAAACACTTCAGAAACAAACTATATTTCACCACAAAATTGCAACACAAACTTTACAAACAATCTATATTTCACCACAAACTTTGTCTCGCCACATAACTGTATGACCATCTTTACAAACAAATTGTGTTTCAACAGAAAATTAAAAGGCAAACTTTATAATTTCACCAGAAAATTATACAAACATTTTAGAAACAAACTATATCTTGCCAGAAAATTACAACACAAACTTTACAAAATATACTTCAACAGAAAAATTTCAGACACCCTTTACAATTTCACCAGAAAATTATAGGAATCATTTTACAAACTATATTTTGCCACAAAACTGCAACACAAACTTCTATATTTTTATATCTATATTTCATCAGAAAATTTAAAAACTTTACAAACTAGATCTCACCAGAAAACTGTATGACAAACTGTATTTCACCAGAAAATTGTAAGTCAAACTTTACAATTTCACCAGAAAATTATACTAAACACTTTACAATTTATATTTCACCACAAAGTTGCAACACAAACTTTACAATCAATATTTTACCAGAAAATTTTAAGACAAACTTTACGATTTCACCAGAAAACTATACGAAACACTTTACAAACTATATTTCATCATTAAATTACAACACAAACTGTCTCAACAGAAAATTGTATGACAAACTTTACAAAAAAACTGTATTTCACCACAAAACTGGAACACAAACTTTACAATCTATATTTCAGCAGAAAATGTCAAGACAAACTTCACGATTTAACCAGAAAATGATATGAAACGCCTTAGAAACAAACTACATTTCACCTTAAAACACAAACCTTACAAATGCATTTTATCTCACCAGAAAACACAAACTATAAACAAACTATATTTCACCAGGAAATTGTAAGAAACAAACTATAAACAAAGAAAACTTTAGAGAAACTACAATGGCCTCATTTATAAAGTGTGCGCATGCACAGATTTGATCTCAGAGTGTGTGTACGCTTAAATCCATGCCAACGCTCATATTTGTAACATTTTTTAAACTAATAAATGCAGCCTTGATAAGGATAAGAGACTTCTTTCAAAAACATTTAAAAAATCTTTTGACTGGTATCGTATATACAATAATAACATGTCTTTAGCATCACACACATATTAACAACTACAGAGAAAATGTAGATCGCCCAGAAAATCATTATCCTTGATGTGACAGAACAGCACGATGAATAAATCCATACTAAAGAATCTAAATGTCCGTGCGATGGTTCCCTTGACCTAGATCAGCTCTATCTGTTCTTTCCCCTCCAGACATCATCGGCTGTCCATCAGCATTAATGAAGCGTAAATGACCACACTGCTGTACACCAGGGCGCAATCACTCTGTCTGACCTTACTTTCATCCCCAATGCAGGGAAGAGAACCATATTAATTCGCACAACATAACAAGCTTGTCTTAAGGGCTGCATGTAATCATCCCAGAGCTCATGCAAGTGCTAAATTATGCATTCTGTGTAACGATTTAGTGTACATGAACAAATGGTATTCATTTGACTATGCTGAACCAAGGTGTAGAAACAGTTTTCTGAAGGACTGTGTGTTTACCTTTGTCCTGGGCAGCACTTCTGGGTCGGCAGGGATTCTCGCTAAGATCTCGCACAACATGATCCCGAAAGAGAAGACATCAACCTATGATTAAACAGGGGAAAACGGCCAGTCAGCAGAGGTTCAGTTCAGCCTCTAATCACATCAGAACCAGGCTCTCTCTTTATTCCTTGACAGCGAGGCAGAAACAGCTCACAGTTTATTGTATCTGTTACTCATTATAAATGGCTTTACAAATCTGTACCTCAGCCCTGACCTGTTAAGGCTGGCATCAAATCAGAAGGTTAATTTTTAATTAAGACGCAACTGCAAAAGGTTATGTGGATTAATGTCAAATCTGTCAGTAAATCAATGCTAATTTAATTTTCAGGAAAAAAGACTATCCAACCATAAATGGCCTATTTTACACTTTTGTTTTCAAAGTCATCCCTCTCAGCAATGTGTTCTCAGTACCTTGCGGTCGTACGGCTCTCCTCTAAGCATTTCAGGAGCCATCCAGAAGGCTGACCCCACCAGAGACAACTTCCTGTCGGGGTCATTTGCAGGCAGATCCCCCACTTCTCTGGCCAGCCCGAAGTCAGTGACCACAGCCTCCCTGCCACGCGAGGTCACACGGATTAGGCAGTTCTGCAACGTACAAAAGCAAGATTCCACATGTAGTGTGTTGCACAGACAGAAGATTTGAGCGAGATATTATCTTTTACTGAAGTATGAGGAAAGAAAGCAAACGAAAATAAGCAAAGCACAAAAGTATAAGGGAGATTTTTCTCCATCTTTGATTACCAAAACGACAGAGTCAGCTGATGTTCTATTTCTAAACAGAACTACAAAGCACCACAAGATGGCAGTACTGCTCTATAGGAAGATTGAGCACTAGGAAATAGTCTTTCACTCTGCTTCTCCATTAAAAAAAATCCTCTAGTTCCTAAAGAAAAACCCAGTCATTACCACTTAATTATTTAAATCTGGTGTGTCATGAAGGGTTCGTCATCGGCACATGACTCAAAACCTGTGGAGTCATCCAAGCTTTATAGTTCCCCTTTTTCTCTATTTTAAACAGAACGTTATGGCTCTATCATCTGATGGGAATAATAATATATAAGCAATAAATATAAACAATATTCTATTAATAATGTTACTAAATCAAATTATTATTACTCAAATACACATTTTTATAAATTTTGTTTCGCTTTTATTTTGAATGTTTCTTTATGAGATTTGATATGCTGAATAACAGCACATTACTTTCTTGTGTCATAGACAGTGCTCATGAAAACTAAAAACCTTATATATGCTAATCTGTTATTACTCATGCATGGAAATAACATGGTACAGACATAATACTGAGCTAACAACCATGTAACATACACACTTAGCAAAAGCAACTATCCAAAACTGGTCCACAGTGTTCTGGATATGTTCCAGAAAGCACTAGAATGTTAAGAAACATCTAGAATGTTCCTATTTTTTAGAGAGAGAGAGACAAAAATTATATGTGTAGAGAGAGAGAGACAAAAATTATATGTGTATGTATATATATATATATATATATATATATACACGTATAAACAAAAGTAGGACAAAAATCTATTTGTATACTGAACTAAATATTTACCAAAATATTGAGGCTGCGTGCGAATAAATAGCACATTAATAATTAGAATAACAGAAGAACTGTAAAAAATGTAAGTTAAACACATTTTTGTTATAGAAATTTTGTTATAGATACATTTATTTCATTCAATTTATTGTATCTTATCTAATAAAAAATTACATATTATTATAAATTGAATAATAATACATTATTAATAATCCTAGTTATTATACTCTATATCTTATTTATTAATAATAATACATATAAAATGTAGATTAAAACTTAATTAAACATACAATTATATTCCTATAAATGTACAATTTATTCATTAATTTCATTCATTATACTTTATGTAATATTAATAATACTTTATTATTCTAAATAAAATTTAATAATAATTAAAAGTTAATTATGTATGAATGTATTATATTCTATATCTTTAACAGCAATAATAATACATATAAAATTAAACATTGTGTTAATAATTAAATGCATTCTTATTATTATAAATTTTTTAGTACACTTATAAACAATATTTATTAATAATTAAAAGTTAATTATGAATTAATGTATTACATTCTATATCTTTAACAACAATAATAATACATATAAAATTAAACAATTGAGTTAATAATTAATAATTAAATGCATTCTTATTCTTGTACTTTTTAATATTAAACCTAACTTGATCATCAGGTAGAGCTATACATCAATGAGACAATGCGTGTGTGCAATGAGTGCGAGGTTTCATGTGTGGCAGTAACAGTACCCAGGTATTTTAAGTAAACCCACTGACATAAGGCAGCTATACGACCACACGTAACCTCCGGCACGGAAACCTGAACTTGCCGTGTTATGCAAGCAGTAATCTAATGTTTTATCTTCATACTGTGTAATAGCATGTTTGCTCCAAATGATGCAACAGAAACGAGTAAGGAAATAACACTGCAAATGATTGTGTGGTATGGAGAGCTTGTGTGTGGACGATAAAAAGCTTAAAAAAAAAAAAAAAATTCCCTAAGACTTACATTGAGCCAGTAAACAACCCCCAGGTACCAAGCCAAACACATTAGCAACCACACAGCATTGTGGCATTGAGTTTACTTTAGCATGGACAAGCATACATTTCCTTCAGAAAATTTAAAAATCTGGTTCTAAAACATAAAAGCTGTTTAAAAATAACAAGGCTAAGATATGTTTTCAGTACAATTGTGTGCATGTGAGAAGGGTGAAAGAATAAAAGCTTAAAAGTGACAGGAGTCAGCAGGTCATTTCTTATGAGGGAGAGCGAGAAGAAAGGAAACGAGAAGATTAGCGAATGAAAGCAGACGCAGTCTGGAGTTTATGGAATGGTGGATGCTGGCTACAGCATTAGCATAATAAAGGTCTGACCTCCCATCTCTGTTCAAACACACAGGCCTGTGCTCACTGCACACTGCATCCTGGCAACAGCCACTGTTAAACCTGTCAAGACCAGGACTGTTTTTCTCCACTTACAACTTTATAGGGGTGCAGGCTGCCTTTTCAGAATGAGACAAAAGTCTTGTCTTTTAGTCTATTTCAGTGAAAGTGAGGGTCATATACACTACTGCTGTTTGAAAGATTGCCGTTAAGAATTTTTTAAAAATACTTTTATTTAGCAAGGAGGCATTACATTGATTAAACGTGACAGTTAAAACACGTACACTACCAGTCAAAAGTTTTAGAACAGTATGCTGCATTTATTTAATTCAAAGTTCAGCAAAAACAGTAATATTTTGAAATATTTTTACTATTTAAAATAGCTGTTTTCTATTTGAATGCATTTTAAAATGTAATTTATTTCTGTGATTTCAAAGCTACATTTTTAACAAAGAAAGTTCAGAACGGCATTTATCTGAAATAGAAATCTTTTGTAACATTATAAATTTAAAGCATCCTGGCTAAATAAAAGTATTAATTTTGTAATGTTACAAAAGCTTTTTATTTCAGTAAATACTAATCTTTGGATCTTTCTATTCATCAAAGAATCCTGAAAAAAAAAAAATGTACTCAACTTTTTAAAATATTGATAATAATAAAAGTTTCTTGAACAGCAAATCAGCATATTTGAATGATTTCTGAAATGATGCTGAAAATTTAGCTTTGATCACACATTATTTTAAATAGTAAAAATATTTCAAGATTTTACTGTTTTTGCTGTACTTTGGATCAAATAAATGCAGGCTTGGTGAGCAGAAGAGACTTCTTTAAAAAAACAAAAATCTTACTGTTAAAAAACTTTTGACTAGTAGTGTAAAATGTTGCAAAAGATTTCTATTTCAAACAAATCTGTTCCTTTGAACTTTCTATTTATCACCCTGAAACAAATATATCACGTGTTCCACAATAACATTAATACTTGAGCTCACATCTCTGAAAACGTTAAGCAAATTTTTAAATAGATGTTGTCTTAACAAATCACATAATTGAAGTAATTCTTGCCGGAAAAAAATAAAAACCCTCTTAAAACTACATTCCGTGACACAAAAACAGTATTACTTATAAAATTATAAAATTTGGGCTTCCGCCTTGACACTCTCTGTAAGAAATACTGCAAGCGGAGTGATACAAACGGTGAAATGGTTGGAGTTCTGTTATCACTAGAATATAGCACCGCTGAAAACGGTGCTATATTCTCTCAGCCAATCAGATTTAAGGACCAGACAGAACTGTTGTATAAATAATAATGTTTTACAATATCATTGTTTTTATTGTATTTATAAATCAAATAAATGCTGCTTTGGTAAACATAAAAAATATATAAATCTTACAGTGCGATTTTCAATAGAAAGGATTTCCTGATATGTTTTTCCTTAACTGAATTTCTGTAAATGCATTCAGAAAAACATCACAACATCACTCTTATTTCCCCCTGGGCTGATCCTGTTTCTTTACAGAACAAGTCTTCTTCAGGACACAATGTTCTTTACCAAAAAATGTTGAAATACCTTGGCCCGTGGTGTGAGAATGGTTACAGTGGAGGCATGTGGCACAGTTTTTCATGTTATGTGTGTTTCGGTATTAAGCACGTTATCTACGTTCCATCTCTCTGCTATTGTACACATAAGTGATGAATGGAAACCATAACTGAAGTAAATCTACAGAAACCAAAGCATTTCACTGAAGATGTCAATCACGGCGAGTTTCACATATTGAAAAACTCACACTGAGCACTACTTGTCACAAAATGCTATTGAATTTTTTAGCATTTCAGTTGTCTAAAAAAAAAAAAAAAATCCAAAAGTGAATTGGAGTCAGATTTAGATATTCACCAGGCTGAATCTGCAAGCAAGCAATGCTGGACCTTTTCCAGGACTAATTTCACTTTAGTTGGTTAAAAGGTTTAAGGATCTAATTTTAAAGTAAGTTAAGTTACAAAATGCGTAGTAATAGTTTCCAGATATCTTTTTGATATTTTTTTAATGCAACACAATTAATTATAATTTAAATTAAAATCAATAAAAAAAAACAATTAGGTTACATGAGAAGAAGAAATGGACACAAGGGAAGTGTGCCAACCAGTTAAACACTGGATCTTTGGTATTATCTGCATACTTGGTGCTTGCTGAATCATGTATTCAACAGATTTTGTTCAAAACATGACTCAAGTCAGTCAAGTCAGGCAAGCTTATAGAACAGTAGATGGAAAAAAAAACATTAGCAGAAATTTCACATTACAAATGTCTGTCATTAGCTATAAATGCTAGGTGTGTTTTTGGCACACACCTTCAAATGTGGGTTGAACACTGTGACGTGATATTTTTATAATATATCTTTGTCATAATTGCTCAACTTTGATCCCTCAAGTCTGCCAGCTCACACGTCCTCACCTTAGAGTTGAGATCTCTGTGGTAGATGTTCTTGTAATGGAGATAGGTCATTCCTCGGCTAATATCACAGCCCAGTTCGATCTTCTCTCTCCAGCAGAGGTTGACGTCATGCCTGGCCAGCAGCTCCTCCAGACAGCCTCCGCTCACATACTAGGTGGAGGAGGGAAGCACATGAGATTATAAAACACTTCGAATTATGACCTGCAGTGAAAATGCAACGCACTTCTGTAGCATGTTAAATCAGGAAAACTTTTTCCTTTGTGGAAAATTATATAGTCTTGACACATAATGGTGAGTCACTTTGTGTCATGAGATTTTCCAGGCAGCACGTTGAGAAACCAAAAGACTGGATATGCTTAATTGTGAATACTAATTCCTAAAAGTTGCCACCCACCTCGAGAATTGGGTACAACTTGTTCTCCTTGACACAGATCCCAAGGTACCTATGGAATGAAAAAAATCACAGTACTTTTTAGAACTGAGGAATGATGCCAAGTTTAGAACATTTACAGGTAATGACAAGAATAACAAATAATAAACCATCTAATCAGCACCTGTGACCTTTATACATCTGCGTAAACAATTTAAATTGACTTGAGATAAAATTGAAAGTCGTAAATGAAAGAAAACCATCTGCATTCAAAGACTTTTAGCAGTACAAAGTAAACTAGTCTATTAAAATACAATTAGAATTCTCCCCAAAATTCAAGAAAGGGGAGAAAATGTCCCCGTATTACTTTAATACATCTTTTATATTTATATCACCTGATATATTTGGAAGCCCATTTCCATCACTGAATAAAAAATAAAAAAAACGTAATTGTGACTTTTTAATCTCACAATTCAGACTTTTTTTCTTGCAACTGCTAGTTTACATCTCATAATTCAGAATTTTTCTCAGAATTGTGAGATATAATCTCGCAATTGTGTGCTATAAAGTCATAACTGTGAGATATAAACTTGCAATTTTCAGAAATAAAGTCGCAATTCTGAGAAATAAAATCAGAATTGAGATATAAACTCACAATTGCGATTTATAAAGTCAGAATTGCGAGATATAGTCACAATTCTGACTTTTCTCTCAGAATTGCGTGAAACTACAACTGAAAGAAATACAGTCAGAAGTGCAAGATAAAAACTTGCAATTCTGACTTCTCAGAATTGTGAGCTATAAACTCACAATTGTGAGTTATAAAGTGCAGTTTTGAGAAGAAAAAGACTGATATGTTCTCAGAATTGTGAGTTTATATCTCTCATTTCTGGCTTAACTTGAATTTGTGTGTTATAAAGTCATAATTAAAAAAAAAAAGTCACAATTGCGAGATACAAACAATTTGCAACTGCAGATTAAATACATTCATGTCCTGCATTAAACAGTAGATGTTAATGCATCTAAATGAAACCAGATGCAAATTCTGTGTCACCTCTGCATTGCAAGCACAAATTTTGATGATACGGATTTCATTTGATTGGTAACAGCCCTATAGTGTCTTACTATTTGAATTTACTGAATAAATTTAAGAATTTGACACAATAGATGATCCATACATTTAATCAGGTTAGACAAAATGGCCATATAAAGGTAAAAATGTCCATAAAAGGTAAAAATCAATTTAAACTTATTGGAAAAGTACATTTCTGTTACTCCTGCAAATGAACTGCCGCACAGAATATGAGGAATATCGAAAAGCTTTGGGAGTCAGGTTTAGGACTGCCGTGGACAGCTGTCAAAATACCAATACAATAACATGCTCAGCAAAATATTGTCTAATTACTGCCAAATTTCCAGAAGATATCATTTTTTGTCATTATCGTACAACCCTAGCTGTGTGAAGATATTACAGTCTCACAGCCTGATGCTTTTAATATCAAAATTGTAGCCATTCACTGTTTACCTTTGTTCAAGGTCTGGAAATCTTACTGCAGTCAGGTTTATTATTCAGTATTAGGCTGACAGAGTCAGTGTTGTTTTCTTCCCATGTTCTGAGTGGGCGCTATGAGCATCAGGCCGGCGTGGGATTGATGGAAGTGATTAATCGCGTGCGCAGAGGCGGCTCACCTCACTATGTTGGGGTGGGAGAGTTTCTGAAGTAGACTGATCTCCCTCACGATGCTGTTCTGATCCACGTCATTCTTGTAGATCTTCACCACCATCACCTTCTTCGTGGTGCCGTGCATCACCTGAGTGAGGGAGAGTTACATCATTAGTGACTCAGTGGCGAGGGTGTCACATACTGTACATGCAGTGGGAGTTTCAACAGGAGGGATTTCCTGACACGTTTTTTCCTTCACTGAGATCCTGTAAACACATTCACAACAAAAAGGAGCATCACTCATATTTTCCCCTGGGTTAAATACGTTCCTTTACAGTACACGGTTCTTTTAGGACACTACGTTCTTTACAAATGCTGTCTTTACTTGGCCTGTGGTGTGAGAATGGTCACAGTGGAGGTGGTTTTTTCCGTGTTTGTGTGTACTGATATCAAACATGTTATCTAGGTTCAATCACTGTGCTATTGTAAGACTTTTCTGTGATCTTAGCCCTCACCTTTCATTCAAGATAGTATCAAGAGTTTCACACAATAATACTGGCATTTTTGAGAGCGTTGGCATGACTTTTAACAAAATGCCGTTTGGTTTCTTACAATTGAAACTATGAGGTTAAAGGAACACTGATTTTGCAAAACAAGAAAAGAAGTTAGCATACACTTCCAGTCAAACGTTTTTAAACAGTAAGATTTTAATGTTTTTTAAAGTCCAAGCCTGTATTTATATGATCCAAAGTACAGCAAAAACAGTAACATTTTGAAATAGATTTTCTATTTAAAATGACTGCTTTCTATTTGAATATATTTTAAAATGTAATTTATTCCTGTGATCAGTTAAATTTTCAGCATCATTACTCCAGACTTGAGTGTCACATGATCCTTCAAAAATCATTCTAATATGTTGATTTGGTGTTAAAAAAACTTTTGAGTACATTTTTTTTGAAATTTCTGAAAATGTTATTTCTTTGAACAGAAAGATTCATATATATATATATATATATATATATACACTACCGTTCAAAAGTTTGGGGTCAGTAAGACTTGTAATAGTCTTTAAAGAAGTCTCTTATGCTCATCAAGGCTGCATTTATTTGATTAAAAATATAGAAAAAAAACAGTAATATTGCAAAATGTTTTTACAATATAAAATAATGTTTTTTATTTTAACATACTTTAAAATAGAATTTATTCCTGTGATGAAAAGCTGAATTTTTATCAGCTGTTACTCCAGTCTTAAGTGTCACATGATCCTTCAGAAATCATTCTAATATGCGGATTTATTATTAGAATGATCAATGTTGGATAATATCAACAGTTGTGCTGCCAAATATTTTTTGGAACCTGTGATTTTTTTTTTTCAGGATTCTTTCATGAATAAGTTTAAAAAGTACAGTGTTTATTCAAAATATAAATATTTTATAACAATGTAAATTATTTATTATTAACTTTTAATAAACTTTTAATTATTAACTTAATACATCCTTGGTGAATAAAAGTATTAATTTCTTTAAAAAAAAAAAGAAACAATAAAAATGTACTGACCCCAAACTTTTGAACGGTACTGTATATATAAAATCTGAATATTAGAATGATTTCTGAAGAATCATGTGACTGGAGTAATGATGCTAAAAATTCAGCTTTGAAATAACAGGCATAAATTGCATTTTTAAATATATTCAAGTAGAAAACAGTTATTTTAAATAGTAAAAATATTTCAAAATGTTACTGTTTTTGCTGTACTTTGGATCAAATAAATGCAGGCTTGGTGACCAGAACAGACTTCTTTAAAAAACATAAAAAATCTTACTGTTCAAGACTGGTAGTGCATAAAAAATGTGGTTACAATAGTTTCCTCAGGCACTTTTTAAAACCATCTAGTTATTTTCTTGTTTGTGAAGGTTTTCAAAATCATTTGAGCTTGACAGGGTGGCAACGGTACGTGACGTTAAACATGTATTTCTTAGTTGGGCTAAAGACTGTCTGGAGGACGTAGCTTGTTTTTGGAGACGACAGACACGTCATGTCTGTAAGGTTCTGTTGTGAGGACTAATAAGGCCGTGACTTCCAGACAAAATAATTAGGAGATTATTTAACATTTTGGCAACAGAATTCAGGCGGGTACAAAATCCCAAACAATTGGAGATGTGGAACAAACCCTTTGCTTTTGAAATGCAGCAGGTGGTGGAACGAAAACATTTATCTTGAACGTTTGAGATCTCGATGTGCCTCATTGTCACAGCTTTGATTAAATCAGTGCACTTTCGCTAAAGGGCAGATTATTTAATCAGATTCTGTGCTGTTCAATAACCGTCTCACAGTGATTTTCCATTATTACACGCCACCTTTAGGACCTTCCAGCAATTTTAGCACATTTTCGCGAACTTTCAATTCCCAAAAGGTAATTTGTCTCGCTCCTCCATTACTGACAGGAATCTCTTACCTTGTAGACCTTAGAAAAGAAGCCGGTTCCGATAAGCTCTGCACTGAAGTCTTCCCAGAACTCTAGCTTGCGGACGGTGGTGCGGAGCCGGTGCCAGCAGTCGGTCTGGCAGTAGGTGTCTGTGGACTCGTTGAGCAGCGTGGGACTGACCGGTTCTGGAGTGTCGACTACTTCACACATCTTAGAGATCTCATCTACAACAAAATAAGCAGAAGCAGGAGAGATAAAGCTTAGTTTAGTTTTGCACCGCACAAGTGGACAGAGTAATCAAAGCAATCAAAGAGATGGAAAAAATCTGTTTATAATACAAAAAAAAATCACTAATACTTCATCATAGACAGCCTTAATCATCTGACGTCAGAATAGTTTTGCAGTAAAGCCTGCATTAAGATCAATCATAATTTTCAAGACTGCATCTATACAGAAGATAATCCACAGATAAAAAAAGCATATATTTTGATGAAAAATAAAATGTCAGAACAGACAATACATCAAATAACAATATGCTTTTATATAAAACATGCATTTGCCCTCATTTATTCATTTAGCCGTTTCACTGCGGTGCTTATGATTATTTTAATCTAAATATATTAACTTTTTTTTAAGGGCTATTACTTTATCATAAGAACCATTATTTTTCAGTACATTTTAATAACATTTCCAGAAAAATGTATACTGGTATGTCATGATATATAAGCATACTATGTTGTCTTTAATGTCAAATACTTAATTTTACTCAATTACTTTAATCAATATTTTAAACAGTTGTCAATAACAAAAGACTGTTTAAGATGGTATCTATGTAGAAAAAAAAGGAGCTTATAGGGCTGCAATATTATGACAAAAATCATTATTGTATTGATTATTAATATCGATACAGAAAACAATATAAAACGTTTTTGTTTTGGTCACGTCACATTCCGGCTTCGCAGACAAACATGTCGGTCCATGACGTTAGCACAAGTCTAACACAAGTTATGAAAAAACTCCCGCTATAACCACTGAAGTTATGAAATTAATCTTTTATTTACCTCATATCTACACTGTGTCGTCGCTTATGATGAGGGGATTCGCAACCGTGCGAATCAACAACAGCTTTAAACGCGGACTAAGCGCCTCTAATTGGCGCGTTTGCAGCGCAGACTAATCTAAACGCCTCTGATTGGCCAATGCATTCCTAAATTCAACAGAAACGCGTTTGATTGGTTATAAGGCTCAACGCTCCACAAAACAGCGCATTAAAGCAATCTGATGTGCAGTGAATCTATATTGGCACTATTTATTGATTTTCACATTTAATTTTACTCGCGACAACCGTAATACGTTGTTTAATTGTGCAGGGACATTTTTTGCCCCTTTGTCTTAAATTTATGAGGCATTTTTGTTGTTATCAACCAAAATATATATCGTGATATCGTCATTCTTTCTTTTTTGCTTATATCGTCCACCCCTACTATAGTCATAATTTCTAGCATCAAGTTGTATTTACGAGGTACCAGGCTGACAGAGTTAAACGAGTTTGCAATGACATAAAATCTTTAAAACATTCTCAAGAGATTTGAGAAACAAGTAAACGAGACACCTTTGAGCACACCCGCAAATTCTCCTTTGTTGTCACTTATATCCGGTTTCAGATTTTTCCACCTTGAAAAACAACCTGTGGTAGGTCACTCTGGATTATAGCCAGACATTTTCCTATCTACCTTGGCAGTTTATGGCCTAAATAAGCTGCAAAGTGGACCAAAGTGGAGTCTGTACCCATATTTAAAGGTCTATCCTGTAAGTATACCTTTAAAGGTGGTTTAGCTTTATTTAGGCCATGTAGACATTACATAACCATATCCTAAGAACTTTCAAATGTCGTCATTGGATGATCTCACAACATGAGTTTAATATTTAGTCAATGGATGCTAAACACAGATAATACTATGTACTACACAAGCTTTTACGTACTACACTAACACAAATTTCTGGCTTGGGAAAAAAAAAAACATGTACATGTGTGTGTAGTGTGGATAAGTCTGGACATTTTATTGAATGGCGTATTAGCATGTCAGATGGAGATTACATCATTGCACGTCATCTTCGGTGCCCGGAGCTCTGGGTGTCCTAGCTAACCGTTAATGTGTTTACGGCTTTGGCACGCAACACCCTACAGGGTTTCTCAGTGATGGCCCTGCCACAACCTCCATCCATCAGCTGCCACCAACACACTAACATCTGGCCCCAGGCTACTGACACAAACACAAACACACTTTATTAGATACTGTATGTGTTAACATCACCCTCAGATATTCAAAGCTCTGTACTGGTTGCAATAATCCTGAAGGTGATGACACATTGCTGCGGTGCCGGAAAACTTTGGAAAGCAGAGTCCATAATATCAGTGTTAGCTCAGCATAAACTCTGGTTAGATAACTAGGTGGCCACACATATGGAGAAAAGGCTGTAATCATTACAGAGTCTAAGGGATTTGCTGTGTGAGAGAGATAAAATAACTGGGTTAGATCATTGCTCTGACATAATTTAATCCTTCAAAATGTTTTGGTCAGTTTATTGTTTTGTTTATTAACTGTAGCTATTCAAACGTTTTGACATTGTTTTTGTGGTTATAATTGCTTGTTGTAATTTTTACATATGACAACGCACTAACCACAGAGTATTATGGTATTACCTTATTATTTCTGAACATAAACCATGGAAGTACCACTTTATATGAATATGCTAATAAATTAATCATTTAATATTAGTGTTTTAGACAAATACAAACTGTGGTGGCATATAAATGTATTTACAAAACTAACATACTTTATCTGAAATACTGAGTGTAATGTTATTTCATATTTAAAATTTTAAAAATTACACAAAGATGTTATATAAAATTGTATGCATTTACACAGATTTTTTAATACAGGACATGAATGCATTTAACCTGCATAATTAAAATTGTGATGTTAAAAAAAATGGTGAATATTGATATTTGAAATGATTTGGGGGCGGGAAAGGCAAAAATATACTTTAAATATAAAAAAAACTAATCGCCAGTGAGTGAGTCATTGAGTCATTCATTCAACTGATTCATTCAAACTAATCACTAATTGATTTAGTAATAAAACACTGTTGTGTTTTGCTCAGAGATGCAGAACAGTTCTGCTGCGGCTTTGTTTGGAACTATTTTTGTTGTCAAAAAACAGGAAGCGTTGTGTCTAAAATGTAAGTCACTTAATTTTAATTTCTTGTTTATTGAGCTTTTTTTAACTGTAGCTACTTCTTAAAATGTTTTGACATTGTTTTTGTGTTTGTAATCGCTTGTTGTTGTCTAATTTTTACATATGACAATGCCTAACCACAAAATATTATGGTATTACCTGGTTTTTCGGACCTACATTACCAGTCAAAAGTTTTTGAACAGTAAGGTTTTTAATGTTTTTTTTAAAGAAGTCTCTTCTGCTCACCAAGCCTGCATTTTTTAAATCCAAAGTACAGCAAAAACAGTATAATTTTTAAATAGTTTTAAAATGACTGTTTTCTATTTGAATATATTTTAAAATTAATTTATTCCTGTGATTTCAAAGCTGCATTTTTAGCATCATTACTCCAGTCTCATGATCCTTCAGAAATCATTCTAATATTCTGATTTGCTGCTCAAAAAACATTTTTTATTATTATTATGTTGAAAACAGTTTCTTTGATAAATAGAAAGTTCAGAAGAACAGCATTTACCTGAAATAGAAATCTTTTGTAACATTATAAATGTCTTTATCATCACTTTTGCTCAGTTTAAAGCATCCTTGCTAAATAAAAGTATTTAAAAAAAAATAAATAAATAATAATAATAATAATACAAACTGTGGTGGCATATAAATGTATTTACAAAACTAGAACACTTTATTTGAATTACTTAAAAGTAACATTATTTCATTTTAAAATATACACTAAGAATATTTTATATATAATTTAATATTTTAAAAATATATATTTAAGATTACCTATGAAAAGTATATGTGTGTACAGAGCTGCTTTCTATACAAAAAAGATGCTTCTTTAATAGCTTTGATGACTGTACTATTATTAATGAGACAAAACAGTATCGAAATACCATGGTATTTCCATCTGATACTTTACTGTACCACAGCACCACGTCAGTACTTTTTGTAAAGATATTTGTGGAAAAACTATGGCACATGTGCAGTGCACCTACGCTGACAAAAAGTGTCGACTGACATATTTTCTTTGTCACGCCTGGCTGATATTAAATGCTGGCGTGCATGTGCGAACAAACCACAACATTTTTCTGAAAACTTCCTTGAATGCATTATGATGGCGTATGTACGTAAGATGCGATACGATCCGTCAGGGCCTAAATCTTGATATTTCTGTTATCATCTAAAGGGAGCATTAGCACATTTACCTTTTTAAGTAAACAGCACTAAAAGGTAGACAGCTCATCTGACCATCAAAGTTCATATTACAACAGATAAGATAAGAAACTCACTAATCCTGTACGATAAGAGAGAAAGGGTGATTACTGCCAATGTATAACCAGCTGATATTTGATATCTCATACAATCACGCATAAACCCATGCACACGCACGCACATGGATGCACCGAGTCTTAACGCCATCCTCAGATGTCATTGTCGTTATGCGTGACACCTGAAACCTGCTTTGCCAGACGTACCTCACATGCAAACGACAATGCTGAATGTAGGATCAACTGACGTGGTCTTTCAGGGGGGTTCGGCAAGCCAGGGTGTCTCTTTCAGTGTCTGCGGGTATGTTAATGTAAATGAGACATGGAAAGAGAACAAACACGGGGTGGGAAGCGAGTGTAGAATGGATTCAGATGTGGTGTGACGCAAAGCATTTGTTTGATCTACCTTGGGGTGAAGGATAGAAAGAAATTAGACAATTAGTCTTCAACTACACACAGCGCTCCTACTGAAATGGCGAATTCCACCTCTTGAGTCACTTAGAAGAAATAAGAAAATAATCTGAAACAAAGCAAACTTAGTTTGGAATGAAATTATATAGCAAAATTAGCTTTCAGGTATCTTATTTTCATAATCAAAACCCCTTCAAGTCTACACATGAAAAAGCATGTGCTGTTAAACAACTGAAGGGTTAAAACAGGGCATTTTAACTATAGATAATTCAGTGTAAGCCGAGAACTCTTGTGTGTGTCTCTATGGATGTTCTCCTTTAGAGGTCTATTGAGTTTCCTTCTGTCTGTGTGGCAACTGAAGCTCCCTGGGTCACATCCCCTCTGCTTTCTATGACGTGAGCTCTGGAGCGTGTGAATGAGACAGAGAGAGTGCAAAAACAACTGAAAGAGGTGATGAAGATTACAGTTTAGCTACATTCATCCCAAAGCTTAATAATATGCTGGAATATTCAGTGTTATATCGTCTCACAGATGGTTACTGAAACCACAAGCTGTGAAAATCTGTGTCATTTCAGATTGGTAACCAGCTCTAAGCGCTTTGGCCGATAATTACCCTGAAGTCATGCGTGGGTTAAGCAGGTCTCAGTCATCACTGGTAATGCAAACGGCACATGCATATTTTACACATTCAGGACAGGTGTGATGTGTGCTGAAATGCATTCAGGACAGAGACGCTCCTACAAATGCAGGTCGGATTTCAGTTTCTTCATCGGAAGAGATTTGGAGAAATTTAGCATTATGATGGCACCCATTGAGTGCAGAAGATCCAGTTTTCAGCATTTTATTAATTGTAACTATTTTTAAAAAAAAACAGTAGTAATTTAGTTTTCCATTTTCCTGTTTCTCTTAAGATTAGAATTAAACATACAGTTTTTTTGGTGCTGTGACTATATGTACGCTATATGTAAATAAGCATTTTGCATGTGTAGTGATTATTATAGTTGGCACTGTCCCATGCATTTTCATAACAAACTCCATGCATTACATGCTGACAGGTTCACACAACAATCTTCACTGAAATGTGACGCACAAACTGTTATGGTTGGATGCGATCAGGAACATTGTTGAAAATAAACTTTCTTTCCTGACATTATGCAGAGCTGCATTTGCAGCCTCATAGGAAGAGCAAAACATTTGGCAGACTATCTTGCTTAATGTTAGTTTATATACAAACTGCAGTCGTTGTTACTTTTTCTTTTGGTGATCAGGATTAATAGACTCTATCCTACTTTGTTTAGGTTCTTATTATAAGATTAGTTGACTTTCAGAATAAAAATTACCTGATCATTTACTCACCCCAGTGTCATCCAAGATGTTCATAAGTATATACTGTTTTAACTACAAATGGTTATCTTGCACTAACTCTGCGATGCACATGCACGTTTTCACGCATTACGTAATCACACTGGAAAAGTCATGCACGGTTAGTTCTTCGTCTATGTACTGCGGTTCAAAAAGGTAGGGTGGGGTGAAAAACTCCATCTCATTTTCTCCTCCAACTTCAAAATTGTCAGACATTGTTGTTTTACCTTTTTTGTAAACAGCGTTTGACTTTCTTTGCATGTTCCCTTTGTAAACACTGGGTCAGTACTTCGGCCCACATCACATGTGCATGCTTATGTAATGCAAGTGCTAGTGCAAGATGAGCATTTGTGGTTAAAAAGTATATCCTTTTTTTTTTTTTTTTTTTAGAAAATGACCAATTATTTTGCTAGATAAGACCCTTATTCCTCAGCTGGAATCATGTAGAGCCCTTTGAAGCTGCATTGAAACTGCAATTTAGAACTTCAGCCTGCTAATCCCCAATGAAGTCCACTATATTGAGAAAAATCCTGGAATGTTTTCCTCAAAAACCTTAATTTCTTTTAGACTAAAGAAAGACAGACATGAACATCTTGGATGACATAGGGGTTAGTAAATTATCAGTCAATTTTTATTCTGGAAGTGAACTAATCATTTAATTCACTTTGACGAATGAGCCAAACTGAATACTGAACACTAAACGGGTGTCCTGGGATTGGCGTAGAAAGGTTAGGAAACAGCACAACAGTGAAATTATAGTACAAAATGCTGTAGAAAACATTCTTGAAATCAACTGTCTGACTCTGCAATGTTGTCATGTGTAAGTATCAATTAATGTCAGAACTACATGGGGTCCAACAACCGATTGTTTTACAACAAACAGACGTCTGCAGGGTGTAATCACAGGTTATCTGTTTCATTTAGAAAAAAAACAGAGTAAAGGAGTCGCTCTGCAGGACATGGATAGCTGAGCTCAAGCAAACACTGGAAAAATCTGGTACGGTGAAGTCAGAGAGGTCAGGCATTTGAGTACAGTGATATAAGGCCATGTCCACTACTGTTCAAAAGTTTGGTGTCGGTACTATTTTTTTAAAAAGGAAATGAATACTTTATTCTGTAGAAGTGCATTAAATTCAATAAAAAACAAAAACAGGGATGCATGGAAATGAAAATTCCAGGCTAAAACTAAACCGAAACCGAAAATGCTTTGTAATAATTATGTATTATTTTATTAAATAATATAAAGTAATTTTGTAATTTTTTGTTTAACTTAATCATTTTAATGATACAGAATTAAAAAAAAACATGCCGTAATGCCATTTTCGGCTGAAAATTTGGTGTATCCCTAAAAAAAATACAAAAAATTGTTACAAAAATCTATTTCACATATATGCTGTTCTTTTAAACTTCCTATTCTTAAAAAAAAATCTAGAAAAAAAAATTAATGGTTTTCACAAAAATATTAAGCAGCACAACTGTTTTTTAACATTGAACTAACAAGAAATGCTTCCTGAGCAGCAAATCAGCATATTAGAATGATTTCTGAAGGATCATGTGACACTAAAAACTGGAGCAATGGCTGCTGAAAATTCAGCTTTGCCATCATAGGAATAAATTACATTTTAAAATTTATTAAAACAAAAAACAGTTGTTGGCGCCAATAGCCTTGTGGGTAGTGCGGCGACATATAGTGCCATTGCGCTGCGAGTGTCCCGAGTTTGAATCCCAGTTCGTGGACCTTTCTCGATTGCACCCACTTTGCTTTCTGTCCAACTACACTGTCCTATCTAAATAGACAGGCAAAAAAAACGCCAAAAAAATAGAAAACAGTTATTTTATTTGGTAATAACATTACACATATTACTGTTTTTACTATATTTTGGATCAAACTAATGGTGTGCATAAAACACTTCTTTTGAAAATATTAAACAATATTAGCTCAAACTTTAGAACGGTAAACACACACACAGGGTGCGGTTCATACCGAGACACCATTCTGTGAAATTCCACACTTTGTGGAGATTCTAAAGCATCTGACATAAAAAAACCACCTATCTGCTGGTCTTAACAAACTAGAAATCAACATCAGGATGAGAGACAACCAAATGAAGCTTTGAAGAAAGACAACTACATGAATAAAAACTACATCAGAAACATCAAAACCCAGAAATGCAACATCCACAACTGTGGCCTAAAGAACTGATACTACTGGAAACTCTTAGACTATACAGCAAACTCACTGACACCTGTGAAAACGAGACTCTTTTCCGTTGTTCAAGAGTTTTTAGACACTTGATCTCCATTTGCACGTGTATAGATGGATCTACCAAGTTAACACACACAGCTCTAACCTAAAGACCAGCTCCAACCAGTAATATGCAAAATGTGAGAAAAAGGTCATCTGATTTTCTGCAAACAAAATTTATCCTGATTACATCAAGAAAAAGAGAGATTAGCTACAGCCTGAGTTCATTAGCGGGTTGCGTGCCACTGATTTGCCAGAATACAGCTGGCTAACCCAGAGCCATACTGAATCAAAGCCCTTGTTCTCTTTGTTTAGCCTGCATAGATGACCTTTAACCTTCTATTGAGACTTTCCACTGCAAATTGGACGGTCAACAGTGATTCCAACAACTTTCACTTTAAACTAACAAAGCAAAAGTATGACAGTGATAATAAAAGGGTCTGCTACCATCTTAGATTTCCTGGACATCAGGTCCAAATCATTTATGACTATGAGATTCTGCAGTTCTGCTCTAGGTTGAGGTACCAAACATTCCCCTCTTGGATGACATCACAGAACTGTCAAAAAGGTCACTGACCTCAGGTCTGACATGTAGCTAGCTTAGCCAAACCCATTAGCAACAATATGAAATTTAAACAAACTGAAAGTCTGTATAAACAGACATCTTTCAGCACTGTAAACTGTGGAAAATTTAGCTTTGCAATCACAGGAATAAATTACATTTTAAAATATATTAAAATAGAAAACCATTATATTGAATTATAATATTTTTTTATAATTTCTACTGTATTTTTATTCAATAAATACAACCTTGGTGAGCATAAAAGACTTAAAACCATTTAAAAAAATGATGTCAGGGAAATGTTAGATACTTTGACCCAGATATTAAATAAACACCTTGCCTTAAGCAAAGGCTAATTTCGACTTGTCTCTCAGCTTGTAAAAAAATGCACAGACAGAAATTTGGTCTATGAGGAAATCTTTCAATGTTTTCTTCCTGTACAGTAACTGACAGCAAAACCAGTTATTTTTCAGCAGATTTTGCTGTTAACCTCATACAAATTTTGTGTTTTCATACAGCCTTATTCTTCTGCAATGTTTCTGTTTGTGCTAAACTGACAGTGCTGGTAGACACTCTGCGGTCTGTTACCTCAGTAGATATAAATATCTGATTTATCGCCTCCATTTCCATTCGTACTCTCAAGCCTCTCAACAACTCCTCACACCTACATAATCTGCAAAACAAAGTGTCAAATCTCACAAAACACAATATAAATCCTCTTGATAGACACAAGCGATAAATTTGAGAAAAACATTAAGTCAACCACAAGTGATTTTAATAGCCACTGACAAGAAACACTACTAATTTGTAACATATTCAATTGAATATCTGCCAACTGCAATAAATTTACAACATATGCCATTCAGTAACAGCTGGGCAGACGGGTAGACTAACCGTCATTTTCCGGTGCAATACAATCCACACTTCTGACCTAACTTGCAACTAATTTTAACCCAGGCTATTAGAGGGTTCATATCCCTCTCAGTCAAAACAAAATGCACGTTTAGCTTGTATGTAAGGTAGCCAAAATATGTTCTGCATTGTTCTTTTCAACAAAAAAAGCTGAGAAGGAAAGTATTTTACAAGTGAAACTATAAATACTCACTCCATCGGTTCAACAAGCTGTTCATGTGCATCATGAGGAGGTGGTGATGGTCAGCTTCCTGTGACTGCATCTAGAAGAGACCACACAAGTACACTAAACCATAAAATACTGGATAGCAATTGATATCTAGATATGTACTACAATCTCACGAAATGCATAAAACACTTGGTAGGAAAAATGAAGTGTTGAATGACTAGGCAGCATTTTTTTCTTATCTCCACACTTTTTTTTGTCTGTACTAAAGATAAAGCAACAGTGTTAGATAACTCCTAATTGAACTTACTAGAAGACTGATTATTTGCTTGTAATTCCTTATGTTTATGACATTTATGACATGATTTACTCCAGACCGTTTTTTGAGTGAAAGTTTTACACCAAAATATAATTAAAAAGCCTAACATTTAAATAAATAACTTAAATGTAAAAAAGGAAAACTATTATTTATATGAACATTTCTTATATTTTACTTTTGTAAATAATACATTTAATATGCATCAGTGCAGTCTTGTATTAAAGAAACTGGTAACACTTTATATAAAAATGTTGTTTGTTAAAGCAGAACTCCACTTCCAGAACAACAATTCACAAATAATTCCCCCTTGTCATCCAAGATTTTTATGTTCTTCTGTCTTCAGTTGTGAAGAAATTATGGTTTTTGAGAAAAGCATTTCAGGATTTTTCTCCATATAATGGACTTCATTGGTTCCCCGATTTTGAACTTCCAAAATGTAGTTTAAATGCAGCTTCAAAGGGCTCTAAATGATCCTAGCGGAGGAAGAAGGGTCTTATCTAGCGAAATAATCTGTCATTTTTTTCTGAAAATAACATTTTTTATACTTTTTAAGCACAAAAGCTCATGTAGCACAGGCTCTGGGATGCGCGTTCATGACGCTACATAACGTTAATATTGAATCACGTCGAAAGGTCACGCGGAACATAGGCAGAGCTACAGACCCAGTGTTTACAAAGCGAACGCGCAAAGACTAAAAAAGTGCAAGTAAGTCAAACGCTGTTTACAAACAAAAAGGTACAACGATGTCCCTCTCAAGTTGTAGGAGAAAATAAGATGTAGTTTTTCGCCATACTCAGTACACAGACAATGAACTTACACGTGATTCGTAGTAGTGATGGGAAGTTCGGACCAAATCGGACCTTTGAGTCTTGTTCAGTAAAATGAACAAATCTTTTTTCGAGTCATTTCGTTCATTTTAGCAAATATAATTAAAGTGTTACCTGTTACTTCCCTAACACATCTACTGCTTACACAAACGTTGATTACACTACAAACAAGACAAAGCTATAATGCTATAAGAAACAGAAAAGATTAATTCATTGTTTACCTGTGTCTTTAGTCTATGATTAGCTCACCTCACTTTTTATCTGACAAGTTTTCGGGTTTGAGTCGTTCGTTCATCACGTGACAGCCCCATAAGATGAACGAATGACTCGAAAAACCGAAGACTCGAAACAGGTGAACTAATTCCAGTACAGAACCTAATAGGATGTTGCGAATGCGCGACTGAACGAATCACTCCCTGAGACGACTTGTTCTTCCCGAGTCACATTGAAGATTCGTTCAAAATGAAAGAATCGTTCATAAACGACCCATTACTAATTGGTAGCGTCGTGGACGCGCATCCCAGAGCCTGTGCTACACGAGCTTTTGTGCCTAAAACGTATACAAATTTTTATTTTTCGCAAAAAATGACAGATCGTTTCGCTAGATAAGACTATTGAATCTGCATTTAAACTGCATTTTGGAAGTTCAAAATCGGGGCACCAATGAAGTTCATTATATGGAGAAAATCCTGAAATGCTTTCCTCAAAAAACATAATTTCTTCACGACTGAAGAAAGAAAGACATGAACATCTTGGATGACAAGGGGGTGAGTAAATTATTTGTGAATTGTTGTTCTGGAAGTGGAGCTCTCCTTTAACATCAATGTATTAACTAACATGAACACAAAATGAGCAATACATTTATTGCACTGTTTATCAATCTAAAATAAAAATACAGCCGTTCATTGGCAGTTCATGTTAGTTCACAGTGCAATAACTAATGTTAACATACACAACCTGTGATTTTAATAATGTATTAGTAAATAGTACAATTAACATTAAGATTAATAAATGCTGTAGAAGTATTGTTCATTCTAAGTTCATGTTAACCAATGTAGTTAACTAATGAAGCTTATTGTAAAGTGCTACCAAAAAATGTAAAATAATAAATATTCAAATTAAATCTACATATCATAAATACAAATATCTAAACAATTACTAACATTCGGTAAACAAACAAACAGTCGTCTAGTAAAATAATCAAACATGAGCCAAAACAGTATAGATTCCGCAACGGCATTTTTGATTTAAATTAAAGAAAGGAAAATATGTACTTACAAAACCACCAGCTTCCCTCAAAACTCTTTATGGCAGCTTTCTGCGAAAATGTGCCTTAGATGTTGCTGGTACATCCAAAGTATGAATCCGCACTGCTTTGAAGGCTTCCGTCGCTGACAGACGCTCACTTCAGTGCGCATTCCCGCTGACCTGCGCGCTACTGCGTTCTGCAGTACACAAGCACAGAACGCGCGCAGTGAGCTCTAGCCAATAAGCGTTTGATCAGTTGCCATAGGAACCTGCGAGGTGAAGCCTTCATGCTGATCACAGGATCCACAAATCTGCGCATGGACTGCAAAGTTGTGGCGCCTCCCACACCAACAGATTTTATTTAATTTCCGGGTAAAATATCTCACAGGGTGTCTGTCCTACATATTTTGATGCTGAATGTGTGAATATGGCAGGTACGTTTACAAATACATACGGTATTTAATATCTTTTAGGTTTTATTAAATTATCCAAACTAAAGCTTGTGTCTCACTTTCAAAATAATTTACTTTGAGTTTATAAATAAGATCTTATTTTTTTAATTTTATATGAGTCTATTAGACTGAAAGACAAATATTTTGTTTGCAGAATGCACTTGTGATCACTGTCCACTGACGCCCTCTAGTGATGCATCAATGGAATTTTCATGAAGAGTTATTTCCCTAAAGTAACAGTTCATTCGAAAAAAAAAAAAATTGTCATCATTTATGTTCTTCGAATTTTCTCCTTTGGTGTAGAATAAAATGAGATGACAATATATTCATTTTTAGGTGAATTATTCCTTTAAAGACATAGGTTTATTCAAAAATGAAAATTCTGTCATCATTTTCTCACCCTCAAGTTTTTCCAAACCTGTATCCAGCTGTATTTTTTTTTACCGTGCTGTAAACGGTAAAACTGTTTGCACTACAAACCGTGTGTTCATAATTAAGATAATACTTTAAAATAACATGGTAAGCCACACCAGTTTGCAATTTCAAGCAGCAAGGCGAACTGTTGTTTTGTACAGCTAAAATTAGCTTGAAGCTAATGACACCGAAAGCACGACCAATTACATTTACAAGGGTCACGTCCGCTTTTACGGGAAAAATACGGTGGATAAGTCTTTTCTGTTTTTTTTTGTTTTTTTTGTTTCAAAAGTTATTTTGAGCAACACTGGTAACCAAACATTTGATGGCAGCCACTGACTAGGGAAAAATACTATGGAAGTCAATAGCAACCATCAACTGGTTGGTTACCAACTTTCTTCAAAATAACTGCGTATAGAACAAATAAATTCTTACAGTTTTGGAACAACTTGAGGGTGAGTAAATGATGACAGAATTGTTATTTTTGGGTGAACTACACTACCAGTCAAAAGTTTTTGAACAGTAAGATTTTTAATGTTTTTAAAAAGTCTCTTCTGCTCACCAAGCCTGCATTTATTTGATCAAAAGTACAGCAAAAACAATAATATTGCGAAATATTTTTACTATTTAAAATAACTGCTTTCTATTTGAATATATTTTAAAATGTAATTTATTCCTGTGATCAAAAGCTACATTTTCAACATCATGACTCCAGTCTTATCTGCATAGAAGTTAATAGAAAGATCCAAAGATTATAGCTCGGAGTCAGTTTAATTTAATTTTTTTTTTCTGGGAAAGAAAATATAGAAATTAATACTTTTATTTAGCAAGGATGCTTTAAATTGATCAAAAGTGATGATAAAGACATTTATAATATTACAAAAGACTTCTATTTTAGATAAATGCTGTTCTTCTGAACTTTCTATTCATCAAAGAAACCTGAAAAAATCTACTCTGCAGTTTTCAACATAATGATAATAAATGTTTTTTGAGCAGCAAATCAGAATATTACAATGATTTCTGAAAGGATCATGTGACTGGGGTAATGATGCTAAATATTCAACTTTGAAATCAGAAATAAATTACATTTTAAAATATATTCAAATAGAAAACAGTTATTTTGAATAGTAAAAATATTTAAAAATTGTACTATTTTTGCTGTATTTTGGATCAGATAAATGCAAGCTTGGTGAGTAGAAAATGCTTCTTTGAAAACTTACTGTTCAAAAACTTTTGACTGGTAGTGTATCCCTGTACTATTTGTTATTTTAAGACTACCTGACTTCTTATTTTCAATAAAAATCAACAACTAAAAAAAAAAAAGATCTACAATTTTAAGATTTTGCATATAGACCTGAAGGCATTTAACCATATCAAAACAATACTACTACGACTCGACTTGCTACTACTACTACTAATAATGCATAAATAAAAATAAAACAAAAGTAAAGGCAACTTTAATTTATTCAAATAATCAACTGGATACAATATATAGAATGATCAGCAATGAGATCAGAGGATGCTATAAAGAGCTCAAACATGCTTTGAAAACATGCTGAATGAAATTGCGTGATTGTGATGGCATGCATTTATGTAACATCCCTGTAAACAGCCCTCTCAACGGTGCTCAAAACGCAGTCGCTAGTGTGAAATATGGATGCAAACATTTACTCTAGCCCTTCGAGAAATACTGGGCAGAAACAGTGAGGAATGAGGTTATAAATATACAGTACAGCGTTCCCTTCAATATAGGTACACATCTGCAATATCAGTCATTGAGAAAGCGGCTGTACATTGGAAATGGTTAAATGCTGTCTTTGATTTCAGCTGGTGAGTTTTGCTTCTAGTTTTGATTGTACTGAAGAAAACATGGAGACCTTCAAACATGCATCATCTGAATTCTGCTAAACGTTCTTATGTGCAAAGATAAACCTTTATATATTTTCAGATATTCCCTATAAATACTTACTCAAAAAAGGGGAACGGCGCTTCTCGGGTCCTGAATATATTATTTAAAGGTCATCAAAATCTGTTCAAATGTCCACGTACATATACAGTAGTGATATTGTATAACCAGCTCCGGTCGGTGCACATGCATATTTAAGTCAATATTACAAGTTTCCTTCAATAATCAACATCCAATACATACACAAGAGACCAACCGACTGACTGACACAGTCCAGAACTGCACCACAATGTGAGATTTCTTATGCATAGTAATAGTACCTACACAAAAGATTCAAATCAAAGTCTTAAAGAGAGAAAACAAGTACTATAAAATACAGCAGAGTTTAACATGCAGGAAAACAAAAAAGTGGAAAAAACAAAGGTATAGAGTTACAACATACATTCAACCTACTTGTGCAGAAAAGACTCCCCTGATACATGGAAGCATGAGCTATGTTATTAATTTCAGTGGTGGAAAAGCACCATCACTCCAACATTTCAAAAACTACGGCTAAATAGAGCGAACAAACAAACAATCATAGAAAAATAGTCAACACAGGAGATACATGACCGTAGTGCACATTGAGAAAATCTCAACAGGGCTTTGGACTATTTTTGCTAACTTTAAAAGCAAGTTCTACTATAGTTCTACGCTGCTTATCTAAAATCTCCGATTCTACTTTTATCTACAATTCTATCGTACCAAAAAACTCTACACACGTACTGATGATCTATGCTACAGTTATGAGTATGAAAATGTAAGGCATACATTTGTGTCAAAACAGACTGACAAACATTGATTCCTTAAGTGAAAAGTCATGCATAGATTGCACAAAGTTATTGTATTTCCTCAAGAGTATGCGTCCTATATAGAAATGCCGATAACAAACTCACTCTGACCATGACGGAAGTCGGAAATGCACTACTACATGGCATTTTGGTAATTCTACACAGGAAAAGGAAGTGAAATTACAGTAAGAAACGGTTACCTTCATGATTAAAAGGGTCATGTTACTTACAAGAAGAAGAAGAACGGTCACACTATTGTGGCATTCCCTAAAGGTTATTTGTGCCCTAAATAACTGACCTACGTACTATGACCATAACTCTTTCGTCTCTTGGTTTCGGGCTTAGTTGTTTAAAAAAAAAAAAAACGAGATAGTTTCCAGGTTTGGTCCTGTTCACCATCTACAGCGCTGACGTTATAATATAAACACAAAGTTGTGTGATTTGATATACAAACAAACACACACATACAAACATATCTGCATTTTCCCTAAATGGCATTATACACATTTCCTGACTGCAAATTTTAAGAATTTAACTTGTTAAAAAATTGTCTTTTTATTTACTTTTAGTTGTTTTTTTATTTTTATTTTTTTTATTGTACTTAATTTAAACAAACCTGATTTTGAGAAGAATTTCAGTTGAAATTGAAATTCATTTCTGATGAAAGTCTGAGTAGTTTTTTTTTCCATATATTAATTTAAAAATTCAGTTCTAATAGTCCAACGAGATCTGAAAATCTGCAATGAAGCAGCATGGTTCTCTAATTAATGAGTGATTGAAGAAAAAAAAAAGATTTTTTAAAATGATTTAAAGCTATTTATTACTTAATGTGTTCATTTTTGTACTTAAATATATTTTATTATAAATTAATTGATTATTTACTATCTTAATTTGAGCAAACAATCAATTTTCTGAGAAGATTTTCAAGTTGAAATTTAATTTTTGGAATTTGAGCTATTTTATTTTATTTTCAAATCATATCATATACAATCAGGCAGCATGACTCCGTAATTAATTAGTGATGGACAAACCTAAGAAATCATACATTATTTATTAAAAACTAGTTAAAGGTTATGTTCCGCAAATGTGCAAAGGCTATTTATTATTTTATTTGCCTTGGTTTTTTTTTTTTTTTATATAAATTATTTATTTTATTTGACCAAACAAACCTGATTTTCAACTTTTTTCTTTTTGAGAAGAAATTCATTTTTGATGAAAGTCTGAGCTGTTTTTATTTTTCATTTATTACTTTTTAAAATTCAGTTCTGATAATCTAATGAGATAAAGCAGCAAGTCTCTCTAATTAATTAGAAATGGAAAACACTAAGAAAATCATACTTTTCTTATAAAAACATCTTAGAGATTGTTGTCAGCAAATTTGAAGAATTTGAATTATTTAAAGCTACTTATTTCATTTTATATGTATTTTACTATTAATTCATTCATCTCAATTTGATCAAACAAACCTGATTTCTGAGATTTTCAAGCTGAAATTAATTTCTGATGAAAGTTGTTTTTTATTTTAAATCATATCATTTACAATCAGGCAGCATGTCTCTCTAATTAATAAGTGATGGACAAATCTAAGAAATTATACATTAGGAATTAAAAACTAGTTAAAGGTTATTGTCTGCAAATGTGCAAAGGCTATTTATTTATTAATTTTTTTTGTGTGCCTTGATTTATATTTCTGTATATTATTTATTTTATTTGACCGAACAAACCTGACTTTCAAGAAGATTTTTTTCAAGAAAAAATGAATTTCTGATGAAAGTCTGAGCTTATTTTATTACGTTCAAATTATGTTCTAATCATCTATAAGATCTGTAAAACTGCAATGAAGCAGCATGTCTCTCTAATTAATGAGTGATGGAAAAATCTAAGATATTAAAAAAATTCTTCTAAAACCATCTTAGAGGTTGCTGTCAGAAAAATGAATTTTAATTATTTTTTGTATCTTACATATTTTCTTATTATTAATCTTAATTTAATCAAGTTCTGATGAAAGTCTGAGCTATTTTTTATTTTATAATTTTCAAATCATATCATATACAATCAGGCAGCATGTCTCTCTAATTAATGAGCGATGGACAAACCTAAGAAATCATTCATTAAGAATTAAAAACGAGTTAAAGGTTATCGTTCGCAAATGTGCAAAGGCTATTTATCTTTTTTTTTTTGCCTTGATTTTTAGTTCTATATATTATTTGTTTTATTTGACCAAACAAACCTGACTTTTCAAGAACTTTTTGGACTTTTTTAATAATGTTCAAATTCACTTTGAATAATCTATAAGATCCGTAAAACTGCAATAAGCAGCATGTCTCTTTGACTAACCAGTGATGGACAAACTTAAGAAATTGTATTTTTTTTCTTAAAAAATTCTGTTTAGCCTTGCGGTGGCGCCCCCTAGCTGAAGTAGAGGAGTAAAGCAGAAATCTCCGTGCAGGAGAGGAGAGTAGAAACACACGCGCACACAAGAAAACAGGTCCTGAGAGACGGCAGAGACCTGGGCGGACAGATACAGTGCATGCTGCTGTGGACTGTACAAATGCATGCATGAGTGGGTGGGCACCCTCCACATCAACAAGCCAACAAGAGCTTCCGCCTTTCTTCCATCTTTCCGTCCACGCCCCAGCCCCAGGTCCATATCCTGGCCTTCCGGAAGCCACGACAGCCCCATCCTTACGCATTTCGCCCGAGCAAGACGCCCACCACAACTATCAGGAAAGAACTTCATCCTCGCCCACGAAGGGCAGGTCCATGCTCCGCATGCCTTCCTCGCTCTCTTGTTTCCTAGGAAACAGACAAATGTGGAGGTTTAAAATAACCACGCATTCCAGGCGTGTCAACCTGTCTATGGCAATGCAGACTGTTGTTAAGTGCGGCTAGAATTGTTAGGCAGCGGGGAAATTAAGTCAGCGCGAGGGGGAGGACATGGCATCGCATCAGTCATATGCTCGGGTCGGAAGGAGGCACATGAGAGTGACTGACTACCATGTTTTTGCAAGGGGTTGTACCGGGAAGGCCGGGACTGGGGCGCCGCATGCAAAACGCACCCAGTCCGACAAACCAATCAGAGTCCTGGTAAAAAAATGACCATGGCTGGGCGGCAAATCAGGATGCTCCACTCTTTTCGTTGTTGACATTATGCATGAGGGGCATGCAGATATAGAAGGACCTGGAAAACATCATCCTGACCTGCCCATGAACTTATAGGACATACATAAACTTATTTTTTATGTTAAAATATTTCATGCAAAATATAAATGCTTGATATACTAAGGGATGATTATTAAAAGTAGCTTGTACAGCTACTAAAGATTTGTAAAGGGACAGTTCACTCAAAAATGGAAATTCTGTCATTAATTTTCACCCTCATGTCGTTAATTTATCTTCAGAGCACAAATTAAGATATTTTTGATGAAATCCAACGGCTTTCTGACCCTGCATAGACAGCAATGCAACTAACACGTTCAAGGCCTAAAAAGGTAGTAAGGATATCGATAAAATAGACCATGTGACATCTGTAGCTCAGCCTTAATTTTATGAAGCCCTGAGCTATGAAAATACTTTTTGTGCAAAAAGAAAACAAAAATAACTTTATTTAACATTTTTTTCTCTTCTGCTTTGAACACTGGCTCTGTGAACCACGTCGAAGACTGACACAGAAGAGAAGAAATTGTTAAATAAAGTCGTTATTTTTGTTTTCTTCGCGCATAGCTTCATTAAATTAAAGTTAAAACACTGGTGTCACATGGATTATTTTAACAATGTCCTTACTACCTTTCTGGGCCTTGAACGTGTCATTTGCGTTGCTGTCTGTGCAGGGTCAGAAAGCTCTCGGATTTCATCAAAACATCATTTGTGTTTAAAATATGAACAAAGATCTTACCGGTTTGGAACGACATGAGGGTGAGTAATTAATGACAGAATTTTATTTTTTGGTAAACTATTCCTTTAAGAGGGAATATCATAAATATTTTATATACTACATGCATAAAATGCTGTTTATTAGGTAGGAAAACACAAGCGGAAAAGCTTGTTATTCTTTAAGCCATCTGAATGATAGTTTTGAGCATGCTAGAAAACACCACACCATTCCTTTGAAGTGCAGATCATTCAAAATGGGCATGACCATTATCTCCTACATATACAGTAATATAGGTGGAGGAGAGTGAACAGGATATAGGTGGAGCGCTAACAGGCTAGCAGAGCTTTACCTGGGGGTACCGAGATTGCGGCAGTATTTCAAACTCCCTGCTCTCCCTTTTCTAGACGGCAGGAGAGATACGTGAGAATTCTTAAATCGGAGCGTTTCTATTAAATAGCTCTAAAACATGTCTAAACAAGAGCCTTAAAGGAATAATTCATGCTTTACATAACTCAAATATGCTAATGATTACCACAGAAAATAATTTATGCTTGTCCCTTGGTTTTTGAAAACCAGCAACAAATGATTAAAGAAAATTAAAATTCTACTCACCCTCATCATTCCAAACTTGTATGAATTTCTTTCTTCTGTTGAGATAAAAAGAAGGTGTTCTGAAGGATGTTGGTAACTAAACAGTTGACGGTAGCCACTGACTTCCACAGTGTGGAAAAAAATACTATGGAAGTCAATGGCTACCGTCAACCCCTTGGTTACCCACATTTTCAAAATATCTTCTTTTGTGTTCTGCAGAAGAAAGTAAGTCACACAGGTTTGAAATGACAAGAGGGTGAGTAATTAATGACAGAATGTCATTTTTGGGTGAACTATCCCTTTAACAAGCTTGGCAAAGCTATTATATTGTTACTTGGCTAGGCAGTAATCAAATATTGCAATGAAAGCTTTAACAGGGAACAAAGCTGCAAAGGGGGCACTCATGAGTCATAAAATGATAAAAATGACTCTATAGCTTTGTCCAGATTTGCATACTTTCCAACTATATAGAAGGCCAGAAACAGTATGTGGTGTCTGAATTCACTTCATTATTTTTGTTTTCTCTGCGCACAAAAAGTATTCTCATAGCTGCATAAAATTACAGCTGAACCACTGATGTCACATGGACTATTTTAATGATGTCCTTACTACATTTCTGGACCTTCTTTCCAGAATGTGTCTGTTTTCATAAAAATATCTTAATTTATGTTGTGAAGATAAACAAACATCTTACGGGATTGGAACGACATGAGGGTGAGTAATTAATGACAGAATTTTCATTTTTAGGTGATCTATCCCTTTAAGTGTGTCATTTGGGAGGGGGCTCGTGTATTTTAAGTATTTTAGCTTAGCAGGATAACTGGTTAGCTTGGTAACTTTAAACTTGTTTATTTTGTTTTCAGTTAGCCTAATGCGACCATTTGTAGCTTTGGCTACATAATAGTGTGTTTTCATGACACATCAACAGTCGGCTATATTGCCTGCACTGAACCTAAACAATGCCACTGAACCGAACAAAACTCCAAACAATATGACCACGCATCCGGGTAACTGACCAAACCGTGACGTCAAGTGCAAACCCTCTATTCAATGTTTGAAATGTAAGTTCAAGAATATTAATTTATTCAACAAGATGTATTATATTAAAAATTTAGCAATGTGGCAAATCACTGGATGAAAAACCCACAGAAGAAAATGTTAGGAGCACATGAAGAGTTAATTTACCTAAAAATGTAGTCTCAGCTGAAAAAGATAATTTAACATCTTTAGAGGTTAAATAACACATTTTCCAGAAAGTTTAGAGTGTTAAACATCAAAACATTCGTTTTTTTAACGTTTTCTTACGCTCCAAGGCTGCATTTATTTGATCAAATGTACAGTAATATTTGTGAGATATTACAATTCAAAACAGCTGTTTTCTATTTGAATATAATAAAAATGTAATTTATTCCAGTGATGGCAAATCTGAATTTTCAGCATCATTACTCCAGTCTTCAGTATCACATAATTCTTCAGAAATCATTCTAATATGCTGATTTTGCTGCTCAAGAAATATTTCTTATTATTATCAACATTTAAAACAGCTGTCAAATATTTTAGTTGAAACTATGATACTTTTTTTTTTTTTCAAGATTCTTTGATGGATAGTTTAAAAAAACATCATTTATTTAGAATCAGAATCTTTTGTAACATTCTAAATGTCTTTACGGTCACTTCTGATCATTTAATGCATCCTTACTGAATAAAAGTGTTAATAAAAGGACAGAAACTAGTCAAAATTATTTTCTGTGGAAATGTCGAATAAACAATAAGTTCTGTTTTACCTGAAAATACACTTAATCGTTATCCTTAACATTTTACAGCATGGCCTAATGTAGTTAAAGGGATAGTTCACCCAAAAAACGAAAATTCTGTCATTACTCACTGACCCTTATGTCGTTCCAAACCTGTAAGACCTTCTTTCATCTTTGGAACACAAATTAAGATATTTTTGATGAAATTCGAGACCTTTCTGACCCTCCAAAGGTGCCACCACGGCCAAGGCGCAGAAACGCAGTAAGGACGTTGTTGAAATAGTCCATGTGACATCAGTGGTTCAACCATAATTTTATAAAGCTATGAGAATACTTTTTGTGCGCAAAGAAAACAAAAATAACGACTTCATTCAAGAATTTCTTATCGAGAGTACCACAACGCATGCGTGTGCCTTCCTCTACTTGTGTATTTGTGTTCTGAAGATGAACAAAGGTCTTACGGGTTTGGAACGACATGAGGGTGAATAATTAATGACAGAATTTTCATTTTTTGGGTGAACTATCTTTTTAAATAGCAAAGTAAATTGTACATCTATAGTAGTAGTTCTAATTAAATTACTGTCAAATAAGCTATGCAAACCATTTAATATTCTCTGTGACCACTGAAACCACTGCAGAGTTCCAAGTCTATGTTCAGGAAGTCTGTTCCAGTTATAGCCCATCCCTAATGAGAAAGACTTACGATAGCGTGTGTCCTGGTGCAGCGGGACTCCTGTCTTCCCTGCGGCCCCAATCAAACGGGTTCCCAAAAGAACGCTTGCGCAGCATAGTCCTAACCAAGATCTGTAGCAGAAAGCATGCGGCAAGAATAAGCAATTCGAAAAACAGACGTTGGGCTGTAATCTGTGTGGGTCATTAATCTGTTTATTCATTTGATGAGGTTATTAGCATTGAATTATTACATGTATTCATGAAAACAGAATTAGGGTTGGCTAAATAGGCCACCAGGGGCTTGCCATCTCACCACTGTGGCCAGGCTGGGGATGTGCTTGACAGAGTTTTCCACCTCCTCCTCTGTCACTTCTATCAGGCTGCAGCAGTTGTCGTCCTCAGGGGGGAGGGGCTCAGCGCCGTGCCGCGTCACCCATGGGTGCACCTACAATAACAACAACGGAACAGAAATCCTGCTTTGATATCATTAATTAACCCAAGACTATGTTGAGGCAGCTGGAGTGTCCTATATTCACACAGGAAGTGCTTTGAAATCATCTTTTAAGAACAAGGAAGCGTTTTATTTTTGGTCCATTTGAAGTATTGAGGCTAATTATAACATAAGAAAAAATACAATAGCATGTACAAACAATTTGGGGTCAGTAAGATATTTTTCTTGAAAGAAATGAATACTTCTATTTAACAAGGATGCATTAAGTTGATCAAAAGTGAAAACAGAGATATTTATAATGTTACAAAAGAGTTCTATTTCAAATAAATGCAGTTCTTTTCAACTCTCACGATTAAAACAAAAATATTAAGTGTCTGATTTCTAAGTGTTTTGAACATTCATAATAAGAAATGTTTCTTAAGCACCAAATCAGCAAATTAAATAATTTCTGAAGGATCATGTGAAACTGAAGACTGGAGTAATGATACTGAAAATTCAGCTTTGCCATCATAGGAATAAAATACATCTTAAAGTAGTCCAAAATAAAATAAACGTTTTTGTTTACATAAAAGCCTTGGTTCTTAGAAAGTTCTTGACATTTTTATCTGCAATATGCACCAAATCATGAGATTCTTTATATATTTTGAAAACATTTACATGTATTTACATATATATTTATATTCATATAATATTATACATAAATATTTTTAATATATAAAATTACATATTTTTCTTAAATATATACATGCATGTATGTCTATTTATATATACATAATAAACATACGCAAAAACTTTTATTTTGGATTAATAGCAATTAATCGTTAAACATCCCTATTTTAAAGTATATCAAAATAAATATTATTGTAATGATATTTCACATTATTGTTTTACAGTATTTTGATCAAATAAATGCAGCTATGGTGAGCATAAGAGACTGGGCTAGTATTCCAGAAACATATTGGTGATATTAGTAGCTCTGAAATTACACATTCCACCTTTGTTGAACTTGAAGGCGATGTCACTGGTGACGTCACACTGACCTTGATTTGTGGGACGGTAATTCTGGTTTCAGGATTCTTGTCCAACATTTTAAAAAGAAGGTCCTTTAAGTCATCCGATATGTCCGCACTGTTAAGTAGGACAAAAATGCTATCAATGTCAAAATAGTTGGACAGGGAAGGTCTTTTAGGCTTAAGAGAAATACTCACTTCTCGGGAAGCTCCACTGGTTGGGTCTTGATCTTCTGATGGAGGCTCAAAATACGCTCATCCATAAACGGACACTGTGAAGAGAGGAAGTCAAGTCAAAGAATTGTTACAGTTTACAGTATATATTTCATAATATATACGAAGGTCAAAACAGGGCGTACCACTCCGAAGATGAAACAGTACAGGGTGACTCCCATTGCCCACACATCCAGAGCCTATAAAAACATGATGGTAACTTGATTAAACAATTTTGACAGAGTAAAACTGACAAGATATTAGGAACTAGCTTAGAGGATAGAGTTTTTAACCTTTCCAGAGAAGTTCTTGCGGGTTTCTGAGAGGGTTTCTGGGGCGAGAAACGCTGGCGTCCCAACTGTGCTGGTCAGGAGGGCGTCTGCTCCCTCAAACTGGTTACTGACCCCAAAGTCGGCAATTTTAACATGGCCATCTTCTCCCACAAGCAGGTTGGAAGGCTTGATGTCCCGATGAATGATTTTCTGATAATGTACTGTTGAGGATGAGTCACATGCATTGAATCGTTATTCAATGCATTTCGATGACTATCAAAAAGAAGTCTTATCTAGTCTCACAATCTGATGCGTACTGCAGATAAAAATGTCAAGAACTGTCTGAAAACCAATGCTTTTATGCTATTTCTACAAGACTGGGTGTACAGATTTACTTCAAATGTTGGACAGATAACTTCTTTCCTGTCTGGCACTGCTGTTATCCATTATTTGTCTATTAACTAAAACGATTAAAATGTTTTTGTTAATTGATAGAAATAAAGTTGAAATAAAATAATATATAAATACTTCAGATGAAAAACTTCATCTGTTTTTGTTTTATTGGCAACTACCTGAAATCAAAGAAGTTTAAGTACCAAACTTAATAACAAATTGCATCTATATAGAAATGAGTGCTGTCAAGTCGATTAATTGAGTTTAATAAAAGTTTGCGTGTAAATATACACAGTACACATAAATTATGTAAACAAACTTTTATTTTGAATGTGATTAATCACGATTAATCGATTTGACCGCTATATAGAAATTAGTGCTGTCAAATCAATTAATCACGAATAATCGCATCCAAATGAAAAGATTGTGTATAAATATACACAGTACACACATTATGTAAACAAACTATTATTTTGAATGTGATTAATCGCAATTAATCGTTTTGACAGCCATATATAGAGAAATTAGTGCCGTCAAATTGATTAATCGCGAATAATCGCATCCAAAATAAAAGATTGTGTATAAATATACATAGTACACACACATTATGTAAACACAAACTTCAAATTAATCGTGATTAATAGATTGAACAAATTGATTAATCGTAAATAATCACATTCAAAATTAAAGTTTATGTATAAATATACACGGTACACACACATTATGTAACAAACTTTTATTTTGAATGCGATTAATCGATTTCACAACACTATACAAATTAGTGTTGTCAAATCGATTCATCACGAATAATCACATTCAAAACAACGTTTGTGTATAAATATAAACGGTACACACACATACATTATGTTTGTACATTATGTGTTTATTTTGAATGTGATTATTCGCAATTAATCGATTTGACAGCACACATTTCTAACTAAACTTCTATAGCAATAAACTTAGTAGCTAATACAACATTTTTAATGTTTATATAAAAATCACAATACATACTTATATTATGTAAATAAAATTTATTTTGAATGCGATTAATCGATTTGACAGCACACATTTCTAACTAAACTTCTATAGCACTAAACTTATTTCAGTTAGTAGCTAATACAACATTTTTACTGTTTATATAAAAATTACAGTACATACTTATATTATGTAAATAAAACTTATTTTGAATGTGATTAATCGATTTGAAAGAAAATAATAGGACTATTAAAACGTGAAATAATGAAATAATATTAATAATACTAAAACTTATTTCATTTGTCATTTTGTCATTTATATTAGTAAGCAATACAAATAATAATTGCTAATTCAAATTATTAATAAATACTACAATAGAATTTAAATAATACTAAAATAACACTGTTAATTAGGGAGTTCTTGACCAAAATAAGCAATGTAGACTAAACATGAAACTAAAATTACATTAAAAACTGAAAATATAAAAATAAAAGATAACACAAAGTACAAATTAACCTATAATATTTTACAAATAATATTAAAATAATGCTGCTAAGTAGGTTCTTGGCTAGTATAAGATATGGCTTGACAAGGCTTTAGTCTAAAAGTCTGGTTCTATGAAAATGTACCTTGCCCTTATATCTGGATGTATTAGCAACATCATGAGCATTGATCACACTGCAAAGCATTAGCTAAATTCCCGCACTCACAATACTCAATGCCTCTCAGCAAGTCCTGGAAGTAGAAGCGTGCCTGGTCCTCATCCAGGGGCTTATCAGTAGGAACCTCCATCACTGCTCTGCAAACACATGGGGAATGAGACACAGTTTCTCTAGCAGAGTGACACTAGCACAGCATGGGCCGGTGCTACAATCTGAAATAACATGCTTACTCACCCTCGTTTGACAAGCTCGAATACTGTGAAAGCACACAGGAAACAGAATTAGGGTGTTGTCCATTAGCTTATCTGATTTCACATACATTTAGCACAGAAAAGTAGAATAAATTGTGCATGTGCACGCGTGTAGCACCTGCCAAGAGGATGAGTATCTGGCTAGACTTACCCATGTACAGATGGTCCTCACTTGGATCATCCAGCACCTGCACAAAAAAAAAAAAACAAAGCAGTTTAGAAAGAAACAAGGAACAAAACCAGTCAGCATATACCTTATACTATGCCATATCTTATTTGGTGGAAATAAAAACAAGGATTTCAGGGATAGAAATTCAGCACAGAATTCAAATTTAGCATCAACATCTATTTATCACAACCCAGTTTTCTTGACTTTTTGGTCCACTGGAAATTTATGTAAAAGCTTTATTTCAACGTTTTTATTGGCTAAATACTGTATCTCACAATTGTGACTTTTTTCCTCAGAATTCCGAGTTCATATCTCGCAATTGTGATTGTTTTCCCCCACAATTGTAAGTTTATATCTCGTAATTGACTTGTTTCCTCAGAATTGCGAGGTCGTATCTCGCAATTAACCTTTTTCCTCAGAATTCCGAGTTTATATCTCACAATTGCGATTTTTTTCTCAGAATTCCGAGTTTGTATCTCGTAATTGACTTGTCTCCTCAGAATTGTGAGGTCGTATCTCGCAATTAACTTTTTTCCTCAGAATTCTGAGTTTATATCTCACAATTGTGACTTTGTTCCTCAGAATTCCGAGTTTGTATCTCGCAATTGTGACTTTTTTTTCATCAGAATACAAAGTTTGTATCTTGCAGTTGACTTTTTTTCCTCAGAATTCTGAGTTCGTATCTTGCAGTTGTGACTTTTTTCCTCAGAATTCTGAGTTTGTATCTCGCAACTGTGACTTTTTTCCTCAGAATTCAGAGTTTGTATCTCGCAATTGTGACATTTTTTTACCCAGAATTCTGAGTTTGTATCTTGTAATTCACTTGTTTCCTCAGAATTGCGAGATTGTATTTCGCAATTGTGACTTTTTTCCCCAGAATTCCAAGTTTATATCTCGCAATTGTGACTTTATTCGATTATTTTATTTATTCTGCTTGGTGGCACAAATTACATACTAAAGTCTGGTGGCACAGGTGTAACAGCGCCCCTACAGCTGCATATTGATAATACAAACACCCACCTCCACAAGCTTAACCACATTAGGGTGATCTAGCTTCTTGAGAATGGCTATCTCCTGGTAAACTCGCTCCAGAGGCCCTTTGGGCTGAGGTGGGCCCTCAGGGGCTGATTTTGCCCCACGAGGAGGAGGTCTGCCTGTTTAAATCAGCACAAGAGGAAATCATGTGAAAGGCTGAAGTACTGGGCATTCTGCTAGCTGATGAAACTGCGCCCCCAACCTCATACACACATACACTCACACATACACTCAATCATAAACCCCGCTGAGCGCTCCATCTGCTTTAAAGCAGACACTTACGCGGGAACCCAGCCTGCCTCATCAGTCGCTTCTTGGACAGCACTTTCATGGCCTGTGGAGAGCAGTGAGAATGAGAGAGTGAGAGCAGATATCCAGTGTCATTACTGGTGCTGGGTGGCATATGCCCCAATCTACAACCAGTACTGACTGAGGACTACAACTGCCCCAAAAATTAGGATAAAAAATAAGCAACAGAATTTGAATTAAATTAAATTATTTATCAAATCCCAACACTCCAGCATGGCAACAAAATGAAAAAATGTTACAAGATAAATTTATCCTAAAATTAGGATAAATCAATTAATCAAATGACTGAGCAATTTTAAGTTAACATTTTATGTAATATTACAGCATTATTATTATTATTATTATTACTACTACTACTACAGCATGTTCATAATCATCATTATCAAGTTAAGGATATTCTTTTTCAAAATAAAATTAAATTATTTACAAATCCCAAAAATACAGCATGGCAACAAAATGAAAAAATAAATAAATAAATAAAAATCTAACACACACGCACACACAAAATAAAAATAAAAACAAATACATAATCTTTTTTCTTTTTTTTTTTATAAATATAAAAATAAATATTATTTTTCTTTTTTAAGGAGAAATTCATCCTAAATTTAGGATAAAAAAATAAACAGCAATAAACAGACATTCTTTTACAAATTAAAATTAAATTAGTTATCAAATCCCAACAATCCAGCATGACAACAAAATGAAAAAAGAAAAACAAATAAAACACACCGACAAATAAAATTTTATTTTAGCCATGTACAACATTCAAGTTGAGAAAACTATATTTATATTCCTCACTGCCTTATTTTTATTAATGTCAAATTTAATATAATGCTTGTAATTTTTTCAATAATAATTAATAAATATATTAAAATTAAATATAAAATGTATACATTTATAGGTGGACTTTCTGTTCCAATGGTGGAAGTGTTTGGGAAACCTGTTTGAAAATAGTAATTATTTTTTTATTCTAATTGGTGGCGCAAAAATTACGCATTTAATTCTGGATTTTTTTACTTTATTGTGATGCACTAGTGCTAAAATGCATTTTATTTCAATTAAAATCACATCATAATTATGATTTCCATAATTTTCCATGATTTCATAATTTAACAATTACTGATAAAACTAGGATGTTAGCTCTTTACTCTTCACACATGAAATGTGTTTATACTCGTGCAAGACTGTGTTGCGTCACTCACATAGTACGTGTTGTCGTCTTCATTGTACGCCAGCTTGACAACTCCATAGGAGCCCTTTATCAGGAAAACAAGGTGCGTCAGTCATTACAACTTGTAACTGGATCAAATTGCAATACAAACACACTCAGCAACATGCAAAAACGGTGGGAAACAGGAGGCTAAAGTGGCCAAGCATTTGTGCCGTTTGATTAACTGGAGAACATGTAAACCAAACCAAGCCAGTAGGCAACAGTTGACATCATGATGAACGCCATAGACAGGCATAATTCCACTTCTGTTCTGTCTCTATCTCTCTCAAGCCTAAACACACACAGGTCCCAGCTGGGAGAGCAGATTGCCGTTCCAGCAGGGAATCCAACCCTCAGACACAGAGATGAGAGTGGAGCAGGAATCTCCCCATCCAAGCTGACAGTTTTCCATGCCCTCGAATGGAGATGAAGCTTAGTGGAACAGCAACAGTGAAAACACTTCACTGCTCCTTTCACTTGCTTTACTGCATTACACTATATATTGCTTTATTAGTAAATTCATTACATGTGCTTATGTGTACTCTTCTTACAAAATAAATACTGTGGTAATATTATGGTACACATGGTTTACAAAGAACTCCACAAAGTACTGTGTAACACAGCATTAACATGATGCCATGTTAAAAAAAACATGGTAAACATGGCACTTTTTGTAAGGGTCTAATCCATTCTATTCTATTCATGAAACTTTGAAATTTATCCCATGGTGTCACAAAATGACCATATTCATATATTATGAACTTAATTAGTATTCCAAGTTATTTTAAACTCTTTGGTATTAACATGTTTAAAAAAAAACAGGTAGTATTGTCTCTGCAAAATTTTTGCATTTTCAACATAATTTATTTATTTATTTACATTTCCTACATATTTATCTGTAATATCACTATTTTTATTCTCATTAACACTACAGTTAAAAAGTTCACGTTCAGTAAAATTTAGTTTATATTTTTGAAAAAAGTGACACAAAAATATTAAATATAGCACATTAAATATTGCTTAAACATTGATAATGATAAGAATTGTTTCCTGAGAACCACATGAGCATATTAATTTGGGATAATATTGATTTCTGGACATTGAAGACTGGAATAACAAAGCTGAAAGCTGAAAACTGAAAACTCAGCTTCTCATCACAGAAATAAATTAATGTTTCAAAACATATTAAAATAGAAAACCATTATATTAAATTGCAATAATATTATTATTATTAAACATTTTTTTTAATAAATGCAGCCTTGGTGAGCATTAGAAACTTCTTTCAAAAACAATTAAAAAGACCCCAAACTTTTCAACATATATCCATATTTCATGTGCATTTATTTGTTTGTTTATTTGTTTGCCAAAATCCAGGAAAACTAAAAAGTGCAATAATTCCACATGGTTAATTTGGTAATAATGATCAACTGTACAGTAGTATGTGGGGCTGTCAAACTATTAATCACAATTAATCGCATCCAAGATAAAAGTTTGTGTTCACATGATATATGTGTTTGTGTACTGTGTATTCATTATGTATATATACAAATGCATACACATGCATGTATATATTAAGTAAAATGTTATATTTTTATATAAAATAATTAAATGTATATATTATATATTATATATATAAAATACACATACGTGTGTTTAATAAATATACATAGTACAAACATTTGTGTACACACTCATCATATATTGACAGCACTCATCATATATTATATTATATTATATTATATTATAGTTAGTGTTGTCAGATTGATTAATCATGATTAATCGCATCCAAATTAAGTGTTTTATTTATGTTTACATGATATGTGTGTACTGTCTATATTTATTGTGTATATAAAAATGCATACATATGCATGTATATATAAAGAAAGAAAATAGTATATAAAATAATTATATATATATATATATATATATATATACACTTGTAATTTTGGTTGAGATTAATCGCGATTAATCATTTGACAGTTCTATCTGTATGCCTCTATTTTTTACTACACCAAATATGTGAGATGTTTGTTTGTTCTGAGATAAAGAAATAAAGCTCAATTATTCTTTTAGCAGCGTGTTCATTCATCCCAGACTAAGCAGGAAATGATCTATACATAAATAATAAATGAAAAATAAACATACCTTTCCAATCTCATCTTTCAGCTTGTACTGGTTGAGCTGCACGCAGTCCTTTTGAAATAAAGAAACAAATGATATCAGTCAATGATACTGAGGTTTTCTTTAAGGAATTATAGTCACTGAAAAAAGACAACTACTTCAGCCTGTGAAGTATCACAGCAAATGCAAACTTGATTCTCTCATCAAGAATGACGCAACATTCCAGGTTCAAAGAATCAAAAGCATTAGGAGAAAAAGTACTACAGGGAGTATTTGAGCCAGGGTTTTTATTATAGTTAACTAAAACTAAAACCATAAAAAAACACTACCGTTACTTGAAACAAAATAAAAGTTATTTTATTTCAACAAGGTGCCAAGGCATCATTTCTCATTGTTGTTTAGTTAATTTGAATACTAAAATAACTAAACTAAAATTAATAAATACATATTAATAAAAACAGCATAGACATAAACAAAAACTAATAAGAAAAGACAAATATACACTACAAAACAAAAAAAGGAAAAACTACATAAAAATAACTGACTTGAGCTGAGAAAGGCACACAAGCTAAAGCTACACACATTTCTCGCCCATTTCATGTCCTAATGGAAGAGCAGAAGCATCTATAGGGGGCTTTCTCTTGACAAGCGCCATTAAGAGGAAGGTAATTGCTCCTGTCTGTAACCTTACCTTACATACCCTCTCAACCTTGCAGACTTGAAGCCAGTGCAGAGAATGAAGAAAAGGAAATATTCTTCTCAAAGACAACATCAGTTCTCACACAAGCAGCTCAAATTATTTTAGGCCACAACATCAGATTGTCTCGTTTTTTTGTGGTGCAGGTATATAATCTCGCATAATTGTTAGGCACGATGGTTGTTCAGACAGCTGAGTTGTTTTAAAATAGATAATGTTAAGTTTTACACTTTCCTGATATTGCCCACCTCTAATATATAGCTCATAAAGAGCAATTTCTAGCCACAATATTTTATAATACACATTTTATATATTATTTATTATTTATATAATACATATTATAAAAACATTTTTAAAAATCTGTTTTTTTCCCCCATGAAATTCACAAACTTATAACTTATATTTACTGTCTATATTTAATATGTAAACAATAATTAATTGCTATTAATAATTTAGATATTACATATTATAAAAATATATTTATTTATTCTATAGTATATAGATAGTATATAATAACATATTATTGCCTATAATGTATATTTTATATTATCTTACAATATATTATATATTTTTTTTTTCATTTGTATTTTACATGTAAATATTAATTAATTGATTTTACTAATTTAAATATTAAATACCATTTAAATAATAAAAACAAATATATATTTTTAAAAACTACAACATCAAAGTTGAGCGTAATTGGAAAAATATTTCTTTTAACATTTACAAGTCTATATTTAATATGTAAATAATAATTAATTGCCATTCAGATATTAAATATAATATAAATAATAATATATATTTTTTAAAAATATTTGTAACATTATATAGTTCAGCATCATTAAAAAAAAAAAAAAAAATTCCAGCCTAATTTTTACAAGCCTACATCATTTAAAATATAGTAATTACAAGGAGCAATCTAGCCTCAGTGCTTTATAATGTATATTTTATATATATTATAACATATTTATTATATAATATATAATATATAATATTGGTATTTAACATGTAAATATTAATTAACTGATTTTACTCATTTAAATGTTAAATACCATTTAAATAATAAAAACAAATATATATTTTTAAAAACTACAACATCAAAGTTGAGCGTAATTGGAAAAATATTTCTTTTAACATTTACAAGCCTACAAGCCACTTTTACAAACCTACATTATTTAAAAATAGAGAGAGAAATTAAATAACATTAATCATTTTAATATATTTAATAAATAATAATAAAAAAAATAATAAATAAATAAATTACAAACTTGTTTCCATGACATTTACGAGGCTTCAAGTCACTTTTACAAGTCTACATCATTTAAAGTATAGAGATCACGAATATTTTATGTGAATTATAAAATGTATTTATTATACAATATTTACTGTCTATATTTAATATGTAAATAATAATTAATTGCCATTCAGATATTAAATATAATATAAATAATAATATATATTTTTTAAAAATATTTGTAACATTATATAGTTCAGCATCATTAAAAAAAAAAAAAAAAATTCCAGCCTAATTTTTACAAGCCTACATCATTTAAAATATAGTAATTACAAGGAGCAATCTAGCCTCAGTGCTTTATAATGTATATTTTATATATATTATAACATATTTATTATATAATATATAATATATAATATTGGTATTTAACATGTAAATATTAATTAACTGATTTTACTCATTTAAATGTTAAATAGTATATCCATTAAAAACTGCAACATTAGAGTTGAGCATAATTAAAAATATTTGTTTTTCCATTTTTTTTCCAATTTTTAAAAGCCCACATCATTTAAAATATAGAGATCACAAATATTTTATAATGTGAATTTTATATATTACACAATACATTTGTTATACAATATTTACTGTCTATATTTAATATCTAAATAATAATTGCTATTAATCATTTAGATATTAAATATTATATAAATAATACAAATATATTTAAAAAATATTTTTAACATTTTAAAGTTTAAAAAAAGATGTCCAACCTACAAATCATTTTTACAATAATTTCGAATTAATTTCTAGCCCTCATGCTTATATTTTATATATTATCTTATATTTATTATATAATATTTATTATTTATATTTAATAAGTAGTTACTAATCAACTGCTATTAATAATTTAGATAATAAATATTATATAAATAATAAAAAAAAAATTACACAATAACAAAAATGTCTACATTTTATTTTATTTAAATATCTACATTAACTAATGGATATTTCTTCAAGAGACCTCCCTACTCCTCCAATCACACTTGCCATTAACTCCGGCCACGTACCTGCAGGTCTGTGATGGAGACACGATGAGACTCCACGGTTGGTCTTCGAGGGAGGCGTGGAGAAGAGTGAGGGGAGGTGATTGGCGAATAGGGCAGCGATGGGTAAATATAGCGTCCGTTCAACCCCGGCGAACCGCAGGGCGAGGAAAGCGTCTGCGAGCGTTCCTGTAGTGACAGCTTTCTGTCGGAAAGGCTGAGTCTACCTCTGTGCTCCTGAGACTCTGGGAAGAGCGCTTCCGGGCAACCCACCGTGTGGGATAAAAGATCACAGGAGGCCATACGGAAGGGCGGTACCGGACCTGACGACGCGGGCTCCGGCGTTTCCGAGCTGTCCATGTCCTCCACCTCCTCCTCCTCTCCGCCCTCTTGCCCTGAGCCACCACTGGGCTCGTACTCTGTCACCACAATCATGGACTCCATCTCGTTGGTACAAGGGCTCAGGCGCGTGGATGGGGAAGGGAGCACAACACAGCTCCGCAGCAGGTCAGGCAGTGGCTGATTGGGCGGCTGTACCGGGGGAATGGGCGGAGCATGGCCCAGAGCGGCAGGGGGATCAGAAGAGGGCCAGGAGGAGACACAGGGAAACATAGTGTCCTTCCCAAACACCTCTCAGTGGCCCCTCCATCAACGCTTTGCAGGAAAAACAGAGTTGGGAAATGTTAGATGTCATACAGAATGTCAGTGCACATGGTACACACAGCTTTTGACAAGGGGTGGGCGATATGACCAAAATCTTATATCACGGTAGAAGTAATTTTATTTCACAATATAGTTATTTTTGCTTTAAATAAGGTCTTTATGATATCAAAAATGTTTGTAAAAAGGTATTGTATGCAGTGTGAATATCAGAATAATACTAATTACAAGCAATAGGACAAAAAAGTACAGTAGAACACATAAATAAGAAATGCTACATACATTGTATAAAGTAATCAAATGTAAAAAACACTACATACTCTTCACTGTGTAAATTATATTTCTTCTTATTAAATGTTACAAAAGCGATTTATTCAAGAACAGTGAGATTTTCTCTCTTTTGTTCTTTGATTAACATGAATGACAGAAAGCAGGAATATTAGACTGCTGTCACTTTAAGAGCTACCCAGATCCATTACACGTTTTCTCTTTCAGCTGTTTGCTTTCACTTAAGACCTAAACTACTGTGTTTACAAGGATACTTGTAAAGAAGGGCATTCTGACACATACAATTGTGAGTATTTAACCATTCAAGGCCTATAAAGCAGCAAAAATAACTATGTTCAATACTGTTCTTCAGAAAAATCCTTCAAGTCCCACAAAATCTTTGGTTTTTCAACATTTGTGTGTATTTGAACCCTTTCCAACAATGACTGTATGATTTTGAGATCCATCTTTTCACAATGAGGACAACTGAGGGACTCATATGCAACTATTACAGAAGGTTCAAATGCTCACTGATGCTTCAGAAGAAACTACAATGAATTAAGAGCCGGGGGTGAAAACTTTTAAAAAGTATGAAGATGTGTATATTTTTCTTATTTTGGCTAAATATCATGTTTTGTTTCATTTAGTACAGCCCTTCAGAAGCTACAGAAGATACTTACATGTTTCCCAGAAGACAAAATAAGTTAAATTTACCCTGATCTTCAAATTCAAAAAGTTTTCACCCCCCAGCTCTTAATGCATCGTGTTTCCTTCCGGAGCATCAGTGAGTGTTTGAACCTTCTGTAATAGTTGCAAATGAATCCCTCGGTTGTCCTCAGTGTGAAAAGATGGATCTCAAAATACAGTCATTGTTGGAAAGGGTTCAAATAAACAAAAATGCTGAAAAACCAAAGAATTTGTGGGGCCTAAAGGATTTTTCTTAAGAAGAGCGAACAGTTTAACTGTTCAGGACAAACAACCCTGCTGAAAACAACGGCTAAAACCAGCCAACCAGCTTAGGCTGGTTTTAGCTGTTTTTTTCAGCAGGGAAGGGACTCATGAACAACTATCACTTAAAAAAAAAACACAGCTATGGATCATTCAGGCAACAACACAGTATTAAGAAATGTAAACTTTTGAACAGGGTCATTTTTATAAATTCAAGTATTATTATCTTTTGTTGACTATAAGCAAATGTCTTTTATGTGAAATATCTCATTCAGGTCAGTACAAAATAAACAATAACATGCATTTTGTATGGTCCCTCTTATTTTGGTAAAACTATTAAAGGAACACTCCAATTTTTTGAAAACAGGCTCATTGTCCAACTCCCCTAGAGTTAAACAGTTGAGTTTTACCGTTTTCAAATCCATTTAACCGGTAGCACTTTAAGCACAGTTTAGCATAGATCATTGACTCTGATTAGACCGATAGCATCTCGCTCAAAAATGAACATACATAATGCTGATATTTTTCCTATTTAAAACTTCACTCTTCTTTAGTTACATCGTGTACTAAGACTGACGGAAAATGAAAAGTTGCAATTTTCTACTTGCAGCCGGCAGAGTTGACGGCAGAGTAAGATCATTGCGCCTGCTGCACCCGTGGTATGGCAGCAAAGTTCCCTGATTGTTACAAGTACTGCTCACTGCAGAGCAGAATGGCCTCCAGCTCCCCCTCTCTGGATGTCCAGCTCCACCTTTGTGTGAATTAATGGGTGGAGTTATGTTTAGGATAGGGTAAGGGGTAGGGTTAGGGTGTGGTTAGGTGTCTGTCTCCATCCATTACCTCCAGCGAGGGGGAGCTAGAGCTCCAGCTCCTCCCATTTGGCTCTGCAGCGAGCACCCTCTCGATTGTTACGGCGGGATGAGAGTATAGTTCCTAGCCATATCGACCTAGAAAATTGCAACTTTTCATTTTTGGTCCGTCTTTGTACACAATGTAACTACAGAAGAGTCAAATTTTAAATAGGAAAAATATTGAAACTCTTTTTTAAGCGAGATGCTAATGATCTAATCAGATTCAATGATATATGCTAAGCCAGGCTGAATGGATTCAAAAACGGTAAGGGCGGCCGTACACGGTGCGAATTCGGACAGTCGGAAGACCGTATGGCCACGCACACGTCACGAGTGACTTTGTTTACGGACGCAGTGGTACACGGCACGATTTTAAAACCTGCCGATTTCCGAGGCAATCACATTCACGAAGTTCCGCGCCAAAAACATGGACTCCAAGGAAGAGATCCTTTTCGGTAAAATTTAACAGTAAAATGTTAAATCATGCAGTGTGTCTCTGTATATTTAGGGTGATCAGATTGTTTGCCCATGAAATCTGAGAGAAAGCCTGTGTATAATATACTGTGTATGTACTGTTAAATTCAACTGCTCTCTGTCTATCTCATAACTGCATATAAAAAATATGAGCCGTGACTCTTTGCTACACATGCAGGAACCGTCTGATCACCCTTGCGTGTGTACACTGGTTGCAAACTTGACAAAACTTCACCTCTACAGCAGTGCTAACAAGCATATGCATTAAAGACATTGGAACTGCAATGCTACAGCACTGTACAGTATTGTAATGTATGTTTTAACGTAGTATTATGCACGTCGAGGGGGCTAGTTGGCCACCACTATAGCTAAATTTCCAGTTTGCTCAACAAATCGGCTCGTTCAACAGCACACACGTCACGCTTTCAATCCGACAGCTCCCGAAGGTTTTTGACATGTTTAAAAATGATCGTGAGGTCGGGAAGTGCTCGTAAGGCACTCTGCTCGTCTCGTAATTTCTCACACACCATACGAGCCCCGACCATACGAGAAGAGACGATTTCCTCCGATAACCAAAAAAAAAAAATCGCATGCGAGCTCGTACGACCTCACAAATCGCACCGTGTACGCCCGCCTTAAGACTCAACTGTTTAACTCTAGGGGAGTTGGAAAATGAGCCTATTTTCAAAAAAAGTGGAGTGTTCCTTTAACATTTTGCAGATTCTGCAAGGTGTAAGCAAACTTTTGACCTCAACTGTACACTCGACCTATATTTTTGTAAGAGGCTTCTCCTTAAGTCAGGGCATTGCAATAAAATTATATTACACTGAAAAATGGTCTACCTGTACAGAAATGAGTGAATACCGCTAATAAGCTTATAATATAAACTACTTCAAACGTTACTCAACTAAAGCCTTCTTGAAAAGATTACATATCTGCATTCTGCTCTGAGCCTCCATTTCTTATGGCCTTGATTTACATGCAAAGAGCTCTAGTTTCTTTGGCAAGCAGATTTTCTGAACATTAGAGGCTCTCTCTGTGTGTGTGGGAGAGGTGTGGGTCTCGCAGAACGGGAGAAATATAAGCAGGTACAATAAAAAAGACATTCATTACTCTGAGGGGTTCAGAAAGGAGAACTTGTGTGGGCTGGCCCACCCCCTCCATGCGTCCTCATTTCTATCACTCGCATTCACCGAGATCCACTGCAGCTAGGTTTTTCTTCTCTATCTCGATTTTGTTCCCTGTCATTTCTTCATCTGCGATCGAATCTCTACTTATGTTTTTGCTGTAATATCATCTCGGGGCCCTGGCCTCCATGTGTTCTCCTGTCAAAACACCCACACAGCTGGAAGACGGTGTTCTCTCTCCCTCCTGAGAACAGTGTGGGAAAAAAAGCCTATTTTTCTCAGCGTTCCTCATCTTTGACCCCTCCCGCATCTATTTCCCAAGTTATTACGTCCCTGACACTCATTTTCACCCTAAATCAGAACACACTGATGAGGATTCAAGCTTTCGTAGCTAAAAATGACACTTTCTCACACAAAAAAGTCACTTTCATACTGGAAATAACCTCTATGCTCAAAAGTCTCCATTCAGATTAAAAATTACATTGAAAGACAGACTCAAGCCATATTCAGAGCTCAGAATATAATACAAATTTGATAGATTCTTAACCACCTTAGAAACAATATAGGCATCAACCTTTGTATGGATAAGCAGCACTATTCACATTATTGCATTAAATGTAAAAATCTTGTTTATTTTGTTTATTAAACTGTCTCTCACCATCCATCACCTACTGAGACATTCAGCCAGTAGGAGAATGAATGATGGATTTTAGATGACAACAAGTGACAACCAACTGATTGTAACATCACGCAAGATGATATGTGCAACATCCTGTGTTATAAACATTTTTAAAACAAAGATCACCAGTCAGGCAGAAAAAAGTACTGTTATGCTTATTATTTAACTTATAATAAACTTATATTTATGCAGTTACTATTTACAGTTGAGAACAGAAGTCTACATACACCTTGCAGAATCTGCAAATGTTAATTAGTTTACCAAAATTAGAAGGATAATACAAAATGCATGTTATTTTTTATTTAGTACTGACCTACATAAGATATTTCACATAAAAGACGTAGTCCACAACAGAAAATAATAGTTGAATTTATAAAAATCTGTCCAAAATTTAACATAAGCTTGATTTTTATTACAGTGTTGTTACTTGAATGATCCAAAGCTGTGCTTTTTTTGTTTGTTTGTTTAGTTGTAGTTGTTCATGAGTCCCTTGTTTGTCCCGAACAGTTAAACTGTCCGCTGTTCTTTAGAAAAATCCTTCAGGTCCCCCAAATTGTGTATCTGAACCCTTTCCAACAATGACTGTATGATTTTGACATCCATCTTTTCACACTAAAGACAACTGAGGGACTCATATGCAACTATTACAGGAGGTTCAAACACTCACCGATGCTCCAGAAGGGAAAACAATGCATTAAGAGCCGGGGGGTGAAAACTTTTGAACAGAATTTTGTCTAAATATCATATTTTTTTCATTTAATACTGCCCTTCAGACACTACAAAATATGTTTCCTAGAACACAAAATAAGTTAAATTTACCCTGATCTTCAAATGTAAAAAGTTTTCACCCCTGGCTCTTAATGCATCATGTTTCTTCTGAAGCAATCTTGATAACAAGACAAAACATTTCTTGAGTATCAACCAATTACAACAATTCCTGAAGCATCATGTGATACTGAGGACTGCTACAGTTTTCAATAAATGTAGCCTTGGTGAGCTTTCATTCCAAAACATTATAAAATCCAGTAGTGCGGGTAGGCATTAAAGAGCTGACTGTGTTTAAAAGTGTAAATACTGGTTAGAAATATTGGTCAATCTCTGAAGAAAATCATTTAATAGCATAATAAAGTATCATGATATTGACATCTGATGCCATTACTGTACCACCACAGCACTAATGGTCTACTATTATTAGTACACACTGACTTATAAAGTAGCATGCAACCAAATTAATCAGCTATTTCTCAGATATAGATATCTCAGTAGAACAGGCAAATTTTATGATGAAATGAGACGTTTTTAACGTCAGATCGGATTTTAATCACTGGTTTGGGCGCCATTAGTGACTTCCTGTCTTCACATCTCTCCACCTCGATGACAAAGAGGTGGCCCAGCTGAGCACAGAGCACCCAGGCATGTCCGACCCATTTGTCAGCTCAGGTGCTGATGGTGGGATGATGAAAGTGTGCAGAAAGTCAGAGGGATTGATGTGTCATTATCCAGTCCGAGCATCAGGCAACTACCTGAAACTCAAGCGTCTGGATTACAGGTACCTTGCAAACATCTATAACAGCACGAAAAACTCAGAGTTTCACGTCCTCTTTTCAAGAACAGGAAATTCACGGTAGATGTGGACTAGATGTGGCCTGACTGCAATGGTAGGCTGAGCTATTTTAATCTGAGAGCAGTTTCCACATTCTTCTGTGACCTACTTCGATCTTTGATGGATTGCAAACCAAGTGTTTCTCCTTCACGTGCCCAACCTACCAAACACAAGCAAACCTCATTTGTTATGGAGACTTGGACTCACAAGCAAACAATCCCTGGACCCCCACTGACCACATGTATAACAAACGGCATTTAAAAACATTAAAAGGTTTCAACATCAAATACATGAAAGATCCACTGTTTTCAGTCGAGCCGTTACCCAAGATGAACTCCAGCAATTCTACCCTAGAAACAAACAGATGCAGCCATACACCAGATGATTTTCCACTCTCTAGTTGTCATTATTATGGCGAGAGGCACAGGGCATCCACAGGGAAAAGGGGTCCACTGAGGATTGACCGTATGGGACCATCTGGAGTGTTCAGCATTCTTCGAAACATTAGCTTTAACAGGGAAAACAGAAAGTACTAATCTGTGGACAAGAGGAAGCAGGAATAATCTACACACTGGCTAACCTAGCATGTTGTACTTAACACTTTAAAGACAAGATTTGGGTTCAAAACGAGTTAAGCTCTCTCAGTACCATCTGCAGGGTGCTGTTGATCTCCACAGACAATGATTTTGGCTCTTCAATCAGTTTTACAATAATACCCTGAAAAATCTCAAACGAAATCGAAGAATGAACTGGTGTGACGCCATTTCGAACAAAATCAGGCCAAAATGAAGTTCGCTTGGTCATTAATTACTCACCCTCATGTCATTCCGAACCCGTAAGACCTTCGTTCATCTTTGGAAAACAAATTAAGATATTTTTGACGAAGTCCGAGAGCTTTCTGACCCTGCACAGACAGCAACACAACTGACACGTTCAAGGCCCAGAAAGGTTGTAAGGACATCATTAAAATAGTCCATGCATCGTGGTGCTGTCATAGACTGACAAATTGTTCAATAAAGTTGGTATTTTTGTTTTCTTTGTGCACACAATTGTGAGGAAAAAGTCTGAATTGTGAGATAAAATTTTTTAAAAATAAAATAATTATCAGCAAAATAATTATCAGTTTATGTCCCGCTATTCTGACTTTATAACTCACAATTATGAGTTTTTATCATAAAATTCTGAGAAACTAAGTCAGAATTGCAAGACACAAACTCACCTTTTTTGTGAAAAAAAAGTCAGATAAGCAAGATAAAATATTAAAAATATTTTTAAAAATGATCTTGTAGTTCTGACTTACTTTCTCGCAATTGCGAGTTTATATCCCGCTATTCTGACTTTTTTAACTCACAATTGTGAGTTCAAATCAGGTAATTCTGAGAAAAAAAGAATTGCAAGTTCATATCTCTAATAATAAATTTATATCATGCTATTCTGAGGAAAAAAAGCATTTCTGACTTTATTTCTTACAATTGTGAGTTTATATCCTGCTATTCTGAATTTTCTAACTCACAATTGTGAGTTCATATGCAATTCTGAGAAAACAAGTCAGAATTGCGAGAATAAAGTCTGAACGGCAAGATACAAACTTGCACTTGCAAGAAAAAAGTTAGAATTGCAAGATAAAAATATGAAAAAATTAAACAAAAAATCCTCACAATTGCAAATTTATATTATATAAAAAAAGCAGAATTGCAAGGTAAAAAGACAGAATTGAGACAAACTTAAAAAAAACAAAGTGAAATATTTTGCAGTTCTGACTTTATTTCTCACAATTGTGCGTTTATATCCCACTATTCTTACTTTATAACTCACAATGGTGAGCTTATATCATGCAATTGTGAGAACAAAAGTCAGAATGGTGAGTTTATATCTCGCAATTACAAATTTATATCATGCTATTCTGAAAAAAAAAAATCTGACTTGCGAGGTATATATCACAAAACTTTTTTTTTACAAACTGTGAGACCTTAAGACTCATTTTCTCCTGTACTAGGTTATATTGAATTTGAAAGCAGTTGAAAAACAAAAAGGTCTGCCACACTTTATACAAGTCGGTAAATATTTCCCACGCTCATATGTTGGCTGTTTGTTGCATTTGATCATGTTCCATAAACTAAGAAATGAAAAGTAATTACGCCAACCTCAATCACATTTTCGCACATGAGGCCTGAAAAATAAATAAACAACTTTATCCAGCTCACCCACAGCTAGATTTCAAATCATACCCGAATGGCTCATTCCACAGGGAAAAGCCCTCCAGAGACCACTCTCTCCAAACAAGGCAAACTATTTTAGATCCAAACACCCAAGCAACATAAAAACACAAATCAGTGGATATAAAATATAATTTGTTAATTTATTCAGCACAACTGTTGTACTTGTATGCATACGTTTCCTTACAGCCGTGTGGATTAAAACATCACACAATAGCTGTCAAAACCTAGACAGCATTTTTGGACGTGAGGATCTTTTGCATGTTCCTTTGATGCCCAAAAATACTGTCTAGGCAGGCAGCTCACTAGATGTTGAAACACAGCCAGTGATTTTACGGGTTTCACTTGTCAGCTGTCAAACAGACAGGATGAAAACGAATTAAGGATGCTGAATTCTTCGGTAAATGGGTCATTGTACAAACAGATGCCATTTTTGTCTCTCAAATACATTTCTTTGACATTTAATAGATAATGCCAACTTTATTTTATGCTTTTTTCTTTCTCTATAAAGATTTTTCACCACTCCTGTCTGTCCAACTTCTTGCTATATTTTAAAATAATATATAGATATATATACACAATACTAGTCGAAAGTTTTTGAACAGTAAGATTTTTAATATTTTTATTAAAAGTCTCTTCTGCTCACCAAGTCTGCATTTATTTGATCCAAAGTACAGCAAAAACAATAACATTTTAAAATATTTTTACTATTTAAAATATCTGTTTTCTATTTGAATATATTTTAAATTTGTGCTTTTTTCCTGTGATTTCAAAGCTGAATTTTTAGCATAATTACTCCAGTGAAATGATCCTTCAGAAATCATTCTAATACGCTGATTTGCTGCTCAAAAAACATTTATTATTATGTTAAAAACAGCTGAGTACGATTTTTCAGGTTTCTTTGATCAATAGAAAGCATTTATCTGAAATAGAAATCTTCTGCAAAATAATAAATGTCTTTATCATCACTTTTGATCAATTTAAAGCATTCTTGCTATATAAAAAAAGAGTTAATTTTTATAATTTCTTTAACCCAAAAAACTTTTGATTTCAGATAAATGCTGATCTTTGGATTTTTCTATTCATCAAAGAATCCTGAAAATAAATAAACCTTGAAATATTGGTAATAATAAGTATAACAAATGTTTCTTGATCAGCAAATCAGCATATTAGAATGATTTCTGAAAGATCATGTGACAATGGAGCAATGATGCTGAAAATTTAGCTTTGACCACAGGAAGAAATTAAATTTGGAAAAACATTTAAATAGAAAGCAGTTATTTTAAATAGCAAAACTATTAAATGAATGTTCCTCCAAATGAGCACTTTGTAGTTTTACGACCTTGTAATTCAACTTGAACTACAAACTGTCAACACTGTTTTATCATCAGTCTTATCCCAGAATACATTACAATTGATTAATTTCACAATTCACTGACACATTGTCTTACTGAATGCTTAGAAATGTTACTTTAAATCACCTTCTTAAAACTGAAAACGCGTCTATTTCGTAGAATAACCTAACTTCCCAAAAACCAAACTGATATTGTGTGAATATTAGATGTGTATAAGCTTTGATCACTCCTGCTTCACAACTGCCATGCAACGCAATTTGATACATATTATCTGTAAAAGCTTCATGTAAACAGCTCGAAGAGCTGATTCCGTGTGGAGAACAATTTTAAGGCTGGTTGTTATTTTGCTAAAGCTGGCTAACGCATCTCTTACGAAACAGATGTTTGGAAAATCCAGCCGAGGATTAATAAAATCATTGTGATCACGTATGTTCACGCGTGTCGCCCTATAGAGGTATAATACGAATCGTTGGTTCAGTGTTGTGTCCTTACCTCGGCCGTTTGTGAGATCCTGTTTTTGAAGGGTATGTTGTTAGCTCGCTGGCAGTAATGGTAGCGGTTTATGATATGGTATGATGTGCAGGCAGCGGGGGACGGAGGTGCTTCAGCTGTGAGTGAATGTGAGAGGAGTGGCGACATCTAACGGTCACAAGCGGAACTGCGTCTAATGTTGAACGGACAAGCGGGGGGTTATTAGCTTGATTACTTGAACTTCATCACTGTGCTTCACTCGAATACATGTACTCTTACTTAACTGCATTTTGACGTTAAGTAAGGTCAAAAATTATACTTTTGATTATTACAAGTTCATGTTAATTCCCAAAATATCATTTAGTGTTTTCACGACGTGTCATCAATCGGCCATATTGGCGGCACTGAATGTAAACAATGCTACTGAACTGAACGAAACTCGCATATTTTGCTGAATATTGCTTCTGAAAATGGTCAATTATTGTCATGTTTTGGTCTGTACTAATCGGTCAGACCTGGAACAACATTTCAAATAAGTTACTATAGACTGCCAAAAGTTATAACAAATAAAGGAGAAGAGATCAAAAACTGTCTGAGGAACAAAAGTTGTTTGTGGTTGGCCAAACTGAACCAGGATTTCCACGGCAAGAATCTTAACAACATTTGTGTTTGTTCTTATCATTTCCAGTCAGGTAGGTTAAATATTAGGCTAGTATCTTAATTAACACTAATTAATACTCTTTCCTGCTTATTAAGTCCTTCTCTATATGATTTAGCAGCTTCCACATGTTTTTTTTCGTGGTTTAGACAGCATAAATTTAGCAGAACAATGTATTCAGTAGTACATAAACCATGCAATCCATGCTGTTGCTTGCATCCGAGTATCGCCAATAAGGCTGCGCATAACTGATCAAATCGTGGCAAAAGTGCAAACCCTCAATTACACTTCTTGATGAACTTTCAACATCATTAATTTCAGTGCAAACTTATTTAGTAACGACTATGGGAATTTGTTCTTTACTCTAAAGAAACAGACTAAACTTGGGATGGGGATGGTCATTAATTGCTCACCCTCATGACGTTTCAGAACCGTTAGACCTTTGTTCATCTTTGGAGCACAAATTAAGAGAGAAATTTTGAGAGCTTTCTGACCCTCTATAGACAGCAACGTAACTAAAATGTTCCTAGAAATGTAGTAAGGACATCGACAAAGCAGTCCATGTGACAACAGTGGTTCAACCTTATTTCTTCAAAGCTACAAGAATACTTTTTGTGTGCAAAGAAAACAAAAATAATGACTTTATTCAACAATTCTTATCCTCCAAGTCACCATCTTCCACCATTATCGAGAGTACCGTGACGCATGTGTGCGCATTGTTCTGCTTGTAAACAATGAAAGCGCTCAGATTTCACCAAAAATATTTTCATTTATGTTCCGAAGATGAACAAAGGTCTTACTGGTTTGTTGTCCTAAGACAGGAATGGGTATTGTTTTTCATTTTAGGACAACTTAAATGAAATGTTTTGATCCACTTCAAATGTTGACTACTGTATATAGGAGTTGGATAAAATGAGAACTTTTTAACTTACTTTAAAGTTTTGAGACACCAATGCTAGAATGCAAAACAAGATGTGTGATCATAAAATGTGGACAGCTGAAGCACCAAGATGAACTTCAACATCTGCCCAGGCCAGACAAACCACCTGACTTGAATATTATCAAACCACTATGGACCATTTTGGAAGCTGAAGAAGTTGATTCCCCAAGAAACTGGCAGATGTTTTTATAGACAACATTCTACTTCAGATTATTAAAAAGTTTGGAAGCTATATTAAAAGGCAAATTCTTCATATATATATATATATACTAAAGCAGTTTCCCATTGAATTATACTTTGTGTGTGTATTTTATATATATACATATATATATATATATATATATATATATATATTGTGTGTCTATATAAAAAATACACACACAAAGTATAATTCAGTGGGAAACTGCTTTAATTCAATTGTTTTCAGTCAAATACTTTGACCTTTATAAGTAAATCTGAAATAAAAAAACATTTTTACTCTATATTATTTTCTGTATTTTTCAAACCTCTCTGTTCTAAGTGTATTACAACAGAACATTTGTATGAATAGATTAAAAAAATAAATAAATTGTAGAACTCCTCCCAATTTTCTCTCATCTGACCAAAATAAATAAAATTAAGTCTTGAGCCATTTAGATTATGTTAAGAAATGCAATAAGATACAATTAAGGAATGGTTTAGCAGCATTGATAAAACAGACTTTTTATATAATTAAACCGCTTTATTACATAAGAAAATTGAAACAACTGATGCAAAAAAACAAAACAAAACTACAAGCTCACCAAATTTAACAAACCAAAAACACAATTTTAAAAAAAAAAAAAAAAAAAACTGTACAAAAATGACAGTGATTGAAACAGGATTCACATTATCGCCTTTTCTGGAAAATATTTCCCCTTCCTCCTGGTCCTCCTCGACCTCTGCCCCTTGCTGCGACTGCAAAGGAAAGACAAACAGTTAGTGGTTTCATCTTATGCGTTTCCCATGAAGCATTAACTTGCTCAGCCATCTGATTAAATAAGAGTCAAACAATGCTCAGTGCTTTTTTGAGGATCTTTAAATGAAGTGCAACTGCTTTAATTGCTAATGGTACTAAAACATACAAGATACTCCAACAAAACCAGTTGGGACTATCCACTTTTTTCTTCCTGTAAGAGTAGGTAAATTTCATGGGTCAGGCTTCCAGTCTCATCTGCATCCAGCTATTTTTAGCTGTACAAAACAGCTTGTTTTGCTGCTTGAAAATTGGTGTGTTTTACCATGTCATTTAAATATATTATCTTAATTATGAACACAGTGGTTTGTAGTGCAAACTTATTCATCTCATTTTCTTCCACACTGAAAAAAAGATGGAAATAATTTATGTGGCTAAAAAGCATTTGACTTTACAACCACTTTAAAAAAAAAAAAACAACTTAGTACAACTGCAATTACTGTAATGAAGTCAAAGATACCATATAGGCCTAAAGGATGTGCATTGACCAACCTTGAGCTTTGAGAATAGCAGCTTTGCCTCTTCCGGCTCCTGCACCTTGGTTTTTGTTTTTCATGCTCTTCAACATAGGGGCATTTTTCAACATGTCGGGCAGAATCAGGAAACGTATTTTGCTGCCACGAATGTACACCTGCTCCAGCTGGGACACTCTACCATCTCGATAGGTCACTGTAATGTTGGACATCTGATTCAAATAAAACATAAGCACAGATGGTTTGATTATTCAAGGCTGACTGCAAATGTATATCTAAATCTAAAGTAAACATTTGGTTAACGGATACAATACATAAAAACTGAATTGTGATTCAACAGTACCTGGCAGTTCATGTTATCCTCTGCTTCAATCAGTTTGCCTCTGTACACCTCACCAGTGTTTGTTTCACAGGTCACGATGTGACCCTCTGCTTCATGCAGGACTTTGATTGGGACACCAATAGACATTTTTCTATCTAAAGACAAAAAAAAGTAATTAAGTTTATGACCATTTCGAACCATACGCGAGGAAAGCAACAACTAGAGAAGAGAGAATCATTCAGCGTTCAAACTGATTCCTAAGTGTTTGAGTCACTTAAAAGAGTCGACTCATTAGAACGATTCACTCGGGAATCGGACTGCACTGGCCGCGCATTATACTTTCGAATCACAAAACAGAACCGACTCATAAGAATCATTCATTTAGAACTCATGATCTGTGCATATTGCATATCCATGCTTAAAAACGAAACGTCATGAAAACCATTTAGATTAGGTATTTCATAAAGTTAACGTATACCGATTAAAAACAACTAAACTAACACATCCCCAATGAATATCTAGACTGCTCTCAAACGAGTCGAAAACATAAACCAAGCAAACAATGAATGTCTGAAATGGACGTTGTTCCGCTAAAACATTGAATAGAGCCAACAAGACCGTAGACCTTAGTGAAAGACAAAACGACATACCACAAATAATAGATTTGTATCCCAAAACATTACAGTACCTTATATCAACGGCTTCGTAGAAAACCCCACAGCTGAACAACGTGAGTATTTGCGGCGTTTTCCCGCTCCCACAATGCAGCTGAAGGTAAAAGCCCCGCCCTTTCCGGAAACCCTGTTGCATTTTGGGAATCGAAGTCTTATTACAATGTAAAATTCTGATCAATGTAAAGAAGCCAAGTAGACGCCTCAGAAATACAGAAGAGGGCAGTATTGAATTGTGCATATTATCCAAAACATTGTCATTCAATTTAATCTTTAAATTAAAGGTCACAATTATCGATTATTATAATTAACAGTTAAAAAATACGTTTTCGTCAGTTACATTAAGTATTTAGCATTTGTTTCTGCATGCTTCTTATCTAATGTATTCTAATGTTTTATTTAATATTTTTGTGTACATATCTGACACAGTTTTAATGATTCTGAAACAACTACTTTTTATAAGCCACGTATAAAACAACAAACAACGGGAAAAAAGCTTTGAGAAGTCGTTAGTCTGGTTTTGGCGTTTTCAGGATTCATTGCTCTAGTCTCAGGGATTGTGCAAGGCAGCAATATACGGTCTAAATTTGTTCTGTCATCCTGGTGCTTGATAGACTGATTCTGTGTCTATTCTTAGCAGTAGTCTTTTCCTCTTTGTCTGTAAATCACGGCAGAACAAGAGGGCATGTTATGTTCAAAATGAGCTAAAGTGACGGGCCAAGACAGGAAGTACTACGTCAGCAGATTCGGTTTATTAATTGAGTGTTCCTGTTTTCCTGAAATTAAGGGAAGTGGTAAAAACTAATAATGGATTGAAATGGAGAAATAGCGGTCACAGCTGAACATTACATTTATTTTTTTTACATACCACATGTAGTAACAACAAATTCCCAAAAATCACCTCCCCATGCCAAATATATTTAACCTACTCTTTTATTTTATATCAGACGTGTTATAATGTTACAAGGAATTTCTCTGAAATAAACGACTTTTCATTTAAAACATGTCAGCGTTTAACAGGACAATGTAACTGTTTATCAAACAGAATCAACAGTGTGTCTTCCCTTGACCTGAAATTGCCCCCATGAGATTGAACCTGACGTTCTGAAAAATTTCACCTGCACCGAATCCACAACAGAGACGGAGGTCAATTCAACCAATTACAAACAGTGACATAGTGGAATGGGTGGAGACGCGTCTGTTGATTACACAGTAACTCTCAACGATGTCTTCAAACCTCATTTTACCAGCAGAATGAGCCTGCCAACTGCTACTGATCTATGTGACAAGCTGACAGTCTGTTAGCTTCACTCCGAGCTGATTTACACCACAAGCATTCATGATGGAAGAAGATAAATGACTGCGTAAGTCCGGAGATTCGTTTTTGTAAAGAACATCTGTCTCATTAAAAAATGGTGCTCTCAGCACAAAATCAAACCATGCCACTGCTGAGCTGATTGACATTTTTCAGCTAGAACCAACAAACCTGTAGATGTAACATGATATAGGTCTACTATGACTTAGTGCTGGACACATTTGACATTGTCTTTTAAGCAAAGAGGTTCTTTTTGTTTTTTATTGTTGTAATGATTATAATTAGTGCAACTGGGTATAGTTGCCTATCTATCTATCTATCTATCTACCTATCTATCCTGTTGAAAAAAATATATGCTGTTGATTTAAGCTGGTTTTGAGCAACTAGCTTTTGCTTAGGACCTGCTTAGGACCAGCACATGAACATCTTAAACCAGATCAAACCAGCAGCCATACTTCAAAACATACCATAACAAACATATGCTTGATTTTTCAACAGGGTATCTGTCTGTGTGTCTTTATATTTGGGCCATTCTACAAAATTGGTCCAAGAGTTGGAACCTTGGAAAAAAAAGTCTTTTTTCAAACAATTTGCATGTATGCAAATTGTATATATCCAAATCACACATTTCTAGTAATTATGCAGTTAATTCCCATATTGTATTTTCAGAAAGTTTTGGCATATTTCTCCTCTCCCCAAATTTGTTACTACCGAAACACAGTAATATATAATTTAATAAGAAGGGTTATATTGACCTATTAAGATTTTGGTTACATGTACATTTTAAATATATATTTTTGTTATTTTATAAAAACTAATTTCAGAGGTAAATCAATTAAATTTTTACCAATATTTCAAGTGTAATTTATGAGATTTGTTGTATTTTGAATCCAATTTTTCTTTGTAAAAGGCAAAAAGTTGATCATACTGATTTCAAACTATCAGGATTCATTAGTTTGAGTATACATCGAACCAAACACTATCATAATATCTTAGCTGATAATTCAGTATACTTTATTTTTGACAAAACATCCCATGTCACATTTTCAGTGGTGACAGTAATGTTTTGGTACCGACCACATCACATTGCAAAATTTTAACCTGCGAACTAAAACATGCTAAAATACAAAAGATTTGCATAACTGTACTAAAATTTTGTTTATTTCACACAAATATGACAATTATGTGTTCCCTTTTGTCACTACTGAAACGATGATTTGTTTTGGTCATGACTATTTCGGTAGTGACAATTTTAGATACTTTTGAACCTAGCTCGAAGATGCTAATCAGCACATGGTTAGCTAGCACAGTTCTGAACAGTTGTACATGTATAAACACTAGGGTTGGGTACCGAAACCCGGTGCCAATACGGCACCGGTACCCATGTAACCGGTATGTACCGGACCGAATCAGAACGCGAATTTCGGTGCCTCATTTCGGTGCCACTTACATGCCTCAACTGTCGATTGAAATATTTGTCTTCTGGTGCTATGACACTGATGTAGAAGGATTGATTCATCAACATGCATGATCGCTAGTTAAATTTAAATACTGCATTCATGGGGTGTCAGAATGATCAGAAAATTTATTTACTGAATGAGAAAAGTCACGTGAACGTCGGAAAGATAGAAATGATAGATGATAGAAATCCAAGACACCTTTGTAGTTACTATCCATTTTCACATTTCGAATTAAAAGCACAAATCGTCTGGAAATGAGACCATCCGAGAAGCGCGTGAATGCTGCAACTACCGTTACACTTGCTCTGACTGCAGCAGGTGGTTTGCCGTTAGCTTAGCTAGCTACATTAAACGCGTCTAACTTAAAATGCCAAAAACTAAACATTCTAAAGTGTGGCTATATTTCACAAGAAATGATTCAGACACTGCGACCTGCAGCAAATGTTTTAGAGCAGTTGCGTGTGAAGGGGAAAACGCGTCAAACCTAATGAAACATTTGATGGTATGTGGAATAAACTTGAAAGCAGAGGGATGCACCGTGTTTGACAGTTTGCAGACATCAGCTGGAGAGGTGTCGTATTTTGCCAGAGACGGCAAATATGTGATGCGATCTAGGAAAACCCAACACATGGTGAAATTTTACCTTTTTTAGGTTTTGACACCATATGAAAGCTGAGTTCAGGCCCCTTTCCAAAACTTTTATTTTTTACATAACCTACGTTATGGCTATCTTAGGTTGGCTGATAGCGATGATTTTCAGGAATGGGATTTTGAGAAAAACGGCTTTAAAGTGAGACGGCTTTCACTTTACGGGTTTAACGAGAGCTGTCTGTCAAGTTAGGAGCGCTAATGCTTCATTAGACAAACAGACTAACGTTTGTTTTCCGTTGATCACCCATTTTATGTTTAGTAAATAATGCAGCCTACCTTGTAGTAAAAGCGAGCGCAGCGCAACTGTTCGCGCACTCTGCATAAAACAGACTGTCATCGGACGACTCCTCTTTAGTAACTTCATCATCCGATCCTTCATCTCTGGATGTGAAATAGCCCGTAACATCATTTAGGGCACTGACATCACCAAAACTGAGCAGATTGAGACTAGTAAGATCGGTTAAGTGAGCAGCTGCCAGTACTTTAGACGGCGTTGCTGTGCTCCGCCATCTCACGATATTAAAATAAATAAATAAATAAATAAATACATAAATAAATAACTTTGCTTGCCGTACTTTACACAGGACTGGTGGAGAATGTGAACTGATACGCCTTTACTAAATATGTTACGTGGTTTATTTTGATAGGTAAACTGTTTTTGTGGTGTTAAGGGAAAGCACCTCAGCAGCGCGTTCTTAACATAGGAGAAAGACAGTCATTTCTGCTTGCTGCAATAAATGTCTATTTTTCTGCACTAAACAAGTGAATTTCGAAGAGATATTTTCAGAGATGATAGACAAGATGTTATAGAATAATAATTTAATGAAAAACGAATTTCCTGAAAACGTCCCACTGCGACATCCGACGGGTTTTCCCAGATCTCATCACATATATTAATATTTCTGCAAAAGAATTGCTGAAATTTTAAGCTGTTAAATTATTGTAGTTGGGTTAGGTGGCTTAGGTTTTATTGTTGTTGCGTTTTGCATTGACTTAATATATAGTAATACTTTTTTTTTTTTTTTTACTTTTAATACATTGTTCAATTTAAAGAACTTTATTGTCCAATAAAAATATATTCTTGTGTCATCCACCACTTTGTGGCTTTTTTAAAAGTATCGGTTCAGGCACCGTTTTGGCACCGGTACCGTTTTAAAAGTATCGATTTGGCACCGGTATCGAAAAAACCCCAAACGATACCCAACCCTAATAAACACTAAATGTTATGGAATAACTCCAAACGAAGTGTTTTTATTTATGAAAAATGGTGTTCGGTAGTGACGTACTTTAAACTTAGATTTTTTTATGTTTTTGAACACATTTACCTAAAAATGACGGGACATATCTACTCACCATGTAGCTATGAGAGAGAGTGACATAAATATTAACTGATCATAAATATAAGGGTGTAGTTTAAATCAGTCTCAGCCAATGGACTAAAACATACACTGAAATGCAGGACACTTTTTTTTTTTTTTTAAATAAAGGTTTATAATTTACAAAGAAAATATAAAATAATTTATTAAAATATATATTTTTAAACTTTTTAAAATAATCAAAAATATACTTTTAAAAACAACAATGGAAAAAAATACAAAAAAATATTAAAATATTTTCATAAGTTGAAATTTAGGTGTTAGTGTTCAGGACAGCCACCTCCCAATTGAAAGTACCCAATAAACAATGATTTATATATATATATATATATATATATGAAGAGTTTAGATGCAAAAGCCTCTAAATCCATCTGACGTATTTTTTCGTTTAAAATTAAAATAAAATTCGTTTAAAATTAAAATAAAATTCGTTTAATTTTTTTTTTAAATTAATATTTCTTTCTGGCTACTTTGTATAGGTTTCTATGTAAGTACTGTTACTTCTGATTGAGGCTGGAATTTAGCGAGTTTGAAGTAAAAGTATTTGATGGATGTATACTATGTGTCAAGAGCATTCACTCAGTATCACTCAGGCTTTTAGCTGGTTTTGCATCTGAACTCTTCACATATATATATATTAGGGATGTCACAACACTCAATATAATATTGGTACGACATCCACGGTTCAATACGCACTTGTGAATTGCGGTTTTGCATTTAAATAATTTCCTTGTTTTATTTCTCTCTAAATTTGCTGTGTGCCCGTAATTTCACTTGCTGAGATGAGGAAACGCTTTCCCGCTTGTATTTAAATAATTCTAATGAAATGCAATGATAAGCCTTTCTAAACCTGTCGTCCAACAAAAGAGAACATTATAATTTATTTTTACTTCACAGCATCAGTCGAGCGTTTGAAATAACTTCCTTTTGTGATCTGATGTGGCTTCTTATCATAGAATGAGGCAGACAATATACTCTACGCTGTATGTCGATTACGGCTTACAAATATCATTATGAAAATACCCGAGATGGCTTGAAGAACACAAATAAACCATATATTATTGCAGAGGAGTGTTTATTTTTCTTACATTTCAATATTCAAAACGTTTAAGGTTATGCCTTTATCCATATTAGAGAAGCTGGAACGGAACGTCATCAGTGCTGCTACTTTGACGCATATGTGAATTTTCTGCTCGAGGGCGCCCTCTGGCGTCCAGTATGAATGAACCCATCCTATTTTGCGTAAAAATCGGAAAAATAATCAAGTATATAAAACTGCAGACCGGAGATCTCCAAAATGGGGCGGGAACTCCAAAAGTGGGCAGAACCTCCTAAATGGGGCGGGGTCTCGTCGCGCAAAGACTTTCCCCATTGGCTCTGGCTTTAGCCTATTGTTACTGACTTACATTTCAAAACTAAACTTTATAAAATAAACAGTTTGTAGTTGTTCTCAAATAAAATAAACTATGCTATATAAATAAATATACTCAGTGAGAGCAGAGCCCCAAAGCTCGTGGCCAGTGGTTAATGATATAAACGGGAATCACCCACGAGCTCTCCCGCGAGCCGTCCCAGTGAAGCTCAGGGGAAAGGTTTTACTCTATCGCTTTGTTTTAAGCAACGGGGGCGTCCCGATTCTTGAAATTTGCAGGGTAGGAGGGGGTAGTGATGCTGAATGTAACTAAAAAGGTCCAATGTTTCAGTGAGGTCCGGTTGGGGAGTTACAAAACGGCCTGACGATGTCATATCGCATAATATTATTAACTTCTTATCTGTCATGCTATTCGGCGTCAATCCCGCGGGCAGTCAATTTCACTGGTTAAGCTTAGAGTAAGGTGTGGGGTAGGTTTAAGTTTTAGCATTTGTGTAGCATAATGTAGGTAATCAACACTGCGACTGACACAACCAATAAAATCTTTAGAATTAGATGTGGGGCGGAGTTTGCGCTGAAGTAGATTGGGGGGGAAATTGCGCATGCATGTCATGTGCCTGTCTGTCAAAGGGAAGAAGCCACACCTTCAATTTTGGAGTTCCCGCCCCTATTTGGAGATCTCCAAGCTGCAGTTATATACCCCTCAAATAATACCTCTCTCAAAAGAATATTAAGCAGACATTTAATAATCCACGCTTTTTCCAGTGTACAGAGGTTTACAGAAGTATTTTGTTGTTAATTAGATGCAAAAAAAACACTCTGATGTGGCAAGCTATCAAAACGGAACCAAAAACCGAAACAGAGGTACGTATTGAACCGTGGACTAACTGTATTGTTGCATCTCTAATATATATATGCTTTTAAAAGTGTTTTTTTGGTTGTGGGACAGCAGTTTGCTGTTATGAGAATGTCTGCTGATTTAAAAGTTAATGGACATGTTAATGCATCAACTCAGGTCCTGATCCTTCAGTGTAGACCAAATACGGAGGCAATATTGATCAAGGATATTAAAAACAAAAACATTTTCTGGGAAGTCTAGCTCACTTGTTCCATTTTTATGAATGGTCACTCGACTCGCTCGTTCTATAAATGGACAGCTATACACGCAGAACCATCAACTCCCATGTGTCAAATACATGTTTCATGTACATAGTACAGTTTTTTTTTTCCACTCTAGAGCTGTTTAATAAGGAAAAAGGAAGTGTAATGGTTCAGTTTAAGGGATCATCAAATGCCCCTTCATTTGATTTCCTTCGCATTAGGCCGGCTACTGGCGTCAGCAGTCTCTCTGTAAATACAATCATAGCTGGTTTGTGTCGGAGTCCACGATTGTGCTCGGGGTTTAAACACCACTGTCCTACATCCTCAGAGAACTTTATGGTCCCTAATCATGATGTTGTGTTGTAGACTAAATAAATCTGTTACACACGATTGCTCATTTGACATACTATTTGTGAGTCATTATTGTTTATACTTGTATTCTTCTGGAAAATTTGATCATTATAAAAAGAAATCAAAGTCCACTTTGAGCACCAAGAAGTCCACTTGACGTCGCACATACAGTTTATGGTTCAAACCAGCTGTTTAAAGATGATTGATACTCATTTGATGGATTGTTGATCTCTGCATGTGATTCTAATTAAGCACATATATTTTATACATCATTTTTCATAAATTCTGTTTGTGCAAATAGATTAGATTTGTTTTATTTAGTACATTTCTTGAAATATTAATACATGCTTACAATCAGTACAGTATTCAGTTTGGGCATGTTTTCATCGGGCTGCATGATTAATCGAAATGAAACTAATTTAATTAAATACATATATTAATATAAATACATTTCAAGTTAAAGCATGGCACTGTGTTCTTTTACACGCAAACAGCTCATGATCTGGTGTTTTCAGCAGCTTGGTTCACAGTAAATGCAGTGAACTCCAGTTTAGGTCACTTTTAACATGCATTAATTTTATATATACACTACCAGTCAAAAGTTTCTGAACAGTAAGATTTTTAGTGTTTTTTAAAGAAGTCTCTTCTGCTCACCAAGCCTGCATTTATTTGAGCCAATGTATAGTAATATTGTGAAATATTTTTACTATTTCAAATAACTGCTTTCTATTTGAATGTCTTAAAATGTAATTTATTCATGTGATCAAAGCTAAATTTTAGCATCATTACTCCAGTCTTCAGTGTCACATGATCCTTCAGAAATCATTTTAATATGCTGATTTGCTGTTCAAGCAACTTTTTTTATTATTATCAATTTTTAAAACAGTTGAGTACATTTTTTTTTTTTTTTTCAGGATTCTTTGATGAACAAAGATCCAAAGATCAGCATTTATCTGAAATAAAAAGCTTTTGTAACATTATACACTATATCATTCAAAAGCTTGGAGTCTTTTTTTTGTGTGTAAAGAAATTACAGAAATTAATATTTTTATTGATCAAATTGATCAAAAGTGATGATAAAAACATTTATAATTTTACAAAATATTACAATTTTAGGTAAATGCTGTTTTTCTGAACTTTCTATTCATCAAAGAAACCAGAAAAAAATTTTCTTTGCTTTTTTCAACAATAATAATAATAAAAAAAATTAGCAGCAAATCAGAATATTAGAATGATTTCTGAAAGATCATGTGACTGGAGTAATGATGCTAAAAATTCAGCTTTGAAAACACAGGAATAAATGAAATTTTAAAACATATTCAAATAGAAAACAGTTATTTTAAATAGTACAGTTTTGAAATATTTTTACTATTTTTGCTGTACTTTGGATCAAATAAATAATGCAGGCTTGGTGAAAAGAGACTTCTTTAAAACATCAAAAATCTTACAGTCCAAAAAGTTTTGACTGGTAGTGTGTGTGTGTGTGTATGTGTATATATATGTATGTATGTGTGTGTATATATATATATATATATATAATTTCACTGTAAAATATTAAATATGAAATATTAGTATAAATATGTGTTTTTATTACAATATATTTAGTAATAATAATAATAATAATAATTATTATTATTATTATTATTATTTTGATATATAATTACACCAGTTTTGTCCAAATTGTGCAGCCCTACAAACAAGCATAGCAAACCTGGATATTTTTTTATTTTTTTAAAATCACATTTTTTTCATAAATCACGTTTCAAAAAAAACGCAATACGATTTTTTCCCCAGATCCCTACATTTTTAAAGCATGACAGACACTCTGGCAGTTGGATGGAGTATACATGTTCTCAGTTTGGACAAACTCCTACTAAAAAGGAAGTTGATACTACTTGAAAACGTGCCACACGTCAAGGTCTTTTATGGCACGTCATAACAGATTTAGCTGAATTCCCCAGAATATTGATTTAATCCATGAGGTCTCTCCCACTTCGACCAGGAAACAATGCTCTTTTAATAAAGCTCCTTGGAAACATATAACCTTTGAAAATGCTCTACAATGTCAGCAAACAAGTTCTTCACGAGGTCTAAAAATCTGGAAACCCCATCAGGGGTGTTTGACTGCAAAGACAAATAGGAATTCCTGGAATTTGTGTAGTGAGGGTTCCCACAGGAGCTATGTGATCCTCACATAGTTTTATCTTTCCTGACCTTTGATAGTACTGTAAGTGAAATCACCCTCACTAGCACAACAATTCAGATCAGCGATACAACGAAGCAAGCTTCATTCGGGTATTTTCTAAGGAATGACTCCTGTAGCATAATGGAAGTGTGTGTCATGACACTTCTGCAAGATCGGATGAGTTCCTCGTCCTTATGGGCACCAGACATCTGACATGTACGTTAGTAATAGCACTGCAGTCTTTCACAGTCATGATTTCTACATGGTCCCTGATGGAGGGAACTTCCTCCCCGGTATGTAATGAGAAAATCGGTGTCGAATCGGCGGGAAAGGAATGTTCCAAAGTTCCATTTAAACTGTATCCTAAGTCTTGGAATTCCGTTTTTGACGGCCTTGGGATTGACTTTGTAAAATTATCACAGGAAACCATGCCAGGAATGGGATTGGCATCCAAGACATAGCCATTGGACACTGTACAAGCAGTTTCAATCACACTGACCACAGCAGAAGAAGTAGTCATGCCTCCGTTGCTGTTACCAATGGTCAGTCTGTTTTCATGCCACAGGAAGTGCTGACGGATGATCCTTCGGAAGGTGTGTCTGAAATCACGTATTCGGTAGGCGTATATAAACGGGTTAACTACTGAATTAGCATGAGAAAGGATTATGGCCAGGTACATGACCCAGTCCTGAGGTCGTTCACACTGTGGACAGAACAGTGTGAAGCAGTTAATAATATGCAATGGTAGCCAACAAATAGCAAAGAGACCTACAATGATCGCCAGTGATTTGGCCGCGTGGACTTCCTTTTGCAGCGTGGTCCGGGATGAGGATCCCTCCTTGTGGGCATGTCCTTGCAAGTGTACTAGTTTCTGCTCCATCTGTCTGAGTTGGCGACGGGCGGCCATGAAGATCCGTGCATAGATGGCCAGCATGGCAAATAGCGGAATCAAAACGCAACCGAAAAAGTTGAAGTAAACCATGTAACCCATGGTGACCACCTTCTCGAACAGGCATTCCGTCATACCTTGAGGACAAGAGCTGTTGGTGACCGCTGCGACGTGTTTGTTCCAGCCTAACATGGGGGTCAGGCCGATGACTACTGAAAGTATCCAGCATACCGCAATGATGCCTTTGGCTCTTCGGCCTGTGACGAGGCTGTTGTACCTTAGGAAGACAAAACAAAAACAGACATGAGACAGCAATTCTGGAAGGAAGCATGCTATAGTGATAAGCATGCCAAGTTTGCTCTTATATTACAACTCTATCTGCCTGAAACAATATGTTGATGTTTCCTGAAGTCCATCCTGGAGGGGAGCGTATTGTTCTGTGTGCACAGAGTGCGTGAACGCTGTCAGGGCTGGAAAAGGCTACGCCATTTTTCTCCCAAATCCACACTGACTTTGCTCCTGGGAAATGTCCATTGTTTAGGTGTTAAGCTCTGGTAATTGCTGCCAAAATGGAAAATACCAGGATATGTGCTAATAAGAAGCATATATTTCACCTGTATTGTGCCCATTCTTAAAATAATACTTACAGGCCTTGTTTTTGTACGACTTAACCTTAATCGTTTCAGTGTTATAATTAGAAAACCGTGAGAAGGATTGTTCAATTACATCAGGGATTTACAGCCGCAAAAAACATTCAAAACGTTACAGCTGTGGCATAAAAGCAATCCAGTTATTCGAAATTCAAACAGTACAAAACAAACACAATTTTGGTAACGTATTTCAGTCATTTTTATTATTTATCTTTAACTACACATTGCCATATGAACAACAGGTCAGTAACTAATGATGTAACTTTCACTTTAAGTTTTAAAGGGGTCATCGGATGCCCATTTTCCACAAGTTGATATGATTCTTTAGGGTCTTAATAAACAGTCTATAATATACTTAAAAATTCTCAATGGTTGTGTAAAACAACACCCTTTTTACCTTGTCAAAATGAGCTCTGCAAAAATCATCCCATTCTGAGGGGATTGCTCCTTTAAATGCAAATGAGTTCTGCTTGCCCTGCCCCTCTCTTCTCTCTGTGGAGTGACGAGCATGTTTACTTTAGCCACATTTAGCCACGTTTACGCGCTAAACTTGCTAACTAGAAAAGATTCATAAAAAAACACCCTTATACTCAGCTGTAAGTGAAGCTGGATCACAAATGATTCGTATGATGGACGGATATATGTAGATCGGGTCAACTACGGATATATGTAGATCAACTATCATGGGAGCAGCCTCTGTCGGTGTGTTATTAATTTAGGAGACGGACTACATCGGTTATGCTGTATGTTTTTGATTCAATGAAAAACACCAGCACCTAAGTGTTATTCATTCAAGATTCAGACTACACTGGTCGTGTTATGTTTTTGATTGAATAAGAACCGGCTCATAAAAGTTTGGGAGACGGACTACACTGGTTGTATGTTTTTAGTCTCTAAAAAGAGCCAGCTCATAAGAGTCATTTCTTCACGAATCAGACTACACTGGTTGGAAAGGAACCAGTATTTAACAGTCATTCATTCAGGATTCAGACTACACTGGTCATGCCATTTGTTTTTGATTCACTGAAAAGTTATTAATTCAGGACTAAACTGGTTGCACAGCATGTTTTTTATTCTTTAAAAAGAGCCAGTTCGAATGAGTCATTTGTTCACAAGTCAGACTACACTGGTTCTGAATATAATCAGCTTTTAAGAGTCTTTCATACAAGATTTGGACTACACTGGATGCACTATATGTTTTGACTTGCTAAAAAGAAATAACTCTTAAGAGGCACGGCTGTGGAGTGCCATCTGCTGTTCAAAACTAAGCTCAGAATCGATTTGAGAAAGAATCACGATGTGTTCGGAAAATCTCAAATCGATGCTGAATCCTTTCTCGATTGATTCTGACTACACTGGTCATGCTATAGGTTTTTGATTCACTAAAAAGAACCGGCTCATAAAAACTGGTTGCACTGCATGTTCTTATTCTCTAAAAAGAGCCACGAATCGGACAACACTGGTTCTAAATGGAATCAGCTCATAAGAGTCATTCATTCAAGATTCGGAAAACACTGGTCATGCTATATGTTTTGAACATACTAAAAAGAAATGACTCTTAAGAGTCATTTGTTTGCAAGTCAGACTGTAATGGTTGTGTTGTGTGTTTGTTTGTTTGTTTTGTTCTTTTTAGTAAATTAAAAATCTCATAATAGTCATTCTTTCAGGAGTCAGACTACACTGGTTGTGCAATATGTTTTTGATTGATTCTTTAAAAGGACCAGCACATTCATTTAGGATTCTGACTAAACTGGTCATGCTATGGGTTTTTGATTCACTAAAAAGAACCAGGTCATAATAGTCATTCATTCAGAAGTCAGACTAAACAGGTTATGTTATATGTTTTTGATTCTCTGAAAAATACCAGCACTTATAAGGCATTCATTATAAGCCATTCATTCACTGGTTGTATGTTTTTTTTTGAGCCAGCTCATAAGAGTAATTTCTTCGCAAATCGGACTACACTGGTCGTGCTGTGTTTTTGATTCTCTGAAAAGAGCCAACACTTCAGAGTCATTCATTCAGGATTCTGACTATACTGGTTATGCTATATGTTTTTGATTCTTTGAAAAGAGCCAGTTCGAGTCATCTGTTTGTGAATCAGACTACACTGGTCGTAAGAGTTATTCATTCAAAATTTAGACTACACTGAATGCACTATATGTTTTTGATTTGCTAAAAATAAACGACTCTTCCGAGTCATTTGTTTGCATCAGACTACACTGGTTGTGCTGTATGTTTAAAAGAACCACCTCATATAAGGTTCATTGGTTGAGCTGTATGTTTTTTATTCTCTAAAAAGAGTTTGTGCTATCTGTAAAAAATAAATGTAATTTTAACTGTAAAATTTTGTAAAAACACTACAGAAAAAAAACTGTTAATAGGTTAACAGTAAGTTCCCGTACTAAATACAGGGAAGAACTGTAAAATATCTAACCAGACATTTCATGTAATTTTAGAGTAAAATGCTGTTAATTGTACAGTATTTAGAAGTAAAAAAGAACAAATCAATGTATAATTTACAGTCGAAAACTGTAAACTGATATTCCCTGAATTCCACTACACATTTGAAAGTATTTTGTTTAAATAATCATGTTTTTAATAGTTTGTGTTAACAGTTATGTACACGTGGGATTTATGTTACATCTTTGGTTGTTTAATGAATGTTTATTGCATTATTTAAGTGTTGTGTGTTACCATGATGGTGGTTTGTGTTTGCATGAATGACTCTGTGCACCTTTTATATACTGGTATATACTTCTGCTTGTGGCCAAGCTATTTGTGATGAGCTTTGATTCTGCAAGTGGCTTTCCCTTTAACCACTTGCATTATTATGGTGGATGTCAGTATGTTAAAGGTACAAAACAGATTTTAGTAGAAGTGTGTGTTGTTGTTGAATTTACTGGTATATACTTCTGCTTGTGGCCAAGCTATTTGTGATGAGCTTTGATTCTGCAAGTGGCTTTCCCTTTAACCACTTGCATTATTATGGTGGATGTCAGTATGTTAAAGGTACAAAACAGATTTTAGTAGAAGTGTGTGTTGTTGAATTTAATGGTTTACTTTCAAATTTTCTTGTTTGTAAATTACAGTTCTTGTTTGTACTGTAAAACGTACAGTTATTGGTCGTAAATGTGTTTTTTTTTTTTTTTACAAAATTATTCTGGCAACCACAGCTGCCAAATTCTTTTTGTAAAAACTACAGCATTTTTTTTTACAGTGTATGTTTTGATTCTCTGAAAAGAACCAGCACTTAAGAGTAATTTATTGAGGATTCTGACTTCACTGGTCATGGTATATGTTTTTGATTCACTAAAAAGAACCTGGCTCATAAAAAATATTAATTTAGGACTAAACTGGTTGCAATGTGTGTTTTTATTCTCTAAAAAGATCTGGTTTGAATGAATCTTTTGTTCATGACCAACGAGCACACTGGTCCTAAAAGAAACCAGCATATAAGAGTCATTAATTTAAGATTTGAAGAGTTCAGATGCAAAAGCCTCTAAATGCCATTAGCAATTTTCTTCTAAAATAATGTGTAGGTTCAGTAATTTTACTTTAATGGCAAGGAATAGTTTTTTTCATTGCCATTAAAGTGAAATAACTAAACAAAAACATAGGAGCCTGAGAAAAATTTCAGATGGCACTTGCATCCGGCACTTGCTCAGAGGCTTTTGCATCTGCACTCTGACATTGGTCCCGCTATATGTTTCTGACTTAAAAAAACAAACGACTCTTTTGTTTGGTTGTGTTGTCTGACAGGCTCATAATAGTCAATCGTTCGGGAGACAGACTACAATGGTTGTGCTAAACATTTTAATGTGTAGATTCAGTAGCATTTTTGCACAGATATTTAATAGGTATTGCAGGAAAATCTGTCTTTACTTAATAGTAATGTGTTTGGTCTGCTTAGGCAGAAGGACTGAATATTAACGCCTACTCACAGACCCCAAATATAAAAAATAGTTTCATTATGAACATTACTATATTGAGACCACCACAGCCCTCTGGTTGAAAAACCTTGAACTACACATTCAGTGCTATAATAAATTATAGCATATTAGCAACTGTATAAGCCTCAGTTTACAAACAGTTTGAAATACAGCTGTGCAAAATCCACCGCCGCTATGCATTTAAAACATCCCATCGTGCAGACAGCCCTGCTGCATGTTTCCTTTGCCAAGAGCAACAGTTGGAAACGGTGGTCAAACGTCAATTGTTCCAAAAATCCTTGGGCTTATATCAGGCCTATCGAGAACAACAGTGGCTGCTTCATTAAACCCAGAGGACTTACAGGGCTCCAGTACTACTGGTACCTCATTCACACGCCCACAGAGACTGGAAGCCGGCAGACCTTATGTAATCAACACCTGCCGAGGCTTTTGCTGTCACTGCTGTTCTCTTACAATGCTTCGGGCGGCTCAATCTACACTATGAGCAAAAATGTGCATCACACCTTCTATGCAGGCGGGTGGTAAAGTCCCACACTTTTCAGCTAGTAAAAAGTGCTGCTGAGAGCTGCTGGGCCAGAGCATTTAAGAATAACCATTACAATGTTCATCTGAAGTGCAAAATGCCCCACATTAAAGACTCCACACTGGTTGCCTTTACATCCTATGTATATTAAGGAAGCCCTTTTTTGATACATATCACTGGACTGAGATATAATTAGTAGTAAATACGAAGGCAAGTATCACATCAGAGTGCATATACTACACTACTTATTTTGAAAAACCCAAACCTAAGTATTAAACTCCCACACCGTTCGTGCTACAGACAATGAATGATACCACAAATCATGGCACTTATTGTGCAGAGGTGCGCTTTTATTTTCTTAAAGGCATTAGACCTATGATTTACACTTGACGGACAATAAAATGGCTGAAAATCCCCTAGGCTTACACTAAAAGAGAGACCAGAGTCATTTTAGATAGACTTAAAACAAGACAGATAGAATTTAAATCAAATTGTAATTTAACTTCCTATGCATGTGACCTGTTTGTTGCTTCTTTGTACGTCACTGTTTCAACATGGTGCCAGATTAAGTATTGATTATTGATTTGGCTCTACTGAAATGAGCTATTCTTAAAACATTTGTCAACAGTGTAAAGCTGCATGACTTCTATTTACCAAAAAAATCCCCTCATTTCTAGAGTGATTAAAGGGGAAATTACATGAATCTGAGGGAACTGCAGTGCATGTTGTGCCCATTATCAAGTCATTATCAGGAGAAAGGCAGAGAGTCACAGTCTAGGAGCCTGTAAGCTCATATCCAAACATTTGCAAAATACACATAAATACTGATTAGATAATAATATATCTGCGAACATGCAAATAATATATTTGCAAATACTTAAAATTTGATTAAATACACATGTAAACACACACACAAACACACACACATAGACAATGGGTCTCAAGATGTTCCAAACCTGTATGATCGTCTGTGGAAGGCAAAAGATAATTTGAACACCTATATTTGTCCTTACAATGAAAGTCAATGGGGTTAAAAAAAAAAACTCTGTACTAGGGCTGGGCGATATGGCTGAAAACTGTATTTCGATATCAGCATTTCATATCGGTCGATATCGATAATTATTGATATTTTTTATGACCCATTTAAAATAAGGAACAGGAGAAAAATATATTACATTTCAACATTTTTATTTTAAACTTAACCTTCCTCTGATCATAACCCCCCCAGTTATTAAGACAGAAATGTCAACAACCATGGAAAACTCAAATAATTAAAATGTAAACATAATTCTAAAGTCACAATGAACACTTAACAATTATCTCTTAACATTTAAGGTGCAAAATGAAAGAAAATGTAAGAAATGCTTAATAAAGTGTAATAAAATAGTGCAGTGTTAAATATAAACATATGCCACTTCCTCCGTTTTATCTTTGTACCATTTAGATTCTTTGTCATAAGGCACTGATGCAGAGTACCTCTCCATGGTGGTCTGCTGCTTGTGTTCAGGGATCGAAATTAACTTTTTTACTTGGTAGCACTGGTGTTCCCAACTTCAAATAGTTAGGAGCACCAAAACTAAATTTAGGAGCACTAAATGAATATTAAGGTTGCATTAAATACAACTACACAACCTATAGCCTACAGCCTAGATATGTTATGTAGTCTAATTTGCGCACATTGGGGAGTCGCTCTCTAAACGCGGGGTATTAAAACTGCTTTTGAATGCGCGCGCGCGTTTTACTTTCGGTTTCGTTTTAAGGATGGCGCGAAACTCTCGGCGGTGCTGAGCGTCCATTCTACAATACAAGATATTAATTTAATAATTTTTTCACTCCCACGTTGCTAGGTTATAGAGCGAGTGCCTTTGTTAATGCAACCAAACTTGCTTCGCAACCTCTGTTTTCTTCCGACGAAGAATAAAAAATATCGAACGTTTTATAGAACACATTTTTTATTGATATCGATCACGTGTTTATCGCGATACATATCGTTATCGTTTTATCGCCCAGCCCTACTCTGTACATTCTAAAAAATGCTCAGAACAACCTATTTGCTGGGTTTGTCCATATTTTACGCAGCGCTGAGTTGTTTTAACCCAGCAGATGGGTTAAATGTTTAACCCAGCTTTCTGGGTAGTTTTATCTAACTCAACTGTTGCTTAACAATTATTATATTTCTTGCTTAAAATTAACCCCAAAAAAGGTTGGAAATTAACATTTGGTAATATGTTCAGTAATTGAACATTTATTAATAAGTTGAATAAATAATATATATATATATATATATAGTTGCTTATTAATAAATGTTCACCTTTTGATTTTTGCAAACGCCTCTAGTAATCATGTGTCTTATTTTTAATTAACAACCATGCATTAAAAGCCAGGGGGTGAAAACTTTTGAACAGAATGGGAGATGTGTACATTTTTCTTATTTTGCCTAAATATCTTTTTTTTTTTTTCTTCATTTAGTACTGCTCTTCAGAGGCTACAGAAGATAGTTGCATGTTTCCCAGAAGACAAAATAAGTTACATTTTATCTTGATCTTCAAATTCAAAAAGTTTACACCCTTGGCTCTTGATGCATGGTTTTTCCGTCTGGAGCATCAGTGAGCGTTTGAACCTTCTGTAATAGTTGCATATGAGTCCCTCAGTTGTCCTCAGTGTGAAAAGATGGACCTCAAAATCATACTGTCATTGTTGGAAAGGGTTCAAATACACAAAAATGCTGGAAAACCACATATTTGTGGGACCTGAAGGTAGGCAGGTAGCAGGCAGTTTAACTGTTCCAGTCAAACAAGGGACTCATGAACAACTATCATTAAACAAAAAAACAGCTGTGGATCATTAAGGTAACAACACAGTATAAAGAATCAAGGGGATGTAAACTTTTAAAAAGGGTTATTTTTTATAAATTCTATATAAAAACATCTTTTATGTAAAATATCTTATTCAGGTCAGTGCTAAACAAACAATAACATACATTTTGTATGATCCTTCTTGTTTTGGTAAAATAACATTTTGCAGATTCTAAAAGGGGGATGTAAACTTTTGACTCCAACTTGAGGAAAATAGGAAACTTGGTCTTTATGTTTCTGCTATGGGCCAACTGTAAGTTAAAGTAATCTTTAAAGCAACCATGTGATCAGTAATCCTCTTCTTACCAGACATCTGCCTTCAACCACTACCTGAAAACTCACAACACATTCACTCACCTCAAAGGGATCTTGATGGCGATGTACCGATCCACAGCAATGGCCAACAAACTGAAGATGGAGCTCTGCGTGAGGACCAGCACAAAGCACGCAATGAACAGGCACCCGTGGAAATGGCTGCAGAAGCCCGTGCTGATGGTGACAGCGAACGGGATGGCCAGGAGTCCCACAGCGATGTCCGCCACAGCCAGTGACACCACGAAGAAGTTGGTGATGCTTTGGAGGTTGCTGTTGAGGCAGACGGCCCAGCACACCAAAACGTTTCCCACCACGGCCAAAACCGCAATCAGGAGCTCAAGAATAATGTAGACAAGCGAAGACATGGTGCCATCAACCAGTGTGAAAGGACATTCTCAGGGACACACATAGTTGTGCTCCCGATAATTGCTTGGTGGGACTTCACTCCGCCACTCAATGGCTCCTGCAATAGGTGTGAGGTCGAGCCAATCCAACCATTGCTCCTGAATGAACGATATCTCTTTTTGAATGGAAAGAGGGGATAGAAATAACCTGGTATCAGCTGCTGAGCCACTTTGGGGGTCACCGAGGTGAATGCAGGGTCAATGGAGACATCCCTCTATAAATCTTGATTTACCCGTTCACCAGCTTGTCCCTTAGATCCAGGTCACTTTTAAAAAATCTTAAAGGAAACAGCTGCTAGACAGCATGAAGCAGCTCCCGTAGACCTTCAGTGGGACTTCTTACCCTGTAAAAAGAACAATCATATCGCACAATAAAAGATCAACCTCTTTGGGTCACAAAAGCAATCCGTCTCTTTCAAAAGACGACAGGTCGAATCTAACAATAAGCTTTTATTTTAAGAAAGACTCCACAAATACAAATGAAATATTTGTGCATGCCTGCTATTTATCACAAGACCCAGCCAGCACTTCCTCCACTAGTTTCTATGATGTATACAGTTGAACTTTGCTATGTTTTTGCTATTATTGGCTTAAAATGTGAACAAGTATGCTTTTGTACCCATTCATGGGATTCTGCTTTCATGTTTTATATATTTTCTACATGGAATGCAACAGTTTCTGCTTTATTAGATGAATAAATGTTACTTATTATCAGTTATTTCTTTTATATCATAACCCAACAAACACTATTGTTCAAGTTTGGGGTCTGTAAGGCTCTTAAACTCAATAAGGCTGCATTTGTTTGATTAAAAATACAGTAAAAACAGTAATATTGCGTTTTTTTGTTTGTTTGTTTTTTTACTTCCATACCATAATTTATTCCTGTGATGATAGATTTAGTCATTACTCTTGAGTGTCACATGATCCTTGAGAAATCTTTTTATTATGTAGATTTGGTGCTCAAAACAGTTGTGCTACTTAATATTTTTGTGGAAACCATGTCACGACGTAACAAATTGTTCAAATACGCTCAGCCTAAAACACAGAGCATCTAAAAATTTCTATCTGTATGTGTAATTACATCAGTCTAGCAACCTCTGACTTATTTAGGTCTTTATTGTGGTTTTATGTAGGCCTGTCTACAATGAATTGAGTAACTGCAACATGGCTTTCATGGCAGACCACATTATCTTTTATTTTTTTTTAGAGATTTCTTATCTTTTAGGTCCAGTCTGTTTGATCAGGCACAAAAATGCAGTGATTAAAGTGACAGTCACTCTTCTTCTGTGTTTTAGCATTTCTGTTTGCTTTTTATAGCGCAGCGTGACTTTGGTATGGCTGTTGACTCCCTCAAGTGATATAATGACAAACTGTTTCCAAAGCACAGGTCTGGCATGTTGCGTTTTAACAACTTTTGCATCAGCATGCACCAGTCTACAAAACGCTTCCTGTAAGACCAGGTACTTTCCGTAACTGCTTAAACCGTTTTGTTGTATCATAATATTAAACATATGAAAAGAATATATAAGATCCCTCATGAGTCACGTCATGCACGTCTTTATTACAAAAAAAAAAAGGGTGGGAGTGCGGAAATACTGTTTGACAGATGCTCAGCGAGCATGTTTTGTCTGAGAGGAAATGATGCTTAAGGTTTGGGCGCTACGATAAGCATGTACTGTATGGCTGTTTGTCATCTAAAAAGCATACAACAGAGGTCACTGTAAAGAAATTCTAGTTTAGTTAATATGCATGGTACAGGTAACTACATTAAAGTCATTTCAATGGGTAGGATAACATCACCCAGAGTATGACATCAGAGTAGACAGATTACAAAACTTTTCTTAAGAAAAAAACAACATGAGTGTTAAAACATTTACACAGAGAAACAACGTCTGAAACATTATCAGATATTTGTGGCAGAATTTTGAGACAATTCAGCCACATAAAACCAACATAAAAGCATAGAAGAATGCTTTAGCTTGTAAATTACATCACTTTTCTGTAAATCATTCCGTGGCATTTTTAGCATGGCATTTTTAACATCTTCAACAAGACTTTAAAATATCTAAGATTGTATAAACCTGTAAGGTAAGGTGTTCATTTAAAATGCTTTAGCTTGTCACCATCTCTTTAATTTGAACTCTTTTTAATCAGCTTTTAATTATGGCCAAATGTCAAAAAATGTAAATAAATAAGATATAGTAGTTTCACAGTTAAAATAAGGTCATAAAAATGAAGGAAAGGTAAATAAAGGAAAGGAAAATCAGAAAAATTCTCTAAAATAGTGTTTGTATAAAAGTATTACGTCACATGAACATGTCACATTGTTGGAGACTGCTGTGACTGCTAGTCATGTGATCTACTTATGCCCACTGTAAAAATATCATAATACAATTAAAAAAAGTGAGCAAAGTTGTGAGATTAGTAATAAAAATGATCAATTCATAGTTTCGAATGAGCGAAATAATACAGGTGTCATTCAGTCTCCCTCTGGACTAACAGCCTGACAAGAGTAGTTCAATACTTTAAGTTAAATCATATACTTTTACTAATAAACAAATACATTTACAATCTGTTTACAGTGTAAAAACACTTCTGTTACTCACTTTGTCTGTTTACAAGCGTGTTTCCGCCGTGCACCTGAGTTGTGGGTTTCTCCGCTGGCATCTTGTCAGTTCTGAATGTCCAACCGCAAAACTAAATACCAAAATGTGAGTACAAATCAAATCATTCCACACGTTTTTATCACTCCGTTGAAGTCATATACACACAAATGCACTACTCTGGACGTGTCTGGTCAAGGCAACGGCGAGTTGAGGCTCTGCTCCCCTCCGCTGTGTGGAGTTGTGGCGACCACACACAAGTGCGCGCTCTTTCACAGTGATACTCACGCGCTGTGAGAGAAAGAGACGCTCGTCTGATTGGTTTCCGCGGTTTGATCTATTCGAGCTATGCAACGTACATTAAACCTGATGTTTCCCTCCCTACAACACCATTGTGAGTGTAACTTTTTCGTCCTGCTGTCATACTGTCATTCTTCAAAGTCCTTGCAGTTGCTAGAAATGTTAAGATAGATTAGCCAGCACACTATCATAAATAACCAAATAAATAAAACCGTAATTAATTTGAATAAATGAAATCAAAATATATAACAGCAAAGAATATATAAATAAATAAAAAGTACTGTTTTAATAACTATAATAATAAATAAAATAACTTTACAAACACACAAAAGGAAAATGTAGTGGTAATTTTCTGCCAGGACATTTCCGTTAACCCTAAAACACGCTATAAACAAAGAATAAATAAATAAATAAAAATTGGAATATAGGAAAAATAAAATAAACAATAAATGAAAATCTAGAAACATATTTACATAGGCCTGTATGAAATATATATAAATTAATGTCTCAATTAATAAATGAATGAATGAATGAATGAACACTGTTTAAGAAAAAAATAGGAAAATGTAGTGAGAATTTTCTACCAGGACAAAAATAACAATAAATCAAAACCTGGAAACATTGAATTTACATATATGAAATATATAAAAATGAATGTCACAGTGAATGAATAAATAAATAAATATAAAAAAAACTATAATAATAAATAAAATAACCCTAAAACATATATAATATACAAAGAATATATTTACATATATGAAATATTTATGAAAATGAATGTCACCATAATTAAACAAACAAACTGAAGGAGCAAATGTAATGGTAATTTTTTGTACCAAGGCATTTCCATTACCCTAAAACACAATATATAAACAACAAATGAATAAATACATACATACATACAGGAATATAGGAAAAAATAAAATAAATAACAATAAATAAAAATCTAGAAACATTATAATAAAATCCACATAAAATTGTAGGCCACAACGAACGAATGAATGAATGAATAAATAACTATAATAATAAATAAAATAACACTAAAACACAAAGATATAAAGAAAGAAAGAAAGAAAGAAAGAAATGAAAACAGGAATATAGGGAAAAATAAAATAACAATAATTCAAAACCTAGAAACATTACATTTACATATATGAAATATATAGACACTATATAGAAAGAAAGAAAGAATAAATAAATAAATAAATAACAGGAATATAGGAAAAAATATGTCACAATCAATCAATCAACCAATCAATAACTATACACTGTTTAAAAAGTAAAAAAAAAAGTCGTAAGTAGTGGTAGTGGTAATTTTCTACCAGGATATTTACATAAAACACAAGGCTATATATATATATATATATATATATATATATATATATATATATATATATAAAGAATAAATAAAAAAAATAAAAACAGGAATATAGGGAAAAAATAAGAAATAACAATAAATCAAAACCTAGAAACATTACATTTACATATGAAATACATATAAAATTAATGTCATAATCAATCAATCAATCAATCAATAAATATAATAATAAATAAAATAACCCTAAAACACAACACTATATATAAACAAAGAACAAATAAATAAATAAAAACAGGAATATAGGGAAAAATAAAATCAATAACAATAAATCAAAACCTAGAAACATTACGTCAGTCAATCAATACGTACGCAGGCTACGTACGTAACTAATAAAAAGTAGTAAAATATTTGGCCAAAAATAGCTACTGACTGTAGTGGTTTGTCCTAAATTGTTACTATGCTGGGTTAAAAGTTTATTATTATTATTATTGTTATTATTATTGTTATTTTAATTGTATTTAAATATGTAGTTAGTCTTTGTAGTTAGTGTATTTAGTCCTTTGAGATAATCTTGTTTTACAATGACATTAGAAGAAAATATCCTATCCTATCCTATCCTAGAAAATAGCCTATCTTATGTTTACACGAACGTGATTTAATTTTTACGAACGACATTTTATCCGAGGTATTTGGTTCGGATCTTTTAGTTTGTAGCTTTGCTACTTTCATCGTTAGCAAGGCCGATGTGAAATATACGCGGACAGTACAATGCCTGATGTAAACGTACATGAGGATAAGGAAACGAGGGACCTGATGGGTACCGTGAGGTTGTGTGGTTTCTCACGTACCGCCGAAACATCCTGCTTCACCTCAGGGCCACATGAAGATAAATGTATGTAATCAGCAAACCAGAGGCTGAGGTCCACCCACCAAGGACTTCATTAAAGCACGCAGCACACACTGCAATGACATTTCTTAATGTTTTGGATCTAATACATATGCCCGAGACTTTTTTGTGGCCCATCAGTAAATCAAATCACAGCCTCCATGCAACCTTTTACTATACAGCTTTGTTTATGTATGCAGAGAGCCGTCGGCACAAATATAGACACTTACCTCAGAGAGCCAGACACAATCGGTGTGAAAATGAAAGGTTATTTTAGTAGTAGGAGGAAGTTCTTGACTACAGCTGTTTAAATAGAGCTTTTTTGCTGGCTCACTTCTTTCTTTCCACAAGACATGGGGTAGTTTAGATGATTTTTTCCAGTTCTGATTCTTCCCATAAATGCTATGCAGGACTTCCAGGAATGGTTGTGTTAAAAAAAAAAAGAAAAGAAAAAGAAAGAAAAGAAATGTAGTTTATCATCAATTGTAGCTTCATGAGTCATTGGATTAACCTACATGCTTCCAGGTTAATTTAAAACAGTGGTTCGTGCTGTTGAGCTCCGTGTCTGTACACAAAAGTGTCTTGGATTTAACGTTTCGGATCTAAAGGACAAACCTGCTCAAGCCTACCAGAAATGTGCTGAATTTATGTACCGTAAAAGTAATTGTTTACAGGTGTCAGGAATGACCCCAAAGACCAAGAAGAGATCAATATGTCAATACATCAATGTTTAAAAAAACATGAGTGATATTTAGGAGGTAAATGGCTTGAGAGGGGTGTTTACAATCAGTGTTAATTTAGTATTATGTATTAGTCATTAAAAATTAGCTGTTATTTATATATATATATAGCTTTATTTTTGAAGTCAACAATGTATGATTGTGAGATCCATCTTTTCACACTGAAGACAACTGAGGGACTCATATGCAACTATTATGTAAGGTTCAAACACAATGCATTAAGAGCCGGGGGGTGAAAACTTTTGGAATTTAAAGATCAGAGTAAATGCAACATATTTTGTCTTCTGCGAAACACAAGTATTTTCTGTAGCTTCTGAAGTGCAGTACTAAATGGAAAAAATATGATATTTAGGCAAAATATGAAAAATGTACACATATTCATTCTATTCAAAAGTTTTCAGAAGTTTTCACCCCTGGCTCTTAATGCATCGTTTTTCCTTCTGAAGGACCAGTGAGCGTTTGAACCTTCTGTAATGGTTGCATATGAGTCCCTCAGTTGTCCTCAGTGTGAAAAGATGGATTTCAAAATCATACAGTCATTGTTGGAAAGGGTTCAAATACACAGAAATGCTGGAAAACCAAAGAATTTGTTGGACCTGAAGGATTTTTTTTCCTGAAGAACAGCAGGCAGTGTAACTGTTTAGGACAAAAAAGGGACTCATGAACAATTATCACTAAACAAACAAACAAAAAAGAAACTGTGGATCATTCAGGTAACAACACAGTGTTAAGTATCAATTTTCATAAATTCAACTATTATTTTCTTGTGTGGACTATATGTAAACATCTTTTATGTGAATTATCTTATTCAGGTCAGTACTAAATAAAAAATAACATGCAATAACATGCCTCTTATTTTGCAGATTCTGCAAGGTGTATGAAAACTTTTGATTTCAACTGTAAAACCACTGTACAAACCCATTCACACATTGAAACACACTGAACACTTTTAAAAATATCAGATTGTATTTGTGCACACAAATATTGTTCTCACAACACCTTGCTTACAGGAAACCTTACTTTATTTTTACCATGTCGTACAGTGCTCTAGGAACGGTCCGTGAAACAGTATTTGTAGTGTCAAAAAGGCATTCCAGGATTTATACAAATATGAATTATGGCATGTTTTAGCACAAAAAGACATGTGATTTGGTTCAAAATCTTCATATTAAACTCTATATGATTAGGTCACAACCTACATCTCACAAGAAGATCCAAACAAAAATACTCCTTGTCACTATTGACCTTTTCTAGGTAATTCAATGTCAGTGTCAATGACATTTCCACATATAAACACAACAGAGGATTCTCAAACAAAATCTATCATTTAAAACACGACAGAGCTTTCTGCAGCTTCAATGGAATAAATTATAGTTCTGACTTGCCCTTGACATAAAATTCACTTTAAACTGCTTTAAACTCACTTGATCCCTTCAAAGATGTCCTGAATTGGCAAATTCGCCACAAAATAAAGCAAACATATTAAAACAGCAGTGCACTGAAGACAGCAGAGCAAGTTGATCTAAAACATCAATTGTGCTATTGGCTTTTCTTTTTCCACGTAAGGCTTCGGTTTTGTGTGCGGAGGCTTATCTTTGACAGACGTACAGTAAGAGAGGTACAATGCATGATTTAACCATGATGGATGGATTGTAGTCGTCTTATTTCACATTTCATATCAGAGGATACACATTCAGCCTTTTTTATTTGTGCTTTTACACCCATAAGACAAACCCAATCTGAATCAGCAAGCTTCCAGAACCCAGCTGGCTTTACGTGTCAAATAAAGAATTAGTAGTGCGTAGACAAAAAGAACTGAAATGCTGAAAAAAAATCCTGTAAAACAGAAAACAAGCAGCCATGCATTTCATTTGTGCTGATATTTCAAACAAAAAAACAACTTGCAACATTTTCAGTGATGGAAGTTGAGCTGGAATGAGCACTGAGGAAAAAACAAAACATGTCTGACCAAACAGCTTCATATTAAACTCATAATTAGCTTTCGCTTAATGTATGAAAACATAAAAAATATTATATCAACACATCTAGGTTGAATTTTAAAGGAATAGTTTACCTAAAAATGAAAATTTGCTGAAAATGTAATCACCTTCGGGGCATCCGAGATGTCAGTGTTCTTCATCAAAACACATTTGGATAAATTTATCATTACATCACTTGCTGTGAATGGGTGCCGTCAGAATGAAAGTCCAAACAGCTGATAAAAACATCACAATAATTCACAAGTAATCATCCAGTTTATCAGTTAACATTTTGTGAAGTGAAAAAATGTGTCCATTTTGATGGCACCCATTCACTGCAGTGGATTCATTGATGAGCAAGTGATGTAATGTTGTTAAATGTGTTCTGATGAACAACCAAACTCATTTACATCTTCAGCAAATTTTCATATATGGGTGAACTATTTTATTTTAAGGAGCCCTGTTTTTAACTATTATTATTAGAAAAATACTAAACCAAACAAGACAGATTTGAGCTTATTCAGGTTAAGGAAAACAAACAAACAAAAAAAAAAAAAACACCTTTTTTGTTGCGGCATCACTCTTTGGAATAAATACCAAGACCAAGACTGGCATAAAGAGGGCATCCTTATGACAAAACTATAAAACAAGGCATTTTTCAAAGGCATTTGTATTCTGAGATACACATTTAGTTACTCGGTTGGCACCTTAAATAGTGTTGCAATGTTTTTAAAGGAAGTTCCTGCCTCAATATCCCACTGGCTTCCCTCTTCAAAAATATTGCAGTTCAGTGAAGCTTAGAAGGATCTAGCGTCTTTTTCAGAAAACACTGAAGGAAACAGTTGTGTCAAGCTTCCCTCATTCGCAGCTAAGGCATCTGGGAAATTTGTAGCATGTTGGGAGCAGCATTCCAAAGCAAGGAAGGCGAACCGAGGTAAGACTGCAGCTGCCGATACAGCCGTTCGAGAAGGTTCTCAGGTCTCAAAGTACTTATAGATGGCCGTCACGTAAGTCATAACACTCTGCCAGTCAGGTCTTTCTGTGTGCACCATTTCACCAATGTCCTGTCAGACAAAGAGAATGAGTCAGATGTGGGAAGACAAGAGGAATTGGTCAGAAAATAACATGTTTGTTACACAAGTATCTTGCCACAGGTTGCTGAGCAAAGAATAAACAGCACAGCTTTCATAGCAAGAATAGCAGACGCGGTTTTACTGCAAACACAGCTTTATGAAAGCATTAAATTAAACAGGTGCTGAATTAAACACTACTGCCACTTTTCAAGAGAGGGAACATATTTTCTCCACTGAAACAGCTAAATAAAGCGATAAGACTACTCATCTATTTATATAACACAAACTTAAATCGGTCATTCTTTTAATGTGTGTGTCCTTTTTACCGCACTCAAAAACCATTTTGTTTCAGATATTTTAACACTGCAACAAGACAAAACAACAAAGGCTCATCTTAGATGGTTTTATCAGCTAATATTTGCGTAAAATGAATGGTAAGGAAGGACTTTCTTACAAAAAATTAAATAATTAATCTAAAACCATAAAAATCCGAAGGAGCACTGACGCTTATTGCTCAACATAAGATGTTGTGTCAAGGAAATTATGTCATAGTCAGTTGCATTAATGTTTTACAGCTGCAAATAGTATTTGCAAACAGGGTGGAGAGCAAATTGAGGAAAACATTTACTAATGTTATGGGAAAGAAGATTAATAATAAATGATCTCCTCCTCTGACAGGAAAATACATTAAAAATGCACAGGGCTATATTTATTTGATTAAAACAGTAATATGAAATATTAATACAATTTTAAATCACAGTTGTTTAGTTGAAATAGTTCAGTTAATTTTTTCTTTATGCCAAAAATCATTAGGATATTAAGTAAAGATCATTCCTTGAAGATATTTAGTAAATTTCCTACCATAAATATATCAAAAATTAATTTTTGAAACTTCATTTGGATAACTTTAAAGGGGTTTTTCTCAATATTTTGATTTTTTTGCACTCTCAGATTCCAGATTTTCAAATAGTTGTGTCATCTCGGGCAAATATTTTCCTATCCTAACAATACATCAATAAAAAGCTTATTTTTTCAGCTTTCGTATGATGTATAAATCTCAATTTCAAGAAATTGACCCTTACGACTGGTTTTGTGGTCCAGGGTCACATATTTAATAATAAATAAAGAAAGAAAGAAATAAAGAAATAATAAGTATTTATTTCGACCCAATATTGTCCTATAATAACAAATATATTTTAAAACATTGAGTATATTTTAAAATATAATTAATATATTTAAAAATGTAATTTATTCCTGTGATGCAAAACTGAATTTTCAGCATCCAGTCTTCAGTGTCACATGATCCTTCAGAAATCATTCTAATATGCTGATTTTGCTGCTCAAGAAATATTTCTTATTATTATCAGTGTTGAAAACAGTTGTGTTGCTTAATATTTTTGTGGAAACTGTGATGAATTTCTTCCATTATGGACAAAAAGCTCCAAAGAACCACATTTATTTGAAATCGACATCATCTGTAACATTATAAATGTCTTTACTGTCACCATTGATTAATTTAATGCATCCTTGCTGGAATTAAAGTATTAATTATTAATTAGGTTTCGAGGCCCTGAAAGACAATGCACACAGAAATTAGCCGTGACATTTATATTAAACTCACCAGTGTCGATTTAATTCCTACGCTTTCTGCTGCCTGGAAGGCCAAAGTGAAATTTCGCCTCTGCAAAACACAAGTGGGTATATTTGTAGCAACAGCCAAAAATACATTCTACAGGTTAAAATTAACTATTTTTGTTCTTTTATGCCAAATATCATTAGGATGTTAAGTAAAGATCATGTTCCATGAAGATATTTAGTATATTTCCTACTGTATGTACATCAAAACTTAATTTTTGATTAGTAATATGCATTGCTAAGAACTTCATTTGAACAACTTTAAAGGCGATTTTCACAATATTTAGTTTTTTTTGCACCTTCAGATTCCAGATTTTCAAAAGGTTGTATCTCGGCCAAATATTGTCATATCCTAACAAACCATATGTCAATGGAAAGCTTATTTATTCAGCTTATTCACCCTTATGACTGGTTTTGTGGTCCAGTTTCACAAATGATTAGGAATTATACCCAAGTCTTCTTTAAAATCCTTTTTTCGTGCTAAATGAAATTTAAAAAGCGAGCATATAGACTGAATTCAGATCAACTGGGTCAATTTTTCACATTCAAATTCAAAAGTTGTCCAATTTACCTCACTTCACCCTGGTCGTGACTTACGTGTGCAAGCGTACAGACCTTTTCCTGGCTGTTGAGCTCGTTGTAAGGGATATGTGCCGGCAGATAGGTGTGAAGAATGGCACAGAAAGCGAGCCCATCATTCCAGCTGCTGCTGAAGTTGGTGATGTCGATGTTCTGCGTGTGTGTGAGGAGAGGGAGAAAAAAAGATCAATAATCACAATTTCAGTAGATGAACTGAGGGAATTGGGTGGGTGATTCAGAGGGACTGATGAAGCAGTGAATCTTTCCCTGTCCGTGTGACATTATGGTTGTAGTTAAGAGCCACAGCTGTAAATCTTGACACCAATAATGTCTTTTTTCAATGTTTACAGAAATGTTAGAAACATTGCTTTTCATACAATTAAGCACGCATGTGTTATTCGGAGATGTATAGATTAAACAAAGTTATCTTGCTACACGCCTTACATTACATTGTTTGTTTAGTAAATATTTTGCCTATTTAGTGCCTTCAGCCACAGATAAGGCCATATTACTGAGCATGGTAAAATATTTAGCAAAATTCTGCACTGAAAATATGAAAATAAATGTCAGATTCTGTGTAGGCTTTTCTGGGTCAGAAACGGTTTGTAAACGATCATTTCAGTAATAAAATATATGTTTACAAAAGGCTCTCCATTACTTAGAACCTGATGAATGAGATGTATTCCGGGTACGCTGTTGCGCAACCGTTCTCACGCACTACCACAAAATGTGGCCAAACTGAACTTTGACGCTGTTCTGAGAGCTGTGTTCACCTACTTATTCACATTCGCTTGCTGTCTGGCCTCATGCTGAAGTGTTTGTTCAACAGCCTTGCTTATCTGTATCAACATACTTCACACATGCTTCAATCCATACACGGAAGTAGCCATTCGACTGATTGCGGGCCATTTATGGTTTTGTTGTGCGGGGAAAGAGGGTTTGCTTTATTAATGCCAACTAATGCCCTCCTTCTCAGATGTACAGCTTTCACGTGTTGTATTCGCCCATATACACTACTGTTCAAAAGTTATGGGTCAGTATGACTTATTAATTAATACCACAAATTAATACTTTTATTTATCAAGGATGAATTAAAAGTGATAGTAAAGACATTATATTCTTACTAAAATATACATTTCAAATAAATTATGTTTTTTAAAGGAATCCTGGAATCCTGGATAAGTATGGTATCCACAAAAATATTAAGCTGTTTTTGTATTGATGATATGTTCTGAGAAAAAAAAAAGTCACAATTGTGGGGAAATAAAAATTTAGAATTCTGAGGAAAAAAGTCAGAATTGTGAGATTTAAACTCAGATTTCCGAGGAAAAAAGTCAGAATTGTGAGATTTAAACTCAGAATTCTGAGAAAAAAGTCATTTGTGTGATATAAACTCAGAATTCTGAGGAAAAAAGTCAATTGTGTGATATAAACTCATAATTCTGAGGGAAAAATTCACAATTGCGAGATATAAACTAAATTCTAAGGAAAAAAGTCAGAATTGTGAGATATAAACTCAGAATGCTGAAGAAAAAGTCACAATTGTGTGATATAAACTCAGAATTCTAAGGAAAAGTCACAATTGTGTGATATAAACTCAGAATTCTAAGGAAAAGTCACAATTGTGTGATATAAACTCAGAATGCTGAAGAAAAAGTCACAATTGTGAGATATAAACTCACAATTCTGAGAAAAAGTCAAAATTGTGAGATATAAACTTGAATTCCAAGGAAAAAAGTCAGAATTGCAAGTTTATCTCTTATAATTCAGAGAAAATATTAGTCTTTTTTCCTCTCAGAACTGGACTTTATAACTCACAATTCCAAGTTTATATCTCACAATTCTAAGAAAAAAAGTCAGATTTTTTTTTATCTAATTAACAAGTATAAGAGTCTTCTTTACCGATTCCATATTTTTGAATAGTAGTGTACTGTAGGTTTTTTGTATTATATCTGTTTTTAGACCCCAAGATTTGCTTTGTTTGTTATATCTGGAATCCAGAACGAAATACGTAGACTGTACAGTGGCAATTTACTGGAAGTGATATTTGTTCACTCATTCTTCTGATCTATATAATCGAGAGTTCCCAAAAGAAACAAAAGCACTGTTTCAGGTTACGCTATCACCCTCTTCCTCTAGCAAAAAGATATAAAAGAAAGAGCAACAGCCTTTATCAGATGTGGCAGGCCAGTGTAAACGTGCAAAGGGATGGCGTAAATTGGCAAAGCTTTGTGGCGACCCACAGAGAGCGGAGTGGAAGGAAGTGATGAGCTCATCAGAGTGGGCCACAGCAGCAGGGGATGGAGAGCCAGGAACAGACCCATGTCTGTGGAGCACAAAGTGGTCTCACACTGATAATGATGCCCTGGTTTTCTTCAAGAGATCTGACTGATCATTTCGCAAATTTGCTTCATTTTGTCAAATATACAGGTGCATCTCAATAAATTAGAAATGTCATGGAAAAGTTCATTTATTTCAGTAATTCAACTCAAATTGTGAAACTCGTGTATTGAATAAATTCAATGCACACAGACTGAAGTAGTTTAAGTCTTTGGTTCTTTTAACTGTGATGATTTTGGCTCACATTTAACAAAAACCCACCAATTCACTATCTCAACAAATTAGAATATGGTGACATGCCAATCAGCTAATCAACTAAAAACAACTGCAAAGGTTTCCTGAGCCTTCAAAATGGTCTCTCAGTTTGGTTCACTAGGCTACACAATCATGGGGAAGACTGCTGATCTGACAGTTGTCCAGAAGACAATCATTGACACTGTTCACAAGGAGGGTAAGCCACAAACATTCATTGCCAAAGAAGCTGGCTGTTCACAGAGTGCTGTATCCAAGCATGTAAACAGAAAGTTGAGTGGAAGCAAAAAGTGTGGAAGAAAAAGATGCACAACCAACTGAGAGAACCACAGCCTTGAGAGGCTTGTCAAGCAAAATCGATTCAAGAATTTGGGTGAACTTCACAAGGAATGGACTGAGGCTGGGGTCAAGGCATCAAGAGCCACCACACACAGACGTGTCAAGAAATTTGGCTACAGTTATCGTATTTCTCTTGTTAAGCCACTCCTGAACCACAGACAATGTCAGAGGCGTCTTACCTGGGCTAAGGAGAAGAAGAAATGGATGGTTGCCTAGTGGTCCAAAGTCCTCTTTTCAGATGAGAGCAAGTTTTGTATTTCATTTGGAAGCCAATGTCCTAGAGTCTGGAGGAAGGGTGGAAGCTCATAGCCCAAGTTGCTTTTAGTCCAGTGTTAAGTTTCCAAAATCTGTGATGATTTGGGGTGCAATGTCATCTGCTGGTGTTGGTCCATTGTGTTTTTTGAAAACCAAAGTCACTGCACCTGTTTACCAAGAAATTTTAGAGCACTTCCTTTTGCTGACCAGCTTTTTAAAGATGCTGATTTCATTTTCCAGCAGGATTTGGCACCTGCCCACACTGCCAAAAGCACCAAAAGTTGGTTAAATGACCATGTTGTTGGTGTGCTTGACCTGCCAGCAAACTCACCAGACCTGAACCCCATAGAGAATCTACAGGCTATTGTCAAGAGGAAAATGAGAAACAAGAGACCAAAAAAAATGCAGATGAGCTGAAGGCCACTGTCAAAAGAAACCTGGGCTTTCATACCACCTCAGTAGTGCCACAGACTGACCACCTACATGCCACGTCGTATTGAGGCAGTAATTAAAGCAAAAGGAGCCCCTACCAAGTATTGAGTACATATACAGTCATGTGAAAAAGTTTGGACACCCTATTGAATTCCATGGTTTTCCGTATCAGGACATCATTAAAAAAAAAAACTGGTCCTTGGCTGGTCTTAAAATTTTGAAAATAAAACCTCAGATGAACAACAACACATGGGAAATTGCACCGTGTCATTATTTACTGAACAAAAATAAAGCCAAAATGGAAAAGCCATGTGTGACAAAGTTAGGACACCTTTACTGTTAACATTGGAATTAAGAGGGTAAATCACAGTCAAGCACTGCTAATCAAATACCTTTGATTAACTGATCATCATCAGTCTGAGCGCCTCTATAAAAGCATAAGCTTTGGCAGTTTGCTGGTTTGGAGCCTTCAGGTGTGTGTTAACACAATGCCAAGGAGGTAAGACATCAGCAATCATCTTAGAGAAGCAACTGTTGCTGCCATCAATCTGAGAAGAGTAATACGGCCATTTCCAAACAATCTGACGTGTACAGCGCCAAGTTTGGTGAAAACCTAAAGAGCGTATCAGCACAAACACCTCATACCAAAAGACAAGCATGCTGGAGGAGGGCTGATAATTTTGGGTGTGTTTTGTGCCACAGGACCTGGGCACATCACAGTCATTGAGTTGGCCATGAACTCTTCTGTATATCAAAGTATTCTAGAGTCAAATGTGAGGGCATCTGTCCAACATCAAAAGTTGGGCCAAAATTGGGTCATGCAGCAAGACAATGATCCCAAGCACACCAGCAAATCTACAACAGAATGGCTGAAAAGAAAAGAATCAAGGTGTTGCGACAGCCCAGTCCAAGTCTAGAGCTCATGCTGACTCAAATGCTGTGGTGAGAGCTGTGCATAAGCAAATGCCCACAAACCTCAATAAACTGGAGCAACGTTGAAAAGAAGAGTGGTCCAAATTCCTCCAGAACGATGTCACACAGAAAATGAATGCTTCGTTATAGCTGCTAAAAGTGGATCTACAGATAATTGACTCATAGGGTGTCCTAACTTTGTCACACATGGCCTTTCCATCTTGGCTTTATTTTTGTTAAATAAATAATGACACCATGTAACATGTCATGTGATGATGTTTAGCTGAGGATTTATTTTCCAAATTTTAAGACCTCCCAAGGACCAGATAATTTTTTATTATGTCCTGATACAGAAAACCATGAAATTCAATAGGATGTCTTAACTTTTTCACATGACTGTACAGTAAATGAACATACTTTCCAGAAGGCCAACAATTCACTAAAAATGTTTTTTTTTTTTTTTTGGTCTTATGAAGTATTCTAATTTGTTGAGATGAATTGGTGGGTTTTTGTTAAATGTGAGCCAAAATCATCACAATTAAAAGAACCAAAGACTTAAACTACTTCAGTCTGTGTGCATTTTATTTAATACATTATTTAAGTTTCACAATTTGAGTTGAATTACTGAAATAAATGAACTTTTCCACGGCATTCTAATTTATTGAGATGCATTCTAATTTACTGAGATTTACTGAGATGTGATCTTGAGAGGAACCAGGAACATGTACTGAGAAATTAAAAAGGTCAATTTTGCTTTTACTTCATCTGGAAATTCTTTAAATACCATTCACTGTAATTTCATTCTTCACCTGCTAGTTTTGTCTACAACCCTCCGTAACCCTGTACAAACTCTAGCCATGTTGTCTGCAGCCAAACGAACGTCAGCACAACAGAATCGTGTGAAGAGAGAGGCTTCAGAAAAACACTGAAACATCCTCCCCGTGTCCTCTCTCGTTTGTGTGCGTGTTCAAAGCAAGCAGCTAATGAAAAGAGGTCTTGTGTGCAAAAAAAAAATCAGGAAGGCCCAAAGGGAGAGAGCATTAGGCTAATCACATTGAAAACAGAGAAACAGAGGCCCGCTCGCTGCAAAACGTGCACTCCAAGTGAAGCCAGGCCGCTTGTAATGAACACATTAGAGTTGCAGTGAAAAATGGCTTTTATCCACTGGTGGACATTACCATCGATCACACACACACTTACTGAGAGACAGACAGAGATGCAGAGAAAAAGGAGGCGACAGAAACCGTTGGGTTATGGGAGTGGGGTGTCAAAAAGACAAAGAACTACCAAAACTGAAAGTTGGAAAAAAAAAAAAATGTATTCGCCCAGAGGTGCGATACAACAGACAAAACGCCCAAAACGGCACATTGAGAATCTATGAAATGGAAAGAAAAACAACTTTAAATCACAAGGTGATCAAAATAACAGATCTGTGTCCATAAGGTTTCCATGCTCAGACGTTTTCTGTTTGTGACACGGGGCATGAAAAAGGAGAAATGTAGCACACTTCCTGGCTTGTGGGAAACCATGGTAACATCATGGTCTGAAACCCTCTCTGAATGGTAAACATTTTATATGCTTGATGGCAGAAGAGCAATTGCGATAGAAGGTGAATCTGTACATTATGCATGGTCACGTCCTGTTTAAAAGGCAAACACACTCAAACAATGTTGATAACTGTGAAATTGGCCAACTGAATCTACAAATTTTAAGCTATACTGAAATAATGAAACCATTTCTATTGTTTATCAAGGTGAGGTTGAGACCACAATGAAAATCTCAGGGGCCAGTTGCATAAAAGGATTAGACTTTTAAAAATGTGGTTACATAAAAACGTATTTATTAAGTTTATTATTTATTTATTTATTAAGATTATTTTAAGATTATTTTATTTTAAAATATAAGACCCTTGGTTAAATGCTAGTTGGTCAAACTAGTCCTTAAAACACTGTCTTAACATAGAGGTTAAGTTTATTCAACTGGTCCCAGATTTTGACATTCTTTGAAATTCCCAAGTTTTAAAAAAATGTAACTATATATAAAACATATATAAAATGTAATTTTAAATTTTTAATAATTTATTTTTTTTTAAATTATCTTAAAATTTTTACATTTACTCCTGTGATGCAAAGCTGAATTTTCGACAGCCATTACTCCAGTTTTGTGTCACATGATCCTTCAGAAATCATTGTAACATGATTTGCTGCCCATTAAACATTTCTGATTAATATCAATACTGATAACAGCTGTGCTGCTTAATATTTTTGTTGAAATAGATACATTTTTCAGAATATTTTGTGTGCATGAGTTTATTCTTATTTTTTGATTATTTTATTTATAGTGTTAAGTGTTAATAAGTGTTAAGTACGTTTGAAGTATTCATTTTTATTACCTCAGGACGATATATATAATAAACAGAAATATTTCTGATTATTATCAATGTTGCCAACAGATGTGCTGCTTAATATTTTCGCTGAAACTGATATATTTTTCAGAAATGTTTGATGAATAGACAGTTGCTACTTGTGTGTTATTTATTATTTTATATATTAGTTATTTATTATATTATATTATATTATATTATATTATATATATAGGTAATATATAATTTATATTTATATATTTATAATTTAAAGACTCAAATACACAGTTTGAAGTTTTAATTGTTATTACCTCAGGCCAATATATATTATTAATAGAAGCATTTCTGATTATTATCAATGTTGCAAACAGCTGTGCTGGCTAATTTATTATTATTTTTTTTTTTAACTCGTACATTTTTCAGGATTTTTGATGAATAGACAGATGCTACCTGTGTGTGCATGAGTTATATTATTATTATTTATTTAATTATTATTTATTTACTTTTTAAAGACTAAAAAATTCACAGTTTGAAGTTTTAATTTTTGTTACTTCAGGCCAATATAAATTATTATTAGAAATATTTCATTATTATTATTATTAATGTTGCAAACAGCTGTCCTGGCTAATATATATATTTTTTAAATTGATACATTTTTCAGGATTTTTGATGAATAGACAGTTGCTACCTGTGTGTGCATGAATTATATTATTATTATTATTATTATTATTATTCACTTTTAAAAAATTTCACAGTTTTAAGTTTTAATTTTTATTACCTCAGGCCAATATAAATTATTAACAAAAAAAAATTCTGATTATTATCAATGTTGCTAACAGCTGTTCTGCTTAATATTTTTGTTGAAACTGATTTTTAATTTTTTAAAGAGTTTTAATTTTTATTACCTCAGGCCAATATATATTAATAAGGGTCCGTATGTAATTTCACAATATCGTATATTCATCATATATATTGATTACGTTAACATAATCACTATTATGGAAAATGCAGATGTTTGTTTTATAATAATAGGTCTATTATTTGCCTAATTGAACCGTTTAAAAAAAGAGCTACAAATGGCTATTACCAACATGGTAATCAATATATATTACACATGACTATTACAAGTGACTTAAAAAAAGTGTAGATACCAAAAAAAAAAACAAAAAAAAAACACATGTACCTGATAACCCTCAGTCTTCTTCTGGCACCACCTGAGCAGAGCATTTCTCTTGGATCCTCCATATTCCCTGGCTAACGCAGACAGAGGGTCCTTCCGTTCCTCTCTGGAGAGACATCAATCACTTTAACAACACAGTTCCTTTGTATTGGATTCAACTTTAATAGCAAAAACCATTCTTCATTTTTCTGAGCGGAAATTCTACCATCCTTCATTGACCTGATAGATGCACCAGCTTTAAGATTTTTCTGACACTGCCAGTGTAACAATTTATAAATCGATCACTGATTCTGTATTGTAAAAATAGATCATCTTACCTACACAAAAATGTCAACTCACTGCACTGAAAAGTATTATTTAAAAAAATATATTCTATTGACATACAAGCTGTAAAGCTGGTTAGAAAAAAAGACACTTTATAATAATTAAAAAAAATAAATGATAATATTTTAATAATATAATAATAATAATTATTATTATATTATTAAAATATTATTATTAATTTTTTTACTGTTGTTGGTAATCATTTATTGTATATTGTTATATTATATTGTGTTCTGTATTATATAAATAAATATACAAAAAAAAATAAAATACCCCCGTGCATAAATGTCCAGTTTCAACCAGCCAGCACTTGAGTTAAAACCAGCTACAGTCAGAAGTTGGTTCTAGCTGGATTTTTCCAGTAAGGAAGTTAATGCTACGACCAGAAGGAAATGCTTTGATAATAAAAGGATAGTGCAGAATGATTCGTCTTCCACCAATGGTCTATTCAAAAGCCACGGTGGACTCACGGTCAGGTTTCAGGACGGGCAAATGAGTGACATCCATTATCGAAACACTGACCTGTCAACACCACAGCGAGCACACAGAGAGAGACAGAGATAGTGCGTGAAACATAGAGACATCTGGCAAACCTGACAGCGAGAAAGAGTCTTCTAGAAAGTCAACAAAAGAAGCACTAGAGCAGGGATGAACATAAAAGAGATGGGGGCAAACAGAAAAACAAGGAAGGTCCGCCGCTTACCGTAAACGTCCTCGTGTTGTGGGCGTCACGGAGGCGGTCGGGGAGGAGGAGTTGGATGACAGTGACAGCTGGGGAGAAGACGAACCCAACGCAATGATTGACGATGGCGTTGATGCGTCGGTAACTGACAAGTCTCTCTTTAACTCTTCACTGCTTCTGCGAGAAACTGACAAGTGCATGGACTTTGTGATAATTGTTACATAATATGTGAGCTGTAATTAAAAATAGTTGAACATTTATTCACCCTCAGGTCATCGGAACAGATTTGGAGAAATTTACCATTACATCACTTGCTCAGAAATGAATCCTCATTAGTGAATGGGTGCCATCAGAACACAAGTAATCCACACTCTAATCCATGATTTAACATTTTGTAAAGTGAAAAGCTGCATGTTGGTGAACTACTTGTGATGTTTTTATCAGCTGTTTGGACTCTCAATCTGACGGCACCCATTCACTGCAGAGGTTCCATTGGTGAGCAAGTGATGTAATGCTAAATTTCTACAAATCTGTTCTGACCCTGCATTGACAGTAATGCAACTACCACGTTCAAGTTGAATTTCCAGAACTTTCAAGGACTTTTCAAGCACGACTTCTGTGATTTTTAAGGACTTCAATCAGAGATCTCACTTATCAAACAATGTCTTCTCTTTCAAATTCTAAATTCTAAAATCGCCACACACGCTCCAAAGTTCCAATCTAAAGCAAAAGATTCACGAACCTGCTCCAAAGTTCCGATCTGAATCAAATGATTTGCCATACGCGATATGAAGTCCTGATCCAAGTCAAATGATTCGCAAACCTGCTCGAAAGTCCCGATCGGAATCAAATTATTCGCGATATGCGATTAGAAGTCCCGATCTAAGTCAAATGATTCACGAACCAGCTCCGAAGTCCCAATCTAAATCAAATGATTTGTGATGCGTGATTTGAAGTCCGATCTGAATCAAATGATTCACAATACATGATTTGAAGTTCTAATCCAAGTCAAATGATTATGAACTTGCTCTGAAGTCCCAAACTGAGTCAAATGATTCACAATACACAATTTGAAGTCCTGATCAAAATCGATTTGTGATATGCGATTTGAAGTCCCGATCTGAAAAACACGATTCGCGATATGAAATTTGAAATCCTGATCTAAGTCAAATGATTCATCAACATGCTTCGAAGTTCCAGTCTGAATCAAATGTTTTGTGATACGCGATTTGGAGTTCCGATCTGAATCAAAAGATTCACAATACGCGATTTAAAATCCCAATCTGAATCAAACAATTTGCGAGACACGATTTGAAGTCCCGACCTGAATCAAATGATTCGCGATACGCAATTTGAACTCCCGATCTAAGTCAAATGATTGGCAAACCCGCTTAGAACACCCGATCTAAATCAAATGATTTGTGATATGCGATCTGAAGTCTGGATCTGAAACACGATTCGTGATACGCAATCTGAAGTCCCAATCTAAGTCAAATGATTTGCGAACCCATTCCGAAGTCCTGATCTGAATCAAATAATTTGTGATACATGATTTGAAGTCCCGATCTAAGTCAAATGATTCGTGAACTTGCTCTGAAGTCCCAAACTGAATCAAATGATTTGTGAATTTGCTCTGAAGTCCCAAACTGAATCAAATGATTCACAATAAGCAATTTGAAGTCCTGATCTAAATCTAAATCAAATTATTCACAAACCCTCTTGGAAGACCTGATCTAAATCAAATGATTTGTGATATGTGCTCCGAAGTCCTGATCTGAATTTAATGATTTGTGATCGTGATTTGAAGTCCGATCCAAGTCAAATGATTAAGTGAACTTGCTCTGAAGTCCCAAACTGAATTAAATGATTCGTGAATTTGCTCTGAAGTCCCAAACTGAATCAAATGATTTGTGAATTTGCTCTGAAATCCCAAACTGAATCAAATGATTCACAATAAGCAATTTGAAGTCCTGATCTAAATCAAATTATTTGTGATATGTGATTTGAAGTCCCGATCTGAAAAACATGATTCGCGACATGCAATTTGAAATCCTGATCTAAGTCAAATGATTCGTCAACCTGCTTCAAAGTCCCGATCTGAATCAAATGATGTGATATGCACTCCAAAGTCCCGATCTGAATCAAATGATTCAAAATACATGATTTGAAGTTCCGATCCAAGCCGAATGATTCGTGAACCCGCTCCAAAGTCCTGATCTGAATCAAATGATTCACGATATGCGATTTGAAGTCCCGATCTGAATCAAGCAATTTGTGAGACACGATTTGAAGTCCTGAACTGAATTGCAAACCCACTCAGAAGACCCGATCTAAATGAAATGATTTGTGATATGCGATCTGAAGTCCCGATCGAAGTCAAATGATTTGCGAACCTGCTCCTAAGTCCCAATCCCGTTCTTTGTGCACAAAAAGTATTCTTGTAGCTTCATATAGTTATGGTTGAACCACTAATGTCACATGGACTATTTTAACGATGTCCTTACTACCTTTCTGAGCCTTGAACGTGGTAGTTGCGTTGCTGTCTATGCAGGGTCAGAAAGCTCTCAAATTTAATCAGAAATACCATAATTTGTGTTCCAAAGACAAATGAGGGTCTTACAGGTATGGAACGCCATGAGGGTGAGTAATTAATGACAGAATTTTCATTTTTGGGTGAACTATCCCTTTAACTAGTTGGTTCAGAACAAGTACTCTACAGGTCTAAACATACCTGATATGGACTTAGTCGAGTCTATGTTTGTCACCCTCTGGAGGCTGCAGCTGGGGCGCGTTACAGGTGAGGTACGGAGGAGGTGGTCTGCTATTAAATTACATGAAAACACATACAATCATGAAAAACAATAACAGGCTTTATGTGGCATGACTAAGCTTGTGCTCCTCTAAAATAAATATCCTGCTTCCTTCTCAAGGCCTGGCACACAACCTCAGCGGTCATTAACTGCAAATGTTAAGCCTGAGGGAAACGGTACAGCACGATTACACATGACCTTTAACTCTGAGTTCGCCTCTGGATAACTAGATCAAACTGGTGCGAGGGAAGACCAAAAGATCAAGGAGTTAGATTTCAAGTGTGACTAACGTCAGCCCACCTGGTATGCTCAGGTCTGTGTAGCTCGGCCTCTTGTCCAGCATTGACGACAGAGGTTTGGCTGAGCTGATGGTGTGCCTCTGTAAAATACAGAAAGATTAAAAATAAAAATTTCACAAAATTAAGAACCCTGCACCACAAAACCAGTCATAAGTAGCACGGGTATATTTGTAGCAATAGCCAAAAATACATTGTTTGGGTCAAAATTATTGATTTTTCTTTTATGCCAAAAATCATTAGAATATTAAGTAAATGTTCTATGAAGATATTTTGTAAATTTACTACCGTAAATATATCAAAACTTAATTTTCATTAATATGCATTGCTAAGAACTTCATTTGGACAACCTTAAAGGTGATTTTCTCAATATTTAGATTTTTTTGCACCCTCAGATTCCAGATTTTCAAATAGTTGTATCTCCAAATATCATCCTATACTAACAAACCATACATCAATGGAAAGTTTATTTATTCAGCTTTCAGATGATGTATAAATCTCATTTGCAAGAAATTGACCCTTATGACTGGTTTTGTGGTGCAGGGACACATATTTAATAACAATAAAAAATACATAAAAACAACACTGGTGCATACTGAAAAAAATATAATTCATTCTTAATTTAGTGCCAGAATAATTTATATTCCTTATTTAGCAAAAAAAAAAATGAATACTCTTATTTTATATATAAAAAAATAAAATATACAATAAAATACAATAAAATAAAAAATGTTTAAAAAAATCTTAATAAAATTACTACAAATTACTAAATTGATAATATAAATTATTCTGCCACTAATTTAATCATTTTCATCAATATGCACCAGTTTTTATTTTATTTTATTTATTATTAAATATGTGACCCTGGACCACAAAGCCAGTCATAAGGGTCAATTTCTTGAAATTGAGATTTATACATTATAGTAGTAATATTTTGCATTAGCCTTTAGACTTTCATATGTATAGTTTTTATTTTAATTTAAGTTTTAGTGACTTTTTGTGACATTTTATTAGTTTAGCTTTTTAATATTTTAATTGAGCTATTTCATATTTTAATACAGCTATTTTATTTCATTTTTAGTAATTTCATTTTTTTATGATTTTATATATGTATTTTTAAAATACATTATGATTTTATACATTTTTATTTAATTTTGTATAAAATTATAATTTTGTTTACTTTCACTTATTTTATTAAATCTACTTTTTTCACTAAATATTTATATTTTATTTCAGCTTTCTTCCAATTAATGAACATTTTTTAAAATAGTTTTAGAATAGATTTAGCTCACAGTGCTGATAATGTGGACCAATTTAACCACAGTAAGAAATACATGCATGTATTGTAATTTAATACTAAAACATGAAAAATACTAAATAGGAACTTTTTATCCAGTAAAACATTTTTAAGTGATGATGCAAACATTTAAGCAGTTTTTAAAGCAATTCTCTAAAATGGAGAGTTTCAACTGATTCAAATAAAACAATCAAACCTAATGAAGCAAAAGCTGTTTTTTTTAGTAACTTTTGATACTTTAGTTCAAAACACAGACACTGAAAATTCATGAGAAAAGTAAAGATGACCAGTCTGTATCGTATCAGATACAGATACATGAATATACAATATACTACCCAGCCCTAGCTCACAGCACAACATATACAATAAATTCAATGAAGTTATGTTAGAGCTCAGGTGGTGTTGATGTTTTAAAGCACTCCGTTGTTTTCCTAGACTAACTGGATAAACAGTACCGTCCTGTCTTAGAAAAACTGTCGTAATTACCGTTTCAAGAAAAATCCAAGGCTCTTTCTTGCACCCAATGACACAATTTCACAAATACAATCATGCTTAAGCAAAAACATATCAGCTGTCTGCAAAAAAAAAAAAAATATTCTGGTCCTCTGATTTAAATCCCATCCTTCAGTGCCAGTCATTGGGATTTTTTGCCTGTTTCATCTAAAATTGGATGTTCACATGTGAACCACCCCCTAAATAAGCAGCATGATTTCTTGTCCATAGCACAGCATGTTCTGAACAAGCACCAATAACTCTATATTCGCCATGAATACGCTACAAGATCTCTGTGCCTCACATACGTTTTGTACTCAAAGTACGTCAAACTGCCTCATTTATTTCGTTCCTTACAAAAACATCCTGTTTTGGCACATTTTGAGGGGACTTGCATGACCTATTCAAAAACAGCAACACGGCAAAGGACATCCGTGGAGGACAGAGGGACAGAACAAGAAGGAAAGCCCCACTCCAGCTCCACGCACAGCAGGTCTGGAGATCTCATCTGACAGACAGGGGTGTTAGGTCAGAAAATCCCCATAGGGAAGACTGCAGACATCTGCTAGAGTGATCACAGAGACCCATCTAACCCACTGCAAATTCAGTTTACTTTTAAGATGAGGGTTTTACAACAGCTTTAAATGTATTCAGACATATTTATGACAAATACACTGCCATTCAAAAGTTTGGTGTCAGTAGGATTTTTTTTTTATGTATTCAGCGAGGATGCATTAAATTAACTAAAAGTGTCATTAAAGACTTTTAAGTATTTTGTTTTTAGTATTTTGTTTGTGCAATGATGTCAAATGTTAAACTTATTTGTTATGAATACTCTTATTTTATAATAAATAAATAAATAAATAATTAAATAAATACTGAAATGTTAAAAAAACATTACTACATGAATACACTTATTTTATATTATTTTATGAAATAAAATAAAAATACTGAAATGTAAAAAACAAACAAACAAACAAAAAACTAGATAATTATTTAAAATATATGAAATATTTTTTTTTTTTAAGTAAGTCTCTTCTGCTCACCAAGCCTGCATTTATTTGATCCAAAGTACAGCAAAAACAGTACAATTTTGAAATATTTTTACTATTTAAAATAACTGTTTTCTATTTGAATATATTTTAAAATGTAATTTAATCCTGAGATTTTAAAGCTGAATTTTTAGCATCATTACTCCAGTCACATGATCTTTCAACAATCATTCTAATATACTGATTTGCTCTCAAAAAACATTTATTATTATTATTATTATTATTATGATGATGATGCTGAAAACAACTGAGTAGAATTTTTTCAGGTTTCTTTGATTAACAGAAAGTTCAGAAAAACAGCATTTATCTGAAGTAGATATATTTTGCAACATTATAAATGTCTATTTCATCACTTTTTATGAATTTAAAGCATCCTTGCTACATAAAAGTATCAATTTCTATAATTCTTTCCCTCCAAAAATTATACTGACTCCAAGCTTTTGAATGGTATAGTGTATAATGTTACAAAAGCTTTTTATTTCAGATAAATGCTGATCTTTGGATCTTTCTATTCAAAGAAACCTTAAAAAAAAAAAGTTCTCAACTGTTTTAAATATTAATAATAATAAAAAAAAATTCTTGAGCAGCAAATCAGCATATTAGAATGATTTCTCAAGGATCATGTGACACTGAAGACTGAAGTAATGATGTTGAAAATTCAGCTTTGATCACAGGAATGAATAACATTTTAAAATATATTCAAATAGAAAGCAGTTATTTTAAATAGTAAAAATATTTTACAATATTACAGCTTTTGCTGTATTTTGGATCAAATAAATGCGGCTTGGTGAGCAGAAGAGAATTCTTTAAAAAAACATTTAAAATCTTACTGTTCAAAAACTTTTGACTGGTAGTGCAGATAATGTGATATACACAGCACTATCATGATATATTATTATTCATAACCTGATATAAAATTACTCATGGCATTTAAGGTTTAGTTTACATGACTATATTCTCCTCTTCATTAATTCTAATTGTTTATACCTGTATAGGAGAGACAGCAGCGGCTGGAGGGGTTTTGATGGGACTGGGGCTGAGGGGCGTTCTGGAAATAGCGGCAGCAGCAGCGACAGCGACAGCAGCAGCAGCAGCAGGACTGGCTGGACCAGGACCTGTATATAGAGAAACAAATGGACAGTTTGTGACTTATAGGAAATGGAACAGTTTTCTATATTTGCATGCCAACATATCAGATGGCTAATTTGTTATTTAAATCACATTTTTAAAATCACAAGCAACTTGCAGTACACATTGCAGTGGAAACCCCTTGGGCACACTTAGAGCACAATAGCTCAATAGTCCTTGTGAGGAACAACCTACAACCTTTCAGCCACCAGTCTAGATTTATAAACACCCTGAATATGAGCACGTATCTTCATAAATCAGCATGAAATTATGAACCTTGTGAGGCACTGTCGAAGCTCTTGATGAGTGTTTTGACAGTTGGTGAAGGTTCAGAGGAAGTGGAGGAACGTCGGCTCAGGCCCATCCCCTGCCTCAGCGCAGCCAAGTCTCTTTCCACAGCGTTCATATAATTATACACACGGCCACGCTCCTCTTCCTGCCTGTAATGACACACTGACATTTAAATTTCCAGCATATGCAAATGTTTGCACATATGAAAACATTTGCACATACAAAAACAAATCACACACCCTGTGTCAACATCCCTGTTATCACAGCACATTGCTTTGTAAATTTACATTAAATCTTCTCTTACTTCCTGCTCTTTAGTTCATCCAGCTCTTTGTTCATCTTCTCATTTTTCTCCTGAGCTTCCTGCAGGCGGCGCCGCAGGTCTCCGATCTCCTCCTGAGCTTCGGTCTTGATGTCGTTGGCGATGACGACGGCGGTTTGCAGATCAGCCTGGAACTGACGCCACTCGGCTGATTCCTCCTGCGAGTGACAGGTGTCAGTTACATTCATTTATTATTTACTTACTTACTTATTTGGACCACGAAACCAGTCATACGGGTCAATTTGTTGAAACTGAGATTCATAAATCACCTGAAAGCAGATTAATAAGCTTTCCATTGATGTATGGTTTATGTGGATAGGACAGCTATTTGAAAATCTGCAATCTGAGGGTGTGAAAAAAAAAAAAAAATCTAAATATTGAGAAAAATCACCTTTAAAGTTGTCCAAATGAAGTTTGCAGCAATGCATATTATTAATCAAAAAACGTTTTGATATATTTACGGTAGGAAATTTACAAATTATCTTCATGCAACATGATCTTTATTTAATATCCTAATGTTTTTTGGCATAAATAAAAGATCATTTTAACCCATACAATGTATTTTTGGCTATTATAGCAAATATACATGTGCTACTTAAGACTGGTTTTGTGGTCCATGGTCACATTTATGTTTATCAGCCACAACGGCTATATTCATGGCAACATTAACAGTATCATTTCAATACATCATTTACAATAATACAACATTTTCTTAAGAAATGTATACAAAAACACACAAGTAACAAGGAAAATGAATCAATCAATAAATGATAACAGCGTGATAAACATAGTGCAAAGGCAGCAAATAAAAAGGAAAAATGTACCCGCAATTTTCGATGAAGAACCTTAATCTCCTTCTCCATGTCATATTTCTGATCGTGAAGCTTTTTGATGGAATCTGAGGGGGGGAAAGGCCAAAAATAAATATAGATATATAAAAGAAAGTTAAATATCATTAATGTGTTGCTAAAAGTCCAATTTTATTCAAAGAACTTATCAAATGCTTGAAATTGAAACTCAAAGCTAAAGAAATGTTAAGATAATGTCTGTCTATTGTCTACTCCAATAGCTCAATGACGCCTCTTTGTGGACAGAAGCCTGAATAACCACAAGATACTGAAAACAAAACATTTGGTACACTCCGATATCTGCCTACAACATTGGCAGTGTAGAATTTTTTATATTATATATATAAATATAAATAATTCAAAGAAGTTCACTTCCAGAATGAAAAATTCCTGATAATTTACTCACCCCCATGTCAAGATGTTCATGTGTTTCTTTGTTTAGTTGCAAAGAAAATTTTTTTTTTGAGGAGACATTTCAGGATTTTTCTCCATAAAGTAGACTTCAATGGAGATCAACAGGTTGAAGGTCCAAATTGCAGTTTCAATGCAGATTCAAAGTGCTCTACACGATCCCAGCCAAGGAATAACGGTCTTATCTTGTGAAACGATCTGTCATTTTCTTTAAAAAAAAAAAAAAAAAATTAAATTTATATACTTTTTAACCACAAATGCTCATCTTGCACTAGCTCGCCGATGCGCATGTGCATCTTCACGCACTGTAATTAAGTTGGAAAAGTTGTCTGTGTACTTCAGTTAAAAAAGGTAGTGTAGGGCAAAAAACTCTAATCAAATATCTAATTTTCTCCTCCAACTTCAAAATTGTCCAGCGTTGTTTTACCTTTTTTGTAAAGGGCATCTGACTGTCTTTACACAATCACTTTGTAAACACTGGGTGGGTAGTGCAAGCTATTGCAAGATGAGAATTTGTGGTTGAAAAGTATATAAATTTGTATTTTTCTCAGACAATGACAGATCGTTTTGCTAGATAAGACTTTTATTCTTCGGCTGGGATCGTTTACAGCCCATTGAAGCTGCATTTAAACTGCAATTTGGACCTTCAACCTGTTGGCCACCCCTGAAGTCCACTATATGGGAAAAATCCTGGAACGTTTTCCTCAAAAACATTAATTTCTTTGCAACTGAAGAAAGAAAGACATGAACATCTTGTATGACATGAGGGTGAGTAAACCATCAGGAAATTTTCATTTTGGAAGTGAACTTCTCCTTTAATGTGTCACTGTCAATTAAGTAGGAATAGTGTGGCCTTTTTTTTAGCCTTGACTTACTCTCCAGGTCAGAAATGATGAGGTTATCATGTAGCTTGACAGCACGATGCTGCTCGACTTCATCCTCCAGCTCAAAGATGGTCTCCTTCATGTCAGCGATCTCTGTGTCCTTCTCCTCCAGCTCAGAGCACTGCTGCTCCAGGAGCCGCTTCTGCTCTGCTAACTGTGCCTGGACATCACCACGAAATGCTCGGAACTCACCCTCAAGCTTTAACAAACACAAAGATACACGTTAGCAGATATACATGTTGGAAAATGTACAGCACACTGCTACTACTTAACCTGGAGGTTCAACCTCTTGGTTTTACTACAAATAAATATAGTTAAACTACGATAGCCACAAGTTAACCATGGTCTTGCTACACTAACCATGGTTTAACCATGGCAAACTATGGTTATACACATGGTAATCAATGCCCCCAAAAAACATGGTTACTACACTTTTACTATAATAAAACCATGGTTGATTTTCGCAAGGGTATTTGTGCTTCAAGCATATGCCAATGCTACAGCCTGTTCAAAACTTGACAACACAATACCAGGGTATTGTTATATGACTGCTAGGTATTCTAAATGGTTGTTAGCATGTTGCTAAGAACTGGTAATTCAATATTTACGCGCAAAAACTCTTGTTTGACTTTTTAAGAAGTCTGAATTATATCTAACTACATGGTACTTATGTTAATGCCTGTTTAAAACTTGATTTCACAATGTAAAGGTGATCAAGGTGGTTGTTAAGGCATTGCTATGTGGTTGATAGTTATTCTGAGTGGCTGACATTTCATTCCAGTTACATAGCTAATATACTAATACTATACTAACATCCTAAGACACTAAAGTAGGCATTTTCAGATTTGTAAAAGTACACAGTATTGTAGCAGGTGTAAAACTGAGAAATTCTGTCATTAATTACTCACCTTAATGTCGTTCCAGACCCATAAAACCCATCTGTGTTTAAAAACACAAATTAAGTATTTCTGATTAAATCCGAGAGCTTTCTGACCCTGCATAGACAGCAATGCAACTACTATGTTCAAGGGACAGAAAAGTAGTAAGGAGATTGTTAAAATAGTCCATGTGACATCAGCGGTTCAATCTTAATTTTATGAAGCTATGAGACCACTTTTTGTGCGCAAAAAAACAATGCACACGCTTGTGTCATGAACATGCATCGAAGACTGACATGGAAGAGAAGAAACTGTTGAATAAAGTCATTATTTTTGTTATCTTTGCAGACAAAAACTATTCTCGTAGCTTTATAAAATTACTATTTTAACGATGTCCTTTCTACCTTTCTGGGCCTTGAATATGGTAGTTGTGTTGCTGTCTTTGCAGGGTCAGAAAGCTCTCGGATTTCATCAAATATCTTAATTTCTGTTTTTAAATTGAATAATTTGTGTTCCGAAGATGAACAGTTTTACGGATTTGGAATGACATGAAGGTGAGTAATTAATGACAATTTTCATTTTTGGGTGAACTGTCACTTTAAGACAACTAAAGATAATCAACAGTATTTGTTAGTTTTACCTTGCTAATTGCCTCTTGAAGCTGGGCAGCTTCGCTGCGCGTGTGCCCCAGCTCCTCTTGTAACTGAACTGCTTTGGACTCGGCTCGCTCTTTGTCTAATCTCTCGCTGTCCAGCAGGTGGCGTATGTCTGTCTTATCCCCTGCATTGTGGATGGAGAGGAGCTGTGCCACTCTTTGCCTCTCTTGCTCAAGTTGGATTCTGCAGCGATTCAGCTCCACCTGCTCCCCTTCGGACACAACCCTCAGCGCTTCCAACTCCGCTTTGGCGACTGCCCGCTCCCTCCGCTCCATTTCCACAGCTCTCTCCGCCATATGGACGCGCTCCTTTAATGCCGCCATCAGGCCTTGAGCTTCTGCGTTCTCCTGTTCCGCCATCTTGAGAGCGCTGCTTAGCTGCTGCTGAACGCCCAGCAGCTGCTCCCGCTCAAAACGCGACCCCTCGTTTAGCTCAGCGTAGCGCCTTTCCAACTCCACATATCGGCCGCTTTTGGCATCTTCATCATCCTTGGCGTAGGCCACTCGATGCTCGTCAAGAAGGCCACGGAAGTAGTCCAGCTGTCTTCCGTACAGTTCCAGACGCTCGCCTTGTTGACAAAGGGAGTCGACCAGAATGGCACGTTCCTCGCCCAGGCGTTCATTCTCTGTGGTCAGCTCTTGGGTGATCTGCTGCAGATCAGCAAGCTCCTGTAGAGTGGCTTGGAGTTCTTCAGCTGTGCTATGCTGGTTCTCCTCCATTTGGTGGATGCGCTCGGTCAGGCAAGCCACGGAAACCTCACTGGTGTTTCCGCTGCTCCCCCTACGGGAATGTTCTCGGCTTGGTGGCCCTCCTTCTGATTCAGAAGATGATCCACAACCTGAAGGTGCATCCAGAGCATCATCACTCGAGGTGATTGGCTGGTAGGCCTCACTGCATTCACTGTCCACTGCATCAGGAGAGCCTACCCGTCTTGTTTCCGACAGAAGGTCCTCGGTAGACCCTTGGGCGGAGCATTCTGCAGAAGATGCACGCATACCACCGCCGCTATTTCCACTGCAGCCAGAAGTTACAGGCTCAGGACTAAGAGAAGGGCAGCGCACAACTTTGTCAGGACTGTCTAGACGATGCTCAAGAGAGAAGCCGAGAGCATTGAGGCGATCCTTCAGCATCCGGTTTTCACTCTTCAACATATTTAGCTCATCAAGAATGCCTTGGTTCTGATCTTGAAGGAGAAGCAGAGTGGACTCCACATCTGTAGCACTGATCACAGAAGAAACCTCCTTCTCCTGAGGCTGCTTGATCTCTTGAGGTGCTTGTTCTGGATCAGGGGCCTCAAGTTCCTCCAAACCAAGCTGAGCTCTCATACCTCTAAGTTCAGAGCGAAGATGGAGGATCTCCAAGTCTTTGCTCTTGGCTAAGCCTAGCAGGTCCTTCACCTGACACTCCAGCACTGCTTTATGACTTATCTGGCTGTCGGAGCGAGATTTGCTCATCCGAGAATCAGTCTCGGCTACCGTACGGCATCGCGATCGCTTCTGAGGCATGGCATCAGTGGGTCCGGCAAGCTTTTTGGCAGCACCAGCTCTGGTACGGTCTCGCAAGGTCTCTCGGGTTGTGCCTGGATCCTTGGACGTGGATGACAAGGCACGCCTTCCTGAAAGACCTTCAGGAGAAAGAAATTGTTATATGCCAAACGTAATTTCTCGCAACATCTTCAGAACCAAGGCAATGCTTAGCTCTACCTGAACTGGTCTTGGACCTGGTCTCAGTGCTGCTGGTGATCTGAGAGGAGCTTCCCCTCTTGTTTCTAGCAGTAGTGTTACTGTTGCTAACAGACACTGCTCCACTTCCTGCACTCACCGCTGGGAGATCATCATTGCTCTTTGCCTGGTTAGCATGCAAAACATTAAGTTAATCATCTGCTACAGACAAATCACAATGCAACTCTTAGCTGGCACTTGGTTCAACATATTCATAATGATTAAAAGCAACTATTTCAGCTTCCTCATTATTAAACAGTTACCTTAGACAGTGGAGCTGAACTCTGGGTTTTGTTCGTCATCTTGCCACCTGTGCCCATAATGCTGCTTCCCTCAGGTCTGCCTGGGGCTTTAGAGCCCGCTGAGGTTCTGGAGGTGGCGGCCGTGGGCTTGGTCGCCTTTTTCATGCTTGGTTCCAGGTTCTTGATACATTTACAGTGTAATCTAAATAAAGGAAAATGACCAATGAGTCATTTGGATATATTTTTTCTATGACATGCATTTGAATGAACCAACAAAAATTACAGAATACCCCACTGCTTTTCAAAATACAGAACAGTGTTTAAAAAAGAAGCGGTTGCATGCAGTGCTAAGTAAACCCAGCCGTAAACATACATCACAAAGACATCTCTACCACATATTTTTGTCTTCAAACCTTTCTTTTTCTTTTATAGCATTCAATAGCATTCAATCACACGGAGCTTTAATCGAAATATCTCATTACCTTTCTCCAGCACTGGTTATTTTCCTCGGGGAACACATTGTGTGCACGTCTATGTTTTTGCTTCGAGACAGTTGGAATGTAACATTACGGTCCCCGAGGACTCTATTTATGCAGCTTTACACACACTGTAAACTCAGACACTTTAGGGGAAAACAGTCATTGGTCAGTGTTTGAATGCACACAAGACTGTGTGATTGGAGGAGGGTCAGAAGAGGATGGAACTGCCTTTCTTATCACATCATCATGGGTGGAGGCCAGGCCCGTTGGAGGAGCTGACCAACTGCGTCTAGCCTTAAAAGGCTTTGAAAGTCTAGAGCAGCAGGGCTAAGCCTGAGGCTAGAAAAAAACACAGCAACTACAATGTAGTGAAGAGGAAAAATAGAAGCCGTTTGTAAAATTAAATTGTTTGTGTGTGTGAAGGTCAAATGGGGCAAAATTTCCTCAAATACAGTAAAAACTAGTATATGCTATAGTATATGTTATGGCTTTATATAAAGATTCATGCATTTATTTATATCTGATATGTCTATACATTTCATGTCTTTTTTAATATGTGACGCTGGACCAAAAAACATAAGGGTAAATCTTTTTAAATTGAGATTGAGAAATTGAGAATAAGCTTAGGATAGGACAATATTAGGCTGAGATACAACTATTTGAAAATCTGGAATATGAAGTGGCAAAAATATCTAAATATTGAGAAAATCGCCTTTAAAATTGTTTAAATTAAGTTCTTAGCAATGCATATTACTAATTAAAAAATTAAGTTTTGGTATATTTACGGTAGAAAATTTACAAAATACCTTCATGGAACATGATCTTTACTTCATATCCTAATGATTTTTGGCATAAAATAAAAATCAGTGATTTTGACCCATACAATTTATGTTTGGCTATTGCTACAAATATACCTGTGACTTACGACTGCTTTTGTGGTTCAGGGTCACATACGTAAAAACGCTATAGCTCTTTTGTAAATCTTTTGTAGCTATGAAAATCATAATGCAAGAACAAAAGAAGTCTAGAAGAGCGATCTGTGCAAGTATAAGTGTACTCACATATTGATGTAACTACTAGAAATCAAGAACCTCAGAGAATTCACTGCAATGCTCATGCAGCTTGTGAACTCTGACCTTTTCTTGCCCTTATGTGGCCTCTTTTTGCAAATTGAAACTGCGGCGATTTGGATACTTTGATGGCAAACAGATGAGGCATGCCCAGATAGGCACCAGCCTAAACACCCCTATTTTTCCCCACAAGCCTTTTAAGTTGATATGTTTGAACAGGAGTCAAAACAAAAAGCACCACGCCCAGCTGCAGACCACAACTCACAGTCTTATCGAAAGAAGGATAGACACATTAAGCCAAACCTCACGGTGTTGCAAAATGTAGCCATTTATATTTAACTCTGAGCTGCAAATGAAAATTAATATATATATATATATGTATATATATTTATTTATTTATTTTATTATTTTTTTTTTCAATTCTAGCTTCCAGTGCAGAAAGAAAGAAAAAAAAAAAAATCTATTTCTTAAAGGGACAGTTCACCCAAAAATATAAATTCTGTCATTAATTACTAACCCTCGTGCCATTCCAAACCCTTAAGAACTTTATCTTTGGAACACAAATTAAGATATTTAAAATTAAATCTTTCTGACCCTGCATAGACATGCAACTACTACGTTCAAGGATCAGAAAGGAAGTAAGAACATCATTAAAATAGTCCATGTGACATCAGTGACATCAACCATAATTTTCTGAAGCTATGAGAATACTTTTTGTACTCAAAAATAAACAAAAGTAACAACTTTATTCAACAATTTCTTATCTTCCGGAAATATCATAAAAAAAATAGCTGGACAAGTCCTGAGGGAAAAGGAAGGCTCTCTGCAGTAAAATTCTTCAGCTGTGCAAAGTTAACTTCCCACTTGAGAGGTCATTGCACGCAACTTTCTATCAAACCCAAAACATTCCATCCAAACTTGATTTCAGTCCTCGATATGCAAACAGCTACCGGGCATTTGCACAAATTTGAGCGCTCTAAACCACAGCGCCACAACACTTATCCAGACATATCCATCAACACGCTTCTAAAACTGATTCAAAAACACACAGCCTCAAACACGAGCAGCCACAAAAGCAAATTCATATCAAGTAACAGGACGAACTCAATGATTGCCAGTGGAATCTGAGCTGGCAGTATTTAAAATAAAAACAACATTGAATATTTTAAGTTAAAATATCCTGATATGTATCATACAAACTCTAAAACTCCAAAATGAGTCTGGACATTGGAAAGAGGTTATAGGCTAAAAGACAAAATATGCTTTCAAAGCTTTGAGGATGGGGGTGGGTTTGTCTTTCAAGTCAGCTCACACTATGCCAAGGACTTGCATGTCTTTCAATGTCTCTTGGGGTCAAGGGTCATTCCAGGTGCATAAAGAAGCCTCTGAGAACCTGTTTAGATGGCGGTCTTCAACACAGATGTTCAAACAAAATATGATAGGGACAGACTAAATACATTAAAACAAATTTTCAAAATTTAAAGAGCCCAAAACACCACATTACTTTAAAATGAACCCTGGGGTATTAGGACTTATATGTCTTAATATAACATAAATGATGTACTCGTACTGAAATATGTAGTAGAAAACCCATGAAAATTAACGTTATTTAAAAAAACCCCACATCATTTTCTATACATTTGAAACTATGGGGGGGGGGTGCGCCATTATTTAGATTATGGCCAAATGGTTGCACTCGGTGAGCTACTGGCGCAACCTGTTGCTATTTTAACTGCAAAACAAATTGGAATACACAACTCGAAAAAAAAAATACTGATACGATGCCACATTGTGCGTCTTTGTTCTTTCCACTTTAGCCCTGATGCCTTTGAGGCTATTAGTAGACAACAGCTACTAAAAGAGCTTATAAACGGGCGAGACAAGAAACGCTAGATGCCATCCTGACCGGATGTAAACATGCTGACGCTTGTCATGACGCCACAGCCACTGAAAGAGTTTCTCAGCGTGGATATCCGGGGCGTTTAGACTCCTGTGGGGAAAACTGATGGTGCGACATTTGGTTTGAGCATATGCTTATATCCATCAGCACCTGTAAGCTCTTTCAGAAGCTGTGGTCATCGTATAAGTATTTTATTTTCAGAATTGAGTATTCTGAGTTGTGTTGTGGTAAAAATAGCAACAGGTAGCATTAGTAGCTCACAGAGTGTAGGCATTTTATGTTATAATGGCAAAATATGTATAAAACTGTTTTTTTTTTTAAATAATGTAAATCCTTCATGAGTTTTCTACTACATATTTCAGTAAAAGACATCATTTATATAATATTAAACCAAACAAGTGTTCTTACCCTGGGTTCCCTTTAAGGCCCATTCACACCAAGAATGATAATTACAATGATAACTATAACTAAAACGTTTTCATTATCATTTTAATTGAGAATGAGAAAGCTCAAACCACAGCCATAATGTTAACAACAGAGTGAAACAATATTGTTGGAGTCACTTTCAGAATTATTTTTTAAAGCTGATGAATGATAAAAACACTGGAAGCCAATCAGAATCAATTTTAAAGAGCTTGAGCAGTAGAGGACATAACTGTAACATTTCATTTCTTATTATTGTGGAATCTAATGTAGTTATCCCTATAGTCATCGTTCTGTGTGTGAATGGGGCCTTTAGACATAATGACCATGTTTGAATTTCTTCCTGTGTGGTCGATTTGGCTGTGGAAGCGACAGTTTGTGATGCTTCAAATATGTGTAAGATGGTTGAAAGTCATTTGGCCCTTGTGTAGTGCAGGACGAGAAAATGTATCCAGTGCTGTGGGTAAGAAAAATAAATAGATGCTTTGCAAAACAAAAGAAATGTGCGAAAGGAAGCATAGAGGTTAACAATCCTTAAAAACTGAGAATGGTGCACTCAAGAAAAACAGATGTTGTTTTGTCGAGGGAGATCCATGTGGTAAAAACGTTGGCCTGTTACCTACCGGCCACAGTGAAGTTCAGACTTCAGAAATAGACCTCATGGGGAAAAAAAGCTTTTGAAAAACAAAAACAAAAGTAATTCTCTCGAGAGGGAATCCAAGAAGGATAGAACAATCCAGGAATCTCTAAACGCCGACCGCAGTCCTGACCTTCTGACACTTAGCCTGAACAAACCGTTTGATATGCAAAACAGGTGAGACGGCCCTGTGAAGTTCAAGGGATTCGATTTTGTTTGCCGTATCTCACTGCAAACCTATTTTTTGGGATATTTCAGACACACAACTAATGGGAAATTCCTCATAGACCTGACACAGCAGCAGCTTGTTAATTGAGCATCAGTATGAATGCTGCTGGGAGGAATGTGTTTGTTTGGATAGTTGATTACACACACACACACACAGTCTGCAATTATTACAGCAGGAGGCCTAAACCTGTAAATAAGCCTATAAAAAAATCCCAAAACTACTCCTAGTGAGAAAACACTATTTTTAAAGGTTGTTTTTCCATCAAGTGAAACATCCCAATCCCTGCCAAAGGTCTGAGACATAAGAACCATGACGCTACTAATAAGAGCTTCCATTCAATGAAATCATTCCTCTGAGAGCTGCTAATGTGCTCAAGAGAGATACAACTGGGTCAGCGTCCACAGGACGTCCCACTGGGCACACAGGCAGTCGTTTTCATCCAAGTGTGTTGAAACCAATACAAATTTCTAATGAGGTGCTCAAAGGACAAAAACATTAAAAAGCCATTATAAAGATTTCTTTGACGTCATAAATGACATTTTGAAATCGAGTCAACATTAAACAGGTTTCACAACCCCCATTTCCAATACAAGATATTCAATAAGAAGAAAAAAAACCTGATTTTATCCACTGGGAATTGATTGGATTGCGAAAGGAGGCTTTAAATGCTATAATGGAGTCAGGAGGTTGGCGGGATGTTTTGATTTTGAAAGATTATAAAGACTAGTAGGGATGTAACGATATCAAAATCTCACGATACGATAATATCACAACATAAATCCATGTTATGATATTAAAAAAAAAAAAAAGACAAATAAAGAATTGGAAAAATAATGACAATATTGTACATTTTCAAGTTAAATTATTCTATCTAATGCACTTTGAGAGTTTAAAATTAAGAGCTCTTAACTAAGAAAACAATTCAGAAAAAAAGTCAGTGAATTGACTTGAAATTTAAAGGCCACTCAACCCTATTTTTATTTGTGATATACTGTCTCAGTCTAAATTACATTCACACTGGTGTTTTAACAAATTAGAATATAATAATAACAACAACAACAACAACAACAACTATGACAGTAACGGGTAGGGCTGCACAATTATTCAAATTTCTAATCGTAATTACAATTACAGATGCCACAATTATGTAATCATTCAAAAGCACAATAAAAAAAAAAACACTTACATTTTGCTTTCTTAAAATATGTGTGTGTGTGTGTGAGAGAGAGAGAGAGAGAGAGAGAGAGAGAGAGAGAGAGAGAGAGAGAGAGAGAGAGAGAGAGAGAGTGTGTATTTTTCGTACAGGTTATCTTAAGGTTTTTTCTTCTCATCATTTTTTTATTAAATTGTAACTTTTTTATATTTAAAGAAGAAACTATATATAAAAATGTGGCATGCAGTTGCTTCAAACAATGGTATAAAACTATTCAGAACATCATTCAATGTAAATTGTGATAATTGTTATCAATAATCAAAATTACAATTTCAAGGTAATAATCGACAACTACGATTTTTGTCATAATCGTGCAGCCCTAAACAGCCATATATTGTAAAACAACTGCACTGTAAAATAAATGAAAATTTATATTTCATAGGTATATTATTTTCACTTTACAATACTCCTTTCTACATTTATAAGAGATATTTTGAATTTGGACTGCAGTAACGTTACCGATTTAAACCGCTAGTTTTCAGCAATTCATACTGCACTTTTAAGCTTTTATTTTGACGGAAAACTCCAGCTGCAGTGAAAACAGGCTTACAAAAATGCGTCTCACTACAAATCTAGTGAAATGCTGCAATCATCTGCCACAAAAATAAAGCATAATTGGTGGTCGTTGTGTTCCCAAATGGACGCTAAACTCACAATATATGCGATAAATGTGTTTAATGCATTCATTCACTGTGAACAGAGCTGTTCTGAGGCACGGAAAACAACGGATCACAAGCTGATCACCTAAATGAAGAGCGTGCTTTGCTTTGAAACGCTCAGCGTTCTTAATGAAGGGTTTAAGCCAAACTGTGCTTTCAGTTTTAGTTTGTTTTACAGACACTGTGCCAAAGCATAATGGCCCAAAACATAACTTTAAAAAGACCTTTTATGTTGGAATAAGAAGTTTAAATTTTAAAAACTACACTTTTTGCCCGGAAGACCTTTTTGCTTCATATCATCATTTGACCATGAAATCAAACTGGTCGAAATCAATGACTGAAACATTTTCTGATAAAGCGAGTCAGCGTTTTGATTTTGAGTTCTGTTTTGGTAAAAAATATTACGTTGATGCATAACTAAAGACAAATATTTTTCTTTTAAGTATCCACCTTTTTTTCACGCAAGAATGGGCGTGGCCATTTGTAAGTTTTATGGGTCAGGTTTCCGGTCTCATCCACGTCCAGCTATTTTTAGATGTACAAAACAGTTCGTTTTGCTGCTTGATATTGCAAATTGGTGTGTCTTACCATGTTATTTTAACGTATTACCTTAATTATGAGCACAATGATTTGTAGTGCAAACAGCTTTACAGTTTACTGCATGTTGTTATTCTTCTCGTTATTTCCATATAGCGGCTAATGAACCGTTTCACCCATAGGCTTACTTCTGCTTTGAAATAAAAAAGGTGGATAGTGTACGCCAATGAATCATTCACAATAAGTCCAGGAAATAGCAAAATAGTTTGGTCTTGGTTTCATGTTGACTTTAAGAAAAGAAGATTAGCAAAAGGCCACACATTTTGAAAGTTAAACTTGACACCATGAATCTCAGCACTTAAAATGCATGACTAACCAATCACTACTGAGCTGTGGAAAAAGCGTCGAGCTCTGAATCTGAAAGCAATAAAAGTGACAGATGAACCTGTTACGGACCAAGAAAAATATTCCTCAGGTGCTGAGTAAGAAACGAAGAAAATTTCACACTGCCAAATTCATCAGCAAAGTATTTCTTGGCAGAAATGCTCAATAAAAAAGCTAAGCAATATAAATAACTATTACAACAAGATTTCCTACTACTAAATTAAAAATATTCCTTCATAACCAGCAAGGGTTTGCTAGTACCCATATGCTCTACCCTGAAGCACTCCCCAAAATGCTTTGGATGTCTGGGGGCGTTGGGTTGACTGGAATGTGCTGCTGCCTGCTAGAATCAATTCAAACCAGCACATCAAATGCCTTCATGAGAAAAAGCTATGGATGCCATAGACTCAGAACAGCCTAGTCTGAACAGTAAAGGAAATTCTCCTGCCATTAATAACTACCATTTTGATACATACTGTATATATAGATAGTCTTCATAAAATAAAGTGGTGTGACATGCTATTCAATAATTATCTATCCATAGGACACATCAAGAAGTCCTCCGATGTGGGACTGGCCCAAAATAACCACTTTAAGTGGAGGAGACTGTTTCAAATAAGTTAATTTTCATGCTAAATGACTAGTTAGGTATGTTTGACTAGTTTGTCACTACAAAACACTTAACATCTGTGTCTTTTAAGCTTAAAAACAGTCTTGGAAAGCCAAAGTGCCACTGTATTTATGAAATGTGTTATATGCATTTTAACTTGACTGTGAAACTAGCACAGCTGCCATCGTAATTTACATAACATACGTAAAAGTTACAATGACTCATCTTATTACAAACGCAGCGTTATTATCATTAAGACAAACATGTCATTACTAATACAGTTGCAGTTTGCTTTGTCATCAAACGAAGATTGGCGACACGATACACTATTATATATGAACTTTCATTTAGGAAAAAAGTTTTAAAAGCTCCCGTTGGGCCTAAATTGCTCTTTACCCACAGAACTGACCATAATCGAACTGGGACACAATTCAGAAGAATAAACGACATCGATCGAGGACAGGACAATAACTTAAATGACATTTCACCTTGCGCTCCACTGAGAACTTCCTAGGATGCATCCGAATGAACACAAGCTGACGTCTTCATTATAGAAAAGTAAATAAACGCTTTAATGTTGTAGAAAAAAAATCTCCGCTTTCCGACTCCCCGGCAGCAGAGTGATGCTTTTGCTTCCCAGTCCTCCTACCAATCCGAGACCGAACGCCGTGTGAAGCAGGATAGAATATTCGGTCACGCCTTTTTTCAGTAAATTGCTGTATTTTTCAAAATAAAAGTCTTGGGCAAAATCTGCTTCAATTTAATTACATTGTATACACTGGTGTTGATAAATACAATATTAAAGAGTGGTTAAAGAAAAGGAAAGACGTTTTGTTTAAAGAAACTTTAATGTAATATGTAGTAGTAGCTTAATAGTTAAACAAATCTGGGACACTAAAACAAAGGTTGCAGGACATTCACAAATTTAGATGACCAAGATCAAAGGACTAGTATTGCAGTCTTCCAGAAGTTTGTTTACTCAGTCTCCTTGAATGAAAAGCTTAGATACAGTTAATTAAAATGCAAATAATCTCTTTCATAAAGAGACTTCCGTAATGTGTGGTTGCAGTTTAGAAACCACATACTACGCTTTCAAGCGTAAATCATAATTAAACTCTATGTGGCCTCAGTTAAAGTCCTGCATCACTGCATTAATTTTTTTCCCGAAAAATAAATAAATAAATAAAAAATAAAAAGCGATGGGGGGGGGGTATATTGAATAATTGAATACAGCGATATATCAATTTTCTTGAAGGTTTTACCTTCAAAAACACGCATATATTTTCTTTATGATTTCTGGCTTCACGAAAATGTGTCTTCTTGTCGGAGACGCGCACAGCCGCGCGCTTTGTAGCGTTAAAATAGCGTCATTAAAGTGTAATCAGTGTAACTCTTATATCTTATTTCTGAGGATTAGCAAAGCTAAATATTGATAAGCATTGATGCATGCATATATTCCTCAAAATGTTCATCAAAATGTATTCCGCCAAAACACAATATGGGTCAAATATCTTTAAACCTATCACATATAAGCGTTCAGGTAAATGATGAATGAATGAATTGAGATTACAGGAATTTCAGTTCTATATTTTGTATTGTCTACGTAACAAGCCTGTGTGACATTGTTGAATTAGGTGAAATATGGTAGAGACAGAACAACAAAATTATTTCTGAAGGATCATGTGACTGGAGTAATGATGCTGAAAATGATGCTGAAAATACAAAAAAAAACATTTTTAATTTATATGCAAATACAAAACTCTTATTTTAAATTGTAATAATATTTCACAATAATACTATTTTTACTGTATTTTTCAATGAACAAGTACAGCTTGGATAAAAATCATATCAGCCCCAAACTTTTGAAAAATAGTATTCAAAGTGTGCAAAATATTTTTTCTGCCCCAATTAACTTGTCTCTTATTATTTTTTTATTTTTAGTGTTACCAACCTGAATATTATATTATATTCACCAGAGAAAGATGGAATTGGATAAAAGTGACAGTAATAATTTTGCAAACAATTTTGATTTTCAGCATTAATAATAAGTTTCTTGATCAAATCAGCATATTAGAATGATTTCTGAAGGATCATTGTTATTTTTTATTTCAAATATTCAAATATCAAATATCTGAATATTATATATTATATTATACTATATTATATTATGTTATTTACCATAAAAATATGAAATTGGTCTGTAAGTGCTGTTAAAAAACACAACTGTTTTCAGCATTAATAATAAGAAGCAATATTTCTTGTGCTCCAAATCAACATAATAGAATGATTTCTGAAAGATCATGTGACACTGAAGACTGGAGTAATGATGCTGAAACTTTAGCTTTGCATTACAGGAATAAAATATATTTTAAAAATATAATTTTTCAAACAGATTTAAATGGTAAAAAAAACATTTCACAGTATTGCTGTTTTTACTGTATTCTTCATCGAACGAGTACAGCCTGGATAAAAATCATATCAGCCCCAAAATTTTAAACAATAGTGTGTGTTTTATAACCAATATTTCTTTTAAATCCTGTTTTTTTACTTAAGTGTGCAAAATATTTTTGCCCCAATTAGGAGTCTCTTATTATTATTATTATTATTATTATATTATATTATTCCCCGGAGGAGGCGTGGCTCTTTATTCTCCTAAAGCGCGTCCTCGGCACTGCCAGGGGGCGCGCATGCGAGCTCACAGTGGCGGGTGTCAGAAAAGAGGAGGTGCGTGGTGTGATACGCATCTCTCATTTGAGTGTGCGTGTGTTGTATGTGTGGAGGGGAAGCGCAACACACGTTGTGATATTCGCACTTCTAAACTGAGCTAGAAGCAACTTTATTTCCCCCTTCTTTCGCTTTCCTCGAGCGAAGGAGGACGTTCCGGAGTTTTTGTTTCAGGAGTAAGAAGGCAAATCCTCGGCTGTGGGGGAATAATGTCGGCGTCGGCGGCGAAAGTGAGCCGAAAGGAGCAGAACTCGAATCACGACGGAGCGGACGAGACCTCGGGTAAAGTAATGGCGGCCTCCTGCGCACCGCCATTTTCAGTAACTTACACTTCTTGCGTTTAAAGCACGAATAGCAGTTTTAACTAGCCGCTAGGCAATTATTTGAACCTTTAAGCGAAGCACGAGTTTGTGCCCGGCTGAAGTCGTTTTTTGCGGCGTAGTTTCAGCACAGTGATGTTGCGCGCACCGGAGGCCATGTTTCCTCGCTCGGCGGCTTCATTGTGCCACGCGCGACGAACATTGCGCTCACACGCCGTTTAACTTATAAAAACAATACATTTCGTAGTTGTTTCAGTTTGTTTATGTGCTTAGCTGTGTTTTTAACTTCAATGTGACTCCAGTGTTATTTGCGCGCTGTATTGCCTCCATGTTGTGTGCTAATAGGCTAACTGGTTATTGTGTCTCCCCCGCCATCACGAACCATTCCCGCATGTGTCACTGAACCACGCTGCCGCTACATCACAAAGCACCGTATATGTGTTTAATGATGCTAAAGTAGATAGAAATTACTTTCTGATTCGATTTAACTTTTAACGCGCTGTAGTAATGTGTAATTCATTGGTAGGAAGGTAAATCTGGCCCAACGCATGGCCTCCTTCGTTTAAACCTCGCGGCCTTGCGCAGCCTCACCGGATTGAGCTGGTCGCCCGGCGTTCACACCTCGGTTTCACTTTTAGCTTATCTTTGTGGTTTTGCATCAGATAAGGGTGGTATAAAACTGTTGCTTTTTGCCATAGGGATTTATGAAATAGGTCGTGTTTACGTTGTACAAATACATTTTTATTATGTAGTCGCATGCGTTTTGTGATGCTTTTGTGTTTTAGAATTGCATGCTTGCGGATTTGTAACGTTACTGCTTTTTGCAGGATAGTGAATTAACATTTGTGTTAATTTATTGCATTTCAGAAAAAGAGCAACAGGAGGCAATTGAACACATTGATGAAGTACAGAATGAAATCGACAGGTAAGTTTGCAATTGTTGCTCAAGTATCATTTGTGACCATGGACCACAAAACCAGCCATGAGGGTCAATATTTTGAAATTGAGAATTATACATCATCTAATAGCTGTAGTGAGAAATTTGAAAATCAGGAATCTTAGAGTGCAAAAAAAGCTAAATATTGAGAGAATCACCTTTAAGGTTGTCCAAATAAAGTTCTTAGCAATGCATATTACTAATCACAAATTAAGTTTTGATATCTGTGGTGGGAGATTTACAATGTATCTTCATGGAATATGATCTTACTTAATATTCTAATGTTTTTTTGGCGTAAAAAAATAAAACTATAATTTTGACCCATACAATGTATTTTTGCCTATTGCTCCAAATATGTCCATGCTACGTAAGACTGGTTTTGTGGTCCAGGGTCACATTTGTAAGTGCACATTTAATTTATTGTGTTTATGCATTTGTATTTCCCTTCCTCAGATTGAATGAGCAGGCAAGTGAGGAAATTTTAAAAGTAGAGCAGAAGTACAATAAGCTACGTCAGCCATTCTTCCAGAAGAGATCAGAACTCATAGCCAAAATTCCAAACTTCTGGGTCACAACATTCGTCAACCATCCACAAGGTGAGAAGATGCATGCAATATTGAGAGCAGCTGTTGATGTTAAATATTGTTGATTTCTGGTGTTTGTTTCTAATGATCAAATTTTTTTTTTGTGTTTTTTTTGTTTTTTTTTTTTAATTTTGACTAATAGTTTCAGCCTTGCTCGGTGAGGAGGATGAAGAAGCACTTCATTACCTGACCAGAGTGGAGGTCACGGAATTTGAGGACATCAAATCGGGTTACAGAATAGATTTCGTAAGTACCCTTTTCATCTGGTCAAGTCTGAACGTATGCTTTTAAAAACAAAGTTTCCAAACAGGTGTTTTTGCAGTGATGCCATAGAAGAACCATTTTTGGTTCCCCAAAAAACCTTTCAGTGAACAGTTCCTAAAAGAACCATTTTGAAGAATGTTTTAAACATCTGAAGAACCTTTTCTGCTTTTGAAAGGTTTCATGAATGTTCAAATTTCTTCATAGAATTAATTTATTTTTAAGAGTGTAAACACAGCTGTGACAAAACAATTTGTTTGACCTGTGATTTATCTTCTCTGCAGTACTTCGATGAAAATCCATACTTTGAAAACAAAGTCCTCTCAAAAGAGTTCCACTTGAACGAGAGCGGTGACCCGTCTTCAAAATCCACTGAAATCAAATGGAAGGCTGGAAAGGTAGGTTAACCAGTTTTATTGTTGGTCCATTTTGGCTTAATACTGTTCCTTTTTGGGTGTCTGTTAACTTAATCGTGTGTTGCAGGACCTGACGAAGCGTACTGGACAGACACAGAACAAGGCAGGGAAGAAGAGGCAACATGAAGAGCCAGAGAGCTTCTTCACCTGGTTCACCGATCACTCCGACGCGGGGGCTGATGAACTCGGCGAGGTCATTAAAGATGACATCTGGCCCAACCCTCTGCAGTACTACCTGGTATGTAATCTTATTGGAGGTGTATATTAGCCTTAGCAAGTCAGAACTTGTATTCATCCCCCCCTTTATTCTCAGGTCCCTGATATGGATGAAGAAGAGGGTGAAGGCGAGGAGGAGGACGATGAGGAAGAGGAGGAGGGTTTGGAGGACATCGATGAAGAAGGGGATGAGGAAGAGGGAGAGGAAGACGAAGAGGAGGATGATGGAGAAGATGGTGAGGTGAGAATTATTATTAATCATTTGGCTTTAATTTTGAGAGCATTAATGTATAGATGCATGTATTTTGACTTTTTAATTTATTTTTTCCTCTCCTTCTTTTTCAGGATGATGGGGAGGATGACTAAAGGCTGATAAGGACATATTCCAACACTTGTACCTGTTCTTTCCTTTTTGAAGTCATCCTCCAACCATGGGAGCAAAATGCTTTGTTTTTATTTTTTTTTTATTTTATTTTTTTTGTGCTCCATCTTCTGTTCTACTGAAGCCTCTCCTGTCCTGACCATGTCTGAACCCAGTTAATTCCCTGGACATACAGTTCCTGCATTGGAAAACTAGTGGCATCTTGTTTGCTGAAGCCTCTTGCGTCATCTTTAATTACAACCATCTCCAAAGACAAATATTGAAATATTAACAATCTGCACGTCATCCTCTGTAGACTAAACTGAAGTAAATAGCAGTTTATATATTAAGTATATGAAATGATTTTTTTTTTTTTTCCTCTTCTCTCTCTGTGAATGGTTGTGAGTTGAAGTAATAAGCCATGGTGCAGTGATCTAATCATAGCGTACATACCTAGCCACTTTTTTTTTTTCTTTTGTATATTTTCTTTAATGCAGAGGTGGGCCCCAAAGAGTTGACACTGTTTTTCCTATGTGATTTATTGGACAAAAGGAAAGCACCAGCTAGCTCCTGTCACCTCTTGTAAATGTTTTGGGGTCAATATCAGGGTATGGCAGTTATTATTGTTGACAGTTCAATGGGGTCGGGTGGGGCGAGTGGGCATTTGACACATCAACATTTGGGTTTATGTTGATTGAATTTTCATTGTAATGTTTTACAGACACCCATGAGGTTTGAAACATTTTTAATAAAAACAAAACACAAAAAAACTTCCTCTTGTAATTTTGAGCTTGGCTAATTAAAGGATTATTTAAATGAGATAATAAAGCCTGTAGAATCTTAAAGAACTCTACAAGTGGTCTTTTCTCCACCTGTTTTCTTTATTGGAGATGTACAAATCAACGTCGAAGAGCCTTCGGTACATCTTTAAAGGTTTTTCTAAATGTAATTTTAGTCTGTTTAGCTTAATGTTGAATTGTATGTCATCAGAGTCATGACAGTAGGGTTCGTGTTGGAACGATCACTTTTTAAGATGTTTCAGACAGCTGGTTTATTACTACAATTAAGTTCCTCCATACAAGTTACTGGCTTTTATAAGGTTACATTTTAACTGTTTAGAGCTCTAAGGAGTTTAGTGGTTACACTTTACATTATGGTTCATTAGTAAACATGAACTGAAAATGAACAATATTTCTACAGCATTTACTAATGCATTATTAAAATCACAAGTTGTGTTTGTTAACATTAGTTAATGCACTTTGAACTAACAAGAACAATGATCATTTTTATTAACAAATGTTAACAAAATTTAATGAATAGTGTAATAAATGTACTGTTCATTCATGTTACTTAATACATAAATGTTAACAAATGACACCTTATTATAAAGTGTTACCAGTTTAGTTAAAAGGAGACTTTATGACATTACACGCTGCTTTAAACCTAAAGCTCAATAATTTAAGTAATTTATTGGACTATAGTAATTTTCCCAGAGAAGTTTATTAAATGTCTTACACAGAAATATCCATTACATTTTCATCGAATGGTATGGACAAAAAGTGTATGCTTATTTTAATTATTTTGTGTGTGTGTATGAATATATTTTGGGTTATTGTGTTTTCTGATTGTGATCCTAATCATTTATGGTGAAGCATATCATGTACACCAAGTTATGGGAAATCCAAGAGAAACTGACATTTTATTGCTTCATTATTAATAGTAAAATGTATTTCTAAAATATAATCTACCATAATTATAATAGCTTATTATTTACACATCATGTACATGCAAATTTAAACAGCGAGTCACCATGTCACCTCAATCCCAATTATATATATATATATATATATATATATATATATAAAGAAAATGTGTTAGTTGTCAATTAATACTAGTTCTACCAGTTGCATTTGTATCTTAAAATAAAAATAAATCACATTCAGTATTAAGTGGACAAATGTTAAGTGATCAGTAATAAGATTAGTAATATAAAATCAAAAAAGAACGGTGACACGTTTATATTATTTTGTGATAAATACAAAAAAAAAAGTTAATATAAAGTTTATATTAGATGCGTCCCTGAAAAAAACACACCTAAAACCAGCCTAAGATTAGCTGGTCTCCCAGCCTGGTTTTGCTAGTCAATCTGATTTTAGCTGGTAGTTCCAGCTGGTCTCCCAGCCTGACCCGCTAAGGAAGTGTCCAAAACCCCTCTAAAACCAGCCTGCTGACCAGCTAAGACCGGGCTGGACAACCAGCTAAGGTCGTTTTTGTACGTTCACATGTACTCTTTTTATGGTAAAGTATAATTGCATTCCACTAACTAGTGTTAATTATTTTTTTGTTCGTTTTTGTTTTTGACATTTTCAAAGCCCAAAAAACACCGAATTACAAGAAAGCAAAATGTCCTTTTATAATACAAAACTGAAACTGCGCAAAGTAGGTTGACCAATCAGAAGCTAACACCAGTGACGTAAGGCGGATAGCCAATCATTGATTGGCTCCCGGTATCCATGGCAGCGCAGTCAGGTTTGTCACATCTAGGATAATAATGGAGGAACTAACAGCGCGGTGCAGTGGCCAAATACAAGAAATAATTGTACAAAATTAGCGATAATAAGTGTTTTAAACACCACAGAAGCAGATTTTGATTCTTCGAACATAAAACAGTTTGTAAATATGATGAATAACAAGCAAAAAATAATCGCTAGCTCCTAGCTAACGGTAACGTCTTATTAAAACTAAGCGTTTTGTGGAGATATAAACAGTTTTTGTATGAGGTGAAGTCTGAGAAGGTTTAAACATGTTCACGGATGAAACGCTTGACTTAGTTGGTGCCGAATCGACATGGAGAAAGTCACATCAGCAAACACAAGAATCAGTGAGTGAAAAAGTTTTCTTACCTTCTCTATAACTAAAGAAATATCAGTCTTTTTGTGTGATGATATATCGTGTGTGTTGTTTTCCCGCCCAGAGAAGCTGTCAAACTCGTCCAGTTCACACAGCAGAGGCGGAAACACAAGCCAAAGATGTGTTAGACAACAGCACCCAGACACAAGACCATATCAGTCAAACACTCTTCCTAGATCAAGACATATCTAGCTTTCCTGGTTTGCTGGACTTCTTGCATAAAGTTGAAGACGTAGTTATCAAAGAGCTGGTGAAAAACTCCAAGAGTCATGCTTTTGATGGTTTTGAAGTGAACTGGGAGAATCAGAATGAGTCGGTGAGAGCCTTGAATGCAAAATATATTCGTAATTGTATTAATAAACACTTTGTTAATTATCTTACAAATGGTGATTTTTCACACAGGTGTCCTGCATGTACCGTCTTCAGCATGTTGATGCTAAGGAAAGGGGTCTGCAAGTCACCGGCGTGTCCTGGAACTGCACCGGCTCGGTCATAGGCTGTGGATTTGGCCGGTAAAACAGCCCTTTCCTCATACAGACACATAAAACCAAATGCTGTCATAATTAAAGCAGTTTAATGTTGTATTTTTGGGGTTAGTGTGGATGATGGTGATTGGAGCAATGAGAAGGCTTATGTGTGCACGTGGAACCTGGATCGTCAGAACCTGAACCCAAAGAGGCCGGATTTGGTTATAGATGTGGCTACTCCAGTCATGTGTCTGTGCTTCCATCCTGTGAGACCGTCTGTAGTTGCAGGTATAGACACACATTTACAAAATCAAATGGTTTTAAGATTTTTTCCCCTCTTAAAGAGTGAATAACGTACACGTATAGGTTCATATTTTACCTCAGAATGGAGAAAAAAAGGGAAAATGTTGCTATTGTGAAATTATTTTCATCATGTTGTGTCAGTTAAATAATATAGTAATAAAAATCATTCTCTTTAGATGCAATGCTTTTACTTTTCAAATTAGCAATATTAGAGGCAGTAAAATAACTACCACTATTAAAGATAGATTTACATTTGGATTCATTAAAGGATGCATTAAATTGATCAAAAGTGACAATAAATTCATTTATAATGTTTTAAACTGATTTATACACACCCTACCAGTCAAAAGATTTTGAACAGTAAGATTTTTTTGTTTTTCAAAAAAGTCTCTTCTGCTCACCAAGCCTGTATTTATTTGATCCAAAGTACAGAAAATATGCTAAAATTTTGAAATATTTTTACTATTTAAAATGACTGTTTTATTTGAATATATTTTAAAATGTAATTTATTCTTGTGATTTCAAAGCTGCATTTTAGCATCATTACTCCAGTCACATGATCCTTCAGAAATCTAATATTCTGATTTGCTGCCCAAAAACATTTATTGTTATTATGTTGAAAACAGTAGAATTTTTTCAGGTTTCTTTGATGAACAGAAAGTTCAGAAGAACCGGATTTATCTGAAATAGAAATCTTTTGTAACATTATAAATGTCTGTATCATCACTTTTGATCAATTTAAAGGATCCTTGCTAAATAAAAGTATTAATTTCTATAATTTCTCATCCACCCCACCGGTCTTTCTTGTGTCCTTAGGGGGGCTGTACAGTGGTGAGGTTGTGGTCTGGGACACCAGTCGCTCACAGGACCTCATTCTGGCTCAGACGGGAATGTCTGCAGATACCCACCGTGAACCAGTTTATCAGGTATTTAGCCTATTAAATGAAAGTCTGTGACTGATGAATAAGCATTCAGTGTTCCATAAATGAAGAGTATTTTTTGTGCACAGGTCACCTGGGTCCCAGGAGCTCGCAGAGGGGAGTTTATCGTACTGAGCGCTGGTTCAGGAGGAAGAGTTCTGTTGTGGACTGTTGATGGAGCTGAAGCCAAACTCATCTTGAGTTCAGGATATGCCCTTGTTCAACAGCAAATACCTCAGAGTGGAGCAGCAAGCAAGGTGGGTGTCACAATGTGGTCTTGGTGAAAATTATTTTGTGTAAACTGCAAACTATCCATTTTTCCTTGTGAATATGATACCGTTGAAGTCAAAAGTTTACATACACCTTGCAGAATCTGCAAAATGATAATTATTTGACCAAAATATGAGGGATCATATTTGTATGTTATTGAATGTTATTGTATGTAATATCTTCTTCAGTACTGACCTGAATAAGATATTTCACATAAAAGATTTTTACATATAGTCAACAAGAGTAAATAATAGTTGAATGTATAAAAATGACCCCGTTCAAAAGTTTACATACACTTGATTTTTAATACTGTGTTGTTACCTGAGATCCACAGCTGTTTCTTTTTGTTTAGTGATAGTTGTTCGTGAGTCCCTAGTTTGTCCTGAACAGTTAAACTGCCTGCTGTTCTTCAGAATAATCCTTCAGGTCCCACAAATTCTTTGGTTTTTCAGCATTTCTGTGTATTTGAACCCTTTCCAGCAATGACTGTATGATTTTGAGATCCATCTTTTCACACTGAGGACAACTGAGGGACTCATATGCAACTATTACAGAAGGTTCAAACGCTCACTGATGCTCCAGAAGGAAACACAATGCATTAAGAGCTGGGGGGTGAAAACTTTTTGAATTTGACGATCAGGGTAAATTGAACTTATTTTGTAAGTTATTTTAAACATGTAAGTATCTTCTGAAAAAAATACAAGATGAATAAAAAATAAGAAAAATGTACACATAGTTATTCTGTTCAAAAATTTTCACCCCCAGCTCTTAATGCATCGCGTTTTATTTTATTCGTGAGCGTTTGAACCTTCTGTAAGAGTTGCGTATGAGTCCCTCAGTTGTCCTCAGTGTGAAAAGAGGGATCTCTAAATCATACAGCCATTGTTGGAAAGGGTTCAAATAGACAAAAATGCTGAAAAACCAAAGAATCTGTGGGACCTAAAGAACTTTTCTGAAGAACTGCAGGCAGTTTAAACTGTTGTGGGCGGTTTAACTTATTTCATCCTAATAACACAATAAAAGTGTCCCTCTCTTTAGACCCGAGGTAGCACCACTATCGGAGTTACCTCTATTGCGCTTTCCCCGTGGGATCTGGACACATTCTTGGTGGGCTCAGAAGGAGGCCTTGTGCTTAAATGCTCCTTCAGCAGTGAGACCGTAGCAGCTGTGCCCCCTGATGGTGAAAGCGTGACACTGCGGGCACCCGTGCAATTCTCTTTCTCACCACGAGGGGGCCCTGTACACTCAGTCCACTTCTCACCGTTCCATAGGTGAGCTTTGTGATATTTTCCTGTACTGTATGTTACCTACTTAGTCTAACATTTAAGGTAAATGTAATTTAACTAACATCTGATTTTTCTCATTTTAGGAATCTGTTTGTAAGTGTCGGGACAGATGGTTTGGCTCATCTGCACACTGTGCTCCAGCCCCGTCCCTTATTGTCTCTACGGGTGTCTGATTCATATGCGTTTGGAGTGAGGTGGTCACCTACACGCCCTCTAGTCTTTGCTGCAGCCACAGGACAAGGTGAGATGTTTGTTTGTGCATTTATATATTTATTTCTTTCTCCGTAGTTTTACACATTTTACATTTTTCCTATTTTAGGACTGGTGCAGATATTTGATTTGGGTCGAAAGTCTTTAAGGCCAGCTGCCACAATTGACCAGAACACAAGTGGTCAACCAACGTATTGCCTGGAGTTCAACCCCAAACACACAAATCTGATGGCAGTGGGCAGTGCAGATGGAAGCATCAACATCTGGCACCTCAGTGCAGAGTTAACAGAACAAGGTTCCAAGGAGACGGCAATGCTAGAACAGCTGGCCAACGAGGTGGCGGACTGAGTCTGAGCTTTGGCATTTGAAAGGTTTGGGTGTTCTTAAAAACACATTTACAGTTGAGGTCAAAAGTTTACACACTTTGCAGAATCTGAAAAAATAAGAGGGATCATACAACATACATGGTATTTTTTATTAAGTACTGACCTGAATAGGATATTTTACATAAAAGATGTTTACATGTAGTCCACAAGAGAAAATAATAGTTAAATTTATAAAAATGACCATGAAGTTTACATACGCTTGATTCTTAATACTATATTATTACCTGAATGACCAACAGCCATGTTTTTTTTGTTGAGTGATGGTTGTTCATGAGATTTTGCAGATTTTGCAAGGTGTATGTAAACTTTTGACCTGCACTGCACTGTACATATCTACTGTAAAATAAAAACACAGACAACTCCGTCCAGTTATAACCAGTAGCGTTTATTTAAGCACACTGCAGTCTCGTGGGTGATGTTACAGCATAACCTCTCTATAGATTTGTTAAACAAAGCAAAGCACTTAACAGCTAAAACAACCACAATAAAATGCAGACAGATCCACTACACTATTGTCAGTGAAGCATGAGGAAGTGTCAGATAAATACGCAGGGTTAAGAGTGATAGCAAGATACAGATATTGCTATACTGGGTGCTATAGAGAATTTCAATTCAGATCCATGCAGTTTGGCTGTGTGTTCTCGTGAAGGGGGGGAAAACGCATCCCGATTGGTCACTGGCAGGATTGGGGCGGGGAATCAGTTGACGAAGAGCGAGCGGGTGAACTCCACGAAGTCGAAAGCTGACGGGATCTCGCGGCCCTTGCTGTCCAAGTAGGGCTTCATATGGGAAATGCAGTAGTCGGCCTGTTCCTTCGTCAGGTTCTGTAAAAACAAAAGATCATTAAGATCATCAAACAAGAAACCAAGGCTGAAAGGAAACAGAATAAGAAGTTTTATCATTTGTACCTGGTAGAGTTCTTCCTTAGTGACGTAAGGTTTGTTCTCGGCGCTGAGAGCGCGGAAAGCGCTCTCGATTTCCTCGCTTGACTTCACGTTTTCTGTTTCTCGGCTGATCATGAAGGCCATGTACTCTTGCAAGGACACGTTTCCATCCCTGAACCAAACAAAGTGATGTTAGCTCATCCAAAGACAGGACACTTAACACATCCCCAGAAGATGTTTCTCACCTGTTTGGATCCACTATGTCCAGGATGGACTCGAACTCTGGGTCTGGTTCTCCTTCTTCAACCATGGGCAGGTCGTAGCCCAGAGACCGCAGGCAGGACTTGAACTCCTGGTGATTGAGACGTCCGGATTTTTCTTTGTCGAAGTGCCTGAGAAACGAACACATGCGTTACATTTGCACAATCACTTAGGTGCAGCATTGTAATGTTTTGTTTTTCATTAAAGTGGATGACTTACTTGAACATCATGCTGAACTCCTTCAGAGCCTCTTCTGTTACTCCTGTAGTGTTTCTAGAAGAGTAAGTAAAATGAAATGTTAAAAAAGGAATGAATAATAAAAACACAATATGATGAAAAAATGCTCTGGAATGGTTTGAGAAGTGTCACCTGGCTTGGATCTGTTGTTCCAGGTTGTGTTGCATCCTCATGCCCAGTTGGTCGAGTTGGTCCCACTGTTGGGCCAGACCCACGGTGCTGTGCTCTGTGTATTTGTTGTCCAGGATCAGCGCCTCCTCCATGGCTGCTCCCAGATCCTCGATCTTCTTCAGCTGACTGCGCATGGCACGAATCTCCTGGTGCTTGCGCTGTGGAGAAAACCAGAGGGATAAGCTATGAGAACTATATACAGACCAAGTATCTGTTTAACGCCTCAGGTTTAAAGCTTATGCAAATATCTTAATGTCCTCTTTCTTGCAGACTTATAAAGTTAAATGTTATTACAATGAATTCTAACAGCTTATAATAAATGGATATTTTTGGAAGCCACTATATAAATAGGGCACACACACAGCAATGTTTAGCTCTTTTGCTTTAGTCCATTTAATAATGTTAAATCCACAAATAAAATGTTAAGCATCTGTCTGGAAAAAAAAGGAACTTTAATAATGTTTATTAGTTCTAACAAGTATGTTTTTGCTCAAAACTAACCAAACAACAAATGTTTATAATTTATGCACAGGAGAGACTTGGTGTTTCAAAACAAAAGAAAATATATATCGTATCGCATTCTAGCAGTTTAAAATAATGACCCAAAATAGCCCTAAAACCCTAAAATCCTAAATATTGTAAAATAGAAAACAGTTTTTTTAATCATTAACATTTGGGCCCTATGAAATCAGTTTTATTCTTTCCCAAATTGTGCTTGATTTTTTTTTTTTTCCATTTTAATTTTTCTGAATTCCGTTTTTTTTCATTTGAATTTTTCTAAACTGTTTTTAATTTTTTCTAGATCAATTTAATGGTTAAAATAAATTTTCTTCAGCAAAATAAAATCATGTCTAGTTCACTGAAATCATGAAACTTTTTTTTTTTTTTTTTACCAAATTCACTTTCCTTTAATTTTCTGGATTCCATTATATTTTAATTATTAACATTTTTATTCTTTCCCAAATTCAGTTAATTTTTGTTTTTTTCAAATTCCGTTTTTTTTCATTTAAATTTGTCTAGACATTTTTAATTTTTTTTTTCTAAAATGATTTAATTTCTTTTTTTACATTTTTTACGTTTTTCTAGAAATGTTATTAATCAAAAATAAAAGCATGTCTAAATCAACGAAACTTACAGTATTAAACAGCATAAAACAATATTACATTTTATTAATGTTTTAACAAAAAAGACTTTAAAACCCTATGAAATGTTCTACTTTTTTAAAATTATTCAGTTTTGCTTTAATTTTCAGGATTCCATTTTAATGGTTTAATTAAATATTAATAATCAAAAGCATATCTAATTAATTGAATTAATTGATTTTATATATATAAAAAATATTATTTTATTATTAAATAAAAAAAAAAAACTACATTTTTCTGCTAAATAAATCATGGTAAATAATATTTCTGGTAAATATTCCTTTAAAAATAATGTTTTAATAATTTTATTATTAGTAGTAGAAATACTTCCATTACATTAAATAATATTTCTATCAGGTTCTTCAAGTTAAAAAGTTTTAATGAGTTGCTGTGAAGACCTTTACGTTTCTGTTTGTATATGACATGATAGTTTTTTCTCTAAAGATATGATATAAGATTGAAATAGATTATGTTTGTGCATTCATGTAACTGCGTGTCAGTACCATATATTCATATTTAAAGAATATTTTTGCGACTTAATATTCACACACTAATCCACGTCACATTTTGATGCAAGTGTACTGACCTACTTTTTTTCGATGTATCCATTCAAAATTTGGCAAATTCCATAACATTCTGCGTTATACAGTAAATTTCATTTTTATGACTGGATTCCGTGGTTCCACGAAAATCAAAGGGCTCTAAATATGAATGTTTTTGCTGTATTTCTGATCAAATATATGATGTTTTGAACGGCAGTGTGCTACCGATATGATTTAAAACACAAATTCTGATTCAGGGTCTCAGTTATCCATTCTCACCTTAGTGGCCTCTAGCTGTGACTCTAGAGTTCCCGATTCTTCCACCATGCAGGACCTGTCCACACACAGAATGATGAAACCAGCAGTAGGAGCCCGAGAGCACACGACGCATCCATCCAAAATCATCTCACTCACTCCACATGCCAGTCTACACCTCAACAGAGCAGCTTTCTCTGGACTAGCTCATTTATTAAGTCGTTATCAGGAACAAAACCTGCTGCCAGAGTTAAAAAGGTCTGTTTTTCTTAAATGGTTTGCAGAACCTAGTTCTGTAATCTTCCTGAATATCTTGTACATGATAACAGAACTTACCAATTTTGCAGTAGATATGGAGTACAAACTATAAGCCACCCCAGAATGCAACTACAGTAACCAAAATCATGCTAACGAAGCCAAATTATATCCATGGTAATCCAGACCATGCTTGATTAGGGCTGCAGGGTTAGAAACTGCTAGATTTGTACCACTGCTAAGCTTGCACACTTTTAAAAGAAAATGTGCAAAATCAAAGATTCGAAGTTACTAGTCTAAAATGTCAATGCACAGGTGTTCAAAGTTCAGATCAGGATATTGAAAATGTCTACAAGTATTTTTCAATCATGGAAATCACATTGCAGTTTCCACCCTGGACCTGGTGCATGAACATTTTCCTCAAAATGAAGAAAAAAGAAAGAAAGAAATAACTGAAACATGGAAAAAAACAATAAGGTTAAAGAATGAGATGAAGTGTTCACACTCCTCAACATCGGTGCCAAATGTAGCCAGGCTTGTTGGATTAAGAAGCTGGAAGGGTTCATCTCAAAAAAAGCCTCACATCGCAGTGAATGTTAGTACAGGGATTGAACACACACAGAGCCTTTACAGTGGGGATCAGACTCGAGTGCATGAGAAAAGAAAACCCAAAAGGTGTGGGGGTGAGGGGTAAGAGGCCAATCAGAGGAAGGAAAAAAGGGAGAAGACCTTCCAGAAAGATCATCATCGACTTCATACTGATAGACACGGATTACCCTCCGATAGGCTATGCTATTCAGAGACGAGGGAGGTGGGAGATGAAAAGGGAATGGAAAAAGAGTGTGAAAAAACAAAGGAATACATCTGGAAATATATACTCAAAACATACCATAAAATACGCAAAATATATGCAAAGTGAGATCAAGACACCCTGTATTATTTCCGACCAAATTATTATTCTATCCTAACCTGAAATCCCCCCCAAAAAAGACCGTCCCTAGACACTGATTCCGTTAAACAATTCATACACACTCGCACACAAACACGCTACAGTAAAATAGTAATAAAATGTGATATTAACCCATCCAGAAGGTATGTCCTGATTAGAGAAATGATCCCAAGCATCAGGGTAGCAACGAGAAGGCCGAAGGAATGGGGAAAGAGAGACAAATAAGGGAGGGAGAGAGAAAGACACAGTTAAAACATTGAGCGGTGACATCAACGCCACTACTCAACACACATGAAAGCAACTGTGACCAGCGCAAAGCTTTTAAGTGGTGTGATCAATGTGAAAACCTTCATCTGAACGGACAACACGGCAAAGCAGGCAATGACTTAAAGGGATAATGTGCCCAAAAATGACAATTCTGTCATTAATTACTCATTCTCATGTCGTTCCAAACCTGTAAGGCCTTTGTTTTTCTTCGAAACACAAATAAAGATATTTTTGATGCGAGAGCTTTGATTATTTTATAATTATACAAATAATTATATATTATTTAGGGCTGCCACTAACGATTATTTTAGTAATCGAGCAATCTATTGATTATTCGGACGATTAATCGAATAATCTGATCATTTTTTAAATCACAGTTTAAGGCTTTCACTAACAGTTATTTTGGTAATAGAGTAATCTGACAATTATTCTGATGATTAATCGATTAATCTGTTTTTTTTTTAATATTATTTAGGGCTGTCACTAAAGATTATTTTGGTAATCGAGTAATCTGGCGATTATTTTAACGATTAATTGAGTAATCTGATCATTTTAATTACAGTTTAGGGCTGTCACTAACAATTATTTTTGTAATTGAGTAATCTGTCAATTATTCTGATGATTAACTGAGTAATCTGATCATTTTAATTACATTTTTGTGGTAATAAGAATAGACCAAGTGACTAGCCTTTAAAATTACTTAAACTTGCGTAACTTGCGTGGATTTATAATGATTTGCCTTTCAAATTTGATGAAATGGCATTCCAGGATGAACGTTAGAAACCCAACTCACAACAATGCGTTTAATAACTCGCAATAATGCGTTTCATAAATTCTCATTCGTGCAATGCGCCACTTCCGGTATTTTGTCGGACTATTTTAATCATCTCCTACTACCTTTCTGGGCCTTGAACGTGACAGCTGTGTCAGAAAGCTCTCAGATTTCATCAAAAATATCTTAATTTGTGTTCTGAAGCTGAACAAAGGTCTTACAGGTTTGGAACGGCACGAGGGTGAGTAATGACAGAATTTTCATTTTTGGGTGAACTACCCCTTTAAAGTCTGCAATCACAAAAACAGTCGATGACTTGATGAAAATGGCATCTAAGAAAGTTACATGGAGATCAGGAAAGCTTGATCAAATCCAAATGGACGTGTGTGAGGTCGTGCAATGTAAACAAATGTGTTGCATGCGGTATGTGTATAACTCTACTATAATGAAACTACGAGAGAACAGCACTAGGTAGTGCATGCTGGTCCCCTATACCTGGTCTCCTGCAGCCATTGGTGGAAGGCATTGGCATGTTGGGCAAACTCTTGTCTGAGCTTATCGTTCTCTTCCTGTCTCCTCTGCTCCTTCTGTAGCTCCAGTTCTCGCTCCTATAACGCAAGTACAGACATTAATTACTTTTTTTTTTAAACTCACATTCAACACTTCAGAATCCCATCATCACCTTGATGATCTTTTGAAGGTTCCTCCAGGTCTCCTCTAGAGCCTCCATGGTGAACCAGGTGTATGGATTGGAGACCACGTGGTAGCTCTTGATCTGGCGATCAAGTTCTGCCAGTTGGTTAAAGTCTGCCTCCGCGGAGCTGAGCGAGGAGCGGAAGGCATCATGGGCGTCCCGCAGAGCCCTGATCTCCTCCAGAGAGTTGCACCTCACGGGGTCTGTCAGATCTTCTTCAGCGTTCTCAAACCAGCTGTTGAAGGCTGAGGCCTTCTTGGCAAAGGTGAGGAACAGATCTTCAACCTGGATAGACGAGAACATGAGTTAGAGGCAACAAACAAAAACCTTTTTTCTTAACTTGAGGCAAAATCCCATTCTTCACACCTTTCTGAAGTGCTCCTGGGCTTCCAGAAGCTTCTTCTTGCGAGCAGCTGAGTTGGAGAGCAGCTGGTTCCAGCGCTTCATCAGGGTGGCATGACGAGCCTCGATGGCCTTTGATTGCACATGTTTGGCTGCCAATAGCTGGTCTTTCAGGGCTGTGATGTTAGTGATGCCCTCCTGCTGGAAGGCCTGAAGCCCAGCGTCAAAGGTTTCCTGTGGTTGAGTGAAATAAAAACAATCAGCTACAGAGGTAAAGCTTAAAAGGATATAATGTTACGACTTCTGATTGCATTATACTTTATTTTATATGCAATGTCACACCTGTTTAGTGAGCAGAGTCTGCACTGAGGAAAGATCACGACCATAGTCATCGGTCTTCAGGCTGTTTTCCTTCTCACCTGATTAAGCCAAAGACACATTTGTGTTACAGATTACAAAGAAGCAGAGAAAATAACACATGATTTCTTCTCAAACCCTTTTTTAAAACTTTAATTTGCTCACCAATCCAGGACTCCACCACATCAGCCTTCCAGTTGAACTGCAGGAAGGCAGAGTTCTCATCCAGCTTAGACTTCCTCTGAGCTGCAGCTCTCTCCAGCTCCGTCACCTTTCCACGCAGGGCCTTCATTTTAGCCATGATGTTCTCCACGTTGTGGTTCTCCTGCACAAAAGCAACAATATGATGAAATTATAGCTGCAAGCAGCAATTACTGTGGTTCCGATTGGGTGAAAAAACTAGGATAAATTTACAAAAGAAGGTTTTCCACCATCAGTTTAGGAGTTATGAGCAATCTTGTACTTTTGATTGCTGTAGCGTCCCTATCAGGCCGATTGGGGCGAGCCTTGGTGACATTTTAGATGGTGTGAGTACTACCATCCCTCCAATTTCCAAGTCTCTACGACTTGCGGTTTGGTCTGCCTAATCAGTTTTAGGTGAAGAATGCTGATCCATTGGCATTCTAACAATTACAATATCTACTGAACCCATAATTAAGGGCTAAATTTACACTATATGAACTTGCTAATAGTTGAACTATACCTTTTTGATAAGTTCATCTCCATTGGAACACACATCATTCACTCGGTCCCTGTGCACAGTAAAATCGGTTTCAAATGCTTCATGTTTCTTCAGCAAGCCCTGGAAAGAGCCAAAGTAAAAAAAGTTAAGACACAAGCTAAATATAAAGGCGTGTCCAAGATCAAGCCATCAGCTAAATGTGGTTTATTTTTTCACACCTGCACAGCTGCCAAAGTATCACCGTAATCCTCACTTCCAACCAGATTCAGTTTCTCATTAATCCAAGCTTCCTCTTCCTCCACATTCGCCACAAACTGCTGGTACTCCAGAGACTCCTCAAGCCTCTGCCCACTAAAAAACAGAAAACCAAACAATAATTGGTAAGACTTTTCAACATGAGCAGAAAAAAAATAGACCAGAAAAAAGCAAAATAGTGTAATAGTTTTTACCGAGCAGCAGCCAGGTCTTTCAGTTCCCTCCAGTGCTCCACAAACTGGGCCAGCCTCTGCTGGATCTCCTCCTGTCCGATGGTGTTGTCGTCAGACAGCTTCTTCCCAGTCTCCAACACAGACTGCAAGGCCACAAAAACACAGTTAGCATTTGAAACAACTTTAGCAATTTGTAACCATCTTGCAGGTGCCTCCTCACCTGAATGGCTGGTTCGTGTGCTCCCAGCTCAGCCTCCAGCCTCTTGTGTTTCTTCCTCAGATTCTGTACTCCTGTCAAATCACGTCCGTAGTCCTCCGAGCTCACCAACAACTTCTTTTCCCTAGTGGAACAGAATTAATTCACTCTAATGTACAGCCTCAAAAGAATGCAGTTAGCAGGAGCAATTATAGATCACTCAGAAACCATACTTGATCCAAGATTCTTCATCGTCCAGATCCCTGAAGAACTGGTGCAGACGATGCGACTCATTCAGCTTGGCACGGCGTCCAGCAGCCATGCTTTTGATTTTTCCAAAGCGTCCGTTGACGGCATCACGCTTGTCTTTAACCTGAGAGGTGTCGAAGGCATTGCTGGCCATCAGACTGTCAGCCTGGCTATTGAGATCCTTCAGACGATCCTATAAGAACACAAAAACAAGCATTGTCAGAATATAATGGAATGAGAGATTCCTGATCATATCTGGAGACATGTTTGGTGAGCTACCTCATGAGCAGAGATGTCAGCCTCCAAAAGTTGGTGCTTCTTAAGGAGATTGTTGACTGAGGCCAGATCTTTGCCATAATCCTCAGAGGCAAGAAGAGCCTCAACCTAACAACAAAATATCAAAATTTAAGTCAAGACCTAAATTTAAGTCCTAAGTAGGTCCTAAGTAGTCACATATCAATACCTCAGACAACCAGAAGTCAAAGTCCTTGATGCCAGTGTTGAAGTTCTGCTGCTTGTTTGCCTCCTTCAGTTTTTGACTCTTCTCGGCAGATTTGTTGACGAGGAACTGCCACTGCTCATCCAGAGCATTAAGACGAGCCTAAAAGCAAACGTGAGCGCGACCGCAGCAAAATGAGCATTGACCGTATCTCACCAGCTGCCTATTTCTGAAATACATGAAACTGTTACCTTAACGGCATCCTCACTTCCAGCACAGGCACCTCTCTGGATGAGAGCATTGCCTGTGTCAATCACCCCGCGGATACGATCAGCATTAGCGTGTAACTCAGCCTCAAAAGCCTGGTGCTTCTGGTGCTTGCTCTGAAAGTGGCAAGAAAGCGAAATAGAGCAAAACTGAGCCACACGGTGAAGTCATGCATGGGTGCAGCTGTGAAAAAGCAATAGCTGGTTTTGTATTTAATGCTGTAGATGTGTACACTGCCCTCCAAAAGTTTGGAAATGCCCTAGAAAAGTGGGGTTTTGGACAATATTAGCATGAATCCTTTTTAATTTGTGATAATTTTGCACTGATAAGGGATAACACAAACTACGAAAACATATTTTATTACATAAACAGCTTATACATAGAAAAACGTAAATTTTCGATTCATCAAAATATCCACCATTAGCAGCTATTACAGCTCTGCATAATCTGGGCCTAAATTCATTGTATTCTTAACCTAATTGGCAATCAATTGTTGAAGCTATTAAGGTGTGCTGACCCAAAAATCTTTTAAAAGCCCGGGCCAAGTTTAAACCAGTAACCAGGCATCACAGATGGTAAAGGGGCATGTCTGACTTTGACATGTATATATTGCCATTATTGTCTAATCAAAATGAAAATTATTATTGCTGGTCTTTAATGATAATGTCAAGTTACTTTAATGTATTTGCACCAAAAAATTTATGCTGATATTGTCCAAAACCACACTTTGCTAGGGGTGTGTCCAAACTTTTGGAGGGCAGTGTACATAATACTGAGCAGTGCATATTCAATGCTATTGTAACATATGTGTGTGCATTTTATGTTTATGACATATTTGTAGCAAACCTTTCAAAACATCAATGTGTACAGTGGAAAAAAAATGTGAGGTGACTGTGAATTTACAAACCATCAAACAAGGACCAGACATGTAACGTGGAACTCATACTATGGGACAGGACACAATCAAAGCCTGATGGAACATTCAATAAAATGAACTGGACACCATCCAGCGCAAAATGAACTCTGTGAGGAACCTAGGAGGAGTTGGGGTGTTTTGTCTGAGATCGTTCCATATTTTATATCACCCAGAGAGAACGTAAGATTGAAAAAGCACTTCTAAACAGCTTATCTAAAGCATTTGCTGATACACTCAAAGAAAGCCGGGCTGCTGGTGCTGTAACTGCCTATAGATTCTGGCTGTAGCAGACATGGAACCGATTCTGCTATTTTAACACAGTATTCCACAAAAGCAAAGCAGAATTACTTGTTTGAAAGCACTTTTTCACTTTATCTCTCTGGGCTGACACAGGATTGCGGCTATGTTCAGAATAGCACCCTAATGTACTATGCATACTACTTTTGCAGCATGCAAATCAAAATGTACAATCAATAATAATACAAAATAGTTAATAATACAAAAAGTTTAATTTCCCCTAATAAAAAAAAAAAAAATGCAATTACACTACCAGTCAAAAGTTTTTGAACCATAAGATTTTTAGTGTTTTGTAAAGTCGTCTCTTCTGCTCACAGAAATTAATACTTTTATTTAGCAAGGAAATTGATCAAAAGTGATGATAAAGACATTTATAATGTTACAAAAGATTTCTATTTCCAATAAATTCTGTTCTTCTGAACTTTATATTCAAAGAAACCTGGAAAAAAATTCTACTTTTTTTCAACATAATAACAAATGTTTTTTGAGCAGCAAATCAGAATATTATAATGATTTTTGAAGGATCATGTGACTGGAGTAATGATGCTAAAAATTCAGCTTTGAATTTACTGAAATAAATTACATTTTAAAATATATTCAAATAGAACACAGTTATTTTAAATAGTAAAAATATTTCAAAATATGTTACTGTTTTTGCTGTACTTTGGATCAAATAAATTAAAATGCAATTTTAAAAAGTTTGGAGGGTTGCACAATTTTATAAAAAATGTGGTGAAAATATATCAATAATTTTAATACCACAGCTACCACTACTACTACTACTACTACTACTAGTAATAATAAGCAAGAATTTTTATTTAATATTTCACTGTAAAACAAAAGTATTATTTACAGTATACAAATACAATTACAAAGTTTTTATTTATGGCTGTCTGAATATCTTTATTTTCGAACATCAAGCCACTGAAATAAATTAATTTGTAGTAAGCGCTACAGTACTATACGTGTATATCACATACAATTTAACTAATGTGTAATGTGTTTTGTTTCACACAGTAGTACATAAAACAGTAGGCAGCATAAAGCATATACTACTAGGCTATTCTGAACACAGCCAGTCTTCACATACTACTTTGACTAAGTTTGCTCTTACAACTCTATGAGAAGCTCAGTTTCTCACTGTGGAACAAATTTAAACCAAGACATCCCAACTTCAATAACACAACAAGAAAATGGAGGCCACACCCAGCAATTACAAATTAAATGCTGCAACGATGGGGCGCGGGAAGGGGACACTGACAAACAACTGATGATGCTTTACGAAGCGCGACACATAATAGACATACGGAACTCAAATACACATTTACAGACAAAACAATGCGACAACGTGGACAAAGTGGAGAGACCCTTATTGGGGTTAGTTTGCTCTGACACACTACTGCACTTACCAGCAGCTTGGACAGCTAGAAACAGACAATGGGAACACAGACAGAATTTCAGTTTATAAAAAACACTTGGGTTCGTTGAGGCGGGATAGCAAGAAAAACATTTTAATTTGCACTGATGCATTATGGTATTAATATATTTACAAGGTTAGGTTTAAGCGGGATATTCACCTTTAGAACTTAAGCATGTTTGCAAAAATATTGACATGTCTGTCCTGAAATGTGACATTACCTGGATGTTGGTTGGGTCCTTGTAAGACTCGTCGGTGGCTGTTTGGAGTTTCTCACTGATCCATGCTTCGATCTCATCCACATCTCTGCTAAACTGCTGCAGAGTCTGGGACTCACCCAGCTTAGAGCGTTTCTCAATCATCTGAGCTTTGAGACGGCGCCACCTGTAGGTCAAAAGGACACACTGCTTTAATTTAAATGCCACAAATGGGACAGTTTCACTCAGTGAGAACAGTATGAAACTGAAGAACCCTGACCTGTCCAAAACCTCATTGCGGCGACTGAAGATCTCAGGTTTGGCATAGTGGTCAGCGCTAATGAGCTGATCAGCAAAAGACTGCAGTGCTGCAATTTTCTCTTCCTGCAAGCATAGACAAATTTAAGTAATTAGCACAAAGTCAACTAATCTTGAGTTTGACTGCATCCTATCACAATGGCGCTTGCTGACCTGCACATTAATAGCCTTATCAAAGTCCTCATGTTTCTTGATGAGAGCCTCCACACTGTCCAGGGAGTCTCCCTTGTCATCGCTGGCCAAGAAGGCCTCGCGAGCAGCCATCCAGTTCTCAGCCTGCTCGCAGTCACGATTGAATAGCTGCAGGAGACAAAAACAAACAAATGATATCTGACATGTTCAAGTGTTCATGTTTTGTGTATTAAACCTAAATGTCATCTTTGCTGACCTGCAGCTCCAGGCACTGGTCCAACATCATCCTGCGCTGGACCCAGGCTTTCTCCAGGTCAGCACGTTCCTGTTCAAGAGCCTCCAGCTTTTGTTGGATCTCAGGGCTGGCATAGTGTCCACGGGCAAGCAGCTGCTGTCCAAATTGCTCAAAGGCCTGGAACGTGCCTGCACGAGCGTCGATTTCAGTGCGGTGTTCCTGTAGAATATTTGAGCATTTAACATTTGTTCACGGGCTAAACAGGTTAATCTAAACAGCAACTGTAACAAAGTACAGATCATAGGTGTTTTTAAATACCTGATGTCTTTCCAACAGGGCTTCAGCCCCAGTGACGTCCTTGGCCAGCTCATCAGAAGACACCAGTCCTCTGATTCCATTGATCCAGGACATGAGATCTCTGAAGAAGAGAAGAACAGATTTGTTTTTGTCTGCTCTGATGTCTCACAGCTTCTCTAAGTCGTTAATTTTTCATCTGTATACTTTTTCTTCATCCTTTTTACCTGAAGTCACTGAGGAAGCGTTGCAGGTCATGAGAGTTGCCCAGTTTCTCTTTGCGCTGGTCAGCACGACCCACCAGGCTGCTCCAGGCTGTGTTCAGCTCGGTGCACTTCTCCTGGATGTCGTCTACAGCCTCAGGATGAGACTGAATCAGACGCTCTGCAGTCTCACCAAGAGAGTTCACCTGCCCCAGGGAGGAAATGATATATCATTCACAAGAACTCTCCATATTGTTTTAGCATGTTAATCGATATGACAGTGTTGATGTATTTGTTTTTGGCAGACTAGCTCTGATACACAACCTGTAGCAGATCTAGACAGGTGGTGCTGGGGGAGGTAGAGGGTTTCAGAGGAACTCTGATAGCAACAATGAACACTAAACTGGACCATTTAAATGTTGATTAAACAAGCTAATTGCATGTAATAATTAACAAGACTGGTAGCCGTTTGTATTTGAAGGACAGATCAGCCTGTACCATATATAGGGCCCCAGGGCTCTACAGTGCGACAATTTCAGTCGCATTTGCGATTAAAAACCACTGCATGTGACTATAAAAACATATATTGAAGTACCAGTACAACTGACCCGATCAGCATATTTTGCAATAAGGGGAGCGATGTTTTTTTGCATATGTATGATGTATACGGAGTTCTGCTATCTCACGAATCCTCTCATTACAACAAAGTGTAGACGGGGTGTAAATAAGAGATTCAGCATGCAGTTTAGAGAGCTTTATTGATTAAAATAGAACTTAGAAGTAGAGTGACTGTTTTTATTGATTATTAAGGGAGTTTGCAAATGTGTTACTGATTCGATACAAAAAATTAATAAACAAGAAATGAATACTAAGAGACTTACAATGTCTACAATTTTTTTTTTACACTATTATTACATTTAGTAATATATTTCTATCACAGTTTCTTTAAGTTAAACCCAATTTGTTTGACGGGTTGCTGTGAACACCTGTAAGTTTCTGTTTATATATATGATAGTTTTTCTCACAAGAAACGGTAAAATACTCATGAAGCAACTCTCAGAGCAGTTCTAGAGATTGTTTATGTGTTCATGTACTCATATTTTGAGACGGCAGAGGCTGAAAACACCCCGAGTGTCACACGCGCTTCAGTATGTGTGTAGTAAACGAAACCGTGCCTTTGCGTCACTCATTCACACAGAGAATTGCAAAAGATGCAGGATTCATATTTAAATTGTATTTTGCAGCTTAATATTGACAGACACTAGTCCATATTACTCATTCAATCATTTTGATTGAAGCGTACTGACCTACTTTTGATTTATTCTTCCAAAATTTGTCAAATTCCATTAAAATTCTGCACTATATAATAAATTCCATTTTTATTTCCATGTTTTCCGTATCTTTCCGTATTTAGTAGATGTTCTATTAGGAATGAACCACAAACTAAAACAAAAATGAACATCTTACCTTGTCTCCTAAAGCAGCCAGGTCTCTCTCAAAGCCTTCGTGCTTGCGCTGCAGAGCCTGCACGCTGGCAAGGTCATGGCCGTAGTTATCAGTGTTTAGGGCTTGGTTCTTCTCTTCGATCCATTCCTTGGTCTCATCTGCATCCCTGCAAATCACAAACTGAGCTGAAATCCCCTGCACATCATACTAATAACTCGAACATAACAGTATGTATGACGGATTATTTTGAGGTTAATCAGTGGCATATACCTGTGGAACCTCTGCACCTCATGAGCACTGCCCAGCATGTTGCTTCTGTCTTCAGCCAGCTGCTGCAAGGCCCTCCAGCGGTTGTTCAGCTCCTACAAACAAACATAAAACCATTAGCAGCTAATCAAAGGTCAGGTTATAGGTCCAGACTCCCTGAAGTCACGTCGTGCATGAATGATGAAAAACAATCTACATTCAGAAACATGAAATTTAACAGCCAAACCACTATCCAAAGCATCACATAAATGGTTCTATATCTTTTGCGCCATACTTTGCTCTTCATATCAGTTGCAAAAGCAACAGTATGGGTGAGTTGCATAAACAGAAAGGCTACAACATTAAAGCACGTGGGATGAGTGATGACAGTTAGCAAATTTGGCAAACTTGGGTGGGTGCATCAGCCACAAACTGAAAAAGAAGCATTAACACATTCTAGAATGGCTGTTTTTCCTCCACCAAAACATACACAAAGTAGTTATTTCAAATGGTCAACACAAGACTCATGAAAGCAAACAAAGGAAGGGGGATGCAACTGCACAGTTCAGTAATGGGACACATGGAACAAGAGACCATGGTAAGAGTACAAAACCACCACGATGAGTTAGTCCTCCAGTTACACGGTGCACAATGCAGGATTTAGCGGTTGAGGGAAGGTTTAAAGATTGAAACTAAGAACCTAGAATCTTACCTTAATAGTATTAAAGTTGGCCGTTGTTTGAACAGCCAAGCGAACAGACTATATTGAGTAAAAAAATGTGCAAAAAACAAAGAGAGGGCAGGAAAAGAACAGAAGAAAATACACCGGTCAAGAGAGTGTCATAAGAGGAGTTATAAGAACCAGACTGTTCATTCTGTAACCAGACACCACTGTGGATGACAGAGGTCAAACAAGACTCTGCATGAAGACTAAACAAGCATCAATCTCAATGACCCAAGATTAGATGATATAATAGATTGTATTTAAAGTATTTAAAATCAAGCACGCTATATTACCTTCCATGGAGAGGCACCTTTGGCATCTGCTTCATCCTGTGAAATATTTACAATAAATACAATCAGTTTAAATAAAAGAAAAACAAACACTGTATGATATTTATGTGTTTGTTTCATGAAGACACCCCAATGAATGGTGTAAAAAACAATAATGACCTTGCCAGGAGCTGAGCCCAGCATCTCTACTTGCTGATGGCGGGATGGAAGGGTGGTGTGATGAAGGAATGAAAGGTTGGATGGAGAAAGGGGAAAAAATAGGTAAGATCACCGAATCCATAAAGCTCATAAATTCAGGCATATAAATAAGAATATTCCTTTGATATTCCAATGTAAACATAAAATTGATGAGTGGAATGACTCAAAATTTAGAAAACATGATGTACACAACTGTCAAAAAGTTTGGGCTTGGTAATTTTTTAAAATGTTTTAGTAAGAAGTCTCTTATGCTTACCAAAGCTACATTTGAACAAAAGTAAATGTCTACAGTAAAAGTAAAAGCAATATTTCGTGTCAAATCAAAATGTTCAAAAACCCCCCCCAGCTCAAATTTTTGATTTTGCTAATATTTTTTCTGAAGAAACACAGACATGTGATGAAAGCCAAAATATTAAATGTCATGGATTAATTTTTATTGCATAATCCACTATTTTGTAGAGGGGGGTCAAAATGAAACTTTTCACATGAGATTCAGAGCCACATTACAAGGGTGTATAAAATCACTTCAGAGAGATGGCAGCACCATAATATGTGACCCTGGACCACAAAACCAGTCTTAAGTCGCTGGGGTTTATTTGTAGCAGTAGCCAAAAATACATTGTATGGGTCAAAATTATTGATTTTTCATTTATGGCAAAAATCATTAGGAAATTAAGTAAAGATATTTTGTAAAAGTCCTACTGTAAATGTATGAAAACTTAATTTTTGATTAGTCATATACACTGTTATAAAACTTTATTTGAAGAACTTTAAAGGCAGTTTTCTCAATATTTTGATTTTATTGCCCCCTCAGATTCCTGATTTTTAAATAGTTGTATCTCGGCCAAATATTGTCATATCCTAACAAACCATACATCAACAGAAAGCTTATTTATTCAGCTTTCACATGATGTATAAATTACCCTTAAATATAAAATTACCCTTATGACTGGTTTTGTGATCCTGGGTCACATATTATTTTTACACAGAGATTAGTGGCTCTGTTAGTAAAATACATTGACTTCAGCAATTTTAGTTGCATTATGTGCCAGTGCTGTCCATTCAAAAATACAGAAACAGCACAGTTACATGGCTGTAACTCAAGAAGTATTAAAGATATCTTAATGCACTTTTAGATATTGGGTTTTAACAAACTTGCCGTCTGTCATCTTCATTTTTAAAGCCTTATATAGTTCAGTTCCAGAGATATTAGAATTTCAATATGGCTCCAGGAGTAATTCATTAAAAATGTACACATTTTTAGTGGTCAAGAACCAAGAATTATGACTTTTTTTCTTTTAAAGAATAATGTCTGAAGAACAAACAATGTTGAAACTAGAGATGTATCTAATTTCCTTCTGTCAGAACAACTGGATTGAAAATACGTGGTCTGAGTGCCATAAATATTATTTTTTCAAAGTTTGCGTGCCTATAACTCAACAAGTGTTAAAGATATCGGAATATGAATTTGGATTCTAGTTGCTAATTTTAATTTTCAACCTCCGCTACAAAATAGTGGATTACTCAGTTAATATTAATCCATGATATTTAATATTTTGGCTTTCATTACTATACATGTTCATCTTTCTTCAGAAAAAAAATGAACAAAATAAAAAATGTAAGCTGGGTACCTCTGGTTGAGTTGACATGGAATGACCTTATTGAGAAATATTATTACAATTTAAAATAATATTCTAATATTCTTTTGGAAACTGCTATTTTTAGGATTCTTTCATAAATAGAAAGCTCAAAAGAACAGCAATTATTCAAAATAGAAATCTTTTTAACATTATAAATGTCTTTACAAACACTTTTGATCACTAGTAAAAAAAACAAAAACAAAAATTGACCCCAAACTTTTCAGTGGCAATGTATGTTTAATCAAATTCATTTTTTTATGTAAAGTGTTATTCGTCATACCTGGGCCTGCACAACAGGAGCCTCTTCAGCCATCAGTCCTTCAGACTCCAGCTCAGATGCCACTTTGTTTATGTCCCTCAGCCGAGACTCATTGGCTTTCAGATCCTAGTGAACAACAAATAATACAAGAGTTTATAATTAGGAAACATCTATTAGCTAATGCTCATGTCCAAATATAAATGAGTCATAAATTGGTAGGGGAAACATACCTTCTGGAAATCATCAAACTTCTTCTGCAGCACTTCCACTTGCTCCAGATCAGAGCCGACCTCCTCATTAGTAAGCGCTGATTCTTTCTCATTGATCCATTGCTGCAGCTCATTCGCCTCACGGAAAAGCATGAACTTCTTGCAACTCTTCTCCAGCATGTCCTTCCTCTTCTCTCCCAATTCTTGCAGTGTACCATACCTAAAGAGAAAGGTCAGAGTCTTAAATGCAACTCCCACCTTGAAATCTAAAACATCTCCTTCTAGGAGAGGAAATAGGAGCTAGAAACACGGGAAAGACAGGGGCGCAAAATCTGCATTGTTAGCAACTGAAAATGCAGAGTGAAACATCTAGACACCAATTCTACGAAAAGCAAATCCTCAGAATGACAACATCCTCAAAAGAGATGTAAACATCTATCCCTTGAAGGAATAGAAGAACATGAAGGATGAGACAATGATCTGATGAACAGATAAACAAACAGGAAGACAGAATGATAGCAGACCTAAAGCATGAGAGAAACAGCAGGATGAGGGGAATGTGGATGAGCATTTTGCGATGATGAAGGTCAAATAAATGACATTGGTCGGGCCTACTCACAGTTCCTCCACCTGCTTCATGCGTACAGACACGCTGCACACCTCCTTGGTGACCACAGTCCTGCCACAGGGCAGGGCAAGCAGACACATGCAAGCATTTAAAAATTAAGAAAGAAAGAAAACAAAGAAAAGAAAGGAAAAAGAGGAGTAACGAGGGGTCAGAAACATTATTAAGAGTTAGTTTTTCACAGATGCTTTTTTGGGCTGCAGGAAGAATAAAGATGCAAAGATCTTAGGAGGCTTGGTGTTAAGAAGAAATGATTTTGTTGGAATGTAAGTTGTAAGGTTGAAAAATAATTGCAAATACATGTTCGCATTAGGGCCATCAATCAATTCAATTTATGATTTTTTTTTTTTCCTCAGGAAACATTTGATGAACAACATTTGTGTGCAAACAATATTTTGTACCATTATAAATGTATTTACTATCACTTTTGATCAATTTAATAAATCCTTGCCAAATAAAAATATGAATTTCTCTAAAAAAAAAGATTCTTTCTGACCTCAAACAGGAGACACTGATAGCCCGAATGCACATTAAACGAAGTAAGAAGTCTGGCCACAATCATTTGATTAGAAAACCGACAGGCAAGGAGGCAGAACGACTCTTACTGATTGTCAATCTGCTCCTGACGCAAAGCGATGCTGCCCTGTTCGTTTAGCAGATTCTCGCGAGAGGAAGATTGAGTGGGGTCCAACTTCTTCACGTACGCTGCGGGAACAAAGCCCTGCCTGTCGTTCACTTCCACTTTCCACCAGTCCTAAAAACAAAATACATTACTTACATGAGTTCAAATTGGCATGCTAAGTAACACACGTAGCATGTCCTATTAAATCACCTTGTTGGTGCTATTGAGCAAAGTGAGGATGTCGCCCTTCTTCATGGTGACCTCACGTGGACTCTTCTCCTGATAGTCGTACAGAGCAAGTACCAGCTCCTTGCCAGTCTCATCATCAGTGGGGGCCACTTGTTGCTGTTGATTAAATAAATGAAAAAGGACCAAATTTAGATTTACGTGTTATTTGCTTTTGGTCAATGCCAAAGTGTTACAATGTGATCTTACTCTGCAGGCCTCGGCTTGTTCTTTTAAGGCCTGGATGCTGCTGCCATATGCACTCAGATCAGACATCAGCGCCTCGTGCTTCTTCAGCAGAGCCTGTAAATGATAACAATGACATTTAAGAGCCAACAAAACCACCACAAAAGCAATTAAGTGTAGTTCTGCCAATTAAGCACTTTAAACATTTTACCCTACATTGCATTTTTTGCTCAAATATTAGTTTACAATTAAAGCTGCAAGCAGCACTGAAAGGTCTCACCGCCACCCAGTGGCTTTAGGAAAACAGCAATCGGTGAGCAATATGCATTTAAAGTGGTAAATATAGAAGGAACATGTCAAAGTTATTTATATGTGCCAAACTTCCTGCTGCCAGCTGGTGGCGCTATGACTATAACTGAATATTGGCATGTAGATGTCTTCAGGCCAGCACTTTTAACAAACTTATGAAGTTGGGTGCAGATTGAACATGATATGTTTGAGTTAGTGCAAAGCATGATGTAAAGCAAATCATTTCCTGTTGCCAGCAGGTGGCACTATGATTATAATGGAATATTGGCCTTCAGACGTGTTTAGGCCAGGACTCTTATTGAACGTGTGAAGTTTTGGGCAGATCAGATCAGGGATACAACAACTTGTAATTTCATTCTAGATCCAGCCCTTGTTTACCTCTGCAGAATCTTCGTCTTTGCCATAGTCGGTGCTTCCTACAATGGGCTCCTTCTCTCTCATCCAAGACTCAGCCTCATTGGCATCAGCAAAGTACTGCTGAGCCTGAAGGGAGTCCTCCAGATCCTGTCTACGCTGGGCTGCTTTTCCCTTCAGTCCATCCCAACGGTTGTGCAACTCTTGCAGCTTAGCTTTCACATCCTCCCCTGCAAAGTGACCTGAAATGGAGAAAAAAGCATTTTATTTACGAAAATGTTTTAAAATTATTGTTCCTACTTAGAATAATGACTAAATGTGTTCTGAACTAATGCCTAATTGAAAGTCAGTCTTATGAAAGTCCTACCCTCTTCAATCATGGCCTCTCCCTTCTGCGTAACAGCCTTGATTCGAGGTTCATGGCCAGAGATTTCCGCCTGGAGAGCTTGGTGTTTCTTCAAAAGGTTCTGGACTCCAATAAGGTCTTTTCCTGAAAGAGTACATGAAAATTGTTGTTTTAAGAATATCAACTGTTTATAGTCATTTCATGTAATTTAATCACACTAACCTCTGTTGGTGGAGGAAGCAATGGGTTCCTTCTCTCTGATCCAGGTCTCCTCATCTTCTACGTCCCTGAAAAGTTGCTGAAGGCGCAGAGAGTCTGACAGCTTTTGTTTGCGGGCAGCCATGGGCTCCTTTAGGGCCTCATAACGTGCCACCAGAGCTTCTTGTTTTTTACGGATGTTATCAGCGTCAAAATGGCCAGCCTCCTGGAACTGCCTGGCCTGAATAGTAATGCCATCAATGCGGTCCTGTAAAGAAGAGAGAAAGAAGCTGTCAGTTAAAATGAAGGAACTTCAGATGCCAACTGCACAGAATCGTAGAAGAAACATTGCCAGTTACTTTAAAAAATCTTTAATACATTGTTACCTGGTGGGCAGCCACATCAGCCTCCAGCAGCGCATGTTTTTTCTGAAGGTTCTGGACGCTGGTCAGGTCTTTGCCAAAGTCATCGGAGGCTAAGTGTCCCTCGACCTCATACAACCACAGCTCGATGTCCTCTACGTTACGATTGAACTGCTGCTGCTGGTTTGCTTCACGCAGCTTAATCCCTGAAGGATTAAATTATGTGATATCATTGAAAAATCTGCCTTCTGTTTTATATTTATAAATAATAAATCAGATAAACAGTAGATTAACTACTGTCACTGTATGATCAAACTATGCCAGTTTCTCACCTTTGAGTTCAGTTGCTTCTAGAAGTTTCTTCCACTGAGAGCTGACCTCATCCATTCGGGTGGACACCTCACTGGAGGCGTAGTGTTTCCCATCAACCAGCTCCTGGCCTGACTTCTGCAGTGCATCAATGCGGCTCTGATTGGCAGAGAGCTCAGCTTCGAAGGCCTGGTGCTTCTGCACCTTCCCCTGCAGGTTAGATGGGTCCTGAAAGAGAAGGATTTGAGGGTTAGAAAAAGAAGGATATGTAAACAATTGATTCCAAATGTGCAAAACAACTATAGAACAACATACCTTATAGGCCTCATCAGTGGCGGTCTTCATCTTCTCATTGATCCAGCTCTTGAGCTCATCGGAGTCCCGGAAGAACTGCTGCAGATGGAAAGAGTCCTCCAGGGCAGCACGGCGAGACTGAGCGCGCTCATGAAGAGCATTGCGTCTGCTCAGCAGCTGAAGTAGGAAAAAAAAGGTGTTTAAGTCATAGTATTACCAGTGATTCAGCACTTCTGTCAGCAATTATTGAGGGGAGGAAAGTGCTTGCAAGGTTGAAGTGAAGGACGTTTCAGGGTGCTAATCTCCACTTACTGCATCTCTGCGAGTGGCCACATCCTCCTTGGCGTAATGATTGTTCTGGATCAGTTTGGTGGCAAATTCATCCAGGGCCTGTATATTTCAATATAGAAAACTTAAGATTTGTAAAACTGATTACACAAGGCCTTACATTTTACATCATACTGTGTGATTTCTTACAGTGATCTTCTCTTCCTGGGCACTGAGGGATTTCTCAAAGTCTTCATGTTTCTTCAGAAGAGCTTCGACACTGTCCAGAGAGTCGCCCAGATCTTCATTCAGCAGGAAAGCCTTTGAAACAGTTTGAGATGTTTAAATCTTCCATTACGCGTTTAAGAGAAAGACTTTTGTCTGATCTTCACAATATAAGAAGTCTAGATGAATTTGTACCTCTTGCTTGCTCATCCAGTTGTCAACCTGCTCAGTGTCTCTGTAAAAGAGCTGCAGGTCCATGCACTGCTCGTACTGCTGCCTGCGTAGCTCCCACAGCTCCAGAAGAGACACTTTCTCTTCAGACAGGATGCCCAGCTACACCAAAAAAACAAAATGAAGGTCATTCAGATGCTCACTTTAGAAAAATGCATCAATGATGAGCGAATAAAAACACAAATTTAAAGCCAGACACACCTTTTCCTTGACTTCCTCAGAAGCATAATGTCCAGTGTTCAGCAAAGCCTGCCCAGCCTCATCGGTAGATTTGAAACTGTCCTCATGAGCATCAATCTCACCCTGGTAAAACATTATTGGCATCATGGTCAATACTAAATCAGCAAATCACAGTTTTAAATGAAAGAAAGGTTGTAGATCTTATATTTACAATCAAAACATAATATTCCCATGTTGCTCTACTTGTTTAGATTTTCAAAGTTCAATACCTTATGCTCCTGGTGGCGGTCAAGCAGGGCCTCAGCTCCGGCCACGTCATTGGCCAGCTCATCTGCGTTGATCAGGGCCTTCATCTCCGTCACCCAGCTGGTCAGGTCACGGAAATCTGCAGTGAAGCGCTGTAGCCTAGAAGCAGGACAACCATGAAATCACAAGCTAGCACTGTGCAAACTGAGCTTAAAATCTCATCAACAAATCTGTTTGAAGTAGTGATCAAAAGCAAAAAGGTGAATGAGACTACCTGTAGGAGTCATCGAGGCGAGCATGTCGCTCCGCTGCCAGGGTACGGATCTGCTCCCAGTTGGTAATGAGCTCGTCTCTCTTCAGGTGAATCTGAGAGGCATTCTGGGGGTGTGTCTGCTGCAGACGGTCCGCCTCACCGCCAAGAGTGTTTACCTGAAGACAGAGGAAAATGTCTATATCAAATATACTGAATGAGTGTACAATGCGTGCACATTCTGTTGTACATCTGCATCAAATCAAATATACATAAATAAAACAGTGAGCGAATTGTTTTGAAAGGGGCCTCGCACCCAGACTCACCGCCACCTGGTGACTTTAGGAAAACAGTGAACATTGGGCAATATGCTTTCAAAGTGGTAAATATAGGAGGAATATGTCAAAGTCATTTATATGTGCCAAACTTCCTGCTGCCAGCTGGTGGTGCTATGTCTATAACTGGATATTGGCATGTAGATGTCTTCAGGCCAGGACTTTTATCAAACATATGAAGTTTGGCACAGATTGAACATGGCATGTTTGAGTTAGTGTAAAACACAATGACATATCCTGTTGCCAACAGGTGGCACTATGATTATAACTGAATATTGGCCTTTAGATATGTTCAGGCCAGGACTCTTATCAAATGGGTGAAGTTTGGGGCAGATTGGAGTTATAACAACTTTCTTTTACATGGTGATACACTGAAATTTGCATGCCGCCACGGACACGCCCTTTAATGAAAACTCAAGATCTTTACAGTAAACTGACTAAATATAATATTGATGTCATTAAATCTCTATGAGGCGTTTGTTAGAGCACAAAACATACCACTTCCTGTTGCCAGCAGGTGGCGCTATGACTATAACTGAATATGGGCATGGGCATGTGTTCAGGACAGGACTCTTATCGAACATGTCAATTTTGGTGCAGATCGGACATTGTATGCCTAAATTATAACAACTTCCTGTATCATGGCGAAACATCGAAGTTTGTCAGGCCGCCACGGACATGCTGTTCAATGAAAACTCAAGATCTTCGCATTTTAACATTACAAAGGGCTTTCGAAATTCTGTGTTGATCTGTTTAAATCTCTAGGAGTTTGTTTATTTAAATGCAACGCCTGAAAATGGCAAAATCACACAAAACTTGCAGAGAAAATTCAAAATAACAGACTTCCTGTTTGGTTTCAGACCTCGTACCGAGGGACTTTTTTTTTTTTTTAGGTATTGCTGAGTTACATGCGTCTACTGAATTTTGTACATGCACATGAAACAGCTCGAGGGACACTTCGTTGAATTTTTTAGATGGCTGTTGAGCCATTTTGCCACACCATTTCTGAAACCTATATCAGTTGTAAATTTTCACCACTTTTGGAACGTGTGCAAAGTTTCAGAAAGTTTTTGAGCATGTTTAGGCCCTCAAAATTACGATTCATTTTGAAGAAGAAGATGATGAAGAAGAAACTGAGCAATGGGTCCTCGCACATCTGTGCTTGCGCCCTAATAAGTGTATAAATGTGATGGGCAGGTCTGGATTGTAAGAAACTAACCTTGTCCTCCAAGGCCGCCAAGTCTCTTTCCAGCCCCTCGTGTTTTCGGAGCAGAGCTTGAACGCTGGCAAGGTCACGACCAAAATCATCAGATGCCATCAGCTGCTCCTTCTCCTTAATCCAGCTGATTGTCTCATCCACATCCCTGTAGGTCAAAACAATAAATTTCAGTACACTTACAAACCAACAAATTTGCATGAAAAGTAGTGATTACAAATGTTCTGAATAGCTCACCGGTTGAAACGCTGCACCTCAGCAGCTCCAAACAGCTTGCCCTGCCTCTGTTGAGCCAATCCCTTCAGCCTCTGCCAGGCAGCGTTCACCTCCTCCTGCTTCTTCAGGATAAGCTCGGCCTCGGGATGGTTCTCCTGGGTTAGCTTCCCGGCTGCCTGGTTCACCTCATTCACACGCTCCTCGTGGGCCGCCAGGTCTGTCTGGAACTCTTCAAACTTCTTTTGCAAAACCTCCACATGCTCCAGGTCCTGGCCCAACTCCTCCGAGGTGGCAATTGCTTCCTGGAATAAAATATTATTAGTGTGTCTTTAAATATATTGGGTAATAAATACAACATAATATATGCCATCTACTGTGGTTTCTCACCTTGTCACTGATCCAATCCAAGGCATCCTCGCACTCACGGAGGTACTGCACCAATTTCTGGGCCTGCAGGAGACGCACTCCCTTCTCTTTAGTCTTCTGCAGCAGTAGGTCCCACAGACGGTGAAGTTCCTCTAGACGGGTCTGAGATGTAAAAGGGGACAAAGAGACAATTAGAATCAAAACAAAATGTGATTAGAAACAAAAAAAGTTTAAGGACAGCTCAGTTTAGAAATATATTCTGAAAAAAGTCAGCTTGGACTCTAATAGAAAGGTAGAATGAAAAAGAACACAGCACTCAGTTCTTTCAGTGGACATGCACTGTAAATATTTCACCGCACTCATGTACCTACTGGAATAAAAGCGCCATAATTGACACTTTTTACTATTGGTCGCTGAGCGGTCCGGTAAGGCGTGAAAGACTGACCCATATAGAAAAGTTAAACACTATAAATTACACTTTTCTCCATTATGGAACTCTAGCATGTGGTGTTAAAAAAGATAGAGCCTTACTCGAATGGTTTCAGATGCAAAGTGGCTCTCAGATATCATGAGATTGCCGGTCTCGTCCAGTTTAATGATGGCCCCAGCGTTAGCCTGCACCTCTGCCTCAAAGGCTTGATGTTTCTGGAGCTTTCCCTAAAAGATGGAGGAAAAATGCTGTATGAGACAAAAATGCATCATTTGCAGATTTTTGTTTTTAAACACTTTATATTTGAAAATGCAATTCTTTAGAGGAGTCTGTCACATTGTAAGGCCTGATTTCAACCAATTTTGTAATTATCTCTATAAACGCTGCATAAGTCACAACACAAACCTTGTGACCAAAGTCACTGCATGCATATGTTAATTACTGAATTCAAGCTATTACAATCTGATGACTCTATAAAGTAATTCACTGCTGATTAAAGCAGACAGACCCAGCCAAGGAATTTACAGCTTAAGGGAGGAGTCACTTCAAGAACACAGGTGACAGCACATTTTTCAGAAAGGGCACTTAGGAAACATTTCTTCTCTCACCTGTAGGTTACTGGGGTCCTTGTAGTTCTCATCAGAGGCGATCTGTAGCTTCTCTTGGATCCATTTCTCAAGCTCATCTGCGTCTCGACGGAAGAACTGGAACCGGTAAGAGTCTTCGAGTTTCTGTCTGCGCACAGTAGACAGCTCCTTGAAGCGACGGTACCGGTCCAGAACCTGCTGTCGGCGCTCCTGGATGTCCTCGGCTGACTCCAGCACTTTAACTCCACTGACGTCCATTTTCTACATGAGGAAAAAAGCTTTGTTAATAAATAAATTTCCATATGTCAAAGTCCTTCCACATGAATTAGGGCTTAGTAAGCAAAAGCATAAAATGTGAACACATTTTTGAAAAAAACCTTAGTGTGGCTTCCTGATTCAACAAGAACAAGAGCACAGCAAGAGTGTACAAAAAGGATCGTTTAGAGAGTTATTAATATAACTTTCATTGAAAGTTAAACTAAGTCTGCGTGGAACAAACACTTACTCAAGGGAGGTACCTAAAACCAGGCAGACATTTTATGAGTTAAAACACACACACAACTCTCCCCAGCAATAGCCAACAGCTGAGCACATGGGGGGCCCGGCGGAAATTCCTCACGCTTCTGAGCAAACCGGCACAAAGAGAGTGCTGCCATCAGCCCCCGCTGACTCTGAACACAACCCCCACCAATGCAAAGCTACATCCACCCCAATCCAACTGCATCTGTCCCATGTCCCATACTGTTAGTAGGGAGGGGGTTGTGTGATTTCAGCTGTATTTGAGGGCAGAGGGGACAAGGTTATGCTTATGTCCAGAATGACTGAACCAGACGGGTCACACCCAGGTTACAGCAAATTTCTGATCTAGAACTGTCCCACATATTTCCACTGTAGCTCTGAGCCAGAAAAATTGTCATCACAAAACCTGTTCTTGACCCAGGAACTGATTTTTCTGATGTGAAACAAAACTAAATTGCTCTCATTATAATCAACAAAACTGATGACAGATGAAACACTGGAAAATGACTCAAAAATATTCACAAAACTCCTTATACTCTTAAATAAAGACCATAATGTGTCATGTTTATTGTGGTCATGTAATATAATGACAAAAGCTGTGAATCGAGAGCTGATTCTCAGAGAGGCCTGCGATTTTGAATACCAGACTGACTGGATTTCTGGGAAGGCATGGTCAGTTGCTGGTCCATTTCAGAAGAATCTAAGGGTGTGTTCACACTTGTCATGTTTGGTTTGATTAAAACAAACTCTGGCTGCTCTGTTAGTGTGGTTCATTTGAGTAAGTGTGAATGCTGCCATCCGAACCCTGGTGTGCATGCTTAGTCCAACAGACAGCATTATGTGTAGTTTACTTAAAGTGGAGTGTTCGGTGAGTTCCGTCATGAAATATGCATCATTCAGTCCAACCAATCAGGTTGTGAACATATCACAATACCTTTAGATTCGGTATCTTTAGGTACACGGTCAAAAATGCCTGTGTGAACGCCAAGCGGAACAGGACCAAATGTATCATTTTACTTTTTGATTCTGACCAAATGAACCAAATGAACCAAACTACAAGTGTGAACACACCCTAAGAACAGAATAATAAATAACAGGTTAATCGGACACATCTGGCTCTGTTTTAAAACAAAAAGCCTTGATAGTGGTGATAAAAAGCAAACTTAGGACAAAGAGTAGAAGAATTCACTTCACACACAGGCGTGAACATCTGGAGCCATTCCACACTGACGTGTGAACAGCTGAGCATTCTTGAGTTGTTTTAGAAATAGCATGGCAACTTATTAACCCTTTCAGTGAGGGTTATTTACTTATTTATCTAATGCTAAAAAATAATAACACTACCAATCATACTCTTCTCTTGCTGTTGTTCCAAACACAAGAAACTACCAAAAACATGTACCTTGTTGATAGCAGACGATTGACAAATTATAACAATGCGTTCTAAAATCAGCTCAAAATATCAGACATGTTTGATATCCTCCAACTGGATGGAATCAAATTCTAAAACTAAAAAAATTGGAGTCTACGCTAATTATAACACTATGTGATTTTCTGTTAAATTTGTCAACTCTGACTGGCCAAAATATTCAGATTGGCAATGACAACTATAGCATCGATTAGTCTAGCCTATAAAAACTGGGGTAAAAATCTGTGCAAGTTATGTAGTGTATGCCAGCCTTGACTATATATATGGTTTAATATTTGACAGAAACTGTATAACTTTTTCCTTTTTAAAAACATGTTGCTGTCTATGCTGGGACAGCAAGCTCTCTGGTTTCATCAAAAATATCTTAAGTTGCATTTCAAAGACGAACGAAGGTCTTACAGGCTTGGAACGACATGAAGGTGAATAATTAATAACAGAATATTCATTTTTAAGTGAACTACTCATCAACAAGCTTTCTTTATAAAATATTTAAGCTTAATTCAAATCACCACATATTTCTCTGGGTTTGTTCAACAATAGCATTACTGTGTGAATGCATGTGGATGTTGTCTGACAATCACATGCTAAGATTGTTCATGGGCCTTGCCCTCCATTTGCCAAAGCGAATCCATCATAGGATGCATTTGGAAAAGATTCAGGCTAATCCAAGGTCAGGGAAACTAACAAAACAGCACTTTGAACTCTGAAGTCAGCCATGTAATGCACTGTCAGCCTGGATCAATACAGTCTTTTGTTATGCTGGCCAGAACTGCCATCTTTCCACTATAACCCCCCATGAAGACAGAAGAAATAAGATGGCGATCATGATGCTAAATATGAAAGAGACAGGAATGGCAATAGCTTATGAAGCCTTAAGGAGAATTTAACTACAGGAGATCAGCTCTATGTACAAAACATCCGCTTGATATAATGACAGAAGGATGGAAAAGAGAAAGCAGATAAGGAAGTGATTAGCTAATGGCTGATCCATTAGTGAGGCCATTGACTCAGTCATAACCTCTTATACAGCATAAAATACATCCAGATGAGAAATGTGCTGAACGACTGATGATCTAATGCACAGCTTGTGCTCTATTGAGAATATGTCCTGTTTTTGTCCAGATCAGCTGGACGCATGCCGCCCTTCCCCCAACCCCGCCTCTCCCAAAACAATCCCATCTCAATGTCCGCTTAGATCAGACGGGATTATGACCAGCTCAGCCTCTATGTGGATAGATGTCACGACCGCGGATCTGTACCGTTAAATTAAGCCGGCAAATGTGCGCAATAAGCCACACCCATGCGCAGATCAAAAGTCAGCAGACGTCAACCAGTGATGAGTCTTTAATAAACATGAATTCTTAAAATCTAGGTTGTGATGCATTTTCAACACACTTATGCATGAAATAAGAGAGTTGCAAATTAAAATGCACAAAAAAAAGGTAATAAAACTCACCAGAATACAACGCTACGTGTTCACGAGAGCCTCACTGCAGTCCAGCTGTAGCAACAGATAACACCTCTAAACGCAACTGCGTATTAGTGATAACACAAACTCACACGTTCTTCTCCCTCCCCGTTCCTCTCTATCATTTGTCTTACTCTGTTGCTTCTGAATCCAAACGAATATGGCAGTCCAGCAGTGGCACTCTGGAATGTTCTCCTCTCTTTCCCACACGTTTGTTCATTGAGCAGAGCGCTTCAGTAACTGTCTCTCCCATTCCCAACACATGATGACACAGGCAAAGTCCAACCTCTCACCCTGCTGCAATACAGTGGCCATTTATGATTTATGAATGAGCAACCATTACAAGAGCTTTGAGATTCGACATGCTGAAATGCATTTTATGTTCTTGAGGTTTGTGTAATAAAAAAAAACCCCACTACTAAACCAACTATCTTTGTTGTAGTCAAACTGTAACCATTATGGTCAAAACCACAAACCAAGAAAAGGAAATAAGAGAAGTCTACAGAAATAAAAAGATAATAAACATTTTTAGAAATGCACACTATATTGGAATCACATTAGTCATGGATATTAGTGATTTAAAAAAATACACACTGCTGTTCAAAAGTTTGGGATCAAAAAAATTGTTAATGTTATTTTTATTTTTATTATTATTTTTTTTAAAGAATTCTCTTGCTCATCAAGGTTGGATTTACTTGATCAAAAATACAGAAAAAAAAAATTAATATTGTGAAATATTATTACAGTTTTAAAAAATGGATTTCTATTTTAATATGAATGTATTCCTATGATACAAAGCTGAACTTTCATCAGCCATTACTCCAGTCTTTAGGGCCACGTGATCCTTCATAAATCATTCTAACATGCTGATTTATTACTTTTATTATAAATGTTGGAAACAGTTTCCTGGTTAATATATTTTTTGGAACCTGTGATTGTATTTTCAGGATTCACTGATGAAGTTGGGAAAAAAAAAGGCAGATTTTAATCAAAATGTATTAAAAAAAAGAAAAAAAGTCTTTACTTTTACTTTTTATCAATTTAACAAATTCTTGGTGAATAAAAGAATTCATTTCTTTCAAACAAAAAGAAAAAAAAAATGACTGACCACAAACGTTCAAATGATAGTGTATGTTGTTACAAAAGATTTCTATTTTAAATAAATGCTGTTCTTTTCCAACACTGATAATAAATCAGCATATTAGAATGCTTTCTGAAGGATCATGTGACACTGAAAACTGAAGTAATTATGCTGAAAAATCAGCTTTGCATCACAGGGATAAATTACATTTTAAAATAAATTCACAAGTTATTTTACATTGAAATAACATTTCACAATTTTACTGTTTTTTCTGGATTTTTGATCAAATAAATGCAGCCTTGATGAGCATATTTAAAAAAAAAAAAATTAAACTCTTACTGATCTCAAACTTTTGAACAGCAGTGTATATCAGCATTGGTTGACATTGGATACACTAGTATGTGTCAGTTTAATTCATTAAAAGTGACAAAATATAGATTTGAAAATGTTACTTGACCAGAATTTTAATATCAGTAAATCCCTAACCAATTGTTTGCAGCCTACTAGATCCTTCGTTACCGTTTAAAGATATTCCCACTCCCCCCAGACAATCAGGACTCTCTAATAGCGCCAAGTCTCCTATTCTCACTCCGTCCTGATAATAAGGTTGTCCTGATAGACATTCTTAAGATTCTCTGAGAGAAGAGCTGGGATATTAATAACCACAAGCTTGAAGGTGACACAGATTTTCAAAGCAGTGACAACTGAGTAAAACTAAATCACTAACCAGGCAAAACTAGAACACTGCAACAGTTGAATTGCTAAGAGGACTAGATTCTTATCAGATCACGAGGTGACATGAAAAATGAAGTGATGCAATATGACACCCATTTCCTCAAGCATTAATTTTTCATAACATGGATCCCATACTCCAAACACCAGTGTTCAGCACAATTGAAGCACTTATCATTAAACGCACTCCCACTATCAAACCGGGAATACTGAGAACTCAGTGAGGTCATGTTGAAAGTCGGAAGTTTCCATAGTAACACATCTGTATCCGAGAGGCGCTGACGTCTGAATGGGAGGATGCAGGCCTAAGGAATTTAGAGGAAACGGGTGGGCTGTCTCCAAGGATTTAGCTTGGCTAGTAGTAGCTGTTCGAAGAGAACAAAAAGCTGAAATAATACTGACTGAGATACAGATAAAAGTGCCTATAGTATTTAAGCCCTTAAAGGCACTTAAAGAGATAATTAATTAATTAATAGTTAATTACTCACCCTCATGTTGTTTCATGACATGCGTCACTTGCTCTTAAAATACTCAAGTCATTTTTGGTCACACAGATAAGAGTAATGCATCTTTCGAATCTGTAAAGACTCGGAACGTTACGCTTTTGTAAAATAATGAAAGCAAACAGGATACGCTTTCTGCCGTCTCGGTCTCTGTTAACTTGAGTGTGAAACTTCAAAACTCTGTGTATACTTGCCTTTACAGACATGAAAAATATATCTAGAGAGCAAAATGTCTACTTTTAAATAAACCAATTCAAATAGAAAACAAATATTCTGAGATTATGTGATCCGTATGAAACATGCATACAGGCGCAGTATCGTCAGTATCGTCGACTTCATCTCTTAAGCCGAAAACAGAAAAAGCAGTTTATCAATAAATTATTAAAACGTTAATGCTGTCTCTTTGCTGTTTTTCTCGGACACATTCACAATTATTATATAAGCTTTATTTGCGTGTGCTGTTGAACGCTTATTAGGCTATGTAGGCAATTTAAGGCTCATTATTATAATTTATATTTATTATTATTAAATGTGCGACTACCAGTCACCTAATGCTTAAAATGAACAACTACTGGTTGACCAGAAAAAGGGCAGCCGTACTAAAAACGTTCTCGGATCATCCAAAAATATCTTAATTTATGTTCTGAAGATGAACGAAGGTCATACAGGTTTGTTTTACTCACCATCAGGCCATCCAAAATGTAGACAGTTTTGTCTTTACTGGAACAGATTTGGAGAAATTTAGCATTTCATCATTTGCTCACCAATAGATCCTCTGCAGTGAATGGGTGCCATCAGAACGGGAGTTTAAACAGCTGATAAAAACACCACAATAATCCACAAGTAATCCACATGACGATGAAGTTCATCAATTCATGTCTTGTGAAGTGAAAAGCTGCATATTTGTAAGAAATAAATTTCATATATGCTTGATCTGTGCATATTTATCTCCTGATTCAGACAAGATGACTTTTTACACTAGAAAAAGCAATATTATAGATTTAGGACTCACGTTTCAGCCGTATGCATGATGTATGCAAAATGATGAATTTATTACAAACACGCAGCTTTTAGCTTTACAAGCTGATACTTTTATCGTCTGTTGGGACTCTAATTACGACGGCACCCATTCACATTGTGAGCAAGTGATGCAATGCTAAATTTCTTCAAATCTGTTCTGACAAAAAAACAAACACATCTACATTTAGAGTAGACTGGTAGATAAGTACATTTTTTAATGTTTGCGTCGACTATACCTTTAAAGCATATCCTGTTAATGACTACTTTATTGATTAGAAGTTGAAAGCTAAATGAACCCAAAGAATGACAATGCACTGAAATTGTGTGCATCTTAAAACATGCAATATTTATGATTATAGTGAGCTGCAGAGAGAGAGATAAAAAAAACAAATCTCTCTCATAACAGCCGGCAGGGATCAAAACATCACACACAGTCAGATTTTATGAGACTTAATCCATGGCAGCATATCAACTAGGCTACATCATGCAGAACACTCCCACACAAACCATGCAACAAATACACAAAACCTGAAATAAACCATGCATTAAATATAAAACTGCATTTACAAACCTCACCAGTTCATAATATCCTGTTACATATCCTATCACTTCAGCCCAGGTATGCGCGATGGTGTTTCTTAAGATGATGCTGAGTGCATGAGTATGCAGAAAACAAAACCTCTCTCTGACTGCATTTGTCTAAGCATCTCCTCTCCCTCTCACTGCAGTGCAGACAAAAGCAACAGCGCTGCAGTGACGGGCCTGTGTGGGGCGACAGCCAAGGTAGAGCCCAGCCCATGCGTCTCTCTTTTCGAATAAGGAGAAAAACACCTCACACAGAGTTTCTTCCTTCCTTTGAGTTTATTTTACACAGCAAACCAGTGCAGAACACAGAGACACACACAAACTCATATTTTACCTTCAGTTTGGGTTTTAGAAACTTGGACATGGTAACAGGTGTCTCGGGGGAGGCTACAAGGCGTAATGTAAAAACATTATTGGTTAAAACATTGAAACTGGTTAATAAAAATAAAACCGGGACAAACGTACATAACAAGGGCTGCATGATTAATAGTACTCTAATCATGATTTCTGCTCCTCTTGATTTATTAATCATTGCGATGTTGAACAGCTGGATAAATTTTACCAACTGCAAAATTTTGCTCAAAGGGAAGTGTTATACAGCCAGTCTGTGTTCCTTTAAGAGGATGAAGAGACATTTGCTGCAAACCTACAAATGACGACCTTTGTTAAATTCAAACATTAATCTTAACTATATAGTTTGCGAATGTGGTTGCAGAATAAACACACTTATGCAACCTCTGTGGTACAATAAATCTTTGTTTTTTTAATAGAAATACCTTAAAATAATTTGAACTTATTAGAAATAAATTTTACAATTTCACAGTTTCAGTTTCTGAAAGCTTTAAAGGTTTTAACAGTTTAAAATGTAGTCTGTGATAATGTACATTACCAGTCAAAAGTTTCTGAACAGTAAGATTTATAATATTTTTTTTTTAAAGAAATCTCTTCTGCTCATCAAGCCTGCATTTATTTCATCCAAAATAAAGCAAAAGCAGTAAAATTGTAAAATATTTTTACTATTTAAAATAACCATTTATATTTATATATATATATATATATATATATATATATATATATGTATTAAAATGTAATTTATTCCTGTGATTTCATAGTTGAATTTTAGCATCATTACTCCAGTCACATAATCCTACAGAAATCATTCTAATATGCTGATTTTCTGTTCAAGAAACATTATTATTATTATAACAGTTGAGTATTTTTTCAGGTTTCTTTGACGAATAGAAAGATTCAAAGATCAGCATTTATCTGAAATAAAAAGCTTTTGTAACATTATACACTATACCAAAAATTTGGAGTTAGTATTTTTTTTTCTTTTGGGAAAGATATTATATAAATGAATACAAAAAATTTCTATTTCAGATTAACGCTGTTCTTCTGAAATATCCATTCATCAAGAAACCTGAAAAAAATTCTATCCAGTTGTTTTCAACCAAAACAATAAATGTTTTTTGAGCAGCAAATCAGAATATTAGAATAATTTTTTAACGACAGTGTGACTGGAGTAATAAAGCTACAAATTCAGCTTTGAAAACACAGGAATAAATTACATTTTAAGTTATATTCAAATAGAAAAGAGTTATTTTAAATAGTAACAATATTTTAGTATGTTACTGTTTTTGTTGTACTTTGAATCAAATAAATGCAGGCTTGGTGATCAGAAGAGACTTGTTAAAAAAAAAACAACATAAAAATCTTACTGTTCAAAAACTTTTGACTGGTAGTGTATATATGATAATTTAGAAAAATTAAGTACAAATCCTGTGTATAAATTGACATTCTCTGGAATTTTGTGCAATAATTCTGAGCAAAAAAAAAAAAAAAATCTTGAATAAGAACAGTCATGATTACAAATTTCTGGGCAAGATAATTGTGATTATCAGTTCAAACATTATCGTGCAGCCCTAACATAAACAATTTATACAATCAAGGCCTGGCTAAAATCAGGTCCTTTTGAGCCAAGGTAGAGCATACAGTATTATATCAGCTCATACAATGCAATAACACAACACAGACCACAGGAAAGAGAGCATCTGATACATGTCAAAGTGACAGCAGAGATGCGAATGCGAATAGGGGTGTCCATTAGAGACTGGTATATAAAGTAGACCACTTCAGGTTTGTGTTACACCAGGATGCAACATGAAACCAGAACAGACAATGACACAACATATAACGCTCGGCCTGTTTTCTATCAGCCTTACATGGCATCATCCCAAAACAACAGTGACTGGTATCTGAATAATATTTGCGTCATTATGGACACACAGCTGCTATAAATTCAATAATTAAGTATTTTTCCAGTAGCACCCTAATGACAAACAAATCATTTCTATTTGTCACAAAACCATTGAGAAGATTTCTAAAACATGGCAGATTTAATCAACTATTCGCCTTATAACAGACTGCAAAACTAAAAGTATGGGACCATGACACTTGGGAGGGGTCAACTAAAATAGATGCACAGCTGCACAAAGGCAACATGTCCCAGAGGAAACCCACACCCACCCTTACGAAGACCCTGCATGTTATAAGTTACGTTATGAGAGAGGAGACCACACCCTTTGAAAGATTCTCAACAATTTCAGCACGCATGCCATCAGCTCTTGAGGAAACAGGACGAGGAGAACAATGAACATCGATGTATTTGTTTCCGAAACACAGTAGACTGTCTACGCTGTTATACAGAGACTGACAAAAGTGTTACATTCCAGACGCTGATATGATACTCAGTGCAAGGTTATTTCATAATGCGTAATTGCACTGAGGCACCAGATCTGAAAATAGGCCTCAAGTGCTGATTAAGGGCAACTAAAAACGTAACTGGAAAAGTAATGTTATTAGAGATTGACTGATATTGTTTTTATATCTGATACGGATTAGCTTTTCGTGTGTGATTTAAGAATATAACATTTTTTATGGTACATTCAGAATATTATAACTACTGTTCTATTTCTGCTTTTTAGCACAAAAATGATTGCGCTATTTAAAAAATATATATTTTTTAATAAATATAAATATATTATATATGACTACTGGTGTTATTTATGCAAAATTATTTTGCAAACTAAATGGTTGCACATTTATTTTCATCTTTGGTGCCAATTAATAATAATTATTTAGTACAGAGCAGTTTGTGTGTCTGATTTTAAGAACATAACATTTTATACAACATTCAGAACATTTTAACTACTGTTTTATTTCTGCTTTTTAGCACAACTGCACTAATTGAAAAATTAAATTAAAAAAGCATTTTATGAATATAAATATATAATATATATCTACTAGTGTTATTTATGCCATTACACAAAACTATTTTGCGATCTAAATGGTTGCACATTTATTTTCATCTTTGGTGCCAATTACTAATAATTCAGAACTAAATTTAATTACAAATTATTTGTATTTGTTTGAGCAAGTCATTTATATATTTATTTTCTTATTTTATTTATTTATTTATTTATGCAGGTTTAGTCCTCCATATATTATCAACAAATCTAATTTCTTTCGATATTATAATGAATAAGAGGCCCAGTATGAATATTCCAGTTTATAAGTAAAGCATGCTAATGTCTGAACACAAAAACATTCATCTTTTTGACTTCAGCAGCTTTTTCTATATGCTCAGCAGGGCTGTTGGCACATCAGCAGTTGGCGTGCATATTATGTCAGTGCTTTGCTATAAAAATCTATGCGTTCAAAAAGCAACGGTGCAAATCGTTAAAATCTTGCAGGCATTTTCAGAGGCTAAAATTGTAATTTTTTTCCTCAAACACTTTGCATAAGCCAGAAAACAATGCAGTACAGAATATGGTTTAGTGACAATTTAACATACACTATCAAATACTTTGCCCTCTCATATATCAACCCACACAGTTTAGCCAGATAAGTTCAATTTAATCATTAATAAAATAATTATGACCTGCCTTCAAAGAGTTTATGCAGCACATTTCATTTAATAACAATCCAAACACTGTATGTTATTCAAACATTTTACAGGAATTAACCATTATCTAACCAAAACTCAAAGCTATGGTTATGCATGTTTATAATGAACACTGTACATATAAGAAAACCATCAGAAAACAATGAATGTCAAGCAAAAGCCCAGGCCTCATTTCAGAACATTAATCCAATGACAGACTGAGAGGGAAACAGGCGCTGGGCGGATCCTCTATAGCCTGAATGTCTATAAATTCACATTAGGCCAATGAAAATACACAATTGTGTATTCTGTATCGTTACAAAAAGGTGCACTGCTGAAACGAATGTCTTTGTTTGGAGGAGCATTTGGAAGGTTAATGGTTTATCTGCAAGTACAGCTGTCTTCCATATAAACCTAATTAATATAATTAAATTAAAATTGTTTTTAATCATTTAGCAAGTCCTTATGCAAGCACATAGATTAACATCCTGCACGCTGTCCTGTATCCGTGCATGTTTAATTTATAACGTAGCCGTGAATATAGGTTAGCTCCGCAGCTAACGTTAACGACTCTATTGGGCAGGGCAATGAAAAGCTTGTCTGAAAAACGTATATAATTCATAATATTGGCACAACTATGTAATGACAGTACATTTATAGTTCAATAAGAGAGACGTGTTGTTCTGTATATCATTGAACAGATGAAAACGGTCGTTGAAACGCCCAGCACGGCCCTCAGCATAGCAAACGCGACATAAACCCCAACATTCCTTTAGTTCTGCACTAAAACGTCCAGGAATTATGTTTTCTTTGTACAGATGCTCAACTGTACAACTGAATTAATGTATAAAAACCTACCTTGGCGAAGGTTTTGCTCTGTTTTTCTGGGGCTGGGTGGCAACGGGTGGCGACCTCAACGAATGAAATAGCAGCGTACCGCGAGCGATCGAATGAAACGAGCAGAGCGAGACAGTGACATCATGCACTGCAGCAACGAGCCGAACGCTGACGGAAAATGCCGAAGCGGTCTAGAGCGCCCCCATAGCGCTTTGAGTATTTTTAAAGTTCTGTGTTCCACATAAACCAAAAATGTATGTGTAATGCATTTATTTAGATGTCTGCAAATAACAGAAATAAATGTTGGATCATTTGATTTAGCATTTTGAAAGAAAGTAAATTTTATTTGCGTATTTTAGCAATTTAATTTGGTGAATTTCCTGACTGTAATGAATTTCTGTGTCTGTTTGTTAAATTCCTGGCAGTACTCCTGGTCTGGAAAACACTGCCATAATAAATCTGTCTGGCAGTCTAGGATTTCTGCTGTATCACAGTGTCTTGGCACACCCAGATGAATCCACAATCAGATTTGCAAGAATGCCTGTAAATAAAGCCGGACAACAATAAAAAAGATCAGCTAAAACAGTTTATGAGTCCAAACAGCTATATGTGCATGCAGAAGTAAAGACAAATACACCAGTCAGAAGTTTTTGGGCAGTAAGATGTTTAATGTTTTTTAAAGAAGTCTCTTCTGCTCACCAAGCCTGCATTTATTTGATCCAAAGGACAGTAAAACATAACATTTTGAAATATTTTTCTATTCAAATATACTGTAAAATGTAATTTAGCTAACCCTGTGATTTCAAAGCTGATTTTTTAGCATCATTACTCCAGTCACATGATCCTTCAGAAAAATTTCTAGTATTTTGATTTTCTGCTTTTTTTTTTGTTTTTGTTTAAAACAGAGTAATTTAAAGCATCCTTGCTGAATAATTTTTTAATTCAATAATTTCTTTCTCAACCAGTACATACATATATATATATATATATACTGACTACAATGTTGAGGTAGAAACCTCAGTACTATGGGTATTAAATGAAAAATATTTGTAAATATAATAATCTTTCAAAGAGGGAAACAGAGTACATACAGAGTATTCAGAATTAAAGAGCCAGGAATATCACGAAGAAGGCCTTGGTACAGGCAAGGAGTGCTTTGGGTTGCTATATATATATATATATATATATGCACACACACATTTAGAATGAGCTAAAGGCCTATTCTTTTGACAATAGCAGGTAATATCTTGCAAATCACCCAAATTTTCCTATAGAGCCATTCAAGGTGGTATCCACTTTCTTTCACAGCCCAGTTTTGTCCATTGATGAGAATTACTCTGTTTAACAGTTTTTCTCCAACTAATTGTTTCTAAAAGGTATTTTAAGAATGTCAATGTGCATTTCATGAATATGTGTGAAACAAACAGAGCATTTAGCAGGGAGGAGCAATTTAGTTGCAAAATCTGCCTTCAGGATAATTATCTAAGAAAAAAGTGTAATAAACTAAATAAATATCTATTTATCTATCTATAAAATGTATTTTAGTCTAATTCAGTATTTTAAAAAGTTTAATTCAAAACTCAGATATGTCCAGCTTCTGGTGTCCGCATCCAGCTATTTTTAGCTGTACAAAACAGCTCCTTTTAGTGCTTGATATTGGAAATTGGTGTGTCTTACCACAATATTTTAATGTATTATCTTAATGGACACACTGGTTTGTAGTGCAAACAGTTTTACCGTTTACTGCACTTCGTTATTCCTCTCATTATTTTGGCTAATGAACTGAAAGTCTAGCCCATATACTCCGGCGTTGAAGAATAAGGTGGATAAGTGAAGAAGCACCAATATATTATTATTTTTTTAGTATTTTCTTTCTAGTAATTTAACTTTTTATCGTTTTTTACAACCTTTTTGGGGGGTGTCCGCATGCTGCTACAAAGAAAAGCCCATCCTACAGCCATTATGTAAATAAAACACAAATGTATCAATTCACAGGTTTTGTGTAAATCGCCCATTGCCACCTTTAACATGAACTAGAACCATCAATACGTCGCACAGTGTATAAAACCCGCGATTCTTCAGACCTCCATTACTCTGGTCTCTGAACTCCGGTTAACGTCTGTAAACAGCTGAAAAGATGCAGTCATGTGATTTCTGCGGTTACGGCACGGGCGACAATATTCACGGTGTCTCATTCTACAAGTAAGTTTACCGATCAGTGCCGTCTAATGATAAAACAAAACCGTTCTGTTACTGAATATCCCGTTTATCTTAGATTCCCATTAGAAGAGGAGCATCGTCGCCTCTGGATAGTAAATATGGGAAAAGACGCGGAATGGACTCCATCCGAATCCTCGTCTCTGTGCTCCGCTCATTTCACTCCAGATTGCTTTGAATCTGGATCAGCGTGTTTACACTCAGACGCGATTCCGACTGTATTTAATTTCACACAAACTGAGGTGAGTCTATCTATCTTTATCGGTTTATCAGAGCCTTGTCTATTTTATCCATACAGAATCTTCTACAAAAGGGTTTTAACAAAGAATCAAGTCTGCAATTCCACTTCAAAATGCTAAAACTTTTAGATTGTGTTTCAGAATCAGATTCTAAAAGACACTGAAAATCTCCCTCCACAACAAGGAGCACCTACTGAATCCACCAACTCCTCCAGATCATCCTGTTGTGACTGTTATAAACATCTGCAGGCCACAGAAAGAAATTACCAGCTAAAATTAGCTGCTGCTCAGCTTCAGATAAAAGAATACAAAAAGAATCTAGCAGAGGAGTCACGGAAAGCAACGCAATGGCAGAAGCGAGCAATAGTTTTGCAGAGTGCAATCAGAGCAATGAAACAAAGGGGGTCAATACCAGCATCAAGAAAAACTTCTACACCTAAAAATAGTCAACTGGAGTGATACACATTTTGATATTTAGGATTGGAGAAATGGCCTGTCTTTGCACACTGAAGCAGTTTTCAAAATACTTTAATACACTTAAGTACATATTATACACTTCATATGTATACAAAATACTCTTACCAATTAAAAAATACATGTACTATTTCATTTCATATAAGCAACAGTGAAGCATTACTGTTTGGATATTTCACATAACAGGTAATGAGATAAATAAAAGACAAAAAAGTGCAAGTATGACTTTAAACATATTACAGTAATGTAAATGTATAGCACCAATAGACATTTTATTACTGGAATTCTATGCTCTGAGCCTACTGATGACAAAAATGTAACATCTGCATTGTTATTATATAGAAATATTCACGTACTTGCCCTGTTATAATTAAAAACAACTTTGGCTGAATACTAAAATGAAAAATCCTGAGTTTGTTGTCATTTTGTTTCTTAAAACAATTCAAATACTACGCAAATCCAAATTTAAGCAAGTGATTGTGATGTTTTAAACAGGATTTTATAGATATAAGGGATGAATCATGATTACAAACCATTATTATGCTTCCCATAACCATCATCATACTGTATATATTGATATCATTTCAACTGATGTTTTAAAAGCTTAAAGAATACAGTAAGTGCAGTAAAATCTTCGTTATGTAAATTAAAGAAGAAAATTTTTGCAAGAAGATAATAGCTTGAAGTCTGTTTATTGCATAATGGCCATCTTGAGACAGGGCAAAATGAGACAAGAATTTGTCTATAAGACCACAATTCTCATTCTAGGATGGATATGTAATACTAAAACAAAATATTCTTGGTACTTAACAGTAACAAGTACAATGACCATGTCAAATAAATAATCCTTCAAGATTAAAGTACAAAGCACAGCAAGAGGTCAAGAGGTCATCAGTGGTGACAAGTAGACTAATACATGTCAGTCCACGTAAAGGAAGTCTTAAAAGACACCTGAAAGGGTTTTCAGATTGGTGAAGGTGTACGGAACGAGGACCCAGTGAGACCGGCATCTCCAAACACATTGACGTAAGAAGATTTTAGGAACTGGACATAGTTCTGGAGGCTTCGGTTTGTGCTGTCGGACTGCTCCAGTCTGTCCTTGACATCTTGTAAACGACTCTGATACCTCCGTTCAGCCTGTAAGAAAGTTTATTGATGCTTTAATTTGATATTTGTAACACTGGATGAAAAAAAACGTCATAAGTAGCATGGGTATAATTGTGGTAATATCCAAAAATGGGTCAAAATTACTGATTTTTCTTTTATGCCAAAAAATCATTAGGATATTAAGTAAAGACCATGTTCTATGAATATATTTTGTAAATTTCCAACTGTAAATATATCAAAACTTCATTTTAGATTAGTAAAATGCATTGCTTAGAACTTCATTTGGACAACTTTAAAGGTGATTTTCCCCATATTTTGATTTTTTGCACCCTCTGATTCCGGATTTTCAAATAGTTGCATCTCAACCAAATATTGTCTTATTCTAACAAACCATACATCAGTGGAAAGCTTGTGTATTCAGCCTTCAGAAGATGTATAAATCTCAGTTTCAAAAAAAATTGACGCTTATGACTGGTTTTGTGGTCCAGGGTCATTTGACAGAAATTCACATATGGAGAAATTTCACTGACCTCCTCTTTGGCTCGTCTTAACTGGTTGAGCTCAGTTGTTGATCTGCTTAGTTGAGTCTCTAGGTCGACAATTTTGGACTGGGTAACACGCTCTTTAGAGGCTGCTCGCTCCCTGGTCTGGGTAACCTATCAATCAACGTCTTTAAGAATCAAGAGCTTTGCAAAATAAAAATATAGATTATTGAATCCATGAGTTTATAAGGAAGTAGTGGTTCAGACCTGTCGACGAGCATCGTCCAGGGCCTCCTCCAGCTGTCGAGTCAGAATACTGCACTCCCGAGACTTTTCTTCCAGACGCACCTGGTTGCTATGAATTGTTTCTTCACGTTTTGAAATTACCTGGATGAGGTCTCGGTTTTGGGAGTTACCCTCCTCTAGCTTCCTGTTGATAAACAGAGGAAAGAGCATGTGAAACCCCAAAATGGAAACACTATAATTTACTCACCCTCATGTCATTCCAAACAAGTATGATTATTTTAAAAATTGCATGCAAAAATTAATGCCAAGACTCTATGAATTCTGCTCTGATTTAAGATGTTTTCAACTCAGTTTAAAGAATGTTAGGAACCAAACAACACTAGAGTTAGTGAACAAAAAAAATACATTTCTTAAAATATTTTTTTATGTTCCATGGAAGAAAGAAATGCATACAATTTTGGAACTATCCCTTTAAGAGATTAAGCATTAAAATTAACACCAGAAAATTAATGAGGGATAAAAGCACAAAGTGACAGACCGTTCAAGACCCTCCACTTTGTGTTGAAGCTGCTTGTTTTCTTCCTGCAGCAGCATGTTCTTGTGTCTCAACATTTCCGCCAGACTTCCCTGTTGCTCTGCCTAAACGCAATCCACCAGAACAAATAAAATAAAATCATTTATGCACTAATAGAGGTCACTAAAAATAAAGTTGCCTTTTACAGTTTGTATATCTCCAATTATCTCAAACTGCCCATATTATACCCTTTTTAAAATCTTATTTTAGCCGACTTATGTTTGTCAAGGTTTCTTGCAACAGAAACGTCATCATTTAGATTTACACAATTATTTTCCACCATCGTTTTTAACACTTATCCTCAATATCAAACAGGTTCTTGCTAATGTATCTTCAATTCCTCTGTATGTAAATTTTACAGTCTCAGTTAGGAATTGCCAACCTATTTGCATATGAAATAAGACAACGGCCCTGCCAAGTCATTGAATACTGAATAGCTATTGATATGGTAAATGAAGGCAGTCACATGTTCACAGCAGTGTTGTTAACACTATGAAAAGCTTTTGTAGCTTTTTCTGTGAAGACAATTTTGTTCTTCCAGTTTTTCTTCAGGAAATATCTGGCTGTGTTTTTAACATTAAAGGGATAGTTCACCTAAAAATTAAAATTTTGTCATTAATTACTCACACTCATGTCGTTCCAAACCTGTAAGACCTTCGTTCATCTTTAGAATGCAAATTTAGATATTTTTGATGAAATCAGAGAGCTTTCTGACCCTGCATAGACAGCAACGCAACTACCATGTTCAAGGCCAAGAAAGGTAGTAAGGACTTAAAATAGTCCATGTGACATCAGTGGTTCAACCATAATTTTTGAAGTTAAAAGAATACTTTTTGTGTGCAAAGAAAACAAAATTAGCAGCTTTATTCAGCAATTTCTTCTTTCCCGTGGCAGCCTTTTCCTGCGGGTTTACGACAGACACATACTGATATGAACATGCGTCGAAGACTGACAGAAGAGAAGAAATTGTTGAATAAAATTGCTATTTTTGTCGTCTTACAATTGAATTACTGATGTCACATGGACTATTTTAATGATGTTCTTAATACCTTTCTGGGCCTTGAACGTGTCAGTTGTGTTGCTGTCTATGCAGGGTCAGAAAGCTCTCGGATTTCATCAAAAATATCTTCACTTGTTTCTGAATATAAACAAAGGTCTTACGGTTTTGGAACAACATGAGGGTGAGTAATTAATGAGTTTTTATTTTTTTGGTGAACTATCCCTTTATATGCAAACCGATTTTAAGGACTTATACTGAACAAACACACCTTAATGCGTAGCTCTGCAATGGAGGTGCCAAGCTCTGTGTTTCTTCTCTCTTGTAAGCGCTCTTTCTCATGAGCTTCCTGCAGCTGAAGTTCGGCATGTCTCAGAGCTTCAGGAAGTGGCTCCAGCTCTGCCAAACGACCTTGAAGTTGCTTCCTGACTTTCTGGATCTCCTGGTCTAGCTCATCTCTTACAGCCTGGGCTTCACTTTCAGCCACCTGCAGACGCGCAGAGTACTCGTCTGCTTCGGCACGGGTCTTCTGGACCTATGAATTCAAAGTAGCACAGCAGAGTTTAAAGATGGACACAAAAAAGTTAAAAAAAAATTCACAATATTACTGTATTTTTAATCAAAATTAGAAAATGTTAAAATCTTAATAATTCCAAACTTTTGACCAGAAGATCACCATCTGGAAATCATAGGCCCGTTTCACAGACAGGGCTTATGTCAAACCGGGATTAGGCCATAGTTCAGTTGGGACATTTAAGTAGTTTTTATAAATATGCCTTAGATAAAAACAATACTGGTGTGCATCTTGAGACAAAACAATGAATCTTTCTTTCCGTTAAAACAGCTTAGACTTACAATTTAGGCTGGGACTAGGCTTAAGCCTTGTCTATGAAACCGCAGGATAATGTTAATGATTGAGTAAATTACAGTATTATGCTCATACCTGGGCTTTATAGCTGTCCACCAAGCTCTCATATTGTTTCACTGAAACTTTGACCTGCTGAACCTCAGACTGGGACAACGTCAGCTTTTCTTCCAAGGCAGACAAAGTGGCCTGCACAAGCACAACAATTCAGCTTTAATTTGCATTCATTTTTCAGATTTATTATAAAGGCATAAGGAGCACTGAGGGATTTGGGATAAAATGAGACTGGCTAAAAAGTGTTTAAAAAAAAAAAACAAATTTTGACAGTACAGCTGCAAAAGGACAAACCTTAAGGCTCTGGTTCTCCAGGCGTGTAGTAGTGCTCTCTGTACTGAGCTCATGAAGGCGATCTAACAGGCCGTCTCTCTCTGTTCGGGCTTTCTCTTCCTGCCCATGCAACTGTTCCGTAAGGTCCTTAATACGGCTAAAAAATACACAAGAATGGTTTGCATGGACTTCTGGGTGGCCCTCTAGGTTTACATGTATTCAGAATTATGATTTGCATTTATGCATTATCATACAAATAACACAAATCACCGCTGACCTGTTCAGTAATGTGATCTCTATCTCTAGCTGTCCTTTTTCCTTCATCTCTTTTGAATGGCGACTGCTCCAGTTCTCTGCGGCTGACATAGCATCTGCCAACTGTGCTTCCTGTGAAGATCATTTTATCTTTTTACATCATACTGGCAAAGAAAAACGACAGAATCTACACTAGCATACAAAAGTTTGGGGTTTGTGATTTTTTTGCTTACAAAGACTAAAAAGACTAAAGTAAAAATTACATTATTGTAAAATATTATTAAAATTTAAAATAAGTGTTTTCTATTTTATTATATTTTAAAATGTAATTTATTCCTGTAACGGCAAAGGTGAATTTTCAGCATTAGTACTCCAGTCTTCAGTCTCACATAGCCCTTCAGAAATCATTCTAATATGCTGATTTGCAGATTAGAATGATTTCATATTACTCTATATTGTTAAAAACAGTTGCACTCCTTCATGTTTTTGTGCAACCCATGATTTTTTCAGGATTGTTGATTAATAGACAGTTCAAAAGAACAGAGTTGATATGAAATTTGCAAAAACAAAAGTTTGTAACATTAGAAAATGTGTTTACTGTCACTTTTGATCAATTTAATGCATTCTTGCTGAATAAATCTCACTGTTCTCACACTTTTGAACATTATTGTACATAGTAAGCCTTTAATTTCTAGAGTCACAAATGGACCAGAAATGAAATCACTTTTAAGTTACTGTGCAGTTTTTTCAACAGCATACTACTGCTTGAAACATTTATCACATTATTTTAAGAACCTGTGTAAGCAGTACACTTTTAGCTCATTCAACTCACTATCTCCAGGAGCTGAGCACTGAGCTGTTCCACAGTGTCTTCACTGCGCTGTGCCCGCTGTTTCTGTGCCCGTGTGGCTTTTTTCAGGGCCTCCTTATCAGCCTCCGCCTGCTGCCTGATGTCACGCAACTGATTCTGCAGGTGTTCTAACTCCCCCTGCTGCTGACTGATGGATCGTTCTAGATTCTGAACCAAATGGACACAATTTCATACATTTCATACACCATATGTGACCCTGGACCACAAAAGTAGCATAGGTGTATTTGTAGCAATAGCCAAAAATACAATGTATGGGTTAAAATTATCGATTTTTCTTTTATGCCAAAAATCATTAGGGTATTAAGTAAAGATCATGTTCCATGAAGATATTTTGTACATTTTCTACCATAAATATATCAGAATTTCATTTTTGATTAGTTATATGTATTGCTACAAACTTCATTTGGACAACTTTTTGCACCCTCAGATTCCAGACTTTCAAATAGCTGTATTTGGTCAAATATTGCCCTATACTAACAAACCATACATCAATAGAACACTTATTTATCAGCTTTCAGATGATGTATAAATCTTGCTTTCGAAAATGGACACTTATGACTGATTTTGTGGTCCAGGGTCATTATATCAAGTTATTTAGTTATCAAATAGACATTTTGTAGGATAAACACTATATAATAAGACAGTGGCACATGCATCTTAAAAACCAATGCTGTATGCATTACCCTGATCTGAACATTGAGACGGTTATTTTCTGCTTCTTTATTGCGTAGTTGACCCTGGAGATGTGCTCGAGTGGACTCCAAGACTTTGGACAGTTCACTTGTAGTCTTTGCACTGTCCTGTTATAATGGAAATTCATAAGTGCTCACAAATACTTTGTTAAATTTTTTTTAGACAGTGTTATGTCTAAAAAACATCCTTAAAAATACAGTTTACCTTTTCGCTTTCTAGCAATGAAGTGAGCTGGTTAATTTCTCTCTCTTTGTCCTGAAGCTTTACAAGAATATGCTGGAAGACAGAAAGGAATTCAGTGAAAAAAATAAAAATAAAAATAAAAAAATAAAAAACACGCTTTATGCAAACAAACCGAATTTTCTGCTTCCACATCAGAAAGTTTTTTCAGAAGCACATCTTTCTGCTCTAAGAGTCTTAGTGAGTCCATCTGTTATAAAACAAAGCAGTAACAAAGAAAAGCTTAATAGCTGTAGATGTCTAATAATATTCTTTGAATTTGTGCAAAGCAGTACCTCTCGACTGTGCTGTTCTCTCAGAAGATGTCTGAGGGCTCTGTTAGTGCTTTCAAAAGTCTCCAGCTTCGACAGCAAGAGCTCTTTCTGTCGGGCCAAGAGTGTTGAATCGGATCCCGACATCCTTTTCTCCTGGACAAAGGTATAAAAACATTTTTAATACATACCTGTTTCTGACAGGTTGTGATGAACTTGTTTCAAAGTTTAGGAAAAATCCACACTCACACTCGTGCTCCTGGACATATGGCTGACCGTTTCGCGGAGGGCCGACACCTGTTTGGCGGCTGCATTGCTGTCCATCTCTGCTTCCAGCAGCTTCCTGAGTAGAACATCTTTGTCTGGCTGCACGCTGTCCCTCTCTAATCTAGACAAGAAAAAGTCACTCAAATTAAATTTGAAATATGTTATATGTATATGTGTTATATGTTATATGTTCATCATACCTCCCAAAATCACTCCCCTCCATCATCTTTTCCATGGACTCTCGTAAGCGTGAGTTCTCCTGCTCTGTGGCCTCCAGTTCCCGGGCGACCTCTGCAAGCTCCTCCTCCTGCTCAGCGATGACACGCTGGGATGCACTCAACCTCTCTGACTGACGCTCTAGCAGCTGCTCCTTCTTACGAAGCTCCACCTGCAAATGCAAACATCACACCCTTTATTTGTTTCACACGTATACCACATTAACTGTATTGTGGCACATGATACATTTCCTATTCTTTTGTAAATATGTTGTTCAAAAGTTTGGGATCTGTAAGATTTTTAATGTTTTTCAAAGAAGTCTCTTATGCTCAAAGTTATTTTTATTTGATCAAAAATACATTAAAAAAAGTAATATGAAGTATTATTGAAATTTAAAATAGCACTTTTCTATTTTAATATACTTTAAAATATAATTTATTTTTGTGATGCAAAGCTGAAATTTCATCAGCCATTACTCCAGTTTTCATTGTCACACGATCCTTCAGAAATCACTCTAATATGCTAATTTATTATCAATGTTGGAAACAGTTGTGTTGCTTCATATTTTTTGAAATTTGTGATACTTTTTTCAGGATTCTTTGATAAATAAAAGGTAAAAAAATCTTTTCTAACAATATAAAGTCTTAACTATCACTTTTTTATCAATTTAACATTGAATAAAAGTATTAATTTCTTTCATACAAAATAAGAAAGAAAAAATGTACGGACCCCAAACTTTGAATGGTAGTGTATTCTGGTAGTGTGCTCTATTTTGAATAAAAGTCGTTCTTTGTAATGTTTCATTCATCAACGAATCCTGAAAAAAGTATCACAGGTTTCAAAAAAATTAAAAATAAAGCAGCACAACTGTTTCCAACATTGGTAATAAATCAGCATATTAGAATGATTTCTGAAGGATCATGTGGCACTGAAGACTGGAATAATGATGCTGACATTCAGCTTTTTATCACAGGAATAAATTCTGTTTTACAGTATATTAAAATAGTAACAATTATTTTAAATTGCAATAATATTTCACAATATTACTTTTTTTCTGTATTTTTAATCAAATAATTGCAGCCCTGATAAGCAGAAAAGAAGTCTTTAAAAAAACATTAAAAATCTTACTGATCCAAAAATGGCAGTGTATATATGTGTGTGTGCAAATAATTATAATTTGGGGTTAGCAAGATTTATTTAAGAAATTAATACATTTATTCAGCAAGAATGCATTAAGTTGATCAAACATGACAGTAATGGTTTTCAAAAACAAAAGTGGTTTCAACATTGATAATAATAAGAGCTTCTTGAGCAGCAAATCAGCATATTAGAATGATTTCTGAAGGATCATGTGACACTGAAGACTGGAGTAATGATGCTGAAATTCAGCTTTAATATGACAAGTATAAATTACATTTTAAACTATATTACAATAGAAAACACTTATTTTAAGATGTAGTAATATTTTACAGTTTTACTGTTTATACTGTATTTTTATACAAATAAATGCAGACTTGACTGTTATTAGAGACTTCTCTCAAAATCATTAAAACAAAAATCTTACAGACCCCAAACTGCACTACAGTGTATATATAAGTGTTTAAATAGTTTGTTTGTAATTGCTGAATTAATATTTCCTGGGATATATTTTTCTATTTTCGCTGAAAGAAAAAAAATGACAATAGAACTAAACCTCTTATTTCTCACCTCATTTTTCAGAGAGCTGACCTCCGTCATCAGGCTGTCGATTTTCCTCTCATACTGATTAATGCGTCCATGCAGTGCCTCCTCTTCATCAGTGGAGAGATCTTCTATTCGGAGAGGAGACTGGGAGCGTTCGGGTTCCTGTGGAGGTGTTATCTCCAGACGATGAGATGGTCCCTAAAATATGCATAAGCATCATAATCTAAAATAAAAAAAATATTGTTTTCTTCTACAAAGAACTATTACTTTAAATTAATTATGCACAAGCACAAATGGGAATGTATATGTAATATCTGACTAACCTCCCACTTATATGAAGTCTCTCGTGTTGAGACCTTGCCAGGTGGGATCCATGGGACCCTCGTCTTCACCTTAGCTGTAGGATGCAAGCTACTTTTTGTTTTAACCTGGAGCATAAAAGACATAGATGGTAAGTATTTTTCAGCAGTATTATACGACCTGAAGCTGCACATCTTTATAGACGTTATTCTTGTGTAATTGTAATTATATATCCAAGGGTATTTTGACAGAACTCAAGCTGTTACCTGGGCTGTCTTGGTAGGGCTGCATTTTGTGCTCTTCTTCACATGCACGTGCACAGGTGTGGTCTCATTCACATGCACGTGCAGAGGTGGGGAAGAAGAGCTTGTTCTTGTTGATTTTCTCTGCATAAAAAAGATAAAATATCAATAAACAGGCCTATCTATTGATATTAACTGGTAGGTTGCATGTAATATTTGTGGTCTTAAAAACGGCATGTCTGATGATCTAACAAAAAAGCATAATGTAAAAATAAAGGGTATAAAATATATACATACACAAAGATAGATAGATAGATATTAAAAAAATACAATTCATCCAGTCATAACTACACACTAACTACTGAAGTAAAGTACCAGTCTTTGTTTATGCACTAGGGAACACATGTCTGAAGTATCATTTTACTGTTCACACATCTTCAGGTCATGTTTCAGAGGACAGTACTCCAGACTATCAGAGGTAAACCAAGACCACCACAACAGACCCTCTTACAATCATGACTGACATCTGGTTTAATGTAAAGGTGACAACAAATTATCTATGTGCAAGTACATGTATGTACATAAACATACTGTATACCACCATTACATCACCAGTGGATTCAGAAGTCAATGAAAGCCAACAAGGACACTGAGCTGCAAGCTAATATGCAATTAACCTGCTAACGAAAGGAAGCAGAAACTAGCTTTAACGTTATATAAACACAGACACCGAAATAGAAATGAAATAGACATCATAAGACAGAGAAGCTGCACATAAAGCAGCAAAAGTATACTTTGAAGATGTCTACAATACAAAGTCGTTAAAACATAAAGCGAAACGTATTTATTTGCAAACCATCTTACCATAAGAAATTACAAACATTCATATGTCGATACGGCTAAAATGTACATAAAAACACTCGCGAACTACTTCTGTTTTCTTGTCATCATCCCAGAGTCTCGAAGCCCCATTCTTCCGGTGGGTAATCGGTCTTTCATTTGATTGGCTGATTCAAAAGGTTTCGTTGCAAGTGCGTGATCGTGATTGGAGGAAATCGCTTGACCTTGGTCAACGTTATGTACTACGCTGTCTATAGCAACGGTGTCCCTAGAAACCAAGCCTAACAAAGGCCCAAGCTGCAGTTATTGTCAAGGATACAAACGAAACCAAGCTTAGAATCTGTTTAACGACATTCCAGTGATAATCTTTGCTCGAACAGAAGCTATAAACAAGTTGTGGAAATGCTATCTATTATTTTATTTCAGCGTCTGGTAAAACCGACGCTGGTGAGCCCACAAATAGCAACATGTGAAAACGCGAAGAAGCCTAAAAACTGTGAAGAGTTAGCTTTCAAAATAAAAGCGCTAAAAATCCTATAAATGAATGAATGAATAAATAGATCTGGTTGTCTATTTGAATATATTTTAACATGTAATTTATTCCTGTGAAATTCCAGCTGAATTTTTAGCATTTATTACTCCAGTCACATGATCCTTCAGAAATCATTCCAATATTCTGATTTGCTGCTCAAAAAAACATTTATTATTATTATTATTATTATTATTAATCCTATTTGAATATAATTCAAAAAATTCATTTATTCCTGTGATTTCAAAGCTGAACTTTTAACATCATTACTCCAGTACTGACTTGCTCCTCAAAACATTTATTATGATTATTATTATTACGTTGAAAACAGCTGATAAGATTTTTTTTCCAGGTTTCTCTGATTAATAGAAAGTTAAGAAGAACAGCATTTATCTGAAATAGAAATCTTTTGTAACATTATAAATGTCTTTATCATCACTTTTCAATTTAAAGCATCCTTGCTAAATAAAAGTATTGATTTCTATCATTTCTTTTAAAAAAGGTAAAAATAAAAATATTGTAATTATTAATTATTATAATTATACTGACTCCAAGCTTTTGGAATAGTGTATCAGGTTACAAAAGCTTTTATTTCAGATAATTGCTGATCTTTGGATCTGTGTATTCATCAAAGAATCCTGAAAAAAATGTACTCAACTGTTTTAAATATTGTTAATAATAATAACAATAATAATAATAAATGTTTCTTAAACAGCAAATCAGCATATTACAATGATTTCTGAAGGATAATGTCACACTGAAGACTGGAGTAATGATGCTGAAAATGTAGCTTTGATTACAGGAATAAATTACATTTTAAAATATATTCAAATAGAAAACAGTTATTTTAAATAGTAAAAATCTTTTAAAATTTTACTGTTTTTGCTGTACTTTGGATCAAATAAATGCAGGCTTGGTGAGCAGAAAAGACTTACTGTTCAAAATTGTTTTGACTGAAAAAGAGAGTGAATTTACCAGTAAAAATATCAAAAAGTTAATCTAGTTTTTAAAATCATAACCTTTTTTTTCTTTTATAATGATAATGATAGAAATATAACGTTTCCCACAGACTGCTGAAGAGACTTGACTGGATTTTTGTGGAGGTTGTTTCAAAATAAAAGTCATTGAAAGGCGTACTTTGAGAAAAGTGTAATACCCTGCCTAAACCGCCACAAGATGGTGATAGCGACACGTACTTAGTTTTTCTTTGACACTTGTCTTTCAAAGTTTCATAAAAGCTGACACATGAAAAAAAAGTGTTCCTGTGAAGACAAACCAGAGCAACAACAATGTTGCCATTTGCCATTTTTACGTGATTTACAAATATAAAACAAAACCACACTATTTACCATAATAAACAAATTATTAATACAAATAATAATAGACAATAAAAGCAATATTTTAGCACTATCTGCTGTGCTGCTTATGATCAGCAAATCCACATTATCTAACAGCAGCTGTGGGTTGTGTTGTTTTGTCTGAACGATCTAATCGAACTTTCGGGCTCATTAATTATTCATCTCCTCGTCAGAATGGGAGGGGCTCCAGACCCGGAAGTCCGATGTTGCTGTTGAGTCACCCCTGACTGGTAACAGCCAGATAGCGGAAAACAACTAGAGATGATGCTGGAGAGCTCGGCATCTTTCAGTCGTTCCAGAGAGTGAATAAATGCGTTGTTCAACTAGGATATCACCTTGAGCATTTGCGCTTCACTTAACAGGACTGCCGTTTTATCAAAATGATGGAGGAAATTGACAGATTTCAAGTGCCACCAGTAAATCCAGAGATGAAGCTGCTGGTAAGTGTCACTCTCACTACATGGAGAATAACACTGTGTACCTTTACAGGTCGTGGGAAATGACACTGTGTGATTCCGTATTACGTAACGTTAACTTAACCTGACCCACAAACGCAGACACATTACCAGATGTTGTCTAAAGGATCGTTGAGTGTATTTAGAAAAAAAAAAACGAGATATCCAACTATGTTTATACTATGCCAATTGTTATGGTACGTTACTGACATTTACTCAGTCGCGTTTATATGTTCGTAAACCTCCTTTATGAGACAAAAAAAGCTTTCACAAGTTGTATATAATATTTTTTGACGGACAGAAATCGCTGTTTGTTATTAAGTGTCCAATCAGTCCGACTCCCTACGAATCGACGAGTTCAAATAAATCCCAGAGAACCAAATGAGTGAGTTCTTACTTAAAGGGGTCATCGGATGCCCATTTTCCACAAGTTGATGTGATTCTTTAGGGTCTTAATGAAAAATCTATAATATACTTTGGTTAAAAATTCTCAATGGTTGTGTAAAACAACACGCTTTTTACCTTGCCAAAATCAGCTCTGCAAAAATCATCCCATTCTGAGGGATTGTTCCTTTAATTGCAGATGAGCTCTGCTCGCCCCGCCCCTCTCTTCTCTCTGTGGAGTGACGAGCTGCTCTGAGAGATTGTTTACTTTAGTCGCATTTAGCACGTTTGGCCAGAAAACTTGCTAACTAGCAGGTTATTAGGAAAGGTGATTACAGAGATTCAGAAAACAACCCTTATACTCACTTCTGCTGTAGGTGAAGCTGGATCACGAATGATTTGCACGAACATAGACGCATTTATGTAGATCTGGAGGCGCATTCCCTTCACAAACAAAGGTAATCCACTGCATCTTCAGCAGCTCAGATGTCGGGAGTAAATGATGACCACTATGTTCATTATTACATCCATCAACACAACACTTCAATCGCTCAATCGGAGATATTCTTGTCTAATTTACATCCCTGCTTCGGCATTGAAACAATGGAGGTCGGACTGTTACAGCTGATCTGAGGGAAGATGCTCATGTCAATCAACTTTCGTGGGAGCAGCCTCTGTCAGTGTGACGCCACACCGACGGGCATCTGAGAATGGTTCGATTTGAAAAAGGGGATATTATTTTTACAGATTAATTAAAAACCACTGCATGGATTTTTATCATTATAGGGTAGATTTGTACACTGCCAACACACATTAATGTTCAAACAACTTGTAAAAGTGAAGTTTGCATCCGATGACCCCTTTAAATCAATTGAATGTTTATATGTAAGTTAGTTACTTTACGAAACCAAATAGTAAAAATTTTACAAATTAACTGCACTGGAATGCTTATTTTGTGATAAAACTACCTGAAACATCATGATGATGCAAACCAGTCCCTAAATGTTGGAAGTACTGACCCAGTGTTTACACTGAACGTGCAAAGAAAGTCAAACGCACTTTACAAAAAAAGGTAAAACAACGTTGTCAGGTCATTTTTGAAGCTGGAGGAGAAAATGAGATGAGTTTTTCACTTTGCCCTACCTTTTTAAACCAGAATACGCAGACATTAACATTCAAACAACATGTAAAAGTGAAGTTTGCATCCGATGACCCCTTTAAATCAATTGAATGTTTATATGTAAGATAGTTACTTTATAAAACCAAATAGTAAAAATTTTACAAAGTAACTGCACTGGTATGCTTATTTTGTGATGAAACGTGGTGAAACGTCATGATGACGCAAACCAGTCGCTAAATGTTTTGATTAACTTGAATTATAATTTGTACATTTAAATACAACTAAAATAAAACAACAATTAAAATAAATTGTTAAATAAGCAATTCTGTAGAATTTAACGTATAAGAAAGCACAAGGATGATACTTACAAACAATACAGGCCTGAAAGTACTTGACTTGAGTAGATTTGAACTCATCAACCCAGTCAGACAGTAGTAGCAGACACGTACGTCTTGAATTTCCTGTATGTCTTATTTGTTTCAGAGCTTGTGTAAACACATTGATTTCCAGTTTAGTAAGTATGTTTTAATCCAGTTAGTAGGCCTGCATTATCTGGGTGCACTGTAGAATATGCTGGATTGGTGAGATATGGCCCGGAGTGATATTGTCATTCCTTTTTCATTGGCGCCCCACTATTCCCAAGGTGCCAAAGACCCAGCTGTTCCCCTCAACAACAAACTGCGCTTTCTCATGCTAATCCACTCTTCTGTGGGCAGAAAAGGACACACACCCACTGCAATATGGCTCCATTTTTTTTCAGAGAAGAATACTCTTTACTTTTATGTATTTACTAGTTATTGGCTTTCTGATTTGTCGTACACATAGGTAGATGAAGACAACAGTCTATTAGGTCAGATAAATTATAAGTATTAAAAAAAAAAAAATAACAACTAATTTTAGTTTCAGAATGCCATGTGGATAAAAGGAGGGCAGCGATAACAGTAAGCTGCCCAGTGCCAGAGTCGCTTTGCGGTGACTGTAATTTTGCCAAGTAGGCCATTTTCCAAACATTTCTGTCGAACACACATTGTGCTGATGCAAACCCTAACCATTGAATACCCCTTAAAGGATTAGTTCACTTCCGGAATAAACATTTCCTGATGTCATCCAAGATGCTTATGTCTTTCTTTCTTCAGTTGAAAAGAAATTAAGTTTTTTGAGGAAAACATTCCAGGAATTTTCTTCAATGGTGACCAACAGGTTGAAGGTCCAAATTGCAGTTTCAGTGCAGCTTCAAAGAGCTCTACACATTCCCAGCCGAGGAATAAGGCTCTTATTTAGCGAAACGATCCCATTTTATTAACCAGTGTCTTTGATCCAATTCAACCATACCAATAAGCAAAAAATTACTCAAGATTAGGAATGCAACAATACAGTTAGTCCATGGTTCAAGACGTACCTTGGTTTTTAACCACGGTGTTCGGTTCGGTTCCTTTCGGTTCTGATAGCTTGCCACATCAGTTTTTTTTTTTCCCATCTGATTAACAACAAAATACTCACACTGGAAGAAGCGTGGATTATTATATGTCTGCTTAATATTTTTTTTTTGAGAGAGAGGTATTATTTTTAAAATTTTTACGCAAAATAGGATGGGTTTTATTCATACTGGATGCCAGAGGGTGCCCTCGTGCAGAAAATCCACATATGCATCAAAGAAGTATCCCTGATGACGTTCCGTTCCAGCTTCTCTAATAATAAAACAAGATATAACATTAAATGTTTTGAATGATGAAATGTAAGGACAACAATCGTCTGTAAAGGAACACTCGTCTCTAGAGAAATATACAAGGAAATTATTTAAATGCAAAACCGAAAAAACGCAATTCACAAGCGCGTATTGAACCGTGGATGTCGTACCGAACGGTTTGATATTATATTGAGAATTGTGACATCCCTACTCAAGATAAACTACCATTTTTTCTTCTTTTTTTATTGCTGGTGTTGGTGGAGTGTTGCGCTTTGTTCTTCTGGATTCTACTGTACAGACTTGAATTTACTTTTCCTTCAGCCTGCACTGTAAAAACTAAAAAGAGTTGAGAAAACTTAAAAAAGTAAGGCAACTTGATGCGGTAAGACTTTGGCGTTCTCTCAACAATAGTTTTTTAGTTTTTCTCAGTAAAGATACTTTGTTTAGCCAACATAAATTTGTTTGTTCATACAGTGCTGATTGTCTTATTTTGATAATAGAAAAAGGCACAGCAACTGAAACAAAAACTGTCGTTAAGGTAATTTATTTTTTTATGTATCAATTTTTTGTTTATTTACAAATGACAAACAGTGAATTGTTATAGAAACTTTAATGGATAGCTTAGTCTAATATGTAGACAACATTGTATTTGTTTGTAAAACATCTTACAAAACTAAGATATCCAGTAGATTTAAGATGTAAGTGGTTGAACATACTCTAGGCCTCAAAACTACACACACAAACCTCAGGAACGGTTGCAATCAACAAATGTTAAAAAGATGAGCTCTTTACATCACAGCACAACAAATAACTAACAATAATGACAAAACGACAACAAAAAGTTTTAAAAAATTCCGCAAACATTTGCATGCTGGAAACTCACAAAGCCTTAACATTTCAACAATATGAAATTCTTTGTTCAGGCAACTGTGTTTGACTAGTTGGGACAACATTTAGGGCCATTTTGTTGGTCTGACAAGGGTTTTTATGCTGTTTTAAGAAAACAGCTTTTTTTAGTAATTAAGACTCAAAATGTTTGTAAACTGGAAAATATGCATTTGCATTTTTTACAGTGTGAGGATTTTGGTGTGAAAAGGGGTTTGCATTTGCTAAAAATATAACTTTCTGTATTAAAAACAAGCAAGCAGATGCCCAGATTGCAAAATTTAACACAATATTGTAATGCATTATACTGTAAAAAACAATTTGTTGAGTCAACTCAAAATAATTTGTTACCTGGCTGCCTTAAAATTTTTAGTTCAGTCAACTCAAAAAAAGCTTATTCAACTTAAAATGTTAAATTCTAAATCTATCTAAATATTATTATTATATTATTATCTAAATATTATTATTATTATATTAATCTAAAATATTAACTTAAATATCTAAGGCAGTTGGGTTACTTACCCATCTGTTAAGTTTAACAAACACAAATATCTAAGTTGTTACTTAGTACAACTTAACATTTCAAATTATTTTAAGCTGACACAACAAATTGTGTTTTTTGTTTTTTACAGTGTACTTACAAAAATAACTTTTCCCAACACTGGTGATTTCGCAATGTGTAAAGTCGCGGACGTGCATCTGTGTTACATACATTTTAAAAAAAGTACATACATTTTTATTTTTTTTAAGAAAATGGCAGATCGTTGCGCTAGATAAGAGCCTTATTCCTCCGCTGGGAACATGTAGAGCCCTTTGAAGCCGCATTGAAACTGCAATTTGGACCTTCAACCTGTTGGACACCTATGAAGTCCACTATATTGAGAAAAATCCTGGAATGTTTTCCTCAAAAACCTAAATTTCTTTCTGACTGAAGAAATAAAGACATGAACATCTTGGATGATATAGGGGTGAGTAAATTATCAGGAGATTTTTATACTTCTCCTTTTAATCAGTGGGAAATTTAAAAAGTAGATGAACCTATCCCATTCCTTTAATTCTATTCTTTTTATTCTATATAAGTTCTATATATTTTCTGGGACGTTAACCACTATCAGCTGATAGTCACCTTATGGATCATGCTTTGCTGTGATTGGTCCAGAGTACATCATATAATCCCACCAATCCTTTTTATCGACTCAGCTGTGTCAGCATTCGCTCATCTTCATCTCCTTCATCAACCAACGTCATCAAAATACGATAATGACATGACATGAGGTCATAAAGTGCATAAAGACATTGTAGTTCAGATTCCACATGATGCCATTAATCTAGAATCTTTCCTGATGTTCAATCTCTCATTGAACAACCACTAGTCCTTGTGAGAGATTTTACACGAGACCTACATGTGTACAGTGTTTCAATGGTTTTTTGATGTGTTTCTGTAGTCTTGCACTGGTCTAGATCAATGCAGACTTGCTTTGTGTTTCAGTTCTTATAGACTTCTGATCATTTTAATCTTGTAGATCAGCTTTAAACAATGAGACGAGAGATTAGGGTTACATCAGACTGGGTTTTGTAATGCTCTGAGGCTTCACTCTTGGTAGATCTTGCATAAATTTCACGGGCAGTTGTACATGAAGCTGGTGGAATATGCATGACTTTGATGTTGTTCTTTGTGGTGTTGCTCTGAGATTTGTGTAGCCTGTGTAGTCTAACAAAGGCTGTCTGGAAAGCTCAAAAACATCGGCTTACTCAACAGAGTCCTTTTGTAGACCACAAAGCACAAAGACAAATAGCATTTTTAAATTTGTGTTGACGTGACGCATTACCTCCTTGCTTTGAAGGTGTGTCCCGATGCTCAAAAAAAATCTAAATTGTATTGTGGACGAGCAACAGCTGGAGATAAAGATGAATGGCAATGTGCTTCATGCCCAGCATATGATTAGGTGCTTCAGGAGCTTGATGGTATCCTGCTGGGCTATTACCCACAATCCCCCGCTGGTCTCTTTAGCTGGTGCTGAGCTTAAAGGGTTTGTGAGAGCCCTGCCAGGCCTGCAGCTGGCACTATGCCATGACTGAGCCAGTGGGCAAAGAGGTTTCCTTCAACAACAAGACTGCTTCATGTTCGTTCCACACGTTTTATGATACAAGCTTTTTTTAATATCTAGTGACCCCTCCAAAAGGTTTTAGTGTCTTTTAGTCACTGCTAACATGAGTTACGTTTGTTAATTCAGACATGTGGTGTATTGCATCATGATTTTAATATTTGTAATTGCTGATAGGTGGTCAGTGAAAAAGTTTGGTCCTTTTTTATTTCTTTGAAATACTTATTTTTTAATAGTTTAAAAAACAACAACAACAACAATAAAAAACATATATATATATATATATATATATATATGAAAATATAAAATAATAATGTGTTATATTAAATATTATAAATATAAATTAAGTATTATTTATATATATCATAGTTATTATACATTTACATATCTGTTTATATAGAGTACTTAATTACATTAAAACTATTAATAAGAATTGTAATTTTTATTATTTTAACAATAATAATAAACAATAATAATCAAATATTTTTAGAATTATTATTTTATTACCATTAGATATAATTTTATATATATATATTATATGCCATTATATATGAGTGTTGTATTATATATTTTTTCATAATTTTCTATAAGATTTGATGTATAATGCTTAATATATAATATATATATATATATATATATATATATAATATATATAATACAACACACTTATATAATGCCATTATATATGTTTATTATATATTATAAGCATTATGCATAATAAATAATTTATTTTAATAATTTAAATAATCAAATGTTATAGAAAATTATGAAAAAATGAAAAAAAAAAAAACAGGTAAAAAATGTGAAAATGAAATGAAATAAAGTACAAATGTTTAAAATATAAAAAAAACATTTAATATGTAATTAATATTTGAAAAACATCTACTGACAACATTTCTGAACAAAACTATTTTATTTAGTTAAGGAGAAGTATGATAAATTATTACATTAATCTACTAGTTAATTTTTGTTATGTCCTACCCTAAACAATAATGAATAAACATTTTATTTTATTTTATTTAGGCTATAGTCATGGCAAAATAAATAAATAATAATAATAAAAAACATATTTAATATATTATTAATATTTGATATAATTTGTTCCAGATAAAACATTTTAAAAAACATATACTGACAAAAATTCTGAATAAATTTTTTTTTTTTTTATGTAGTCAAGGGTATGTATGATAAATGAATAAATTAATGTACTAGTAAAGTTTTCTTTATATAGTCATGGCAAAATACAATAAAATAAATGTAAAAAATGATCTAAAATGTAAAAAATACATTTAATATATAATTAATATTTGATAGACATTACTTTTTTTCCAGGTAAAAAAAACTTTTTTATAAAAACATCTGTTGAATTTATGAAAAAATAAAAGCAGGTGGCATCAAAAAGACAGTCGATAGAAACCCCAGTGTTTCACAATTCACATCATGTTCTATCGACAGTCTGTTGGCTGTAGTTTGACGTTTCAGTTAGTCATCTGGTGTGTCATGAACCCAGAAACATAGCATTGCTAATCGCACAGCTCTAGTGGTTCAATGACGGCCTGAAGACTCTCAAATGTCCACAAGGGCTGCATCCAATGAAGGCAGGCTTTTTTAGATCATAATAGGCGCTCTGTTGGCAGAGGCAGCTTGGGTGTGCTCTCAACATTTCCTCCAACAAGGTTCCTCTGTTCTGCCTCTCCCCGTCCTGAGTGATGTCACAGAGCACTCAGACCCTACGTATTAAAGGCTGGAGCAACAAAACATGCCTGGTGTCATGCGAGCCAACTGTGCAGGAAGCACTGGCCCGTTACTATGACAGCTAGAATCAACCTCCTTTCATCCGTCTCTCCACCAAGCAGCTGTGCAGAAAACAGGCGGTGGAGAACGGAGGTTGTATATTGGCTCAGAATTTGTGTGGTAATGAAGGCTCGTAAATTTTACATTGTACAACAAGACAGTACGATTTGTCCTTTCATCTGTCTAACTTTAATGCAATTAGTTGTGCATATTTCTCATTTAAATTTATCTGTAATAAAGACTCAAGACTTACATATTGTAAAAGAACTTGTAAGAACTTGTAAGTTTTGTCAATAGATGTTTTTAAGCAGTTTTTTTTTACCTGGAAAAAAATGAATAAATAATATTTTTCCAGGTAAAAACTTTTTGAAAACATCTATTGACAAAACGTCTGAACAAAACTGTAGTATTATATATTAAATGTATTTTTTTAACTTTACATTTTTAATTTGAATTGCCATGACTATAGCCTACATAAAATAAAAGGTTTATTCATTATTGTTTAAGGCAGGACGTCCCAAAAATGAACTTATTTATTAATTTATCAGACTTCCCCTTGACTAAATAAAAAACAGTTTTGTTCAGGAAGTTTGTTAATAGATGTTTTTAAAAATGTTTTTCACCTGGGGAAAAAAGTCATTTCTATCAAATATGAATTATATATTAAATGTATTTTTTACATTTTAGGTCATTTATTTAATTTAATTTAATATTTTATTTTTAATGTTATTATTAATTATATATTAAATATATTGTTAAAATTGTATTTTAATTTTTTTTTATTTAAATAATTAATTAATTTATTTATTCTTTGCCATTTTTTGCCTATAGCCTACATAAAATAAAAATGTTAATTTATTATTGCTAAGGCAGGACATTTATTCTCCTTGACTAAATGAAAAACAGTTTTGTTCAGAAATTTTGTCAATAGATGTTTTTCAAAAGGTTTTTTACCTGAAAAAAACAACAACAACAAACAAAAGTAAGATTTTTTTTCTCCAAATATTAATTATATATTAATGGTATTTTTTACACTTAAATGTATTTTTTTTTACACTTTTAGATCATTTATTTTATATTATTTTATTTCACTTTATAATCTAAAATGTAAAAAAATACATTTATTATAGAATTAATGTTTGATAGATTTTTTTTCCAGTTTAAAAAAACACTTATTTAATAATTTTTGAACAAAACTTTTTTTTTTTTTATGTAGTCAAGGGTAAGTATAATAAATTAATGAATTAATCTGCTAGTAAATTTTTGGGATGTCCTGCCTTTAACAATAATAAACACACATTTATTTTATTTTATTTTGCCATGACTATAGCCTAAATGAAAAGAAAAGAAAAGAAAAGAAAAGAAAAAAGAAAATAATGCTTAGTCATTATTGTTTAAGGCAGGACATCCTAAAAATTTACTAGTAGATTAATTTATCGGTCTGTCATACTCCCCCTGACGACATAATTTATTTATTTTTTTTTAACCTGGAAAAAAAAGTAATTTCTATCAAATATTAATTAAATAGTTTTTTAAATATTAGATTATTTATTTTATTATATATATATATATATATTTGTGCCATGACTATAGCCTATATGAAATAAAATAAAAGGTTTATTATTGTTTAAGGGAGGACATCCAGATTAATTGATTAATTTATCATATGTTTAAATATGCAAATGATACTTTATCTAATTAAATATGTACTAATTACATAATACATTTCCAGAAAATAATTCTGAACATTGGATAAAGCCAGATTCAACTTTTTTTTTTTTTTTTTTTAAATTTTGGATATCTCTTTTTACCACTCCATAAATCAGAAAATACTGTCAACCACCATTAAAAAAAGAAGAAAAAAAAAAAGAATTCACCATGTTTTTAGGTATAAAATATTTTAAATTCAGCCAAAATCAGGATTAATCTGATAACCAATAGCTGACAGTACAATTCTAGTTTTCGACTGCACAGGCCCCACATCTATCTCTGGTCCCAGAATCAATAAGTTGCTGAAGCACAGCTGTGAAAGCAAATCTGAGATGTTTTGAGAGAGATGTATTAAAATGACCCGTTCCAACGACAGCGTGGTGACATTGTGCTGACTCGTGTTATTTCACCCAGCCCCAGTAAAATCAACACCCTTGATACATGCCCTGCCCTACCAGATGCCATTATTTACAAGCAGTCGGATTTTTGCCGTCTGTTTTTCGTCAGCACACCAAGCTTGGTTGGGGTTTTGTACCAGAGAGAGCCCTTCCGCATTATATTGTTTCAGATTCACACTCTGAATTCTGAATTGTCAAGTAATTGATTTTGGAAAAATGTAGTTGTCTGCATTGCTAATATCTAAACTCTGCATTTGGGAATGTAGTGTTGCATCAAGCTGATAAGTATGATTGTGTTTTTGCCTTCAGGATCCTGCGGCAACATCCACTTTGGAGGCTGAAACAGGAACGAGAGAACCAGAGTCAGTCGCCATCAACTACAAGCCCTCTCCGCTACAAGTGAAGATAGGTAAGGCACTTTCTCATTCAGCCAATGATCTGACTGAGATGCCCTATCGTCACTAGTGTAATTTGTCCATTTGAGTGTAAAAACGACTGTATTGATTTTCCCACTTGATACCGTGATTTTGAAGCATACGGTTCGGAGCGAGAGCTAAGAAGCGATTAGCGGTAGGCCGTGTGAAATGGATGGCCGCGGCTTTCGATAAGCAAAAGTGTAATTAGTCTTTAAGTCTGAATGTTTCTTTCAGATAAAGTATCTACAGCTTTTTAAATGCAATTGTAGAGCCTTTTTGGGCTTTACCTTTTTACAAGGAAATTTGAAACAGCAAAATTCATTTGTTTAAATATTAAAAATCATCCTTATGTAATTTGTCTATCAGGTTTCAAAAAATGCTTAAATAAGCCGTTAATATTTTTGAATATTTAAAAAAACAAGAACGCTCAATTTCATTTGAAGCATGCTATTTTACTTTGTGTAACTGGTAATAATTTAATTTAATTTAATAATGTAATAGTTAGTAATCTGGTATAACGCAAAACATATCAATATATAATAAATAGCTGCCATATTAGTTATTACTATATGGAAGAATTTAATTGTCACAAATGCAATTGTGGAGCCTTTTTGGCCTTTCCTTTGTCTGTCAGGTTTCCAACGTGCATAAATAGTCATCTATATTTTTGCCCATTCTTTGAATATAAAAAAATAAAATAAAGTAAAATAAATAAAATGAATGTTCAGTTTTTGAAGTTTTGAAGCATTCTATTTTACTTTGTGTAACTGGTAATAATTTAATTTAATTTAATTTAATAACTAGTAATTTGTGAAATTTGAAACATGAGCAAAATTAATTTGTTTAAATATTAAAAACCTTCTTTGTGTAATTTGTGTATTAGGTTTCAAAAATACATAAAAAGTCATCCATATTTTTGACCATCCTTTTGTAAAATAAAATAAAATAATAAATAAAAAAATAAAATAAAAATAATTTAAAAATAATAAAATATTAAAAATTCATTCTCAGTTTCATTTGAAGCATTCTATTTGACTTAACTGGCAATAATTTAATTTAATGATGTAATAATTAGTAATTTGGTATAACACAAAATGTATCAGTATAATAAATAGCTGCCATATAAGTTATCAACTATATGGAAGAATTTAATTGTCACAAATGCAATTGTGGAAGGAAATTTGAAACATGACCAAAATTAATTTCTGTTTAAATATTAAAAAACATCCATATGTAATTTGTCTATCAGGTTTCAAAAGTACATCAAAAGTCATTCATATTTTTGGCCATCCTTTTGAATATTAAAAAATAAATAAATAAACAAATAAATATAAATAAATTAATTAATTAATAAATATTTCATTTTCAATTTCAATTGAAGCATTCTATTTTACTATTGTACTTATAAAATTTAATTTAATTTAATAATAACTAGTAATTTGGTATAACACGAATGTATCAATATAATAAATAGCCGTCATATTAGTTATCAACCACATGAAAGAATTTAATTGTCACAAATGCAATTGTGGAGAAATTTGAAATTTGAAACATGAGCAAAATTAATTTTTGTTTTAATATTAAAAACCATCCTTATGTAATTTGTCTATCATGTTTCAAAAGTACATAAAATGTCATCCATATTTTTGACCATCCTATTGAATATTAAAATAAATAAATACAAATTAGTATTAGTAATAGTAATTTGGTATAATGCAAAATGTATCAATATAATAAATAGCTGTCATATTAGTTATCAACCATAACATTAACATAATTATAACAATGAAATAAAAAAAACAACACACCAAAAAAACATAAACGCCAAGCATGCAGTGTTGTTTTACTTACTATTTTAGTATTTATTAATATTAGCTTTTATTTTTTACATTTTCAGTTTTAATTTTAATGTTAAAATTCTATTATTTTTTTTGTTTATATATACATTTCTATTTAGGTTTTATTTATTTACTTTTTTAAAATCTAATATTTATATTTATATTTTATTTTATTGCAGCTTAAGCTTAGTTTAAGTATTAGTTAACAATAACAACCCTGCAACCATAACATTAAAATAATTGTTTTATTTTTTTTAAGTTGAAAATGAGTCCCATTTCCCTCAAGTAACAGGAATAAAACAACAAACAACATCTCTCTCCTGCACCGTGACTGTATCTCACGCCGCTCTCTGTTTAGAGATGCTCTGTTAGGGCATCCTAAAATACAGCAGTTGCTGTTGTTAATTAAACTTCACTTTACAGTCCTCCCTCTGACAGCCTTATTACTTATAGCACCGCAGAGAAATCTCCCACACACACACAGACACAGGACAGTGTGTGTAAGTCACGCAGAAGTCAAGCTCAGACTTCACGCCTGAAGAAACTGTTCTCCAGCCAGAGAACCACGCAGAATGGAGAATAATAAGACTCTAGTCTCAACGCATAATAAAACTTTGTGTGTTGCCATGGTATTTATCTGGATTCAAAAGAACACATTCAAAGCGTAACTGTGGTTATAAATGCATGCAAGGAAGACTGAGTCTTCAGTATGCAAATGAGTATGAGAATGAAGACCAATCACAATTCCGTATGCAAATATTGCGATCACACAAAACATTTTGAATGCTGAATGTAAGTCAATAGGAGATTCACAAAATGTAATTTGTTTTTAATTTGTTCTTTTGGTAGAGAAACAGCGGGAGCTTGCGAGGAAGGGCTCGGTGAAGAACGGGACTGTGGGTAGTCCAGTCAATCAGCAGCCCAAGAAAAATAACGTTATGGCCCGAACAAGGTAAAGTTTTCTTTTTCTTTTTTGATATAACAAATGTGTGGCCTTATAATAATGGTGCAATTGTTAAGTACATCAAAAATATGAACAACAACATCAAATCCTATAAACATCAGCTTTAAATGAAGGCTTTACAGTCTGTGAATGTTAATTAGTGTTAGTGCAGTCTTTATGAGGACTTCTGCCATCCCATCGGTCCCTTGTGCCCTCTCAGGATCAGCTCAAATGCGAGGACCCGTCCGCAGGCCTGGTTTAAAGCAGAGCTTTCGGCCTGAAGATTAGCTGCATACAGGCCTGCTTACTCTTAAAGCCTGAGGGCCAGAGATTAACTTGAGCTTTTGTCCCAGAGAGGAGGAACAAAAGATGTCTAGCGCCGACTCTGGCTAATGTAACAGGGTCTGATAATGTTAAACTTAGCCATGCCTCTTATTTATTTGATTTCCCTTGCCAGATTTGTCCTAGTACTCAATGATTTGGGAAAAGTGGATATTAAAATTAAAGGGTAATAGTTAAAAATAAAACCAAAAAGTGCTGCCTTTGTTTTTGAGGGTTTCTGATAATGAGAGATATGTAATTTAGGTAATATTTGGCCATTGTTTTATTACTGGGATTGTGTCTGTGGATAAACAGGATTTTTATATTATCATTTTTATCTTATCATCAGTTGTTTACAATGAAATGGAAGAACTTAATTGTCACTTGTGGTCTCAGACTTTTGTATACAAGTTTATATTGCTATAATATCGACCATCAGCAACAATGCTCTCTAGACATGGGCAAAAAAAACATGAAAACAAAAATTATATATATACACACACATCAAACTTTTATTTTGGATATGGTTAATCGCAATTAATCGATTTGTCAGCACACACATATGTAAACACAAACTTTTATTTTGGATGCAATTAAGCTGTTTGACCTCACACACATATGTAAACAAACTTATTTTGGATGCGATGAATCACGATTAATCGATTTGACAGTATACACATATCGTGTAAGCACAAACCTTTATTGAGGATGCGATTAATCGTGATTAATTGATTTGACAGTAGACACATCTTGTAAACACAAACTTTTATTTTGGATACGATTAATCGTGATTGATCGATTGGACAGTACACACATATCATGTAAACACAAACTTTTATTTCGGATGCAGTTAAGCTGTTTGACAGCACACACATATGTAAACAAACGTATTTTGGATGTGATTATTTGCGATTAATCGATTTGACAGTACACACATATGTAAGCACAAACTTTTATTGTGTATGCACTTAACCATGATTAATCAATTTGACAGTACACACATCATGTAAGCACAAACTTTTATTTTGGATGCGATTAAGCGGTTTAACAGCACACACATATGTAAACATTACCTTTTATTTTGGATGAGATTAATCGTGATTAATCGATTTGACAGCACATACGTTAACACAGTCTTTTATTTTGTATGTGCTTGCCGTTTGTCAGCATATATAATGGGGAATCAAACTTTTATTGTGGATGCGGAATAATCGCGATTAACGCATTGGCGATGCGCTACATTGATATTGAAAAATGAAACTTTTATTTTGATGGATTTAATCGGATTAATCGTAGATTTGATGGTACATGGCTATTTCAGCCATTTCACTTTTATTTTAGATTAATTTCATTCGTGACTCAATCGATTCCTTGATGTGTTAATATCATGTAATAAACTTTTACCTTGATGCTGATTAATCGCGGATTAATCGGGATTTTAAATAAGCAATAGCCATTATATGTAAACACAACTTTTATTTTGATGGAATTTAATTGTGATTGATCGATTGATATACACATATGTAAGTGCCGTAAACTTTTACTGTGGATACTTTTAATTATAAGCGAATCATTTTGATGCACAAACAACATGTAAACAAACTTCTTTTATCTTTGGTTTTATGTATTATGGCCACACATATGTAAATATTAATTTTACATTTTGGATGAGGATTAATTTATGATTAATCTAATTTTGATAGTACCCATTATCATAATAAATTTTATTCCTGGATATATTTCGTTAAGAAATGTAATGGCACACATATAAACATTACCTTTAAATTCCCTTTGATGAGGATTAATCGCGATTAATCAATCGACAGTGCCACGGATATCAAGGTAAACAATAAACTTTTATTTTGTTTCCATATATTGCTGGTTTCCGTTGCTGTTACATATGTAAACATTACCTTAAATTTGAAATCGAGATTAATTACTTCAATCGACGGATAAGCATGTACAATATGTAAACAAACTCTTTGCATTTTGTATTCTTATATTAAGCGCTCTTAATGTTAATACATATGTAAACATTTGTCTTTAAATTTTGGATGAGATTAATTGCGATTAATCGATTTGACAGTACACACATCATGTAAGCACAAACTTTTATTCTGGATGCGATTAAGCAGTTTAACAGCACACACATATGTAAAAATTACCTTAAATTTTGGATGAGATTAATTGCGATTAATCGATTTGACAGTACACGCATATCATGTAAACAAACTTTTATTTTGTTTGAGATTAAGTGGTTTCACAGCACACACATATGTAAATATTACCTTACATTTTGGATGAGATTAATCGCAATTAATCGATTTTACCATACACACATCATCTAAAAACAACCTTTTATTCTAGATGCGATTAATTGCAATTAATCGATTTGACAGCCCTAAGTGCCTGTGTCTAAATTCATATTCAACTGTAGACGTACATGTGTGAATGAACTGGTCTGACAATCTCTTCCATTTTTTTCTACTCTCATCACAGGTTGGTTGTCCCCAACAAAGGCTATTCATCCTTAGACCAGAGTCCAGATGAGAAGCCGCTTGTAGCACTGGACACTGACAGGTATTCACACTAAACACTTTATTCTATTATTCTCTCTTTTGTGGATATTTCAGAATGCTTCACTTCAAGGAAAGGATTAGAATGTATCAAACGACGAGGGATGGAAATAAATCCTCTAATTAAAGCTTTGTGCCATTTTCCTAGAAGACGCAACACCAGCCATCTCCATCTAAAAGAGACCTGACATTTAATCAAAATACCAGCTAATTTTAAAGCGGCTAAAGCGGGTGCCCTTCAGACCGGCGTGAGAAACTGGCAAAGCATAAAAGATTTAAAATTAATGTGCTTTCCTGAAGGCAAAGCGAGACACTTTAGCTTTGGCAAAATGAATCCGCATTTCCTTTTGCAAAAAAAATATCAGTCACTTAAGAGATTTTCTCATCCATCACAGTAGAAACGCCTATTAAATATAAACTAAATTGTCTAGAAAGGTATAAGTAAGTCTCATTACCTGGTTCTGTTTGCAGTATCTTTCATAATATTATCGCTTGTGTTAATCTTAAGAGTTCACTCTCTGTCCAGGATTTTTCTTGTCTCTAAATTTCCAGCCCTGAGAGTTGAGAAAAAGCAAGAAAACATGTTTGTTGACAAAAGTCCAAAGCACTTGAAATCATCGGTATCGTTTGTGTAGCCTACACCCTTCTGTAATGAGATGTGTCACAGTATGTGTTCAGCCATAATAGCGTGGTTGCTGTTCAGTTCGGATGATCAGGCACAGCGTGCAGCGTCTCACACAGATGGGTCTCTTAACTTAATGCTTTCTATGCTGCCAGCTGTCTGCTGGATCTCTGTGACCTCAGCTGCCTGCAGTTGTGATTAAGTCATGTTTTAGGTCACCCGTCCTTCATTGTCTCTCTCTTTCTGCTTTTCCATTTCAGCCTCGCTGTATGTAACACTCAGTCCCTGACATTTAGTACGTACACCCACTGTCTGTCACATGCTCGGGCGTTCTGTCCATCAAATGCTCGCACTAGTTCCAGTCATACGCATTCTTGGAGCGCGCAGCTTCATTAAAACAACTTGTAATTACCGCAGCAGTCAGCAGAAGGCTCCAGATTGTTGCTGTTGGTTTTTCCTGATAAATTAATTTGCTTGAAATGTCATCTTCACAATTTTTTCTCTCTCTTTTGCTCTACTGTGACTAAATAAAGTCTTAAGTGTGGCTAATATAACTAGAAACATTAGGTGGAGACCGTATGCCTTTAAGCGAGTCATTTCTTTTCAGAGTTGCTGCAGAAGGGCTAATTTCGCTGGTCTATCTGAAATTAAGGTGCCCATTTATGACCGTGTATTACTTCCTGTTGATTTTTAGTGATGATGACTTCGATATGTCCAGATATTCATCGTCTGGATATTCTTCAGCCGAGGTGAGATGTCTAAAGGACCAGGTACTTCAGCATTAAAATAAAGTCACTGAAACTATTTGAACCCTTTGCCATCTCATCTCATCTCAGACTCGTCTCTATGGTACACAGTTGAAATAAATGAACTGCTGATTCAGTAGCATCTTTACAGTAGCCTAAATTAATTTATTTTATTATTTAATGTTTAATGTCAGTAGGATTTTTTTTTCTTATAGTTTAATTTTTTTACAGCAAGAATGCATTAAATTGGCAGTAAAAACATTAATAATTAAGATTTCTATTTCAAATAAATGCTTTTCTTTTAAACAATCTATTCTTTAAAAATCCCTCCAAAAAATCAAATAAATACATAATTAATAATGATAATATTATTAATTAATTAAAAATATATATTAAACAGCACAGCTATAGAAGCTTTTTTTCTGCTATGGAAAAAAAATAAATAAAAAAGGTAAATGTGACTTTTTTTTTTTTTAACTATTTTTTTTATTTATCCTGTGGTGGAAACAAGCTTCCACAGTTTTTAACATTTTAAGCATAGGAACTGCTAATTCAGGAGCAACTTTACAGTAGCCTAAATATTATATTTTATTTTATTTTATTTTATTTTATACACCTATTTAAATTTTACAGTAGCCTAAATATATTTTTTCCTAATAGTTTAATATTTGTTTAATAGTTTAATATTTTGTTCTCAGCAAGAATGTTTTCAATTGGCAGTAAAGACATGTGTAATGTTAAAAGATTTCTGTTTCAAATAAATGCTTTTCTTTTAAACTTTCTATTTTTTTAAATCATCCCCAAAAATAAAAATAAATTAATAATAATAATTACAAAAATAGTTTCCAAAGAAATATTATACAGCACAACTATAGAAGCTTTTTTTATACCCCAGAAAAAAATGTAAAAAGGTAATTGTGACTTTTTATCTCATTCAATTCAGACGGTTTTATTGCAATTCAGATTTTTTTTTCACAATTAAGAGTACGTTTTTTTTCTTACTCACAATTTTTACTTTTCTTCTAAAAAAACTGAGATAAAAAAGTCACATTTTATATAATATTCATTTTATATGTTTTTTTTTTATTTTATATTTTATTTTACTTTATAGTTTAGTTTTTCTAAAGTGGCATTGTGTAATATAAAGTTTTCAGGTTCAGTTCACTCAAAAATTTTAATTTTTTTTAGTAAATTGTATTATTTAAAATAATATAAATTCTTTGATAACTAATCATTTTGTTGAATTTTGTTTCTTTATCACAGCAAATAAACCAAGACCTAAACATCCAGCTGCTGAAGGATGGCTACCGATTGGACGAAATCCCAGATGATGAAGACCTTGATCTCATCCCCCCAAAATCAGTCAACCCCACCTGCATGTGCTGCCAAGCTACTTCCTCTACAGCCTGTCAAATTCAGTAACCCCAGCCTCCCTTGAACCCCTCCTATCCCAACCCTGTGAGTTACGCTCACAGTAAGCACCCTCAGCATAGATTAACTACTAAAGAACTTAAAAACAATAGAACGGGAGTATTAAAATTAATATAAAATTGGGGAAAATAATGAATGAAAATGCACAAGTATGTAACTGTCATTGGTTCCTCCTATGGTAGGACGTGAGTCTTTGTATCATCACCAGAGGGCGCTAGACTTAGGTGTGTATAGCTGTAAGATTCGTTGAGGTGTATATAAATGCATGGTGCAACATTAGAAAAATACAACTGCTCAAGTATCTTTTAAAATGGAACAAAAATGAACATTTCTCAATAACCATCTATAGAACAGTTTTCCCAACGTTTTTTTCTTAAATACCCTAACAGTCCATCAGAAAGGGCCACTTTACACTAAATAAGAAAATGTGTTGCATTTAACTTTAAAAAAGTTTTGGCAGCCCTAATGATTATATTTTTATTTAAACTTAGTTTTATAGTTTTCGTCCTTGTTTTGGGAATGGCTGCTCTGGAATATCCACCTTTGCTGATGCTTTCTGATGTTATTGTGACAGATGTGCTTGTTTTCTAATGAAGGGAGTGTATAGTGACTGATGAATTTATTTCTCAGATCATTTACATTGTAGACTTGCGTATTAATATATTATGAGTAGCTTTGTAGCAAACACTAATAAAGGGAATACTCTTAAATTGAGATATCCATACAGAAGACACCGATCTGCTATGATACAGACAGCAGATTTAATTAAGTCAGGGAATCTTGTTGAATAGTTGAGATATATTTACTAAGAGATTTTCTTTTTTGAACTTTAGTTTTTTGTTTATAAGGTTTCATTCAGTGTTGCTGCACACAAACCTAACAATTAAACTGGGTTAAGGGAATTGTAAACGCTTAAATGTTAGTTTTAAGATACACTAAAAATGTACCTCTACAGAAGACTATGTAAGCCTGTTTCCACCACTGAATAAATAATTTAAAAAAGGTAATTGTGAGTTTTTAATCTCACAATTCTTACTTTTTTTCTCACAATTGCAAGTTTACATCTCTCAATTCTGACATTTTTCTCAGAATTGCATAATACAAACTTGAAATTCTGACTTTTTTCCTCAGAATTCCGTAATACAAACTCAGAATTTGTACTTTTTGTCAAACTCGCAATTCTAATACACTTGCATTTTAATACACTTTAAAAAACTCGAAATTCTGACTTTTTTTCATCAAACTCGCAATTCTTTTTTTCTTCAGAATTGCATTATAGAAACTTGCACTTGTGACTTTTTTTCGTGAAACTTTCAGAATTGCATAATACAAACTCGCAATTCTTTTTTTGTTTGTCAAACTCGGAATTCTGAATTTTTTTTCTCCAAATTGCATAATACAAACTTGCAATTCTTTTTTTTTTTCAAACTCAAACAATTTTTCCCAATTGCATAATACAAACCCAAATTCTTTTTTGTCAAACTCTGAATTTTTTCTCAGAATTTTAATACAAACTTTCTTTTGTTTGTCAAACTTGAATTTGAATTTTTTTTCCTCAAATTGCAGAATACAAACTCGCAATTCTTTTTGTTTATCAAACTCGAATTCTGATTTTTTTTTTTTCCTTAGAATCGCATAATACAAACTTGCATTTATGGCTTTTTTGTCAAACTCGCAATTCTGAAATTTTCTTGTGAAACTCGCAATTCCAACTTTTTTTCTCAAAATCGTGTAATACCAACATGCAGTTATGACTTTTTTGTCAAACTCGCTAATCTGGAATTTTTTTCTAAGAACTGCATGATACAAACTTCCAATTCTTAACTTTTTTGTCAGGCTTGCAAATCAGAATTTTTTTAAGAATTGCATAATATAAACTCACAATTCTAGCTTTTTTCTAAAACTCGGAATTCTGACATTTTTGCATAATACAAACTCTCAATTCTGAATTTTTTTTGTCAAACACACAGTTCAGACTTTTTTTGTCTGACTTTTTGAATTCTGATTTTTTTTTTTCTAAGAATTGCATGATACAGACTTCTTTGCATAATACAAATTCTGAATTTTTTGTCACACTCGCAATTCTGAAATGTTTTTTTTCTCGGAATTACATAATAGAAATCCACAATTCTGACTTTTTGCTCAGAATTTTGTGATACAGACTCACAATTTCTGACTTTTTGGGGGATATTAACTCGCAATTGCAAGAAATAAAGACTTGCAGAAAATTGCAAGTTTTCTTCACGCAATTGCTTTTTTAATAACGTAATACTAACTCGCAACTGTGATTTTTATATTATGCAATACTGAGAAAAACAAGTCAGAACTGGGAGTTTATATCTCACAATTCTGACTTTATAACTCGCAAATTCTGAAGTCAGAATTGTACGATTAAAAAGTCACAATTAACCTTTTTTATTTCTTTTTAGTATTTTTTTTTTTATTATTTAGTGGTGGAAACAGGCTTCCACATAAGACAGAGAAGATAAATGGTACAATTTTCTGATTCAGTGCATTTCATTTTTGGAGCACTTTGTTTTAAGAATTGTTGTGATGTATTAGGAAGGGAAGAATGCTTGCATTGATTTACTTGAAGATAACAGCAGCTGCCAGATACATATCCCATAATCTCTGTCATTACCAGGACAAAAATACTATAAATTTAGCTCATCTGATTTGTGCCAAAATGCATAAAATGCGTTGTTTCTTTATTTTATAGATGGAACAGGCATTAAATGCCTATGGCCTGCATTCAGAATCAATTTTACACTTTAGTGCTCTCGTCTTTATAGTCATTTTAAAGTGCAATACCATTTTGTGAGACATTAAGTGTAGTACTCTGGAACAGGATACTCTGCGTTTGCTGTTTTTCTTCAACTTGATGCCTTTCCTTACAAACATCTTGATAAATTCATCTCAACTGTTTGAGTCAGTGGCCAAATCGCTATCACTTCTGTTATAAAAACATCAATTTGATCGATTTGAAGATTGTACTGTTCTGTACGGTATTTGTGTCTTCTTTTTGTCATGCAGCTGTTGTTTATTTTGTGCAACTTTCAGAGCACCTTATCGTCTCGCGTGTACGTCGCCACCCAGTCGCCATTGCCAGCTGTAATTAGATGCCATTGCACCAAGCACATAACCTAGTAACACTCCAGTTTTCACATGCTGTTAAGAGAATGTATGAAGAGAGATTACAATATAGTAATATGGTAATCTAATATTTCATATTTTATACAGTACTGTTCAAAAGTTTGAGGTCAGTAGGATTTTTTTCTAAGTTTAAGTGTGTTTTTTTTTTTAAGCAAGAATGTATTAAATTGGCATTCATAGACAATTATGTTAAAATATTTGCTTCAAGTCTATGCTTTTATTTTGCATTTTCTATTCATTAAAAAAAAAAAGAATTAAAAGAATTTAGGATTTTAAAAAAATCCTAAAATAAAAAAAACAACATTGTTTCCACAGAAATATTGATCAGTAGAACTGTTTTCAATAAAAGCATGTTTCTGCTATTGCATAAAAAATAATGTTTTAATTCTTACATTATTCTCGCAATCTCAAGTTTCTTTTGAAAGCCCATTTCCACCACTGAATAAAAAAATTTATCTCACAAATCTGACTTTTTTTTGCTATTGCGAGTTAACATCTCACAGTTCTCACAGTCAGAATTGTATGATACAAACTTGCAATTCTTACTTTTTTCTCTGAATTGCAAGTTTATATCTTGCAGTTGTGACATTATAACATGAAGTTGCGAGTTATTAAATCAGAATTGTAAGATATAAACTCATTATTTTGAGGACATATCATTTTTTCGCCCTCAAAATTGGACTTACAACATAACAAAACTGGACTTTCAGAATTGTGAGATACAAACTTGCATTTACAAGAAAGAATTGAGGGTTTTTATCTCACAATTCTGACTTTATTTCTCGCAGTTGTGATTTTATATCATGCAATTCTGAGAAAAAAAAGAATTCTGAGTTCATATCACGCAATTCTGACTTTATAACTCGCAATTAGAAGTTTATATCTTTACATTCTGAGAAAAAAAAGTTTTGTTTTTTTTTTTTGGTGGAAATTATCTTTCATAATTTCTCTCAGTTGTGACTTTTCTTAGAACGTCTGAATTGCAAGATATAAATTAAGAATTGCAACAAAAAGTCTGAAATGGGAGATAAAATTATTATTTATCTTGTGGCGGAAACAAGCTTTCACAGTTTTCAACATTGCCATAATAGGAATGAATTACATTTTAAAATATATTCAAATAGAAAACAGTTATTTTAAATTATTGGTGTGCATTAGAGACGTTCAACGTTAAAAAATATTACCTACCCCAAACTTTTGTACAACAGTATAGATCTGATGTATGAACTGACAAGCTTTTTGTTTTGATTATTGTGGATCGCTGTATCATTTTGAAACTCCATAACAGTATGATGACGTTACCAGGTACTTTACAAAACACAACAACTCCCCAAGACATATCTCTAAATGCTTACATTTTCACTACAGAGACAAATATTTCATATCACACTGCCATGTAAAGGTGCATCCACTCCAGTATTTTTGTGTAGCTATGTTATGATGTCTACACCGGACGCGACGGTTGTCGTGTAATGGCGCAGTATCTAAAAAGTCTGTCTACGCTGGACGCGACAAAGCGACCGTTGCAAATATTTGAAATTTCTGTCAGTACCTTACGTGCTGAATAGAACAGACTTTAGTTTACCGTTGGGAATTTGTCGCGTTCACGACGCGCCGCGCTACGCTCTTCTAGGTTTGATTGTCGCATTGCGTCGCGTCCGGTGTAGACGCAGTGTTACACAAACGTTTTAATTTGCCAGTGCCATTTTTAAAATATTCCACAATAGAAAATAACCACTTATAGCCATGCTTCAGTGGTATAGCCCTTAGCATAGCAATAGTTAGCCTACAAAATGCCTGTTAAATAGACTTACCATAGATACGTACGATAAAATACGATGGCAAGTTCTCTTAAGCCTGCCGTTTCTAAGCTGTCATGGTACTTACAGTCGTACCGTAAGACTGACTGATCTGTGTATTGATGAATGAAGATGTCTGTCATCCCCTGTATATCTGCTTTGGTTTTTGGTTCAAGATAAACACTACGTTATGTAACGCCTAAATCATTGTACGCTTTCTGTTACTACACTGAAGTAGAGTATGCCTTAAGTCAAGCTATAAGCAATGGGTCATGTTATTTATTGCCGGTGGTATGTTCTTAATTTATTGATATACAGGACTTATTTTAACATTTTATTTTTTGGTTTATTTCCTACATTTTTCCCCCTTCTGTCGATAAATATGACTGTAAAGACATGAACGGTTTCCATACCAGTATTTAACAATGTTTGTTGTTCTGTGTAGTGAATCATATCAGTAAACACATCTGAAATTACAATTGCAACACTTGTCCTGTGTATTTTTATGCATATGTATGCTATCAGAATCGACAGAATTTTTATACTGAATTTGAATGTAGAAACTGAATTAGAAAAATAATGTTTTTTGAATTAAAGGATTAGTTCACTTCCAGAACAAAAAGTTACAATGTACTCACCCCCTTGTTATCCAAGGTGTTTATGTCTTTCTTTCTTTAGTCGTAAAGTAATTTTTTTTTTTTAATTATTATTACAAATAATATACTTTTTAACCTCAAACGCTGGTCTCGTCTCGCTTTGTTGTAACTGTTTTTTCCGTTCATGACAGTTAGGGTACGTCTAAAAACTCACATTTCATTTTCTTCTCCAACTTCAAAATCGTTCTACATCGCTGCAGAAGCACCAGCTCAGAGTTTACAAAGTGAACATGCAAAGAAAATCAAACACCCTTTCCAAAAAAAAAAAGGTAAAACAGTGATGTAGGACGATTTTGAAGTTCGAGGAGAAAATAAGATGGGAGTTTTTAGACGTACCCTAACTGTCATGACGGGAAAAAACAGTTCACAGCGATAGACAAGACCAGCGTTTGAGGTTTAAAAAGTATATAAACTGTAATTTATTTTGGAAAATAACCGATCGTTTCCCTAGATAAGGCCCTTCTTCCTCGGCTGGGATCGTTTAGGGCCCTTTGAAGCTGCATTTAAACTGCAGTTTGGAAGTTCAAATTTGAGAGCACCATAAATGTCCTTTAAGTTACATGGAGAGAAATCCTGAAATGTTTTCCTCAAAATTTCTTTAGACTAAAGAAAGAAAGACATGAACATCTTGGATGACAGGGGGGTGAGTAGATTATCTGAAAATTTTATTTATTTATCAAATTTCTTTAAAATGGGTAAATTGGAGGAGATAGTGAAGAAAAAGCATCCAGCAAGTGTCCAAAAGGTAAAACATACAATAGTTTGGAAACAGTCGTTTTGTAACAGTTTTGGTCACATATTTATTTCAGTTCTGTGAGTATTATATTATACTAATAGGAAAATAATAATAAAACAGAATGAGTAGGTGTGTCAAAACTTTTGACTAGCCTTTTCTTAAGCCATATTTCTTCCAATTTTGAGGTTTAGATTTAAGTGACAAAACAGGAAATTGTAACAACTGGAAAGATGGGTGTGGAAGTGTTGTAGGTTGTACGGGATTGGAGGAGAGGACTGATTAGCCTGGCTTTATCCCGTCTGGGCCAGATGGTGCACTAGGCTTACCTGTGCCTCGGCCTCTCTAAGCCTTGTCCCGGCCATGCTTCGAACATCACATCCTGCTCAGAGCACAAGACAAAACGTTTTTCCACACCAAGGAAGATCTAACGTGGACTTTGGGTGAGTTCCAGTCTCAAACTAGGGCCATGTTGGGCCTAGTTCTACTATAATATCTTTTTAACACCTACTGTACTTTTAATCAAGTTTTACACATGGCAGCAAATCTCAATGTAATTAGCATATTGATATGAAGTGCTAAGGTTGCAGTCGATACCTAGCGATTATTGCTATTGTCTATATTTTGCATGATTGAAAAAACATAATGTTGGATCTTTTTGATAAAAATGGCCTTTTGCTTTTGGGTTTAAAATTCTGGCATTTATGTAAGATAGTAGTTTATTTGTATGGAAATGTCAATACTTAAAAAGGATTTGCAAACAGGCTCAGAAACTGCCAATTTAAACTAAATGTTCTGATATTTTAATATTGTTTAAACATAATTTTGTTGTAGATAAGATCATATACATGCTAAAGTTCATTCAAGTAGTTAGTAATGTAACAGCATTCACACACTTGGACAAAACAGGTTTATTGTTGTTTTTAATATTCTGTCTCGCATTTTTTATAGACGTCTTTTGGCGGACTCAAATGTGGGGTGTCAGCATGACTCTTCGAACCTTGAAAGTGGCGGCACTTCTGCTGCTGTCGGTGCATCTCCTGCATGCATCTGCCCTGCCGGCTGCATCCTCCTATGAGTTTACCGCATACAGGATGCAGCAATACAACTTACATCAGGACAAACATGGTAACACACAATAGTTTACTCAAAAATTACAGTTCTGTCATTAATTCTCATATTTAGACAGATTTTCTGTTCTCTGCTGAACACAAAAGGAGATATTGAAGAAGGAAGAAAGTTTTGGTGCCCATTAAATTACACTGTAACGCACTGGGAAAAAGCACTGGAACATTTATCAAAATATCTCTATTTACACTACCAGTCAAAAGTTTTTGAACAGTAAGATTTATAATGTTTTTTTTTTTTTTAAAGAAGTCTCTTCTGATCACCAAGCCTGCATTTATTTAATTCAAAGTACAGCAAAAACAGTATATATATATATATATTTTTTTTTTTAATATTTGTACTATTTAGAATAACTGTTTTTCTTATTTAATTGTAATTTGTTCCTGTAATCAAAGCTAAATTTTTAGCATCATTACTCCAGTCTTCAGTGTCACATGATCCTTCAGAAACCATTCTAATATGATGATGATGATGATTATTATTATTATCAATATTTAAAACAGTTGAGCATTTTATTCAGGATTCTTTGAGGAATAGAAATATCCAAAGATCAGCATTTATCTGAAATAAAGAAAAGCTTTTTTAACATAATACATAATTGTAATTTTTTAGGTTACTTATACATTTAAATGACAAAATAATTATAAACATATCAGTGGTGCATTTACAACAGCACATCATTTGCTAATTTCTTTGCAGACTTTTCCAGTAATAACTGTGTGTGCAAAAAAACAATACCGGTGAAAAGTCTGGAATAACTAATTATTTTATTTTATTTTATTTTATTATTTTTTTTTTTTTTGTAAAAAGCCCCTTATGCTCACCAGAGCTATAGATAATCAAAAATACAGTAAAACAGTATTTTTTGTGTAATAAATTATTAGTTTTCTTCAGCAAGAATGCGTTAAATTGGTTAAAAGTGACAGCAACAACATATATAACAGTACAAAAAAATTCTATTTCTATTTTTGAACTTTCTTTTCATCAAAGAATCCACATAAATATTAAGCAGCAAATGTTTTTGACATTTTTAATAAAAAGAACCGTTGTTAATATTTGAGCACTGAATCACCATATTAGACTCGAGTTATGGCTGCTAAAAATCCAGCTTTGCCGTCACAGGAATAAATTACATTGTAAAACAGTTATTACGTTGTAAATTACATTGTAAAACAGTTATTTAAAAATGTAATAATATTTCACAGTATTGCTGATTTTACTGTATTTTGTATGAAATAAATGCAGCCTTGATGAGAATAAAAGTCTTCTTTTTTTTTTTTTGTTTTTTAATCTTAATGATTCCAAACTGGTAAATGGTAGTTTGCAAGTCAAAAAGTATTGTTAATATTACTTGTCTAACTGATTCTAATTTCCTTACAAATTTAAAAGATGTGAAACACCCCACTGGGAAATCTAATTTCCTGATTTAATTAAGAATGCACTAATTTGAAAAGGGCACACTAATTTTCTGTGCAAAGGTGTTAATGACATTTGGACTGACCTTTGACCCTCAGGTTGCCGTGGAGCCATTGTGGTGGCAGAGGCACGATCTGCTGTGGATACGAGTCTGACTCGCCGCTGTGTGATCATGAAGCTGCCTGATTTCACCACAGAGCGCTACCTAGAGGCCAAAAAGCAGAACGCAGCAGCGGTTTTGATACTGCTGCCCCAAAACATCTCTTCAGTACCAGAGGATATTGTGCAGGTCATTCAGGAACACCTTTCACAGTTATGCACAATTACACTTGATTTATAGCTGCTGATTTATTGTTTCTTCCAGTAACTGTAGGTTATTTGGAAGTAGATTACATTAGATACCTCTCAATTCCCCAACCTGGTTAGCTAAAGGTCAGAAAATGAATTTCCCCAACCGTCTCTAGGGCTTTATGGTGGCTGAATCTCAGGTCCTGCAGAAGGAGACCCTGATGCCTGTGTATGTGGTCCCAGAGGACGACCAACTACTCTGTATGTATGAGGAAGTCACTCAGGCTGCAGCAACTAAGTCTGCTTCTGTACTAGTGAGAGGTGAGAGGGATGCTACAGAGTACCAGCAGTCATAAAAAAGACAAAATAATGTAAATTTTCGGCTGTAAATGCTGTAGCCACTAAAATGTATTATTATGCAATATAGTATGATATATTTAGCAAAATATATAAAATATGTATTTTTTAAATTTAAATGCAATTTTGTTTAACATTTTAAGTGATTTGATTGGTTAAAGGTAAAATACAAAATAAAACAAAATAATGATAACAAAAAATGCCATTGTAAGTGCATGTAATTGACTTGCAAAAAAAAAAACAAACATAAAATAAGAATGCCACTGTGGATGCCAGTAAGTGATAGATTTGCAAAATAAAATAAAATAAAATAAAATAATAAAAAGAAGTGAAAAAAAATATTCCTGTAAGTGAATGACTCAATAAAATAAAATAAAATAAAATAAAATAAAATTGATCAAACCAAAAATTAAATATGCTAGTAAGTGAATGACTTGCCCGGTAAAATAAAATAAAATAAAATAAAATTAAATTAAATTAAATTAAATTAAATTAAATTAAATTAAATTAAATAAATATGCTAGTAAGTGAATGACTTGCCCAATAAAATAAAATAAAATAAAATATATATAATTTTAATTCTATTTGAATTACAGTTTTAACATGAACTTATCTGCTCCGTTGTCATATTTTGTTAGTATTACATCAGTGAAACAGGTAAAAGATTTCTGCACTCAAAAAAGGCATTGTTTTTTTAATTAACTTTGCATTTATTTGATTTGATTTAAATATTTAAATATATTTTCAAATTGTATTTATTCAGATGGTTTAGAATTAGCACAATTCTTTTAACTGTGTAAACAATTACATTTATGAACATCATTAAAATATGATATGAAATAAGCAATATTCAATTAATATGAAATATTCACATTTTTGAATGCTAAATATATAAAGCTGGTTATTGTGTATTAAAAACAAGTTCCATTTCTTAGTACTATTACAGAAATCTTACCTTCTGACAAACATGCATGATATGTTTTTTTTTGTTTTTTTTTAGATAGATAGATTAAAACTCCAGATGGAGTCCAAATGGATAGAAATTATACATGCAATATGAATACATAAATCTTAACAGATTTTAGGCCTACATTTTGTTTGAGTGTACTAAGTGCTAAGCAGATTTTCTGTAAATTCTAAGCCATGTGAATAACCTTTATTTTTTTCTCAGTTCTCCGTAGTATCATCACCGCCACCGCTTTTCAAATATTAGTAAGCAACAACTCCCCCATCAAGCCTATTACTGATACCACCATCAATACTTTGGAGGTGAGAACGACAGCAGGCCACGCACAGCAACTCTATCCTTTTCTGTACGACGTAATAGTGCTATAATTAAACCTGACAGTCAAGTCGATTTATTGCTTCATTTCAAGGGAGTACTTCCTGGAGCTGGAGAAGACCCACCCACTATTGTAATTACGGCCCATTATGACTCGTTCGGCCTTGCTCCTGTAAGCCACCCTCATTAATGTCCACACACACACAGAGATCAACTAGATTGAAGGAACCTTTTTCAGTGTGTATTAATAAATGCTTAATCATTTTTAGTCACATAATACATCACACTGCCCTCAAACATGACTTGGAATGATTAATGTATGTTGTCAATTGGCATGGTTCACTTGCTGTGGGTACTGACCTTTTCAAACACCTTGGTCAGAAATTAACATATTCACATAGCCAGCCTCTCAAAGCTCACCAATGAAGACTGTATTGAATTTAGAAACTATACCAGAATGAATGACTCTCATGACACATTTTAGTTAATCAAAAACATGTACCACAACCAGTCTGATTTCCAAAAGAATGAGTCTTAAGAGTCAGTTCTTCTTAGTGAATCAAAAACATGCAGCTCAACCAGTCCAATTTTTGAATTAATGACTTTTATGAACCGGATCTTTTTATTGAAGCAAAATCATAAAGTGTTACCAATGTAATCTGATTCCCAAACAAATGATTCGTATGAGTTGGTTCTTTTTTGTGAATCAGAAACACACTAGTTTGGTCTTCGTACAAATGACCTTCGTACTTTAAAGTGAATCAAAACCGCAAAAAGTTACCAGTGGAGTCCAATTTCAAAATGAATGACTCTTATGAACTGATTCTTTTTGGTGAATCAGTAACATACAGTTTAACCAGTACAGTCTGATTCCTGAACGAATGACTCTTATCAGTCTGTTCTTTTTAGTGAATTACAACTAAATTAATTATTACTCTTATAAACTGGCCCTTTTTATTGAATCATATCCATGCAGCACAGTTAGTTTAGTCAAACAGATTCCATAACCAGTCAAAAGTTTTTTTTATGTTTTTTTAAAGTCTCTTCTGCTCACCAAGCCTGCATTTATTTGATCCAAAGTACAGCAAAAACAGTAAAATTTGGAAATATTTTTACTATTTAAAGTAACTGCTTTCTATTTTAGTATGTTTTAAAATGTAATTTATTCCTGTGATTTCAAAGCTGAATTTTAGCATCATTACTCCAATTTTAGCATCATTACTCCTTCAGAAATCATGGTAATATTCTGATTTGCTGCTCAAAAAACATTTCTTATGTTGAAAACAGCTGAGTAGAATTTTTTTTCAGGTTTCTTTGATGAATGGAAAGTTCAGAAGAACACCATTTATCTGAAATAGAACTTTTTTTGTAACATTATATATGTCTTTTTCATCACTTTTGATAAATTTAAAGCATCATTGATAAATAAAAGTATTAATTTATATAATTTCTTTCCCGAAAAAATAAAATAAAATAAATAAATAATATTGACTCCAAGCTTTTGAATGGTATAGTATATAATGTTAGAAAAACTTTTATTTCAGATAATACTGTTTTAAATATTGATAATATTAAAAATAAAAAATGTTTCTTGAACACCAAATCAGCATATTAGAATGATTTCAGAAGGATCATGTGACAAATAATGATAAATTACATATTCTAATAGAAAGAAGTTATGTTAAATAGTAAAAAAAAATTTTGAATGTTACTGTTTTTGTTGTACTTTGGCTTAAATAAATGCAGGCTTGGTGAGCAGAAGAGACTTCTTTAAAAAACATAAAAAATCCTACTGTTCAAAAACTTTTGACTGGTAGTGTAGTTTGTCTAAACGCTTTTAAATGTTATTGGAACTGATAAGAAACCAGAACCTTCAAGAAGAACCAAAACTTATGACCATATGATTTATGCATTGCTGAAGTCTTTAAGTTTGAAGTACCTGTAATGATGCTGTGGTAATCTTGTAATCACAGCAAAGCATTTAATTACTACTGTGTTTTACTGGTTCAGATTGTAAAATGTACCCACTGGTAATAATGAGTTTTACAGTCACCACCTGGTAGATCACATCCATTGCTGCTTTAATGTGAAAGCAATGTTCTTAGCTGTATTTTAGCATATCATTAATGATCTTCTTAGTCTAAAAGAATAGAAATACTTTTGTTATTTTCTCAAAGTACATGATTTTTTTTCTTTTCATTTTAGTGTGTATTATGAGATTGTATGTGATTTGTGTATGTGTTTTTAGTGGCTGGCGTATGGTGCGGATTCTAATGGCAGTGGCGTCACTGTTCTTCTCGAGCTGGTTCGACTCTTTCATCATCTCTACAGCAACCCACGAAGCCAGGCTCCGTAAGTTCTTTCTGTATTTTTTTAAACTAAAATGTCGGTGTTAGGAAACTAATTTAAAAACTGGCAACATGAACACAATAGCTTGCTTTTTTTTTTCTTTTAGGTACCACCTTTTATTCTCCCTGACTGGTGGTGGTAAATATAACTTCCTGGGCACCAAGCGTTGGCTGGAGGAAAATATGGACCACGTAGGTACGTAAATTATTGCCAAAATGTTTTCTTGACACATATTTTCTCCCCAATCAAAACATTGTCTAAGTATTACATTCGATCATAGATACACTCTTAAAAATAAAGAACTTTTCCATTCAACAAAAGGTTGTTTATAGGAGAAAAAGGTTCTTTAGATTTTTATTCTTTAGATTTTCTTCATGTTTTTCATGCTAAGAAAAATGGTTCTTAAAGAGAACCCCGGGTATTAAGACTTGTATGGCTTAAAATAACCTACATGATGTCTCTTACTGAAATATGTAGTAGAAAACCCATGAAAGACTTGCGTTGTTTAAAAAATCTACATCGTTTTATACATATTTTGGACTATGGGAGGCGACATTATGACGTGAGATAGTTGCACTTGGTAAGCTACTGGCGCTACCTGTTGCTATTTTTACCGCAACACAACTTGGAAAATACAATACTAATACTAATACAATACTAATGACCAAAGCTGCAGAAAGAGCTTATAGGTGGCAACAGATTTAAGCAGAGACTTAAGCCAAAAGCCATACCATTGATTTTTTCCCCACAAGGAGTTTAAATGCCCCCAGATATTGAGTGAAATCTGTGCTTAGAAACTCCATCAGTGGCTGCTGCATCATGACAAGCGTCGACATGTTTATATCCTGTCAGGATGGCATCTAGTGTTTCTTGTCTCTGCCGTTTGTAAGCTCTTTCAATAGCTGTGGTCTACTAAAAACTTCAGGGGCATCAGGGCTAAAGTGGAAAGCACAAAGACTTGGGTCTTAAGGAAGTTTTATTCGTCCACAGGCATCCTCCCATTCTTTTCTCCTCTTCTTATCGCAGTGAATAACAGTGAAGACTTGCATCGCTTCTCTTGTTGCCCTTTGACTGAAAATTGCAACCAAAAGCCACACAATGTGGCGTCATATCAATATTTTATATTTGTGGATTTTTAAAATAACAGTCTTTCAAGGGTTTTCTACTGCATATTTCAGTGAGAGACATCATTTATGTTATATTAAAGGGTTACTCCACCCCAAAATGAAAATTTTGTCATTAAACCCATGTCGTTCCAAACCCGTAAAAGCTTTGTTCATCGTCGGAACACAATTTAAGATATTTTGGATGAAAACCCGGACTGACCACTGTCAAGACCCAGAAATGTATGAAATACATCGTAAAAATAGTCCATCTGCCTTCAGTGGTTCAGCTATAATTTTACGAAGCTACGAGAATACTTTTTGTACGGAAAGAAAACAAAAATAACGACTTTATTCAACAATTCGTCTCCTCTGCGTAACCGTAGCATCATTTTGGAGAGTATCCGCTGGACGCAAACTGCGTACGCTGTTCTGCATCAGCCACACCACACTGATACGTTTTCTACGTTTATTTCGCTTTGATTCGAACGAAAACAGTGTATTCACGTGACGCAGCTGACAGAGAACAACGTACGCAGTTTGTGTCCAGCGGATACTCTCCAAAATGGCGCTGCGGTGATGCGGAGGAGACGAATTGTTGAATAAAGCCGTTATTTTTGTTTTCTTTCCGTACAAAAAGTATTCTCGTAGCTTCGTAAAATTCTGTTTGAAGCACTGATGGCATATGGACTATTTTGACAATGTCTTTCATACTTTTCTGGGCCTTGATAGTGTTATTTACTTGTCAGTCAATGGGACAGTCAACGAACGAAGCTTTTACGGGTTTGGAACGACATGAGGGTAAGTGATTAATGACAAAATTTTCATTTTGGGGTGGAGTAACCCTTTAAGCCATACACATCTTAATACCCAGGGTTCCCTTTGCAAACTGATCACTGAAAGGTTCTTTGGGAACCAAAAATGGGTCACATCACATCGAAAACCCCCTTTTGGAGTCTTTATTTTTAAGAGTATAAGAATTATGAGCTCTCATTCAATAAAAACACCAAAGTTTACAGTCTGGATCTTTCTTTGCAGAATCCAGCCTTTTGCATGACAATGTGGCATTTGTTCTATGTCTGGACTCTCTTGGCACTGGAGATGAGCTTTTCCTGCATGTTTCACGACCACCTAAATCTGGAACACCTCAGTACAGCTTCATTCAGCAGCTGGAGCAGGTTAGGTTGAATTGCAGAGTTGTATTCCATCATTTTCCATGAAAATACTGTTTTAAACTTAAACATTGATTGTCAGTTGTGACCCTCTTGTTCGTATTTTCCTTTCTGTCTTTTTAGATCATTTCTGCCAGGTTCCCCTGGGTGAGATTTGGAACTGTCCATAAGAAGATCAACCTGCAGGAAGCCACCGTGGCCTGGGAGCACGAGCGCTACGGAATGAAACGTATCCCAGGATTCACTCTGTCGCACATTGAAAACCCTAAATCAGAGCTGAGAGGATCTATCCTGGACACCATGTGAGAAAAACCTACCAAATCTTTCAGAAGTTTTGGAAGCTCCATTTTGGAACATCTGCCAGAAGTAGTCAATGAATTAGCCACGCCCCCTTTATTAAAACTTCACCCCAAGAAGATATAAAAATAGCATTCTCGCATTACAAATTAAAGGGATAGTTCACCCAAAAATGAATTACTTTACTAATTACTCACCCTCATGTCGTTCCAAACCCGTAAGACATTCATTCATCTTCGGAACACAGTAGTGTGTAATATGATGCATTTCCAAATGAAACTGGATATTCAACTACAAAAAGATAACGTAAATAGGGTTTACTTAAAATCCCTTATTATAATAAATCGATCCAGAAAGTGTTATTGTAGTTTTAATGTAGTTCATGTATTTTTTCATTTATTTTATGAAGTTTTTTTTTCCGTTTTATCTTTCCTCGGTTACTTTATTTTTCGTATTTTCCAGTTTCTACATTCAATGTATTTACTTTGTATATTAGTTTTATAGTTTTATTTATTTTTTTTTTATATATAGTTTTTATTTTTCCATTTTATCTTCCCTTGGTTTTGTACTCTCCAGTTTCTACATTCAGTGTATGAACTTTATATTAGTTTACTATTTTAACTTAAGTTGATTATTTTATTTTATTTTATTTTAATGTATTTTTTATTTTGTCCATTTTATCTTGCCTTGGTTCCTTTAGTTTTTGTATTTTCCGGTTTCTACATTCAGTTTATTAACTTCGTATATTAGTTTTATATTTTTGTTTTATTTATTTTATTTTATTTTATTTTATTTAAATGTAGTTTTTATTTTTCTATTTTATCTACCTTTGGTTACTTGAGTTTCTGTATTTTCCAGTTTCTACTTTCAGTGTATTAAGTTTGTATATTTTATATTTTAATTTAATTTTATCTTTTATTTTTTACCATTTATCATCTTATCTTTTATCTTGGTTAATTTAGTTTTTGTATTTTCCGGTTTCACATTCAGTCTAATAACTTAGTATATTAGTTTTATATTTTTATTTTATTTTATTTTAATTTAAATATAGTTTTTATTTTTTTATTTTCCATTTTATCTAACAAATTAAGATATTTCAGATGAAATCCATTGGCGCCGATAACCTTGTGGGCAGCGTGCCGACATACAGTGCTGTTGCGCTACGGGCGTTCTGAGTTTCGGCTCGAGAACGTTTACCGATCCCGCCCCGTTCTCTCTCCCGCTTCGCTTCCAGTCAGCTATGATCTGTCCTATCATAATGAAGGCAAAAATAAATCTTTAAAAAAAAAAAAAAAAAAAGAAAGGAATCTGAGACGCTTTAACATTTCTCTAACATAGTTGCGTTCCTGTGCAGGGCTCAGAAAGCACTCGGATTTCAAAAATAACGTAATATGTGTTCCAAAGATGATAAAAGGTTTGAAACAAAATGAGGTTGAGTAATTAATGACAGAATTTTCATTTTTGGGTGACCTATCCCTTTAACAACTGACATCTGTTTATGAAGCTGAAAATGGTGGAAAGAGGCTCAAAGTCTTCTGATTGGCTGAACAAAGATTCAAAGTATGGCCTACAGTCTCTTTTTTGCATCTAATTTAGTAAAATCTGTCAGATTTTATGTACATTTTCCAATGACATTCCATAACAAATCTCCTTTTGGAGATTCTATCCAATGCAGCTCTGTTATAGCAGACATTTCAGAATACATTTTAAATGATAGATGCGCTGTTTCTCATCTCACTGTTATTTCTGTATATTCAGGGCACAGGTGGACATCAGGAAACTCAAGCGGAACGCCGTTATTGTTGCTGAGTCCTTGGCAAGATTCATGTACAATCTTTCAGACAAGGTGAGGAAAACATTTGAAGCGTCTCGCCAAATTTAAATATTCACGTTAACCTTGAAAGCACACACAGACCACTTTTGTCTTTGTTTCCACTTTTTATTATATGCTACTTTTTTTTTCTGTAGGGCTCCGCTAAGGACATGCAGGTCTTCAAGGGCAGTTTGGTAATATATATTTTTTCTCCTCTGTTGTTTGTTTTATCAGGCTAAAGATAGTAAAGAAGTCTTTACTGTTACTTTTGATGAATTTAATGCTTTCTTGCTAAAAAATTACTGACCCCAAACTTTTGAACCTCATTAAGTAAACCTTAAACTGTGTAGGATGTTCAAGACAGCCGTTTGTCTGCATTGATGACCATGATAACGTCTGTTCCACGAGCCGTTCAGCTTATGGACAGAGAGCCAGAACACACACTCCTGATCAGCAGCCTGGAGCAAGAGTTCAAACACTATCTACAGCAGGTCCACAGACACACGTTCCACCCGGACCGAAGGTACGCACACACAGACACGGCCAAAATGTCTCACCTCATCAATGGCCTGAAGCAAGACTTCAAATGATGCAGATTTCAAATACGCATACATTCACAGAGGCAGAATTTATTTTTCTTTTTACATTGCCTGTAGCAAGTTCAAACAATGTTTACCGACACACTTTCTGAAAACAGCAACACTTCAAACTCACACCCACCCAAACACACACACAGAGATACAGACATATTAAACCTGTTTTGTCTGACTTTTATAGGGATCCTGAAATCACATTCTTTGATCAAATGAAACAACCAATGATGATGTACAGGTGAGTCTTCTCGTTGTTTTGAGGCAAACCTGAAAGATAATGTAAATAGGGTTTACTTTCCATTTTATCTTGCCTTTGTTCCTTTAGTTTTTGTATTTCTCGGTTTCTACATTCAGTGTTAATTCCTTTGTATATTAGTTTTATATTTTTATTTTATTTTATTATTTATTTTATTTTATTTTATTTATGTAGTTTTTATTTTATTTAAATGTAGTTTTTATTTTTCCATTTTATCTACCCTTGGTTACTTTAGTTTTTGTATGTTCTGGTTTCTACATTCAGTGTATTAACTTTGTATATTAGTTTTATATTTTTGTGTTCTTTAATTATTTATTTATTTTTTTTAATATAGTTTTAGTTTTTCCATTTCATCTTTCCTTGGTTACTTTAGTGTTTGTATTTTCCAATTTTGAAATTCAGTGTATTCACTTTGAATATTAGTTTTATATTTTTATTTTATTTTATTTTAATGTTTTTAATTTTCCATTTTATCTTTCCTTGGTTACTTTAGTTTTTGTAATTTTTGGTTTCGAAATTCAGTGTATTAACTTTGTATATTAGTTTTTTATTTTTGTTTTATTTTATTTTATTATTATTTTTTATTTTTATTTGATTTTAATGTAGTTTTAATTTTTCTATTTTATCTTCCCTTGGTTACTTTAGTTTTGTATTTTCCAGTTTCTACATTCATTTGTATATTAGCTCTATATATTTATTTTATTTGATTTTATTGTAGATTTCATTTTATTTTAATGTAGTTTTTTTTCCATTTTATCTTCTGTTGGTTACTTTAGTGTTTTGTATTTTCCAGTTTCTACATTCAGTTTATTAACTTATATATATTATGTATATTAGTTCTATATTTTTATTTTATTATATTTTTGTTAGTTTTAAAAATAAACCATATTAAAAACTAAAAATAACTTTTATATTAAATAATTTAAAAATGAAAATGTGTAGTATCTATTTATTTATTTATTTATTTTTTATTTATTTCTAGTTTCCATTGTACAATTCACTTTTTTTTAGGGTGAAGCCTGCCGCCTTTGACCTGTTTTTGGGTGGCTGTATAGCTGGATATCTTGGAATAGTTTATTATGCAATCCAGGTGAGCGGTGGGTAATGTATACCAAGCTAATTAGAGAGCTGGGGTCAGTATGCTAATTTTACCAAATGAAAGTCTATCAGTAATCTGAATCTGTAATCCCATGTTTCTTTAATGTGTGGTTTGGTTAATTTGTTTTAATCATATCTTTTTGTTCGCAGAACTTTGGCAATGTCTACACTAAATTAAAAGCAACTGTGAAAGCCAAGCACCAATAAACTTGAGTAAAGGAGACACATCAAAGAACCGATGCACAGAGACGTCTACAGCATGGTCAATGCTATACCTGTGAGGACTGAAAACTTTTGGAATTCATGTCTAGAATTTAAAGTGGCTACCTTGGTGTTTTATAATTCCTTTGCAGTCTCTTCTGTTTCTGTTTGATTCCTTTTTTAAATTAAAGAACACCTTTCTCTTTTAGAACTGGCTACTTTACAAAAATCCTTCTGGAACTTTATGTTTACACTTTGGTCACTGAAAGGAAAGAGACTAAATTAGATGATTACCCATGTAAATTTGATATGTCGCGAGTAGAATGGAATTCATGGATAAGTTATGAGTCACTTAAAAAGGAACCTGATGCCAAGTAAGAGTGAGCGGACCTGTGGCCTATATGTAGTGGAATTATAGTCACTGAACACCTATATGAAAGAGAAGCTTATGAGTTTCAGCTGATAATGTTTCAAAGATAAATACAATTTTTTGGTTAAAGGAATGGTTCATGCAAAAATGCAGAATTTACCCTCAAGCCATTTAATATGTAAACGCATTTGTTTTTTAATCAGAACAGATGTGGAGAAGTTTAGCATTACATCACTTGCTCACCAATGGATCCTCTGCAGTGAATGGGTGCCGTCAGAATGAGAGTTCAAACAGCTGATAAAAACATCACAGTAATCTACAGTAATCCAAACAACTCCAGTTCATCAATTAATGTCTTATGAAGCAGAAAGCTGTGTCTTTGTAATAAACAAATCGATCATGAACTTCCAATCATTACTTTTTTTAACTCGTTTTTTGGCCAGAAATGACTTAATGATGACTTCATTTCTTACGAACACATTTTTTCAGTTCACATGATGTTAATTTTTGCACTGTGGTCGTGTGGATTGTTGTGATGTTTTTCTGTTGCCTGGACTTTTATTTTGACAGCACCCATAGGTTATTTTTCTATGTGAGTGATTATTAAAAAAGTAGAACTTGACAGAAACCACCCTTCAGACTAATTTTAAGTTATTAATTATGTATGGGAGGTTTTTCCCTGTGGAACTATCTGAGTAACCTCAAAGCTGTCCTGTGCATAATAGGTCGCTGACGGCATATTTGATTTACTTGTGTTGGCACAGCCACGGAGAGTATTTTGTGGTGCTGACAGTGACTGTGGCTAAGTGCCAAATGCTCGGTTAAATGATGACTCTCTTGATTATCTCTTATGAATGAAGAAGTCCTTTCATTCATATAGGATTAGTCACTCATTACTGTCATCCACAATATTATATCTACTATGATGACATGAGCAAGTTCCCCTAGTGTATCATATCGTTATACTCTACTGTGGAGTTTAATGTCTGAACATTAACATTCTGAAGTAATGGCTAATGGAAGTAATAGTATGAGTCTTAGTAGTATGATTCATTCATAAAGAAAGGGAAATTTACTTATGTTCAGCAATTCGTGAATGCAGATTATTCAAAGATCAACAAAAACACTGTTGAAAAGTTTGGGGTCAGTAAGGAGTTTTTTTGTTTTAGTATTTCTGAAGGATCATGTGACACTGAAGATGCAGAAAATTCAGCTGTGCCATCACAGGAATAAATTACATTTAAAAGATATTAAAATAGAAAAACAGAATTTTTTTTCTTTCTTTTTTTAAACATTTTTTCTATGTATACACCATCAGTCAAAGATTCTTTTTAAAGAAGCCTCTTCTGCTCAAAAAGCTTGCATTTATTTGATTCAAAGTACAGCAAAAAAACCTTTTTTTTTTACATTTACAATTTAAAATTATTCTTTTCTATTTGAATATATTTTAAAATGTAATTTTTTTTTTCATTTTAATTTCCCTTGGCTACTTTAGGTTTTGTATTTTCTGGTTTCTACATTCATTAACTTTGTATATTAGTTTTAGATTTTTGTTTTATTTTATTTGAAATAGAATTTAGAGGTAGAATAGAATTTTAGATTCTTTATAGATTTTTTCTTTCTTTTTTTTAAACTTTTGTTCTGTGTATACACTACCAGTCAAAAGTTTTTGAACAGTAATTTTGAATGTATTTCAAAGAAGTCTCTTCTGCATACCAAGCCTGCATTTATTTGACTCAAAGTACAGCAAAAACAGTACAATTTTGAAATATTTTTACTGTTTAAAATAACTCTTTTCTATTTGAATATATTTTAAAAATGTAATTTATTCCTGTGATTTCAAAGCTGAATTTTTAGCATCATTACTCCAGTCACATGATTCTTCAGAAATAATTGTAATATTCTGATTTGCTGCTCAAAGGACAATTATTATTATTATTATTATTATTATGTTGAAAACAGCTGAGTAGAATTTTATCAGGTTTCTGTGATGAATAGAAATTTCGTAAGAACAGCATTCATCTGAAATAGAAATCTTTCGGAACATTATAAATGTCTTTATGATCACTTTTGATTAATTTAAAGCATTCTTGCTAAATAAAAGTATTAATTTCAATAATTCCTTTCCCCAAAAAAAGTGTATAATTTTACAAAAGCATTTTATTATTTTAGATAAAAGCTGATCTCGGGATCTTTCGATTCATCAAAGAATCCTTTAAAAAATTACTGTTTTAAATATTGATAATAATAATAACAATAATAAAAAATGTTTTCTGAACAGCAAATCAGCATATTAAAATGATTTCTGAAGGATCATGTGATACGGAAGACTGGAGTAATGATGCTGAAAATGTAGCTTTGATCACAGGAATAAATTACATTTTAAAATATATTCAAATAGAAAACAGTTATTTTAAATAGTAAAAATATTTTACTGTTTTTGCTGTACTTTGAGTCAAATAAATGCAGGCTTGGTGAGCAGAAGAGTCTTCTTTAAAAAAAACATAACTGTTCAAAAACTTTTGACAGGTAGTGTATTAGTCTTAAAAGTAACACTGCACATCTCTATGCTTTCCAGCTCTATTTTTGGCATTTGTCCAGACCAACAAACAGATCTCACCTCATCTGTTTAACTCTCAGTCAGGCTCCGGTGAACAGGGGCCACAAAAGACACACAGGATCTAAGGATTGAATTATTGATCGCTGGCTGAGGGGGGAATGAAACCTGGGGCGGCCAATCCTGGTGAAAGACGGATATCTATGCAGATTATCCAGTTGCCAGCTCTCTTTTTCTCTCTTCAGTGAAGCGTGTAATACAGAACAGGACCAAAACGCCAGAATGACATCATATATGATTGCTTAGGACGTGCTTTGTGTGTACTACAATTTCAAATGTGATTTTAACCTTTTGTTTGATCTCAAAATAAGTCACTGACAGCCAAAACATGGACAAAAAATAGCAGAGTGATAAAAGGAGAGCAGAAAGAAGCATGCTGTCATCACTTATGAGTAAACAATTGTAGAATTTTCATTTTTGAGTCAATCCGAATACTCCATGGAAAGATGAAAGAACTGAGGGATTAAGATAGAGAAGAGAGGAAGAGGAGCATGAGAGCGCTAGAGCAGAGGTGCTGAAGAGAGGGAGGGAGTTGAGCTAGGGTTGATGAGTCAAGGAGCTGCAGACACACTCTTACCGTACATGGGGGAAATGGGTCCACAGGTACACTTCAGCAGCACTTACTCAGAGGAGTTCAGCTGCCCGGCTCGAGTCAAACCCACCCGGCCCAGACCGTCCTCTGCATATCGGAGGAACAATCCTCATCCAAGGCCGGTAAGAGCTACCTGAAACATTACAGCAAATGATTACCACCACAGATAAGAGCTTTATATACTGTATATTTGATTTGAGGTCGGACAGTTTTCTTAAAAGTCTTTTAAAGGCTGCATTTGTTTGGAAAAAATGCAGTATAAATGGTAAAATTGTGAAATATTATTGTAAAATATTATTGTCAAAATAAATATTTTCTATTTTGATACATTTTAAAATGTAATTTATTCCTGTGCTGATAAAGCTGAATTTTCCAGTCTTCAGTGTCACATGATTTTTCAGAAATCATTCTAATATGCTGATTTGCTGCTTAAGAAACATTTCTTATTATCAATGTTGCAAACAGCGAGCATATACATTTTGATGAATAAAAGTTTAAAAGAACAGCATTTATTTACTATAATATACACTACCATAATATTTTTTTTTAAAGAAGTCTCTTCTGCTCACCAAGCCTGCATTTATTTGATCTAAAGTACAGCAAAAACAGTAAAATTTTAAAATATTTTAACTATTTAAAATAACTGTTCTCAATCTGAATATACTTTAAAATGTAATTTATTCCTGTGATTCAACAGCTGAATTTTAGCATCATTACTCCAGACTTCAGTGTCACATGATCCTTCAGAAATCATTCTAATATTCTGATTTGCTGAAAAACGTTTATTATTATTATGTTGAAAACAGCTGAGTAGATTTTTTTCAGGTTTCTTTGATGAATAGAAAGTTCAGAAGAACAGCATTTATCTGAAATAGAAATCTTTTGTAACATTATAAATGTTTTTATCATCACTTTTGATCAATTTAAAGCATCCTTGCCAAATAAAAGTATTTATTTCTATATCCGCTTTCCCAAAAAATAAAAAAGAAAATTCACAAAACTCACAGGAATAAATTACATTTTAAAATATTTTCAAATAGAGTTATTTTAAATAGTAAAAATATTTCACTATATTACTGCTTTTGCTGTATTTAAGATCAAATAAATGCAGGCTTGGTGAGCAGAAGAGACTTCTTTAAAAAACATAAAAAATCTTACTGTTCAAAAACTTGGTAGTGTAAATCTTTATACACCATTGATACATTTAATGTGTCACTGCATTCAAATTTAAAATAAAGTTCTTTAAAGTATCAGAGAAATTACATATTACAAATCTTTTTAGAATATTTTAGAAATTAGAGATATAAGCATTTTACACTTTATTGATTCTCTAACAAGTAAATTTAGAATCATCTTATGTGGAGGATAAAGGAGAGCTCCACTTCCAGAACAATTTACAGATAATTTACTCACCCCCTTGTCATCCAAGATGTTCATGTCTTTCTTTCTTCAGTCGTAAAGAAATTATGTTTTTGAGGAAAACCTTTCAGGATTTTTCTCCATATAATGGACTGATATGGTGTCCCGAGTTTGAACTTCCAAAATGCAGTTTAAATGCGGCTTCAAACGATCCCAAATGCGGTTTTAAGCGATCCCAGCCGAGGAAGAAGGGTCTTATGTAGATTGGTTAGTTTCATTAAAAAATACAATTTAAATACTATTTAATGTCGAACGCTGGTCTCTCCCTGAACTCTGTGTATTCTAGCTCAAGACAGTTAGGGTATGTCGAAAAACTCAGATCACATTTTCTCCCTCAACTTCAAAAATACTTTCAAAATCATCCTACATCATTGCAGAAGTACCGACCTAGTCTTTGCAAAGTGAACATGCAAACAAAAAAGGTAAAACAGCGATATAGGACGATTTTGAAGTTGAGGGAGAACATGAGATGGGAGTTTTTCGACATACCCTAACTGTCATGAATGGAAAAAAAAAAAGGGGTCGGGAAGGGGAAGAGCAAGACAAGATGAGCGTTTGACATTAAATAGTATATAAACTGTATTATTTTTTATGAAAATAACCCATCGCTATGCTAGATAAGACTCTTCTTCCTCGGCTGGGATTGTTTACAACCGCATTTGGGATCGTTTGAAGCCGCATTTAAACTGTATTTTGGAAGTTCAAACTCGGGGCACCATATCAGTCCATTATATATAGAAAAATCCAAATGTTTTCCTCAAAAAACATAATTTCTTTACGACTGAAGAAAGAAAGACATGAACATCTTGAATGACAAAGGGGTGAGTAAATTATCTGTAAATTGTTGTTTTGGAAGTGAAATGTAATGTAGCTCCTAAGGTGTGTTACATCCATTATTTACTTGGTTTGGTTTGCATTTTGTGAGGTGTTTGTTTGCGTTCCCTCGATTAGCATTATATTATTGCTAACGTGTTAGCTCTATGAGCAAAACAACGTAGTTAAAAAGCAATACTGAGGTAAGGAAAGCGCTGTAAACAACAGCGAACATTTTTCAATCAACTTGATTTTAACTGCCCTGACAAACCATTAATAATTCACCAGCCTGGAAAGCATTGTAGCCACTTGATTCTGCAAAACAACCTACATGCGGGGGGCCTTGTTGTACAGGAGGCTCCGGTTACACTGTTTCCAAACCACTGAACAGGGATCGGAGGTTGGGATCGACTCTCACTATGTTAGCAAAACAATCTAACCTCTGCTGGGTCAGTGTTACAGGCTATTAAGTGGCACTTAGGGTTGGTTTTCTGAATCCCTTTTGCCACCCAGGACTTCCTGATGCCAAGAACGCTGCAGACAGGATACGGCTCACGGAAATACTTTCAGACAACGACTGCCCCTACCTCTTTTCTACCTCCAGTCAGACACATATCAGTCCAGTATCCAGGTATCAATACAATCTGTCACTACAGCTGAGGCTGAGTCATTTAAATCACGGTCGTTGATCAAATCAGTGTAGTAGTTGCATGTATTTGAGTATTCGTCTCCAGACTAATATATAAAATAGGCTATCCAACTTTTTCTTCCCGTTAGAGTGGGTTAAGGCTAAAAGGGATACAGCTCTAGCTACTGGGCATGCGCACATCAATCTAACGTTATTTTTGTCGCACTGTACAACGATAATACTGTTTTTGTATATAGTAAGAGCTAAGTTTAGGGTTGGGGTAGGTGTAGACGTTAAAAAAAAAACAATGTAATAGGTAGAACAATTCATTTCATTGTTAGTTGGAGCTGTATCCCTTAGAGTGGGCGTGGCCATTTGTAAACGTTATGGGTCTGGCTTCCGGTCTCATCGCATCCAGCTATTATAACAGCTCGTTTTGCTGCTTGATATTGCAAATTGGTGTGTCTTTTATTATTTTAATGTATTATGTTAGTTATAAGCACAAGTTTGTAGTGCAGTTTTACCGTTGACTCCACGTTGTTATTCTCGTTATTTCGACCAATGAACCGGAAGTCTAAACCCATAGGCTTACTTCCGTGTTAAAGAAAGGTGGATATTTGCATGTATTGGGGCATATATATATATATATATATATATCAATGTTTTCTATCTTTGTGCTTTGTATTGACCTCAAGATGTGCAAACAGCACATGGACAGTCGATGCAGAGCTCATCACAGACAGACTCCAAACCACCTGCCGTCTCGTCTGCAGTTTGTACACTGCCACCTGCTGCCTGGCTTCTCAAACCACAACGAACCAGCTTTGCTCATGCAATAATCCCAAATACACAAGGGTAATGCTGTTGCAATTCTATTTGATATACATGAATGATATGCAGAGGTATATATTCAGGTCTGCAATGTGTGTTCATTAATAAAATACAATCCACTACCTGAGCATCTGATTTTTCTGAGCACTACACTATTAGTTTATGAACAGATCATGCTATGATTTTATTCTCAATTTCATATCTGCCATACTTTTTAGGATAATTTCTTCTTTGTACTCAGGAAATATTCAGACACAGATCGTATCAGATCAGCTTGGGACAAACAGATGGACATCATGCCATCTCTAAAACCCTTCAAACACCAGGTTACCCATCATCACAGACCACGCTCAAAATCTACATCTGATTACAGGTATTTTAATCCAGAATCTTGCAATAAATAAATAAGCAAACAAACAAATAAATAGTTTATATTTTAATAATATTTTTAAATTTAATTTATTCATGGGATGATAGTGCAGAATTTTCAGCAGCCATTACTTCAGTCTTTAGTGTCACATGATTCTTAAGAAATCTTTGTAATATGCTGATTTGTTGCTAAAGAAACATTTCTGATTAAACATTAACAATGAATAAATAAATAATATTTAATATTTATAATAATATTTATAATAAAAATATAAAACAAACATTTATAACATTTATTTTATATTATAAATATTTTGTATTTATAATAATACATATAAAATAGTATTTAATAATCCTTAACAATAATACAATATAACTAATTAAATAAATAGTTCATTTTTAATATATTTTACATTTTAATTTAATCCTGTGATAATAAAGCTGAATTTTTAGAAGCCATTACTCCAGTCTTCAGGTGTCACATGATCCTTCAAAAATCATTCTAATATGCTGATTTGGTGCTAAAGAAACATTTCTTATTGAACATTAACAAAAAATAAAATAAAAAATAAATAAATATAAAAGTAATACTTCATATTTCTAATAATATATATAATAAATATAAAATAAATGTATAAAAAAATGTATTTATAATATTTATTTTATATTTATTTAATATTATAAATATTTTGTATTTATAAAAATAAATATAAAATGAATTCTTAATACTTAATAAAATATAACTAATAAAATAAATAAATATAAAAGTAATACTTAATATTTCTAATAATATATATATCATAATAAATATAAAATACATATTATAAATGTTTATTTTTTATTATAAATATTTGTTATTTGTAAAAATAAATATTTATTTTAAAAATAAAATAAATATATAAATCCCATTCAGCTAAGAGCAGGCATCAGATTTGCTTTCAAACATATCATAACTTGATGTTTTGATCCAGTGCTTTTAATGTAATCATGTCATTCTGCTAAGCTATAAATGTGTGTTTCAGCATAAACATGGCTCTGTTGTAAATACATCTGAATGTCTCAGATTATCCCTTTTACATTCAGATGTTTTGGTTTGCAGTGAAGGACACAGCTGTTTTCATGTGGTGAAGCCATATAAAGTTGGACACTACATCATCCACCCTGAGTTTGTGTCAGAAGCAAAGCACTACTAAATGTAAACAGTGTTTGGGCATTTTTATAACTGATAATGATAATGATAATGTCATTTTACAGTGTATTACAATGTGTTTGGAGATCCTGCTTTGGAAAACATGCTTGGGTGCAGCTTCATTTTATTGTCTGTAGATTGTATTTTTGGATGTAAATGTGCATTACACAACAAATAAACAAGGTTTATGATGTGCCTGTTAAATGTTTGTTATTATTTTGTCTTACAAACATTACCGTGGTAACCTTTTTATACAGCGTAAATACGACTTATATGACCCTGGACTACAAAACTAAATAAGTAGCACAGGTATATTTGTAGCAATAGCCAGCAACACATTGTATGGTTCAAAATGATTTTTCTTTTATGCCAAAAATCATTAGGCTATTAAGGAAAGATCATGTTCCATGAAGATATTTTGTAAATTTCCTACCATAAATATATCAAAACTTAATTTTTGATTAGTAATATGCATTGCTAAGAACTTAGTTTAGACAACTTTAAAGGCGATTTTCTCAGTATTTAGATTTTTTTTTTGCACCCTCAGATTCCAGATTTTCAAATAGTTGCATCTCGGCCAAATATTGTCCTATCCTAACAAACCATTCATTAATGAAGCTTATTTATTTAGGTTTCAGTTGAAATGTATACATTTCACTATCAAACATTGACCCTTATGACTGGTTTTGTGGTCCAGGGTCTCATATAAGCTTGAATTATTTCCATCTCAATAACTGATGAGTGGTAGAAAACACATTTTCATAAAATAGGTTAAATTCGTAAATAGTATATTAATAGCTTTCCTTGCTATTTGGCACCACTGTCATCAAAAATGTATTTAAAATGCTGTTAAAATAAAATAAAATTTTATTTATTTAGAAAATGGCTAAAATAGCCTATACTTGAAACTAAAATGTGCCGTTTAGAAAATGTATTTATTTATATTTATACCACACTCTTTAACGATCCACATATTATTTTTTTTTTTGTTTTAACTATTTTGGCGGGATGGGTTACCATGGTATATTTTTTGTATATTTTTTTAGATTCGCAGAAAACAAACTTGTTAAGCGCTCTTTTCATTGTTAGACTAATAAAATAAAATACACACATAATCAACACACACAACACGACGTCTTGTATATTTTTTTAGCTGTAAACAAACCCAAACCGCATTCCTTTCGCTTTAGCAGAGTAGCCTATAAAACTCAATTTCCCAGAGTTGCAGAGTTTGTGTGAAGAGCGAGTCGCCACACAAACTCCTCCCATAACAAGACACGGAGTTCAGCGTCTTGAATTGTTCGAAGGAACATGTCAACAAGACACGAACCAACCGTCCTCGAGCTGGTAAGTATGTTATTTCACATAACTAAAAATGTTTAGGTATTTAAATAGCAAATTCGTCCTGTCAGGCTCGGTAATACCCTCCTTGTATTTTACAGTCGACTCCCTCTTGCCTTATGTATGGACCACTGGCTCTGTCTTGTCTTATTTCATGTTTCCTTATGTTATCAAAATGCTAAATTGTTTCGTAAAGAGCTTTCCTTTATCGATACACCATAGTAATGTGACCACTGAAGCATTTTTTAACCAGTTATCAGTTTAACCAGTTACCAGTTTTTAACCAATGTTATTGTAGGGACTACCGCATGTCTTAGGACTTGGTTACACTTTAACCCATGTGATATCTGTGTGTTCGGTATCATCTGTCCTGAGTTAGTAAAATAAGAAGCATGCAAGCCTCTTTAATAGGTCAGACAATATTAATCGTGTGTCTAGTGCTTGGCTATTTTAGTAAAAGTTCACTCATCATACAAAGTGGTTGTACAACTAACTCTGACCTATTTACATGGCCATGCATGTACTGTCAATGTCCTTTTGAACCTCTATATGGAAGAAAATAAGGTTGCAAAGACCGAAGAACCAGTTTTTTGCAGTCACATGTTCCGAATCAGCAAAAACTTGAGTGCTGTGAGATAATACATGATTGCTTCATCCCTTCAGAAACGTTTCTTGTTAAGATAGGCTATTAGATTGATTTATTTGCTTGGCAAAGTATCCTTTTAAAACAGTAGTTTGTTGTCAGTCACTGTTTCTTCTTTGGTCAACCTCTCTGCATGACAATTACTCAACCTACTTTGCAAAATCTTTCGTTTAGGGAAGTTGTCTGTTGTCAGAGAATCCCATGCCTCTTGTTACTAGTGAAAATGTCCTTTATCAGCAGTACTGAATAGAGCAGAACAGTCTGTTCCAGAAGTACAAATAATTTTGTCCAAAAATAATTAGATTTATAGATTTATAGTAAAGAAAGGCCTACTGTGGACTCAGAAGTTTTGATCGTAGTATTTGTATTTTTAGGAGTAGTTTTGCTAGCTTTTTCTCAGTTTTTTCCCAGTTAAAACATTGAGCCATACTAGTCAGTTTTAAAGTCAGTATATTTTAAATCCATAATATAGATCTTTTTGTAAACAACTAAACCATGTATATTTTTCATTTTTAAAAACACGCATTGAACAAAGACCATGCCCTACATTTTTTGTTATTCTCTAATCAGTTACACAGATTATACATCACAACATGGAAGAAAAAGTGACCAAAAACACTTGATTTTTATTATCAGTGACATATAGTGAATAATCTTATATTTTACTATTATTTTTAAATCTGTTTTGCATTTACAGTTCTTTTTGGGACAAGTAGTATAAATTCATGACTACAAGTACAACCTTTTTTACTTTTTAAATGGAATGTTCTGATTCAAAGCATTATTTTGTTGTTTTTATTCAGATCTCTTTATTGATTTCTTTGACAAAATGAGACACTTCCCAAGGCCACTGAATAGGTGGGCAATCATTGTTGTATTTTATTAGTGTGCTGTACATTTCCCTCAAAAGCATGAATGAGTTCAGCTCTTCTAGGTCTTTCCGCAGTAGAAAACATTGTCACTGTGCTTTTCATTTAAACCAAGTGTGTCTGGTGGCACTTAGCCAGTCTTAAAGTTTTGCAGGTGGCGTTGCATACTGCAGACCCAGAGGCCCTTGTGTTGTCCTCTGGTGCAGTCAATTCACACGCTGCCACAGTGAGAAACCTTGGCAGCATGAATAAACTGCTTTTGTTTATGTGTTCACCTCCCAGCAGACCAATTCAGGGTGATATCAAAGCTAAACTGATGTGTTGTTTTGCTGGAATTTGTACTGTGATTCCTACATCTGCATGACAAGTAGATTTCTGTTTGGACTTTGTTTCAACCTCTTACACTGACACTCTTTACCACTCCTTTTCCCTCAGGGTCCTAAAGGATAATGAACAAGAAGAAAACACTATGCTGAGAGAAGGAAAAATGGATGCAAGACTCCATCAAGTTTTTCACTTTTGTTTTCTGTCTGCCAAATGTCTTCTATAGTCCGTATAAAATTTTATCCTTTGGTTTTATTAACTTTTCAACTGTGAATTCAAAGACTAAGACTCAGAATGTACCAAGTAGTCCCAGGAGGCGCAGGAGGAACGATTACAGATGGCATGCCCATCAAGAAGATAGACAAGGACAGTCGCCCTCTGGTGGGCGCTGGAGTTATTGGTGTGATTCTGGTGATTGCAGCAGTGACTGCATGGTGCTACTATATTGCCTCCCTACGTAAAGCTGACCTGCTGAAGACAGAATTGCTTGATCTGAATAAGGATGGCTTTCTTATTCGTAATCAAGCTGGGGGGATTGTCCTTAAGATGAATTTCAGGTCAGTATGCATGGCGCTTAAAGGAGCACTCCACTTTTTTGGAAAATAGGCTAATTTTCCAGCTCCCTTAGAGTTCCATTCAGCCAATCTCCAGGACTGGTGGTAGCACTTTTGGCATAGCTTAGCATAGATCATTGAATCTGATTAGACCATTAGCATCTCGCTCAAAAATTACCAAAGTGTTTTGATATTTTTCCTATTTAAAACTTGACTCTTCTGTAGACATTGTGTACTAAGACTATATTTTTCTAGGCTGATATGGCTAGGAACTATACTCTCATTCCGGCGCAATAATCAAGGAACTTGAGAAGGAAACAAAAGAAGGAAAGGCAGGAAGGTTTTCCGTTAGTCTTAGTACACAATGTAACTACAGAAGAGTCAGGTTTTACATAGGAAAAATATCAAAACTCTTTGGTCATTTTTGAGCGAGATGCTAATGGTCTAATCAGATTCAATAATCTATGCTAAGCTATGCTAAAAGTGCTACCGCCAGACCCAGAGATCGGCTGAATGGATTCGAAAATGGTAAAACTCAACTGTTTAACTCTAGGGGAGTTGAGAAATGAGCATATTTTCCAAAAAAGTGGAGTGTTCCTTTAAGTAATTTTTCAAATATCTTGATTTAATTAATAAATACCATTGTTTTGGGGGAGTTACAAACATAATCCTAAAATAAACTTATTTATGCTTGCTGATTTCAGATCTGGCACGCTTGATCTTGACTCCTGTTCAAAGGAGGGGGTGGTCCTTCGCTGTTCGCGTTCGTTTGCTGGCAAGGTAAACTTCTTCATTATGACGGTGAAGCCAAAGGAGCCAATGGTGTGTTATCGTGTACGTTGGGAAGAGTTGGAGTCGGATCGACCTGTGGAACACGCCATGTCCTACAATGAATCCCACTGGTATGGTGGTGCTGAGACTGCTGTTCAGCATTGGCCAATTGCTATCTCAGGCCAGCAGGCACCCAAACCTTTTGTCACCAGCGACGTGTACTCTAATCGCCACGACTTTGGTGGCATCCTGGAGCGCTACTGGCTTTCGTCCAATGCAACTGCCATTAAGATCAATGACTCTGTGCCCTTTCACCTGGGCTGGAATGATACAGAGAAAACCATGTACTTCCAGGCACGATATCAGGACAGTCCATACAAACCTGCACCTGGAAGGCCTCCCTATGCTGAACTTAGTTACAGAGTCTGCGTGGGCCCAGATGTGACTTCTATCCACAAGGTCATGGTTCGTCGATACTTCCCAAAACCTAACAAAGTACCGGCCAAAGAAATGTTCCGCCACCCAATATGGTCCACCTGGGCTTTACACAAGACAGACGTCAACCAGGAAAAGCTTTTAACTTATGCAGAGAATATACGCAAGAATGGTTTTAACTGTAGCCACTTAGAACTTGATGATCGTTACACCAGTCAATACGGAGAGTTTGAATTTGACACACAGAAGTTTCCAAATGCTTCTGCAATGTTTCAAAAACTCAAGGCTGATGGCTTCCTGGTATCCCTGTGGACGCATCCCTTTGTGAATTATGATTCTGCCAATTTTGGGCCATGTGTACAGAAAGGCCTTTTTGTGATGGAGCCTACAGGTCAGCTTCCTGCCTTGGTTAAGTGGTGGAATGGCATCGGTGGAATTCTCGATTTTACCAATCCAGAAGCTCGCAACTGGTTCATGTCCCAGCTTCGTTCTTTACGCCACAAATATGGCGTTTCTTCCTTTAAGTTGGATGCGGGCGAGACTAACTACTTGCCCTGGCAGTTCAGAACCAAAGTCCATCTCCCTGACCCAAGCACCTTCACTCGCCGCTACACTGAAATGGCCATTCCTTTCAACGAGCGTGCTGAACTTCGGTCTGGCTACGGCTCCCAGAATATCTCATGTTTTTTCCGTCCAATCGACCGGGACTCTGTGTGGGGCTATGAACTTGGCCTGAAGTCTCTGATCCCAACTGTTCTCACTATCAGCATCCTAGGCTACCAGTTTATCTTGCCAGACATGATTGGAGGCAATGCCTATCCCAACCGTACTGATGGAAATGGCAAGCTACCAGACCGTGAGCTCTATATTCGATGGCTGGAGCTGTCTGCTTTTATGCCCTCCATGCAGTTCTCCATTCCTCCTTGGGAGTACGATGATGAGGTGGTGGCTATTGCTCAACGGTTCACTGAACTACATGAGACACTGGTGGCTCCCAGGGTCATAGAACTGGCTGGAGAAGTTCTAGACACCGGGGACCCCATAATTCGCCCAATATGGTGGATCGCCACTAGTGATGAAACGGCTTATAGAGTTGACTCACAGTTTTTGATAGGGGATGACTTGATGGTGGCACCAGTACTGGAGCCGGGCAAGCAAGAAAGGGATATCTATCTACCAGCGGGACGCTGGAAGAGTTACAAAGGAGAACGATACGACAACAAAGAGCCAATACATCTAACAGATTACCCAGTTGATCTTGATGAAATTGCTTACTTTGAATGGGTTCAGTGAGACTTATGCAAAGCATCTGGAGTTTTGAGCATGTCTTCCATTTAAAGCGTTTGTGAAATTGATTAATTTTTTTTCAGGGAATTTAGTTACTCATCCAGGGTTTAAATTTTACAAAAACAGGACTGTTTAACAAGCTTCCGGTTGCATATTCTGACATTCTTCATCAGCTTAGTTGTGATGTTTTGTGCCATTACAGCAGTTAAACATGCATTAGATATATGAAGCTAATGTCTAAATCTGTGCCTTGCATTTAAACAGCCAATGTCTTTGAGATACCATCTCAAAACCTTCACACAATTAAGCTTTTACACATGCATCTTGCCAAATTAACTAACTTCATGGGCTGTGACAGGTAATTTTGCACAATGCATCTTTCATGTTCTCACCTGCATTTTTAAAAAGGGAAATTTTACTAGTACTGTACATAAGCTGCCTTCTTACAGGTGTACAATTTTGTGAATGCATTAACGTATGGCTTTTTAACTGCAAGCAATAGCAATACTGCATCCCCTATATACACTACAGCTGTGCATGCAGCACATTTGAGCCTAGTCTGCCCTACTCTTGCCTGTAAGCACCAATACTTGATATAATCACATTAGGAGTTTCTATGAGTAATGGGTGCTTGTGGCTGCATTGGAAATTACCAGCAGTCTTTTTTTACTCTACTTGCTATACTATCATCATGTAGTGCCAAATACATCACCAGTAGGCCTTGTTCAAGCATTACTCCATTACTGCCACATTTACAGATAGGGATGTCAAACGATTAATTGCATGTTAAATAAAAGTTTGCGTTTACATAATATGTGTGTGGAGTGTGTGTATTTATATATACATAAGAAATATACACAGTACACACCTATATTATGTACACAAACTTATTTTGCATGCGATTAATCATGATTAATCGTTTGACAGCCCTGTGCTGAAACGTTTCCTGCCACATAAAATACATTGTTTTTCCTTCCACATTAAATCGATGTGTGCTGCTCATCTTGTTTTGAATATTATGCTGTGCTGCCTAATTTTTGCGTTTTGCAATAAGGGCACAACACTGAATGCTTACTCAGTTAATCTTTATCAGATTATTTTTTTGCTGCGCAAGGGTCACCTTTGTGTTTGTTGTGTTTGTTTAACGCTCTTCCAGCACGCCGACAATCGACTCTCACTGCAAGCTTTCTCTAATCTACGACCTTCAAGCTTATTTTTAGCTCTTCCCACACAACTGTGAAAGTGCACTCATCCACTCTGGTGAAACAATGAATCTGTCAAGCAATGTGTCTGCTCTAAAAGTAGCTACAGAGTATGTAGACATGGCAGCTGCCTTTCTAGTACTTGTGTACCTCAAATAACCGTTTCGATTGTCGCTTCATGGTATTTAATAACTCACTTCAGGAGGTGTTTGGGATGATTTTCTTCACTGGGACTATGTGCTTGTGGATTTCATTTTGTTAATAGGCCCTTAACAGTGTGGGCCCCAAACAGACTGTAGACTGCTGATGTTCCAGAGCTCACTGGAGCAAAGCTTCACCATCAGCTTTCCACAGACTGGAATTTCAAGGTTTTTTTTTTTTTTTTTTGGGTCAAAAAGAATGTGAAAAATTCCCAGAAGCAAAAATGCTTTGTTTGTACATCTCATAGACTTTGTGTGTGTGTGTGTGTGTTTGCTTTTAAAAATATTTACAGTGTCTCAGACTAATACATTTTTGTGTTTATTTCAAAACAAATACTAGCAAATGCAAGTATTTATTTGTTTTGTGGATAAAACTGCACATTTAGCTTTGCATTTCACCTGGTAAAGCAAGTGCTGAGTTTGAGCAGCTGCCTTGAAAATGGCATCGTTCTCCAGAGCGTCACAGGAGGGCAGTGTTGACCTGCTTTTCTAGTCCTCCACTTGAAGCTTGTGAAGTGTTGGCATGGCACAAGAAAATCCTGTATTTTATTTCAGTATTTTTCTCTCACTGAATATAATTAGCCTGATATTGAAGTAAAATGGTACCATTAAACTTTTGACCTCTCTCAAGAGTTATGAGTTATTAATTGTAATTTCTCCTCTGCATTAATTGTACTGCCCTACATTACCGATAGACTGTGTCTTCAGTGGCCGAATGATGCCACCCACTCACTATTCAGTTCACTATTTTCCCGTTTGATAGTGTTACTGGACTTGAGCAGCACATGGATTTTGGCACTGATATGCGATGCAATTTTGGCTCGTCTTTTTAGTGGTTATTAGTTTAGTTTCTTTGGCATTATGCGGTTGGTTCTGCCAGCGTCAGCCCTCTTTGTCGTTAAGTATGGATTTCCATCGTGTTAGTAATTTGTGGGCAGTAAATGAAAAAGTTAATGAATGATTTTATGAAGCAACTTTGTTGACTTTTGTTGTAAGGTTGGCGTAGTCTGTAGGATTTCCAAGTGACTAAAGAGTGATCAAAATAAGGGCAGCTTGAATGGCAAACCTCTGTGTTTTCAATTCCAAATGGCTCTTTTGTAATTGCATATACAAGTAGTTTAGATCTACATAGCGAGATATGCTACAAAACCACTGTCCACATTTTTACAGAGCAGTCTCAAATGTCGGTTTGCTCCGTCTCCACCTCATTTTCCTGGTGGATTGGGCCGCATTTCTTCACTAAGTTCAAACGAGGCTTTCAGGAGGGCGGTCATGGGTCCATGAATTCATTGAACCTCCAACCTTCTCTAGCCCCTCGCAGGAATAGTAATTATTGCAAAGCAGGTTAAGCCTGATCAAAGTTTGAATCAGTCTTTGGTCCAGCATTGAATGAAGTCTCCTCAGAGAGGCATCTTCTTGGTTTTTTGGGCCCTGCTCATCATTGGTAGATAATGACACGGTGTTGAGGTAATTTACAGGTTATATGGAGGTTGCCCTGGATCAATAAATCATTTAGTTGAGTTTGGGACAGAGGTGGAGCAGTGATTTGATGAGCAGGAAAGGGCAAAGACCAAGGGTGGTCTGACAGTAATATGTTTGGGCCACTCGTTGGACAAGACTTACAACACAATTCCACATTAAGAGAATTTAGTTTTTTGTTACAGCATTTTTTTTTTTACATCTAAGATTTAATACACTGAATACACAAGTCAACATGTATTGTGCATGCACACTGTTACAAAGAAAATGTCGTCTTTTTATAACGTCTTTATAATGTTGTCTCTAATTTCTTGCTTCTCCTTTAGAACAACTATTATTTTTAGTTTACGTCACCAGTGCTGCTTTATTCGTTTCGACTACCTATCATTTGCACATGATGGGGAAGAAATGTTAATGTTCTGTGTTGTCTCCCGAAGATTTTGTGCTCCACAGAGAAACTTTTTGCATTTGTTCACAAAAAAGTTATTTGCTACCTCAGGGGAATGCAAGACATTTGGGAGAGAATGCAAAAGCAATGAAATATAATTTAATATAAACCTCCCATCTCATACTTTTTACGTCAACATGTCCCTTTAGGGGCTCTCTGTACATTTGAGACCACTTTTCATGATTTAGTCAATTCCCAGTGGATAAATTCAGAAAAATGCTTACCTCTAAAGATTTTAACTGCAGCTTCCAAAAAAATCATATTTAAGATTTTTGGTGATTAGAATTTTAATGTGGCCCATGAACACAAAATTGAGACTTCTTAATCATCTGAAAGCTAAATAAATGAGCTTTCCATTGATGTATGGTTTGTTAGGATAGGACATTAGGGGGTTTGCACTTACGTCACGGTTTGGTCAGTTACCCGGATGCATGGTCATACTGGAGGTACTCGGATGTAAACCCCAGCATGGATTGCATGGTAAATGTACTACTAAATGCCTTGTTCTGCTAATTTATGGTGTATAAACCATGGAAAAAATGGGTGGAAGCTGCTAAATCATATAGAGAAAGACTTAGTAAGAAGAAAAGGGCGCAATATTTTGACAAAAAATAAATTGAATAGGTGGTAAAGATACATACGAGCAGTATAAATTAAGATATTAGCCTAATATTTCACCTACACTGTAAAAAATAAAAAACACAATTTGTTGAGTCAGCTTAAAATAATTTGTTACCCTGCTGCCTTAAAATTTTAAGTTCAGTCAACTAAAATAAGTTTATTCAACTTGAAATGTTAAGTTGTACTAAGTAACAACTTGGATATTTGTGTTTGCTAAACTTAACAGATGGGTAAGTAACCCAGCTGCCTTAAAATTTGAAGTTGGTTTAACTCAAATATCCAAGTTGTCACTTAGTATAATTTAACATTTCAAGTTGAATACACTTTTTTTGAGTTGACTGAACTTTAAATTTTAAGGCAGCCAGGTTACAAATTATTTTAAGTTGACTCAACAAATTGTTTTTTACACTGTACCTGACTGGAAATAACAAGAACAAAGACGAATGTTGTCAAGATTCTTGCCCTGGAAATTCAACACACGAATGCCTTTTGTTTTGTTACTCAGACAGGTGTTTGCACACTTCTCCTTGATTTGTTATAACTTTTGGCAGTCTATAGTAGTCCAAATGCCCAAAACGCAACAATATTTGTCCATTTTCAGCAGCAATAATCAGCAAAATATGCGAGTTTCATTCGGTTCAGCGGCATTGAATATATTTAGTGCCGCCAATATGGCCTAACTGATGACGCGTTATGAAAACACACATATTTGGCTGAGATACAACAATTTGAAAATCTGGAGTCTGAGGGTGCAAAAAAAAAAAAAAATCAAAATATTGAGAAAATTGCCTTTAAAGTAGTCCAAATGAATTTATTAGCAATGCATATTACTAATAAAAAAATTGATATATTTATGGTACGAAATTTACTTAATATCCTAAAGATTTTTGGCATAAAAGGAAAAATTTTCATTTTGACCTGTGCAACGTATTGTTAGCTGCTACAAATATAGCTTTGCTACTTAAGACTGGTTTTGTGGTCCAGGGTCACACATGTGAATCACACATTTGCATGTTTAACTTTGCTCATACCATCACACAACCCTGTCATAGGCTAATATAGAATACTACCAAGTTATTCAAGCATTTTTTCCACCGGTCACGTCTTATCTTGCCTACGGCACCAAGTGAACCAGGAGAGCCAGTGCTGCCCCCTCAAAAAAAATAGGAGCATGATGCCTCAGGACAAAATTAAGTCCAGTCTTGCGCTGAATATCCTATTTCCCTTTGTAATGCATCACGTTACAGAAATAAAACCGTATTTAATTTAGACTTGAACAGGTAGTTCACCCAAAAATATGAGGTACTCACCCTCATATGTGACCCTGGACCACAAAACCAATTATAAGTATATTTGTAGCAATAGCCAACAATAGATTATATGGGTCAAAATGATTGTTTTTCCTTTATGCCAAAAATCATTAGAATATTAAGTAAATATGTTCCATGAAGATATTTTGTAAATTTCCTACCGTAAATATATCAAAACTTGTGATTAGCAATATGTATTGCTAAGAACTTCATATGGACAACTTCAAAGGTGATATTCTCAATATTTGTTTTGCACCCTCAGATTCCAGATTTTCAAATAGTTCTCGTCCAAATATCATCATATCATAACAAACCATACAATCAATGGATAGCTTATTTATTCATCTTTCAGATGTTTTATAAATCTCCGTTTTTAAAAATTAACCCTTATGATTGGTTTTGTGGTCCTGGGTCACATACCTTTCAAACCTGTATGACTGTCTTTGTGCATAACAAGAAAAAGTCATACAGGTTTGGAACGACATTAAGGTCAGTAAACGATAACAGGATTTTCATCTTTGGGTGAACTGAATCTCCTTAAATGTTAGAAACTGATTCAATCCCTTCATCTGGAGATCTCTCAAAAAGCCTCATGCGTAAAACGATCAATTTTTGTTGTGAATGGAGCGTTCATGTTTTCACCTAAAGTTCCAGCATGATTTGGACAACATGTGGCTCTTCTAAAATGTTGGCGCTAACCAGGTCACTAACTGTGCTTTAGAGCAGGTTTACTTTGCCTGTCAATGACGCCTCCAAGACATTGATTTGCACTCACGGCCTGCGCAGAAGACACACACTCGAATCGATTAGCTGTCTGTATTCCATTCCTCAGAAATCAATGCTGTTTTTGGCTTTGCCAGTCTACAATGATATATTTTTTTCTAAAGTGATTGGGATTAAAGACAGCATTCTAATATAGTTTGACGCTTATTTACGCGTCGTGGGCGGGGCCGTTTAATCAGGTGGGCGGAGCTTGCGTTAAGCAGCGGATTTTGATAATGTGCCATCGCGTTCGTCACTGATAAATAGGTTTGTTGTTGCGCGGCTGTTGTTTATACCAGCAGAAGCTCAATGACTCATGATGACACATTGTGAGTAAGCGCACTTGTGCCCAAAAACAACAAACAACGCGGCTGTTCTCATTTAGACCCAATTGAAGCGCTCGTTCCACTGCTTGGTGATGGAATGACCTGTTAGACGAAATCTGTTCAACATTTACTCCAACTGCGCATTCATATCTTTTTCATCCCCTATAAATGGATTTGTTTGCTGTGGAACTGTATACATTCCTCTCGAAGTTCAAGGTAGCTTCATTTGGAGGCGTAAAGTTTGCGTGGTGAAATATAAGTATTTTAATACAGTGTTTGATTTCAGTCACGCAGTTGCGTGAAGCTCCTTTAGGGGGCAGTGCAGCTTCACATTGATCCCCCCTTCAGTTTGATAGTGAAGCATTGTGGACCTCAGCCCAGATGTGATCAACTGGAAAAAAGAAGTGCACCTACTCTGAGCTACAAGGACGACACAAACCTGGCAGAGGCCCCCTGCGCTCCCTCCTGCCCTGCCTTATGCCCACCTGCGTGCCCATCTGCAGAAGAGCCCCGCCAGTTGTTCTGTTTGCGTGCCAGGGTGAATCAAGCCCATCGGCTCCACTCCCAGGTGTGTATCTGGCTGTGTCCTCCTCCTGAGAGCATACTACTAGCCTTCCTGGGAGGAACCAGTGATCAGATGTCCACAAGTCCACTTGCAGCATTATGGTTTATGAAAAGGAATGGAAGCAGATTGTGTGCTGGCTGGTCCAAATACAGTTTTGGCTTCAGTGCTTTGAAAAATGAATAGTTTCTTACCTTTTATGCCATCAGAGAAGCTTTTTTATGTTTTTTTTTTTTTTAATATATGCAGTATTTATGTCATAAATGCAGTATGAGAGATTGCAATGACAGATATGTCACACATGCTTGTTTTCCCCCTAAAACAAAATGCCTTTCATACCACGTCTAAAATGACCTTTAAGTCAACATGAAATCAAAATTGACCCAATTTAACACTTTCCTGCTCTTATTGTGCACAATGCAATGCTAACTATTATCCAAATAGTTTTTTTCCTCAGGGGAATAGTGAAAACTTTTAATGTTTGGCGATTGTTTCATTTTATTTATTGTTTATTTTAAAATCAATGAACGTTTGGATGTGCATAGCACATAAAATAAATGAGCAGCCCTGAATGAAATACTCAAGCTAATGAAAATCAAACTATCTAAAAAGCTCATCTGGAGAAGTAGTACATTAAATGATAACTCCTGTGTGGAGACACTTTAGAGCACCTGTGGCCCTGCTAAATCATTTCCGTACACGGACTCTTTTTTTTAAAGTACTAACGAGTGGTTAAAAGCATGCTTTTAATAGATTTCTTTTCTTGCTTCCGAATTACAGATGAAGATCCCCTGTGGCAGGCATGCCACATTTAGCATCTTTACATACCCACGAGTTCCCTGAGCGATGACGCGTGCCGGGCCTTGCGTGAAAGGTAAACTTAAGTTCTGCTAGTTCGGTCATAAAGGGTTGATGACTTAACGAGAGGTGCATCGATCTAGCTTCATTCGTTTTGAATTTTTAATCAATAGTCATGGCCGGAGGGAGATAATAAAGATGAGGCTAATTAATGAGACTGGTAATGGCATGATCTCCACAGTGGATCGTTGCTGTTTGAGGACCCAGCTGTTCTGATGGACGAGTATGCTAAGCTTTGATACTGAGGAACGGAAGGAAGGGATTACTGCTCAAAAACAGGACCTTGGCTGCTCCGGGTGCTACTTGACCTTGAGTAATGTCATACTTTATGAACTGTGCCGAAGTGAAACTCTGGTTCACCAGCTGCGATGCCTCTCAAAATCAGTGTCTGAAGAAATGAGGAGATTGAGAAAAATTAGCCGTAATTTCTGAAGCTGAAACTTTGGAAATGTCATAAATGGGTGCTTATTGAATGTGACATTGATTAGCCGAGGGAACGATGGAGAAAGATGACGGACTGTTTCATTAATTATACAATTTTATGACATTCAGAATTACGCTGATGTAATGGTGGAATTTATTTGATTGAATGGATAACATTTTCTTTTTATTTTTGATGGTGGATTATAAATCTTCGAACTAAATGTACCCTTTTAATTATTCGTTTTTAGGTACATGCAGATGGTGAGGTGGGGAGCATTTAATTTCTCATAACAACCAGAGGCACAGTTCTACTGATGCAATTTAATTTTAAGTCAGGCCATGTGCTATAATTAAGGCGTAGCTCAGCCAGAACTTAAGATTTTGTCATCATTTACAGTTGGTTATGAGGCAGAGAATTTTATCAGTGAAAGAATTTAATCCTAAAAGGTTAGTTCTAAGGATGTAACAATATCAAAACTTCATGATACGATAATATCTTGATATGAAGTCCACAATATGATATGTATCGATATATTAAAAAAAAAAAAAAGTTCTATATTTTAAAGCTGCATTATTCATTATGCATCAAATGCACTTTAAGAATTCAAAATTATAGGAGTAGTTCACTTCCAAAACAACAATTTACAGATAATGTACTCACCCCATTGTCATCCAAGATGTTCGTATCTTTCTTACTTCAGTCGTAAAGAAATTATGTTTTTTGAGGAAAACATTTCAGGAATTATCTCCATATAGTGAACGCCTATGGTGCCCGCGAGTTTGAACTTCCAAAATTCAGTTTCAGTGCAGCTTCTAAGGGCTCTAAACGATCCCAGTCAAGGAATAAGGGTCTTCACTTGTGAAACAATTGGTCATTTTCTAAAAAAAAATTATATACTTTTTAACCTCATGCTCATCTTGTCTGTGCCATGCACATGTGTACAGTACTCTGTGCAGTCCTGTTCAATACAGTTAGGGTAGAAAAACTCCCATCTGATTTTCTCCTCCAACTTTAAAATCGCAGTTTGACCTTCTTTGCAACACTGGGTCAGTACTTCTGCAGCGATGTAGGACGATTTTGAAGTTGGAGGAGAAAATGAGATGGGAGTTTTCCGATTTAACTGTATTGAACCGGAATGCACAGAGTACACGCAAAAACACGTTAAAAAAGTATATAAATTATTTTTTTAAGAAAACGAACAATCATTTCACTAGATAAGACCCTTATTCCTCAACTGGGATTGTTTAGAGCCCTTTGAAGCTGCATTGAAACCATTTTGGAGGTTTAAACTCACGGGCACCATAGAAGTCCATTATATGCAGAGTAAACCTGAAATCTTTTCCTCAAAAAACATTATTTCTTTACGACTGAAGACAGAAAGACAAGAACATCTTGAATGACAACGAGGTAAGTACATTATCTGTAAATTTTCGTTCTGAAAGTGAACTACTCCTTTAAGAGCTCCAACCCATGTTTTCAACTAAGAAAACTAAAAAAAGTCAGAAAAAAGTCAGTGAATTGACTTGAAGGAGATTCAACCCTCTTTTTATTTGTGGTATCACCTTATTTTTCCCATAAGAGTGAGTGCAGCCAATTTTTTTTTTTTGTGTCTGGCTTCCGGTCTCATCGACCTCCAGCTATTTTTAGCTGCACAAAAAGCTCGTTTTGCTGCTTGATATTGCAAACTGGTGTGTCTTACCATATTATTTTAATGTATTCTCTTAATTATAAACACACTGGTTTGTAGTTCAAACTGTTTTACCATTTACTGCACTTCGAGATTCTTCTTTTTATTTCCCTATGGCGGATTATGAACCGGACGTCTAACACATTACCAGAAAACAGCTTATTTCCGCATTTAAAAATAAGGTGGACACTGTCTCAATCTAAATTACATTGACACTGGTGTTTTAGGAAGACAAACACACTAGAATATAACAGTAATATAACAACAACAATTTTATATTATTGTTATTCTTATGACAGTAATAACCATATATTGTAAAACAATTGCACTGTAAAATAAATGAAAATGATTATTTCATAGGTATATTATTTTTGCTTTACACTACAGTGGGAAAATTACAGTACTTCTTTCCTAATTTTTACTCTTGAAAGAAATATATTGAATTTGGACTGCAGTAACATTAACCATTCAAACCACTAAGTGTCAGCAATTCATACTGCACTTTTAAGCTTTTATTTTGACGGAAATAGCAGTAGAGCTTTTATTTTGATGGAAAACTCCAGCTTCAGTGAAAACAGGCTTACAAAAATATGTCTTACTACAAATCTTGTGAAATTCTGTAATCATCTGCCACAAAAATTACGTTCATAAATGCGTGTTAAACTCACAACACATGCAGTAAATGAGTTGCATTTACTGTGAACTGAGGCGTTCTGAGGCACAGAAAACGGTGGATCACGAGCTGATCGCCTGAACGTGCATTTGGTTTCAATTCGTTTGACACATACTGTGCCAAAGCATAATGGCCCAAAACATAACTTTGAAGACCTTTTATATAAGAATAAGTTAAAAATCTTTTTAAAAACTGTACTTTTTGCCCAAAAGACGTATTGTTTTATATCGTCATGTGACCACACTGATATCGAGACTACAGCGATATTACATACCTAGTTAGTTTTTTTTAAAATGAAATCTGTCATTATTTATTCACCCTGTCATTCCAAAAGTAATCATTTCTCATATGAACTGATTCTGTCTCTTAAAGGAGAAGTCCACTTCCAGAACAACAATTCACAAATAATTTCCTCACCCCCTTGTCATCCAAGATGTTCATGTCTTCATATAATGGACTTGATTGGTGCCCCGATTTTGAGCTTTCATAATGTAGTTTAAATGCAGCTTCAAAGGTCTCTAAATGATCCTAGCCGAGGAAGAAAGGTCTTATCTAGACCTAGAAATTAACGAATCGTTCAAGAACGACCCATCACTAATTCGTAGCATCGTGAACGCGCATCCCAGAGTCTGTGCTACACAAGCTTTTGTGCTTAAAAAGTATATAAATTTTTATTTTTCGAAAAAATGACCGATCGTTTCGCTAGATAGGACCCTTCTTCCTCGGCTAGGATCATTTAGAGACCTTTGAAGCTGCATTTAAACTACAATTTGGAAGTTCAAAATCGAGGCACCATTCATATCCATTACATGAAGAAAAATCCAGAAATGTTTTCCTCAAAAACCATAATTTCTTTACAACTGAAGACAGAAAGACATGAACATCTTGGATGACAAGGGGGTGAGTAAATTATTTGTGAATTGTTGTTCTGGAAGTGGAGTTCTCTTTTAAGAAGACTAGGATTAAACATATCGATATTGATTAGTCTCATAATATTTTTATGAACATTTTGAAAGTTTTGTTGGAATGGACTTTCAAAGTAGGAAGCAAAATCTCTCAGATTTCATAAAAAATGTCTTTTTTTGTGTTTTATAGCTGAATGAAAGTCTAATGGGTTTGGATCAACAAGTGGATTGAGTAGAAAAGCAACTCTTTAGGTTTGGAAACTAAATAAGGGTAAGTATTTTTTGAATAAGCTGTCAATTCTAAAATTGTTGTTTCTGATGATGATTGTATGAATCCAATTCTTTGTTTGAAACTAGCGGTCAGACTCGTAACATCACAGGGCGGCTGCAACCGCTCTCAGTCAAAGGTTTCCCGCCATGGCTAGAGTGACCTCCCATCTGCCGAGTCGTGTCTGAGGGGAACTTGTCTGTCCTTGCTGGGTAACAAATGACCCTGACACACCAGAGACTCTGTGCTTGCACCTGCTTAACTTCTCTCACCCGTCTGTCTCCCATCGCGCCAGACTGACAAAGCTCAGGGCCCTGTGGGCTCCAGACGATTCTTTTCGGACCGAGCGGTGCGCTAGCAGGCGAGAGCGGCTTACTCTGGCTTTGGCAGCATCTGTCAGCTCTGGGGTTGGTACAACCCTTGGGGGGATGATAGACTTGCTTATAAATAACCCTGAAATGAATTAAAAGAGATAAAGAGGCGCCTGTTGCCGAGGAGACGGAGAGCTCTCAGTTTTGGCCGGAGGGCACGACGGGGGTGTCGGGACAGGCCGATACGGTCGAGAGGGAGCGGGAGGTTTAATTGAAACATTGCGCCGTGGCAGAGTGGCCTTTGGTGTGATTGATACCGTTTTAGAGTACTCCTGTTCGCCCAGGCTCCGGGGGATTTACCTGAGGCGGAGAAGGGAAGGGGGGATGCTTAGGTGGCTCATCCGGGTTTGGCAGAAAATTGGTGCCATCCATCAAGTACCAGATTTAACGAACGCTGAAACCGGGCCGCCCGGCAAAGGATTCTTATTTAAGGCAGTGAACCAGGAAACGTGCGAGGGGCATGGACTGGTGCGGGTCTATCAATCAGCCAGTCAGCTCCTTTATTCAACAAGCGAGCGACAGCCCCTGAGGCCAGCGCATGGGGTTCCGGCTTGTTGGCCTTGCAACACTCTCCCTGAAGGGAAGTTGTGGGAAGTGAATGCGAAAGAGAGGTGGAGAGAGTTTTGAGGAGGGGGGCACAAGAAGAGGAGAGCCATCAGGGCTTGGCCGTGTCCCCTGATGAGCTAGCATGCTTCATCTTTCTTGCGCGTGGACCTGGAACTGCAGCTTGATGGGATTTTCAGCACTGTGGCCTCCATGCCTCGCCGGCGAGCGGTCGGGGGCCTAAGGCTGGGCGCTGATGCCCTCGCTGACTCTTGGACTCCCTTAACGCTGCATCGCCTTTGCCTGAACTTGGAGAAGAAATCCAGAGTGCAGGATTTAATAGCTTCGCAAGAGTGAGAAATGAAATGCAACTTTGCGTTTTCTGTGGTTGTGGAATGCCAAAGAGTAGCTGAAACCAATGGTCTCAAGCTCAAATTACCTGGTGGGGCTCTAGCCAGCCTCCAACAGGGTCCAGTTGAACAGATACAACCATGAATTTGAACTTCATAAAGTTTTTGGTGCAGTTGTTTCCAACAGGTAGCAGTTGCAGGAATTGACCAGTCATCAGAAGCTGGCTTTGAGGTTCTGGTAAGGAGATTTTGTTCATGTTTTATTCTCTAATAATCCACTTATATATTAGATATCTAACTTTAGGCGATATCATTAAATCTCAAACCACAATGCAGATACTAAAAACGATTTGCCGAATGGATTTAAAGATAAATTATTTAACTATTAACCTCTTTGGTTGGCAATTATGCATGTTTAGCTATGTTCTGCAATATTTAAAGTAGGGATGGGCGATATATACTGGTACAGTTATCATCTGATACAAGATTATTTTAATTCATCTGAATCAATTGATGTTGGATTTTTAATTGTGCTCCTTTCATCTATTTTTTACACTTAAATTACCTGTTACGCTCACTTATCGCACTCAAGGGTAATCTTTAAAAAATGAATAATTTAATAACACTGTTATATGTAATCTTTAATTAATCTCAAAATTAATATCTATTTTTCTACTGTATATTATTATGTCATGCCTGCATTCACTGTTAGTATTTGAAATAATAATTTTTTAGTTTGTAATCATATTTTTTTTAGACAATAGTATATTATTTAAATGTCAGCCATTTATTATTTATTGGCCATAACAAGAGATTATTTTTCTACTTTTTTATTGTATCCAACAGAACTATAATGTCAGTCCTAATTTCAAAGTCAAAATGAAATAAAAACTTATTAGTACTTATTAATACTGTTTTAGTACCTTATCAGTTCTGGTATGATTTTATACTAAATAAATAAGTAACTAATTCTTTATTTTTTTATTTTTAATTTTTTTTATAGTTCCAGGTTTCTTGTCTTATTGCAGTCAGTTTATCACTTGACATAATTTCAGAAATAGTCTTTATAATCTTTCATCAACCCCTGCTCTTCAACCCCATTGCTCCATTTTGGTACGTAACACTTACTTTTCATGATCCACTCAGTTCCTGATGTTAACTTATGTTGTCTTTCATTAATTACTCACCATCATGTTGTTCCAAATCCGTAAGACCTTTGTTATAATTGGATCACAAATTAAGATATTTTTGATGAAATCCAAGAGCTTTCTGACCCTTCATAGACAGCAAGGAAACAGCTATGTTCAAGGCCCAGAAAGGTAGTAAGGATATCAATAAAATAGTCCATTTGACATCAGTGGTTCAACCTTAATATTCTGCATGCGTGTGCATTATTTAAACTTGAACTTGTCAGTTGTGTTGCTGTCTATGCAAGGTCAAAAAGCTCTTAGATTTCAACAAAAATATCTGTTATTAATTTGTGTTCTGAAGATGAACGAAGATCTTACAGGTTTGGAACGACATGAGGGTGAATAATTATGACAGAATTTTCATTTTTGGGTGAACTATCGCTTTAAGACAACAGTTTAAGAAGTAACACCAGTGCAACTACAAAACCACTGTTTGGCAGTAAACATTCGGTTGAAGTACTGTTTTGATTAATGTCTAGTTTAGGATGGTGCCAATGGAACTCGTACATTCAGCAGGATGAATTGCAGACCGATGCTAAGAGGACACCTGCACGCCTTGTGGCACGGGGGCAGAAAATGGACCTGTTCTATTCTCTTCCCTCCCTTTGTCCCTGGTTCCTTCTTCCTTCATTCCCTGAGAAGGTTACATTTTTTTTTTCTTCTATTTATCTATTGTATAGATTTTTCCACCATCTTCTGTTCAGACAAAATGCCGCCCACTAAGAAACCGTGGAGTAAACATCGTTTCATAGCTTAGCCTGAAAGGCGGGAAGGAGGCGAGCGAGGAGAGACAGAGAGGGCGGTGCACTCACAGACACACAAAATCAATGCTGATCAATGTTTTATATCACCAAGATGCTGCTCCTCTCGACCTGCACCGGCTGGAAAAAAAAAACCCCACCTCCCAATCACCTCTTCTACAAGAGGGCGTCAAGTCCCTGTGGTGTTTTACCCAGAGTTCAATAACCCACTCCACCCTCAATCAAGAGTGAGAAAAGAGGACAACAATAAGGAGAAGCTGAGGACATTCAACAGACATGTAAAAGGTTGGTCCAAGTTTGTCCAGTGATATTAACTAATATTCAATACATACTATGAGGCTCGTTCATGAAACTTGCGTAAACGTATGCTGTAGGTAAATTTGGAGTAATTTGCACGTAAAACTCTCCTCCGGATTCACAAACTGTTCGTAAACATCAGATTTGACAGTTTGCCTGCCTTTGCAGAACACTCTGTTTAAATTGCCGTGGCGGATTGTATACTCGAAAGCAAACGCCCACGGCTATGATTGGCTAACAGCCCAACAGGAATTGGGCAACTATAACACTGTTGCCGCAGGTTGTTTTTCATGTCCACGGGTTGAAGCAACCCCAATAATGTAATATTTAGCTCCTGAAATACGAATTTTACCAGGGGAACCCCACCAAAAAATTTGTATTTTACCCCCTGGAATGCAATTTTTAATGGGGGACCCCCCTCAAAACATGATTGGGCTTCTTTTGGGCTAGTTTTGATTAGCAATTGGGCGGGTTTTGTTGTGAAAGCCTGGCAACCCTATTTCGGTTTAAACCACATGAATAAAAGACGAAGGAATAGTGACCATGTAATGAAAACAGTTGCTCACACTTTTGTTGCAACATCACTGTTGGATCCGATAAAGGCGGCACAGCATCATCTTTTGGTTTCAGTCTTTTTAAAAATCCTGCGTCAATTTCTGTCAGTTGGGTTACTGACGTAACCTAGGATCACCTTTCCTAATTACGTGCTAGTTAGGAGGTTTAGCGGGTAAACGCGGCTAAATGTGGCTAAAGTAAACGGGCTCATCACTCCACAGAGAGAAGAGAGGGGTGGGGCGAGCAGAGCTCATTTGCAGAATGGGATGATTTTTGCAGAGCTCATTTTGACAAGGTAAAAAGGGTGTTGTTTTACACTACAATTGAGAATTTTTAACCAAAGTATATTATAGACTTTTCATTAAGACCCTAAAGAATCATATCAACTTCTATCCGATGACCCCTTTAAAAATATAGTTCATCCACTTATTCCTAACTTTGGGATCAGAAGGAAGGCAATTCAAAGACAGTTTTTCCACAAATTGGCACTGCAGAGTGTCCTGTTGTTTTCAGAGCCATCTTTATTGTTTGGTTTCTGCGTAGACCTGCGCATTCGCCTTTTCGGTAAACGTAGCGCTGCGTTTTACCCAAAGTTAAACAGATACCAAAAAAAGTTTCCAGACTATATGAACTTGTGAAATGATATCATGGTAGTGCATCAAAATTCAGTGTCATCAGTTTGCCAAAAAGAACACAGAACGTTTTACGCACCATTTACATGTGGTAGGGAGCAGGTGTACATTTCTGTCATACCAACTAACATTTTGAAAATATTAACATGTTCATGAGTTCGAAAGTTACGTCTTAATGGCTTTATGAACAATTTTACAAGAATAAGTTCTGCTTGTGTTTCATGAATGAGGCCCAATGTCAGTAGCCGCATTTCCATTACAGATTTGCACAAAACTTTAGCGATATTTTATAAATATCGATTAAAAAAGTATAGCGAAATGACAGCGTTTTCATTAACCAATGTTATACGACTGAAATGTAATTTTTTCCTCCTGCGATAAGTTATAGCAACACATTTTGGTAGGATTTTGACAGATTTTGGGTATATAATTGAAATGTGTATCTTAACAGAAACGGCACGGAGACCTGCTTCAGAAACGTGCGGCTGGTATAAACATAAGGATTGTTTAGATTGGCTGCGATCAGCTCCGGTGGCTGCGTTGGAACCGTAACGCACAGCAGACATGTGCAGTGTAAATAGTCTAAGCATAAATGGCGGGGAAAGCCCCTTATACTCGAGAGCGGCCACGTATGTGGTTATAGTATGCTGAAGAATGATCATATGACTTTTTACATACGTCATTTGACCAGTAAATGTGGGGGAAAAAAAAAACGTTTCCTTTGCAGTTTTGTGAAATATTCCTTTGAATTCAAATTGCCTGAAAAAACACCTCACAGGAGCGTTTTTTGCGTTATATGGGAGGTTTCGCGTAATTGACGCATTTGCATAAGGCGTATTTTCAATTCACAATTTTGATTTAACTAGCTTTTTTAAAATTCATACGTATTTTACGAGGTGGCTAATTCATACGAGCTCACTCGTTTTCTGTGAGGGTTAGGTTTAGTGGTGGGTTACGGGTGGGCATTTGTACGAATTCCTACGAAATTTGCCACTTCGTAAAATACGTATGATTTTTCACAAAACTTACAAATTTTTATGAGCCAGGTCGTAGGAATTCATACGAATTAACCACCTCGTAAAATATATGCAAATTGCTGTGAGACTCGGTTGGTGAACCGCATATACAGTATAAACATTTGCTAAGAAAACCCCTTAAACCATAATAAAATAATATATTTTGAAAAAAGATGGGTAAAGCATTCAGTAGACATTACAAAAATGGCTACAGAAATTTATATTGATTGTTCTTTTTCTATATTTATGAACATAAGGTTGTCCACAGGGCCCATATCAATCCATTTTGCTATATATGTCCAAGATAGATAGATAGATACATAGATTGTATTTATGTAAATATATATTTCTAAATGTAATTTATTATTGTATTGCAAAGTTCAATTTTCAGCAGCCATTACTACATTCTTCAGTGTCAGAATTAATTGTAATGCTCATTTGAGAAACATTTCTCTTTATTATCAATGTTAAAAACTGTTTTGCTGCTTAATATTTTTGTGGAAAAAAACTTTCCTGAATTAAAAAGGTAGTGTAAATATAACTAGAATTGGGCAAGGAAGCTCTTTAAATTATCCTTAAAATAAAGCAAAATATCAAAGCAATACAGAAAGCCAAAACGTTTCTATAATAAATTTTTTAAAAATGTATTTCTTATTAATTTTTGCAGAACTCTAGCACTTATTTTGTCATTTAAGTATAAACATCTTATAGTTTTATTCCAAAAATACTTTCACATGCAGAAAGATGTTTTTGGCCTTTGCTTTGTCTAGCATCTTCTGCTATGAACAGATGGTGTGTGAAGTTTAAAAACAGTGGATTCAGTTTCATTTGGTGTAACTAGTAGTTCTTGACTTCAAAAACAACATGTCTTAATCATATTACACTTTATATTAACATAGTTGACCGTCCTGCTAACAATATGGACTTTTATGGTGTCTGCATTATTAGACAACGCTGTTACACCTTTATGATTGTCCTTTGGTGAAGGAGTTTGGCCTTATCTGTTAACAAGTGCACACACGCGCGGTGAGGAAGGAGGGAACGTGATTGGTTTGGGCGATACGGGGAAAACATGTATTGCATTCACAGATAGAGTTGGAGTATCCAGTAAGGAATATTACAGACCAAAAAGATAAGGTGTAGCACAATTTGTGTAGCGCCGCAAGCTTCTCTGTTAACACCCATAAATAAATAAATAAACAAAAGATCCAAGATATCCCATGTAATTTTCTGGCCGCCCGTGTTAAAGAGATGGAGCGTGCGCGTTGTGTAAATGGCCCAATATACTACCAAGACACTAAAATTCAATACCATCTTCCCCTCACACAGTAAACAGTATTTTTTAAAAGCATGACCGGCAAACACAGAGACAAGCAAATTTAATCCCGAGTTTTTTAACAGGTCTGAGTGGATCGATACCGCAATCCCTTAGACGCGCAGAGCATTTCTAAAGCGACAACAACAGCAGGAAATAATGATACTTGGGGAAAAAAAAAGGAGCAACTGTCAGAATAGAGGCTGGCACATCGGCGATGGTGTCTGTTCTCTCTAATTAATTTTCTCAGAAATGGAGACAAAGTGTGCCAGAGTTTTATTTCCATGCCCGGCACAAGAAGCTAATGAGTTTCCTACTGAGCAAAGCTGAAGATAACCAGGAAGGGGGTTGCGGGGGGAGGAACACATGCATACCATTCCAACTTAATGTGCTTTTCAAATGAATTTCCTATCAGCTCAACTTGTGCCATAATGGTGATTTTATAGCTCATGGAGCTTCAGCAGTGGTGAATTGTGTCGCGGATGGTGCGCAGGAGATAAAAACCTTCGGTTGCTTGTGAAACAATGCAAATTGGGAAATGTGTGAACTCGGTGAGCGCTGGAACTGCTGTTGCTGTCTGTAGTCATGCCATCCAAAGTTTTAGAACGAGAAAAAGCGGAAATTTACGTTTAAAGGGATGGTACACCCAAAAAATGAATTTTCTTAGTGTCATTTCTAAAGTGAATAATTATTTACATTTTGGTTTGCTCCTCCCGGAAAGCAATCATATGCCTACGGCGGCCTTGCTTTATAGCACGCAAGTTGTATGGACCACCTTTCGATACTTTTATGGGGATTTTGCATCATTTTCTTGATTAATTTAATTGCATGGCAAACATATTCATTAAAATTGTACTTTCTGTGTTCCAAGAAGAAAATATAGTGTAAATTATGTAAGTAAATTATGATATAGACAAGAAGGCTTTAAGGTGCTTGTTGGACAGCTTTTCAATAATGGATCTCACCAAGTAATTATAGGTTACATTTCAGAATAAAACTAAACTAAACTAAACTAAACTAAACTAACTAACTAACTAACTAACTAACTAACTAACTAACTAACTAAACTAAACTAAACTAAACTAAACTAAACTAAACTAAAACAAAACAAAATAAAATTGTACACAAAGTACTGTAATATATAAATTAAATTATATATAAAACATATAAAAATTCACATAGGTGCAACAGATACTGCCATAAAGTTTAAATAAATTTAAACTTTAAAATGTACACTTTTTTTGCATTCCAGTAATGATATTTTTACTTTTTCCAATGATTTTCATTTTCATAAAAAAAAAAAACATTTCTAAGCAGTATTTATTTATTTTTTGTGATTCTCATTAATTGGAGTATTTTTGCAACATTATTGTAATATATTTTTTATTCAAACAACAAAATCAGTAAAACACCATGTATACTTTACTGTTAAAAATTTATATATTGCAGTTTCTTACTACTTTAATAAGAATAACATTTTTGCATTCTAGTGATGATATTTTACTTAAGTATTGTTAGTAGTAGTAGTAGTAGTAGTTTATTTATGTATTTATCAATTTTTTTTTATTTTTTTTACACAAACTACTGTAATATATAAATTAAATTATATATAAAAAATTCACATAGGTGCAACAGATACTGCCATAAAGTTTAAATAAATTTAAACTTTAAAATGTACACTTTTTTTGCATTCCAGTAATGATATTTTTACTTTTTCCAATGATTTTCATAAAAAAAAAAAACATTTCTAAGCAGTATTTATTTATTTTTTGTGATTCTCATTAATTGGAGTATTTTTGCACACATTATTGTAATATATTTTTTATTCAAACAACAAAATCAGTAAAACACCATGTATACTTTACTGTTAAAAATTTATATATTGCAGTTTCTTACTACTTTAATAAGAATAACATTTTTGCATTCTGGTGATGATATTTTACTTAAGTATTGTTAGTAGTAGTAGTAGTAGTAGTTTATTTATGTATTTATCAATTTTTTTTTATTTTTTTTACACAAACTACTGTAATATATAAATTAAATTATATATAAAAAATTCACATAGGTGCAACAGATACTGCCATAAAGTTTAAAATTAGTGTAATATTTTTATTTAAAACAACAAAATCAGTAAAACCATTATAAATGCTTTACTGTTTAAAATATATTGCAATTTCTTGCACTAATAAGAATAACATTTTTGCATTATAGTGATGAGATTTTACTTAAAAAATATTGTTAGTAGAAGTAGTTATTTATTTAGAGCGATTCTCATTAATTGCAGTATTTTTGCACAAATTATTGTAATATAGATTTTATTTAAAACAACAAAATCAGTAAAACACAATGAATGCTGTTTAAAATATACAATTTCTTAAATATAAATATATTAGTAGTAGTAGTAGTAGTACTAGTACTAGTAGTTTTATTTTATTTATTAAATTTTTTACATTTTGATATTTGGCTGAAATATGACATTTTTCTTGACATGTTTCTTGCATTCAACCAGTAAAGCAAAAAACACTCCACAGCTCTCACCAGATTTTGTCAGGGCACCTAGCATTTATTTTGTTGTTCATTATAAAAAGCTGATGGTATTATGGTATTATTCCAAAGAAGTGGCTTGTGGTTGCTTTGTTTCCATCCCAGCTGCAGCCCCATGCATTTCCCTCCCTCTCCCACTTCCTGTGGAGAAACTTTCTGTAGCCAGACCTTGATTTATGTCTCGGGCTTTGCAGGCCAAACAAAGGTTCAGCGGCACAGGGGATCGATGGGCAAGCCACGAAATAAAAGGCAACAGACTTAGCAATGACTTGAGCGCTGCATACTGAGTGAGCATCTCTCAGCCTCCTTCAGCTGAGACGGCGCCCTCCGTGGGCATACGCTGATTTGATGAGGCCTTAATAAGCACTCTGGAAACACTCAGAGTTTAATGAATGGTTCAGTCGTTCTGATGGCCGAGATGATGTGTTTTTATATTATTAATAAGATCACATTGTAGCCCCTTTTCCTGCTTTGCCAGTATGTGATGCTGATTAAGTCAAAACATGGTTGTCTTGTCTGCAAACTGATTATTGCAAGTTGGACAGTGGTGTCCACCCCGTAATGTATGACGTGCTATCATCCATTCATCTGTCTGATTCTCTCTTTCCCTCTATCTCCACCTTGTTTATTTTTAGGTAGGCGCCAATGGGTGGGACTCGCATGCTGATGGAATGACGCTTGTCAGGCGGATTAAAACTAAAGATGAACCATGTGGGAGTTTCCTCCAAAGAGCCTGTGGATAAATCTCATTAGCATAGCTGCTCTGTGGACGGCTGTAAATTTAACGAATGACGTGCTTGAGAGGATGAGGTTGGTTGAAAGCAGAGGGTGAATAAACAGACGCAACAGCATAGTGCCACTAAGACCCCACCTGCCCACAGTTAATCATTAGAATAGCACTCTGCCAGTGTTCATGCCATCTTCAAGGCCTCAGAAACCATTAAACATATGGTGTTGATTTGATGTTTGTACATACTGTACTTTTATATGCATTGCCATGACCCAAGGGGACCCTGTTAGCTCCTGCTGGTAGATGCCATAATATATATATATATATATATATAAAAGTATAAAAAAAAATATATATAAAATTTTTAAATAGGTGCAACAGATACTACCATGCAGTTGAAATGCTTTGTTAAAAATTAATATAAAAATAAAAAATACACACATATATATATATATATATATATATATATATATATATTGTAATTTCTTATTAAAACCTTTTTTTTTTGTATTCCAGTAATGGGGTTATAAGTTTTTTTTTTTTTTTAATGATCCCCTAATTTAATTATTTACAGTGATTAAATGTAGTATTTTTGGACACATTTTTTTTGTTTTGTATTTAAAACAACTATAATTGAAATAAGTAAAACACAATAAAGTTGAAATACTGTACTGTTAAAAATATTTATTGCAATTTATTACTAGACTAATAAGAATTATTTTTTTTTGCCATAATACACTATAAAAAATGTCATTAAAGTAGCTGTTTACTCTTATAAAATGTAATAAAGTATTATAACATAATATTACTCTTTTATATAATAATAATACTTAAAATAATACTAATGCTACTACTAACAACAACAACAACAATAATAATAATAATAATAATAATAATAATAATTTATATATATATATATATATATATATATATATATATATATATAATTTCATAATATATAATAAACAACAGACATGTTACAAGATAATATTACAATGATTTAATAATATAATTTAATAAAATATATTACATATATAATATATTAAAATATTTTGCTCCGGAGTAAAAATGTTACATATAACATATGTTACATGTACATACATAATAAAATTTACATATAATTCGTGGTCATAACCATATGTATGCAAATTCTAAAGTTTTTAATCTTAATGTCAGCTGTCCTTTTATTTATGTTGTTTGGTACAGTAAATAAAATATGCTTTCTGCTTTTTCTGTTCTTTATTATATGTTAGCAGCCAATTTTTGGTAAAAACCTATATTAAAACATATTATAAAACTATATTAAACATTTGCCATGCCAAATATTCTATAAACAACAAGACTAAACTTCTTTTTTGTTGTTCCAACAGCCTAATTTAATTGCATTGAGCAATTTTCCCAAATTTAATTAAGCTCATTAAAAATATATTATTTTTGAGTACATTTTATGTAATTTGTGTTTGTTTTCGAGAGATTTCCTACTCTCATTCAGACCCCCCTGCTGCACAACACAAACATCTGTTGTAGTTTTCTTTTGTTCACTCGACATAATTAAACCTGCTTATTGGGTGAGGGAGTGTACAGGATACACAAGTGGTCAGTCTCTACAGCTGATAATGGAGGTTGAAGTTGGAGCCAAGTAGTATTGCATTTACGAGGAATTTGTTGTGTAAAGGGAAAGCTGGAGAAGAAAGCACCATTCTGTCTTGCCGTACATCTCCTTAGAGATGAACGGCCTGCCAGGCTGCCCGTGATGGCCCGGGCCAAGGTGCCATATTGTAGCAATTGGTCCTGCACGCTGGTGGCTGTCACTTAGCTCTGCGTGTGTGACAGCCTGAGCTCTCTGTCTGTCTGCCAGGCCTCCCCGCACACCCCACCCCCCCATCCATCTGCTTTCGGACCCTCTGAGATGCCACCTTGCGCCCAGAGACTTAGCTCGCTATGGTTCCCATGACTGCGTTACATATCGAACGAGCTGCTCTGAGCTCAGTTCCTTGCCGGTCGTGCCACATTGTCCCAGTTGCTCTGAACAGAATCCGCCTCCCTTTCTGAAAGTTGCCCACCTGTGGTCCCTGTTTTTTTTTTAAAGTTGCCCACCTGTGGTCCCTGTTTTTTTTTTTTTTTTTTTTTTTTTTTTTTTTGGCAAACAACATCTAAACTGAAATCGGAACCTCTAACCAACGTAATTTTCCCTTTGCAGTTATTTTAGTTTTTAAATCCCATTGATACTTTCCCATTGCAAACATACTACCATGTGTGTAATCTGTGCTATACAGATACGTCTCAAATGTGAGTGGTGCATTTAAGACACGATGTTGTGTCAGATTAACAGAATTTAAACTTTAACACGCAGTGCCGCTCATCAATATCAGTTCCAAAACAGTGGACCAATCAGAAACACACAGAGGCGGGGCAAGTGTTGTGAGCTTTTGTTTACAGTAGCAGGTTGGTTTGTAAATACTTGTGCATATATAGTGACAGGAGAAGATCATTGAGAGAGGAAGATCACATAGACAGTGATCATGAGTCAGATCTACAAAAAAAATAAACAAAATAAAAATACTCTTTCATTAATTGTAATTGACGTAAAATGTTTAGTTAATTGAGATTTTTATTTTAGGTATAGGTGTTAGGTTACATATATAGGGCTAATATTTATGGTTATATGTAGATATTTAGCAAAAAATAAATAAAAAAATAAATATAAAATAAAAAAATAAACTGCGATTTATTTTACCACTATGAATTTCTTCTGTGGAAATTTCTGAAAAAAAGAGAAAATAAAAAATAAAAATAAAAAAGAACAGAAGCAGTTAAGAAATACTTCAAAATAGCATCTTTTGTGTTCAAATTAGTTTTTATTTTTATTATTTCCGTTTCCTTTATAATGTTTGTTAATTTTAATATTTTTTGTCAATTTTAGTACTTCTGTTTAGTACCTTTTTTTTAATATATATGTATAGTTTTTATTCCTTTTTATTTCAGTTTTATTTATTTTAGTACATTTTAGTACAATTATTTTAGTGTGATTTTAGTACAATTTAAACTATATTAAAATGGGGCAACTAGTTTATTTTTTTATAGAGTTTTTTTATTTTTATTATGTTTTTTAATAATAAGTAGTTAACATTTATTTTATTTCAAGTAAGGACTACTTTTATTATAAACATTAATATTATCAGATAATATTGCTATTTATTATAAGTATTGTTATATTGGTACATGCAAATGAAAATAATTTACATTAATTCTTACTTTCATTTATTTAGATAAAAACCTTGATTATTCTATTTTACTTCTATTTTACTCAGTGGTGGTTCTTTTAAAATGAAAAATAAAAATATATAATATCATAAACATTTTATAAATGTAAGTCATTTTATAATAGAATTTATAAAATTGTTAAATAAATTTCCTTTATCTAATGTATATTAGAATTTTGTAATAATATTATTTTTAATTTTCTTTTTAAAATATTTGACATACATGAAAATAAAATTGGAATTTTAGTTCAGTTTTAGTTAACTATTATGACCCAACAACATGTGGGTGAATTAATGATGTCAATCTTCAACCAACTATCCAAACATGAAATGAACACTACTATTTCAAAGTTTGGGGTCAACGAGATGTTTTTTTTTTGTTTGTTTGTTTGTTTTTTCCCTTTTTAATTTTTAAAATTTTTTTTGGCTGCATTTATTTGATCAAAAATACAGAAAAAGCATTGTTAAATAATTAAATGATTAAAATAATTAAAAATAATGGTTTTCTATTTTATTATATTTTAAAATGGAATGTATTCCTGTTATAGGAAAGGTGAATTTTCAGCAGTCTTTTTTTTTTATCCCAAAACTTATATGCATGTCAAAAATGTCTCTTTTGTCTTTCATATCACAGGTCATCTGAAGAGTTTGGGAGTGTTTGCATCTTTGTGGTGCCCTCAGCAAATCAGCGCTGCTGAACACGAGTCGCTGGTTCGATCTCAGCTTGGAATGATCCGGCGGGATTGTCCTTGTCTGTTAAATGACTGCTTACTTTCATCAAAAGCTGATGAGGTACTTTGCAATGGCTTTGGTCCACATTAACTGGCCGTGTTTGATGATGTCGAATCAGGGCGAGCAGAAAATTCGAATACTTTGTAAATGAATTGAAACCTCAATAAGAGGCTTTCTTTATTCACGCCATCGTGAATCCAGCCACATTATTTGTGTCAGAGCAAAGCGTATCATCTCCAGCGTTAAAGAGAGTGACTCAGACAGTAAGTATTGCCAGAATTCAACACTCGCTCAGTTTCTGAGCAGCTATTTTCCAGGCTGTCTGCTGGTCGCCCGTGCCAATGAAAGACTCCGGTCTGCAGCGCACAAGCCATTTAATGAGAGTTCTGTGCTGATCTGAGCACAAATGAGCCAGGGGAAGTTTGATGTGCCACTCAAAACCGGTTTTCCATCATTATCTAAATCTAGCATAAAACCCCCCATAACTTTGAGGCTCAAATTAGTTTTAGAGAATTTTTTGCTCATTAATGTCATGTCAGTCTGCAAGATGTATCCAAAAGATAAATGAGGAAATGGAAATAGTACAGCACAAAGGACCGCTCTGTCGAGAGTTGCCGGGTGTTGCCGTCCTCGACTTTTCGCGCTCGTGTTTCAGTAAGCCTCCCAAACACCTCGCTTTCTTCCTCAATTAATTCCAGGATGTTGAATATTTCGATGATACCTGTCCGTGGCACTGTGACCTAACACTTTGTGTTCAAAAAGGTCATAAATATCTTTAGAAATGCTGTCTTGGGGATTACGGCAGCTCGGAAAAGTAATTAGTTGCACCATAGATGTATTGCAGAGCGGCAACTAAGAAGCTTTCGGAGCTCCAATTAAAACTTCATAGGAAACTCAGATCTGTACATTACATTTAGAGAGCGAGAGAAAAGACACCAGGTAGGGGAAGATAAGGTTGATTTGCATACGTTTCTAAATATACAGCATGTACAGTCAGTGCTGAGGTTGTTGGGTTTGCGTGATTTTGAGGTCTTTGAGTACGTTCTGGTGCATTAAGGGAGGCAGATGTTATTTCAGACATCGTTTGCTTTTCATTATGTTTTCCAGGAAGAAAGTGAATAGACTTTTGACATTAATGAGCTAGGTCATCCGCAACCTCTCGTTAAGCTGCGCATGGAATATTGACCTATACAGTGTAAAGGTCAATGAATGATGCTCGGAACCGAAGTAAGTTTCTTGAAATGAGCAGAAAGACTGGATATATATAGTGGCGTCCAAAAGCCTGAGACCGGATTCTCTCAAATCTTGCATTCGGAATCTAATTAAAGAGGTCATGACATGAGAAACCGAATTTCCCTTAATCTTTTGACATAGAAGAGGAGAAGTTTACTTCCAGAACAAACATTTACAGATAATTTACTTACCCTCTTGTCATCCAAGATGTTCGTGGACTTCTATGGTGCCTCCGAGTTTGAACTTCCAAAATGCAGTTTAAATGCAGCTTCAAAGGGCTTAAAGAAGGGAAGAAGGGTCTTATCTAGCGAAACGATTGGTTGCTTTCTAAAAAATGGAAATTTCTATACTTTTTAACCTCAAATGCTTGTCTTGTCTAGCTCTTCGTAAACTGTGTTTTCCAGTTCAAGACAGTTAGGGTATGCTGAAAAAATCCCATCTCATTTTCTCCTCCAACTTCAAAATCATCCTACATCGCTGCAGAAATACCGACCCAGTGTTTACAAAGTGACGTAGGACGATTTTAAAGTTGGAGAAGAAAATGAGATGGGAGTTTTTCGGCCTACCCTAACTGGAATGAACTGGAATACATGGAGTTCACGCAGCTAGACAAGAGTATTTTAGGTTAAAAAGTATATAAATTGGCAGTTTATTTTTAGAAAATGACATCGTTTTGCTAGATAAGACGCTTCTTCCTCGGCTGGGATCGTTTAGAGCCCTTTGAAGCTGCATTTAAACTACATTTTGGAAGTTCAAACTCAGGGGCACCATAGAAGTCCACTATATGGAGTGAAATCCTGAAATGTTTTCCTCAAAAAACAGTTTCTTTATGACTGACGAGAGAAAGGCATGAACATCTTGGATGACAAGGGGGTGAGTACATTATCTGTAAATTTTTGTTCTGGAAGTGAACTAATCCTTTAATACTGCGGTCCCCAACCACCGGGTCGCGACCCACTAGCGGGCCGTGGAAGAATTTCTACTGGGTCGCGAGAACGTTTTGGGGAAAATTTGTATAGATATGATTATTCATTGTGCGTAAATGATTGTTCTAATTATTCTGTACTTTCGTTGTATGCGATTGATATGAAGTAACAATTCTGTCATATAATCTATTAGGGCTTTAACGGATCACAGTTGATCCGTGATAGTATGAACCAGGTCCAGGCTCCACCGTTCGGCATGTTATTTTCAGATTAATTTGCCAATTTACTCAATTCGTTACTTACACTCTGTTCTAGCACACACCCGAAGTGTGCACAAGCATAGAGACGTGTTTCAGACAGCGCGGCATACCAAGTTAATTCCTCTTTCATGTCTCCCTGCATTTAAGATACATACGCATGTGGGTTTGTGGTTATGTTGCAATATTGGAAATATTTCTGTTTTAAACCACGAGGACGAGTCAATGGATATCGCACAAGAAACATGAAAACTTTGCACGTTAGTTATGCCGCTGAACGTCTAAACTTCGGTCAATTCGCTATGCAGAAAGCGAAAGTAAAAAAACGGACGAAGTTTTCTAATGCTACGTTAACGGTGCATATCCTCTCAGAGACGACAGGTGACGAATCTACTTCAACATATGCTGATAACAGTGTTATCCCCCTCCCCCATTCCTTTCAAAATATATTTAAGACTACACTTTTTCTAGGTCACACTCTAAAAAAATCTGTAAAAATAGGGCACAGTATACTGTATAATTTGAAGGAATATTTCCATTTTTATTTTTTAAAGGTGTTTTAGCAGTGTTTTGATTTTCACACTGTTTGAATAATCGTAAATATCTGTAAAATGAATGGATAATGTCCTGTGGAGTTTTGTACAGTGCACTAGTGATATAAGCCAGTTTGTGATCATTCATTTATTTATTTATTGCTATTTGAATCATTTTCAAATTATGCTGGATAAAATGATCATCAGTGTTTATCAAGAATATTGTAGAATATACAAAGGGATTCTGAAATGTTACATTTTCAGTTTAATTTGTTATCCTATTAAATTATAAAAACACACCAGAAACATTTAACTACTGTTCTCAGACTTTTGGACCCCACTGTATCTTTCCCAATTAAATTGTGTACATAAATCTTCTGCTCATTTTGCAATCTTCACCAAGATATATAGTAGTAATATGTTCAAAATTTAACCTTAGCCATTCACTGTTTACCCCCAACACCTCCACTTCTTGATTGCTTAGTGTTTAACTAGACTTCTCATACACTGTATTCTAATGTAAATGCAGCAATTAATTCAGGCAGACAAGGAACTTGTAAGGATGTTTAGTCTCTTGTTCAGCAAGAAACAAAATCACTACTTTATCAGCTTGCTCGCTTTAACAAGTTGAGCCAGAACCAATTTATTCAAGAGCAACTTTGACAAAAAAAAAACAAAAAAAAAAACTTGTGTGTAAAAAAAAAAAAAAGAACAGGGCTAGAAAAATGCATGTGCAGATGCGAGTTTGAGTTCTAAAGATGTCACACAAACCAAGACGTTTCAAAGGAGCCACGACAGGCGAGATACAGTAATGTCCAATAATCGGATAGAAGGAACCAAAGGTGGTGCAATTTAGCTTCAAAGGAGTGGTGAAAAATTGAAGATAATCATTCCATCTTAGGTTTGATACAAAGGGATCACGCTAGCAGTGTGGAAGTGTTTACTCTCACACTAATCAGTATCCATCAAGAGCCAGCCGGCAGCTACAGCGCTGGCCTCTTTGCTTCGCGAGATGGTTTCAGCCACTGGAATCACTGGTAGAGAGTCTTTGATCATTGCTACACTAAGCACACAACCTACTGCCCTCAAATAACCTTTAGCAGTTTCCCGATACTGTTACTTCCTTCATTTCAACATTTCCACATCCTTAAGGCTTTGAAATGACCGCTGTAAACTTTTCTATTAATACTGCAGGTCCTTTGTTTCGGGTTTAGGCCACAGAGCTGCTAGTATTGCACAAGATGTTCTCTCCCAACTTCTGTCTTGAAAGCTCATTCACTAGTGTAGGATTTGCTTTGAAACCATTTGCTCTTAGAATCTGCTAGTAAATTTCACAAATAATTACAAGGACAAAACATGATGTTTTGTCATAGAAAGGCTGGAATGTATCTTTAAATGCGTAATACAAATTATAAAATGGTCAAAAGTTTACACACACCTTGCGGAATCTGCAAAATGTTAATAATTTTACCAAAATAAGAGGGATTATACACAATGCATGTTATTTTTTATTTAGTACTGACTTGAATAAGATATTTCAAATAAAAGATATTTAGTTCACAAGAGAAAATAATCGCTGAATTTATAAAAATAACCCTGTTCTGATTCTTAATAATATTTTGTTACATGAATGATCCACAGCTGTTTTGTTGAGTGATATTTGTTCATGAGTCCCTTGTTTGTCCTGAACAGTTAAACTGCCTGCTGTTCTTCAGAAAAATCCTTCAGGTCTCACAAATTCTTTGGTTTTGCAGCATTTTTGTGTATATGAACCCTTTCCAACAATGACTGTATGATTTTGAGATTCATCTTTTCTCATTGAGAACAACTGAGGGACTCGTATGCAACTATTACAAAAGGTTCAAACATTCACTGATGCTTCAGAATGAAAAATGATGCTTTAAGAGGGGGTGAAAACTTTTGAACAGAATGAAAATGTGTACATTTTCCTTATTTTGCGTAAATATCATATATATATATTTTTATTTTGTACTGCCCTTCGGAAGCTACAGAAGATACTTACATGTTTCCCAGAAGAGAAAATAAGTTACATTTACCCTTATCTTAAAATTTCAAAAGTTTTCACCCCCTGGTTCTTAATGCATTGTGTTTCACAGAATGTTAACTGATGGACTGAAGTTGCGTTTTGCATCGCTGTGATGTTTTTATCAGCTGTTTGGACTCTCATTCTGACGGCACCCATTCACCACAAAGGATCTGTTGGTGAGCGAGTGATGTAATGCTGAGTTTCTTCAAATCTGTTCTGATTTTTGGATGGACTGAGGATGAGGGTGAGTACATTTTTTATTTTTATTTTATTTCAATTAAAATTTTAGCTTGAACTATTTATTGAAAATACTATCCCATACACAACATATTAAAATAACCACATGTTATTGATTAATTTGTGCCAAAAAACATCCAGTGTCTCAAAATGTACATTCGTTGCCTCAGAATCTGTGGGAGGATTGTGTTGCTGTCTGAGCAGTAAGAATATGGCTAATATATTCCAGAAAGGGTTTGTGTTAAATGACAAGCAGAGCACTGCTCTCCGGCAGTCAGGAGATCGGTGGTCCATGCCTGGCTTTATTATGCCACAGTGTGTGCGGCTGCCTCCCACCGCACTTCATTAGTTCCCTGTGATACTTAAGCGCAAACACACAGACTCGGCAGTAGCGCTAAAAATAAAACAGCTCTGTGAGGGCGGGGGGCATCTGAACAGTCTGTAGAAGCCCAGGATCAATTGGCCCACGCTGGCATCGTGCATTTGACGTCTTTTCTTGTTTTCAGGCTCTTTCTAAAGAATCGTCCACCAGCGACTCTGAAATTGAGATGATTTTAGACACACAAAAGCTCTTTCACCTGCTGAGAAACATAAGAGATGCATAAGAGTCAGCTGAAGGAATGCAAATCAGGGTTTGCATCCAGTTAAATGGCTTCGTATTGAAAATATTCTGGTTCTGTGCTGTTGTAATGCAAATGTAACACTGAAAGGAAAAAGGCAAGGATAAAAATATGCACAGGGGTTTGGTAACAATGGGCAAAGGTCGGTGTCCGGTTTGAAGGGGAGGTAAATAAATCTAATTGCTTCAAGGTTAATAGTGACAAGTAATAAAATGGATTTGGTGTCAAAGACACCAAAGGTGATTTGTCACAAAAATATAGGCCCTGGATGTAAAATAAAACTGCACTATATTTTTCCCTCCAGATTTAGCTTAAATGCAAGCTAAGTTTTAAAATACCTTTAATGTTAAGTAAAAACAGTGCATTTAAATCTTAAATCTAAATTTAAATTCTACCAGTAGTTCATCAGTAGTGTTAAGTACATCAAACAGTATTTTAAAATCTTAAACCTAAATGTAATTTAGGTTTATAATATAATTTAATAATTTAAATTCTACCAGTAATTTGTCTGGATTTAGCTTTAATGCATAAATCGGTTTAAAAATACTTTTAATGTTAAGTACATAAAAACAATACATTTAAATCTTAAATCTAAATTTTAAATTTAAATTCTAGTAGTTTATAAAGATTTTTTTTTTTTTTTTTTTTTTTTTTACAGATTTAGCTTTAATGCATTTTAATCAGTTTTAAAATACCTAAGTACTTAAAGTACTTAACAATACATTTACATTTTTAAATCTAAATTTAAAATTTAAATTTAAATTTTACCAGCATTGATCATTCTAATAATAAATCCGCATATTAGAATGATTTCTGAAGGATCATGTGACACTTAAGACTGGAGTAACAGCTGATAAAAATTCAGCTTTTCATCACAGGAATAAATTCTATTTTAAAGTATGTTAAAATAAAAAACATTATTTTATATTGTAAAAACATTTTGCAATATTACTGTTTTTCTGTATTTTTAATCAAATAAATGCAGCCTTGATGAGCATAAGAGACTTCTTTAAAGACTATTACAAGTCTTACTGACCCCAAACTTTTGAACGGTAGTGTAGCTTTAATGCATTTTTGTTTTAAATCATTTTAAAAATATTTTTATTGTTAAGTGCATAAAAACAATAGATTTAAATCTTAATTCTAAATTTTAAATTTAAATTCTAGCAGGAGTTTATGATGATTTTTTTTTTTTCTGGATTTAGCTTTAATGCAATTCTTTTTTAATCCATTTTAAAATACTTTTAATGTTAAGTGCATAAAAACAATACATTTAAATCTAAAATCTAAGTTTAAAATTATTTAAATTCTACCCGTAGTTTATGAATAATTTTTCCACATTTAACTTTAATGCAATTCTTTTTTAAAATCAGTTTTAAAATACTTTTCTTTTAATGTTAAGTACATAAAACAAAAAAAAATTAAATCTAAAATCTAAATTTTAAATTTTAAATTCTAACAGTAGTTTATAAATTTTGCAGACTGCAAATTTTTAATGCAATTTATTTTTTAAATTCAGTTTTAAAATACTTTTAAAGTTAAGTGCATAAAAACAATATATTTAAAACCTAAACACTTCTATAGTCAATTTTACATACATTTAAAAAACAACATATTAGGGTTATATTATGGTTAACTAAAACTTAAACTGAAAGTAAAACCATAAAAAAATACTAATAAAACAAACTGAAATAAAATATGAAAACTTTTTATTTCATTTGTCAAGGCAGCATTTTACATTTTAATTTAGTTTAGTTTAATTTACTAAAATGACAAACTGAAATAAAACTAAAAAAAAAACTATGCAGACATATTCAAAAAATAATAAAAAAATTACTAAAACTTCAAAATTAAATTTAAAATTAAACAGAAAATATAAATACTAGTTTTTTATAAATATTAATAAATAGCAATGAAATAATGCAGCATATTCACACTTTTAAAATGTATTTATCAAATAAGCAATTATATATTTATTATGAATTGCATACATCCAAATGTTTTTTTTTGTTTTTTTTTTAGATATTTTTCATTTTAGCTTAATTATGCATTTTTTGGCATTTCTGTCCCAATCTCATGTACTCCCTGCTGTTGTTTCATTTTCAGACTGTTCATATGACTTCAGAAGACCTATAGGGAAATATAGGGTTTGTGTGATGTGGACCAATTTTATGATACTTCTCTATAGCGTTTCGTCTTTGAAGTTTGCAAACCTCAGTTCCAGTGGAGACTAATTGCATGGAGAAGCGCAGCAGAGCTCTTTGAAAAAATCCTACAGGTTTGGAGCGTCATGCGGGTGAGTAAATGATGACACAGTTTTCATTTTTGCGTAAACCACTCCTTTTAAACTCTCGTTGTGAATGAATTTCAGCGTGTGATTTGATCAGGGATGCAGGCCTGCTGCCGTTCTCTCCCTTTTCACTTTCGCTGAAGCCCCAGACAGAAGCTCCCCGGAGACTTTGGCTTCTTGTTTAAACCTGACACAAATTCCATGTCACAATGCCCAGAGTGACGGCGCTCGCAGGCACAAAAGCAAATATTTCCGTTCCTGGTCGTACCCAACCCCCCTCTACACCTGAAGCCTCCCTCCCCTCACCGGCTCCAGCACGGCAAGCCAGCCATTTGTCACAAAGTAATTATAGAATTATCGATTGGCGAGCAATTAACAGTCCCTCCCTCTTCACTATTCCCCCCTCCCCATCTTTTAATTTGCAGTCAGACTGGCAAGAGCAAAAAAGCTTTAGGAGTAACACATTTAATCCCTTTGGGATTTCTCTACAGTCTTCAGATTAATAGCGGGACGGGGACAAAAGGCCTTTTTTCGCCTGCTGTTTCCTGCCCGCTGTTTTCTGCTCTGTCTGGCTGCATGTCTCCAGGCCCCGGCTCTCCCTGACAGCGTCTCTCATGCCTCCTACAGACAGGCTCCTCGTATTAGCATTGTGATGAGATGTACTGTCGGGTATCTGCTGAATTTGATAAAGTCGGAGTGCGGTGCAATACAAAGGAACGAGGCTGTAACTTCCTGAGGGTGTGTAATCCAACTGACCGTTTTGATCATTCTGAGAGAAAGTGTGCGGGGGTTGTGTTCAATTGCATTGTAAATGCAGAACACTCAAAGTTCACTTTTATTCTTACGTTTGCATCATTTCAAATGTTTTTGCTTGTTATAGGTCACCGTGCAGAGGTAATGATAACATGCAATAAGATGTTGCAGTTTCTATTTATAAGGCAGGTATTTTAAAAACCTATTCACAGTAGCTAAAAGGTTTTAATAATAATAATAATAATAATAATAATATACTTTATGTACTCTTGACTTTTTATTACTATTACTATTATTACTATTACTTATTTATTATTATTACTTTTTATTAACACTTATTATTATTACTATTATTATTATTATTAATAGCATAATTTATTTCTTTATTTATTTTCTTTATTTATTTATTTTATGATTAATAATAATAATAATAATAATAATAATTATTATTATTTTATTTATTTATTTTTTAAGTAATCTTGTCTTTTGAACAATATTATAAGTATTATTGTGAATAAAAATGATTTGTTTGTTTATTTTCTAACTTCCATAATATTGACTGAGCACTTCATGATTAATGATAATACTAATAATTTTTATTTATTTATTTATTATTTTTAAGTAATCTTGACTTTTGAACAATATTATTATACTATATTATACTATATACAATATTATTATACTATTATTATACTAGTACTATTATTATACTATTATTGTTAAAATCAATAATTTGTTTGTTTATTTATTTTCTAACTTACATAATATTGACTGAGCACTTCATGATTAATAATAATACTAATAATTTTTATTTATTTTTAAGTAATCTTGACTTTTGAAAACTATTAATAATAATAGTAATAATAACAATTTATTTGTTTATTTATTTTGTCACTTATGTAATATTGACTGAGTACTAATATAATAGTAAAAATAATAATAATACTTTTTATTTATTTATAAATAATCTTGACTTTTGAAAACTATTATTTTATTATTACTAACAATTATTTATTTATTGGTTTATTTATTTTCTTACGTAATATTGACTAAGCACTTCATAATTTAATAATAATAATAATATTTTTGATTATTAATAATTTAAATTATTATTATAATACATTTATTTATTTATAATTAATTATTATTATTATTATTATTATTAATCATTATTATAATAAATAATAATTATAATTATTGTATTTATTATTAAGTAAATTTATTTGTTTGTTTATTTATTTTCTAACTAATGATTTAGAATTATAAAAATACATTTATTTATTTAGCAATTTTGACTTTTGAACACATTATTATTATTATTAACAAATATTTATTTATTTGTTTGTTTATTTATTTCCTCACTTAATATGGACTGAGTACTTAATTAATTAATAATAATAATAATAATAATAATTGTATTTATTAAACTAGATGTATGTATTTATTTAGTTTATTTATATAAGTATTGTTGACATGTATGTCATTTATTTTCTCATATAATATTGACTGAGCACTTCATGATTAATAATAATAATAATAATGTATTTATTTTGACTTTATTATTATTGTTGTTGTTATTATTATTAACAAGAACAACAATGATTAATAATAGTAATAATTAAAGTGAAAACAAACAAACAAATAAATAGTGTGATCAAAAATCAGTATTATTATTATTAATAATAATAATAATAATAACAATACATTTTAGTATACAGATTTTTGCATCACATTTATTTATTTATTTATTGTCACTTTAATAATAATAATAATAATAATAATAATAATAATAAAAACACTACAACTTAACACTAAACTCTGTCAAAACTCTGATTGGTTTTTAAGGGCAGGGCAGTTTTATTGCAAAAAGAACCGTGTTCATTGTTTCTTGGTTCATTTTGAATCCATCAAACGTGGTTCAAAATGGTTTCTTTTAACAAGAATTCAGTGTACATTAATAATCAGTGTATTCACTGTAGAAAAAGCATTAATGCAGCTCGTAGTTTCTGTACACATCATGAATGTGCCACAATGTGTTTTTACTTGGCTTTTTTTTTTTTGAACACTGAGGCAGGAAATTACTCTGACTATCTCTATGTGTATACGCAATGATATATAAAGCGTGACAGATGATCCCTGCTACAAAACCACTGCAGGAACTTTTTTCCAAATTCATATAAAAAGGATCTTCGGAAGACAGTTCAAGTGAGATATCAGTACGTCTAACGCAACTTAACATAAGGATGAAACAACAGAGATGCATATTTTCTTTTCTCAGTAGCCTGTAACGCCTACTCACGCTTTTTCAGCCATACCCAGATCAGCATGCAAAGAGCCAGCTAAGACTCTGGAAGCCCAACTGCTGGCAGATATTAAGACTGGGATCGATTTCATGGAACATCACCTTGGTAACATATGGCCACAGCTGAGGAAGTTGATTTCCTTTCTGTCGTCCTTTATAACTCCGGTCTTTTCTTTTTTCCCCCCAAGTGTTTCATAGCTTTCATTTTTATTCTTAATCCCTCATCTTGGCAGCCCAAGATGTGCGAGCTTTTATTTCATAGACAATGCATACATTAACTAGAAAAACATGATCACATTTGTCTTAATGTGTCAGCTTGTGTGTTTATGTTTGGGGTTTTTGCACTGATAAAGATCTCCCTTCATATTACGTATTGTAAAAATCAATACTTTCATATTCATTGTAAAAATCCAAAGTGTGCGAAGAAAGACCTTATCAGGATAATACAATATCCCCTCGCGGAGCACGGGTTGGGAGACGCTAACAAACATGCAGCGAAAAGATTTCCACCATTGCCACCTGATAAATGAGAAATTTTTCAATATCCAGGAAGCTGATTACCAATTTACCGCTGTCAACTTCCATCTCTGCACCAATAAGGACGTTCTCTCAATGCATATGCCATCTCTGAGAATATTTCTGCACATATTGGAAATGTGCTCTCTCAGCTAATGTAATAGAAGCCAATAGCTGGTGTGATTTTTAGCTTTCTGATTAATATGATGTCATGTACAACACTCTAAACAAGCTGCTGAGAAAACGCAGAGCATGACAGGATTGCACACGGCCAGGGTCATTTTCAATGTGCTATAGAGTTGGCGGGAACGATGTTAGTAACACTAGCGGATGCTTGCAAATACACTCATGGATGCAAATTTATACTCTTAGTGTTTTTCACCTGAATTCTCGTTAAATGAAAACAACTCAAACCTCTTTTGATGGACCCGAAATGAACCGAGGAACAAAGAACCCAGGACTTTTTTGCATTCACACGGTTCCTGCCCTTAAAAATGGATCTGAGTTGTTTAGTTTTAAGTATTAAGTAGTATTGTTTACAATCAATGTTAATAATATAAATGATTTATTGTTATTATCTTACAGTTCACTCATTTGCTTTTATAAATTATGATTTACTGATAATTACTAAAATTAAAAATTAAGTATACAAAATGTTTTTTGGCAATACTACAAAAGGATTGTAGAATTAATGTGTCTAGAAGGGGATGTGATTTAAAACGTTGATATTGTATTTACTATATTTACTTTTTAAATAAATGTAATTTTTTTCTTTTTGAATTTAATCAAGTACATTTAACTTACTAAAGAAATAAATACATGCATTTTTATTTCAAATTTAGCCCTTTTTCGTAAGTCCACCTCATTTAATTTTAAGCATGTTAATTTAAAAAGTTAAAAAAGGAAACATTTTATTCTGAAACACCAAAGAATTTAGAATGTCACTTTCACAATTATTTATTATGATAATAGATTTATTTATTTATTTATTTAAAGTAATCCTGACTTTTGAACACTATTAATTTTATTATTATTTTGTTATTATTATTATTATTAATAACATTTAATTATTTTATGTTCTCACTTGCAATATTGACTGAGCACTTTATGATGATAATATCATAATAATAATAATAATAATAATAATAATAATAATTTTATGTTCTCTCTTACGTAATATTGACTGAGTACTTAATAATAATAATAATAATAATGCATTTATTTGAAGATTTCTGATTGTTATTATTATTATTATTATTATTATTATGATTAATAAAAACATTTTATGTTATCACTTGCGTAATATTGACTAAGCATTTTGTGATTAATAATAATAATAATTTTATTTACTTGTTTTAAAATTAAAATTGACTTTTGAACACATTATTATTATTATTATTGTTATTATTATTATTATTACTACTACTACTACTACTTTTATTTATTTGTTCATGTTCTCACTTATGTAATATTGACTAAGCACTTTGATTTAATAATAATAATTATTATTTTAAAATTAATCTTTCGATCACTATTATTATTACTACTACTAAGAACTACATTTTATTTATTTGTTTTCTCACTTACGTAATATTGAATGAGCACTTCATAATTAATAGCAATAATAATAATAATATTTTTATTTATTATAATAATACATTTATGTAATCTTGACTGAACATTTATTATTAATATCAACAGTTTATTTTTTTATTTTTTTACTTAAACGCCTCATGTCAGTCTTTGTTGGTCCAGTTGAAACAAATGGAGAAAGTCGGTTATTGCTAAGTTTTTCCTAGGTGAAGGCTTTAGTTTAGTGATAAATGTATCTGCTTATTCAGATGATTCAGAAGTGATTTGCATTTTTTTGTTGGTTGTCTGCAATTATAATAGCCTTTCTTATTATTCCATGCATTTTTTTGGTGCAATGAGCTGAATCAGCTTCTGTCAGACGGTCTGTCTAGAGGACGGGTGGAAGAGGACTTCTGGATGCTGGTGGGCTGGGTTCATCTCCGAAATGCAAGGATATAAAGCAGTGGAGCTGGTTTTGTTCCAGTCGGGTCAGGTCCCAGGTGTGTCGCCCCCTCATCTGTCTACTCCTCTCTTCCTCCTCGTTCTCCTCCTCCATTCCACCAAAGGCCTCATTTTCTGCATGATTAGGCCTCCACCTGTCCTGCTCTTGGCCCCTGGCCCTCGCCTGGGCTCCAACACACCGTCAATTAACACCAGCAAGTTTTTAGCTGAGTCACACCAAAATGAACCTGAAAAGGGAGAATAAAATTCAAATATGAAGTTCAAAAGACTGGTAGAAGAGTAATGCATTCATTTAGTTACACCTGTGTTTTTGTGTCATTTTATTAAACCTTTTTCTTCAGTAGCAACCATGTAGGCTTTCTAAACATAAATGGTGTTGTTTTCAAGTAAACATGCATTTGGTAATTATTTTTTTCAGTTCCATCTCTGATTAATTTGATATTGAAATCTGTCCATGTAATGCATAATAATCCTCATATTGCCAAAATATAATTTATGCTTCTTTTGGCCCGGAACCAAATTACTAGAGAATGAAAGGACCTGCGCCAGGCCTTTAATTTCACCCCTGTAAAATGAACCAATGAGCCAAATAATCTGGCTGGCCCTCATTGTTGCAAATGTGACACCTGTTGTAAGTGGCACGACTTAGAAGTGCCAAAACTGTTTTGTAGATTCGCTTAGTCTTATCACCGTTGATTTGTTGTGGTAAACAAGCAGCCAGATAAAGAACAACCGTACCCCTTTTTTTAAGCAGAGACAGATGGGCTTGTCAAAGTTACACTTGTTTGTCAATAAAGCAAAGCAGTAGTGTGGCGTGTTTTCATCAGGTTACAGAAATGATAAGAGATTGCAATTTTTCTAGATGTCATAAGTTTTGTCAGAAGAACAGACCAAAATTTGAGTCGAATTTTTGTATTTAGAAATGTGGCATTTATATGACTATAGCCTATATGACACATGCGAGGATCAGGTATTGACATTTCCAGTTTAATATCTTAACATAAAGCTATTGTATGACTCCAAAAGACTATAAATATACTGCACAAGTTGTGTTCTTCAACACGAGAGTAAGCCTTTGGGCGAGACTTCCGGTTTATTAGCCGCTATCAATAACTAGAAGAATAACAACGTGCAGTAAACGGTAAAACCGTTCGCATTACAAACCAGTGTGTTCCTAATTAAGATAATACATTCAGATAATATGGTTAGACACACATATTTGCAATATCAAGCAGCAAAACGATCTGTTTTGTACAGCTAAGTTGGACGCGGATGAGACCGGAAACCAGACAAATAAAATTTACAAATGGCCGCGCCCGCTCATAATAGGAAGTATATTTTTCTTCTTTTTGGAGTTTGACAGAAGAACATTCGTCCTAACACCTTTTGTGTTCAATGGAAGAAAGCAAATCAGATTTGGGACAACATGAAGGTGAGTGAGTAATGATTGGATGTCGTTTTTTGGTGAAATAGTCTAAAATAACGGTTGGAGATGGGGTTAGAGAAAGTTTGGGATAGTTTAAGCAGATAATTAATAACTAATTAGCTTGTGAAATTACTTTAAGATGAATTAGACGCTATTTAAACCATTTAATTAAAGTGTTTTTACGAATCAGTAAAAGGCGGGGCCACCGACATCAATTGTCTTCTATCTACTCAAAGAGTTTCTCTCAAAGGAAGTTTTACCTGTCACTGAAGTAAATTAAATGCTACTTATCTGCGTTGTCGCCTTGAAAGCTGTTTATCTTTCGTCTCCAATTCCAATCAGCTCGGTTTGTCTTGCTTATCGTCAAAATTAAACATGCACCGAAATATTAAAAGGTCATTTGCCTTAATGAAGCCATAAATAATTAAGCTCACTTATAATGCGAATGGTGAAAAGAAGATTGGAAATGATTTGAACATGAGATAAGAGCAAGAAAACAAATTCATCAAAGATGAAATCCCAACTTGGCCCAACACTAAAGTTCACATGTGTTTATGCCTGTAATTGTCCGTTAATGAGAAAAATGCATTTTTAAATAACAGTCATTAGAATTCAACATACTCTTTGTCATTGTTATAGTTTCAAACACACAATATATGTAACCTTTCCAACAGCCACCAACGGAGGGCGATGTTTCCCATGAAATGCATCCATCCTATGAGGCTAAATGGAAAGTCAATAAGGTTGTTTTCCCTGCTTCCAGATTACCATTCTTTAATAATATGTACTCAAATCGTTGATGAAGTCCTTATTTCTTGACTGTTGATGATGTATGTTCTGTATATATCGAGGTATGTTGCATAAATAGGTTCTCATGTTGACATTTTCCTTTGACCTGTATTTTTTTTGAGCCATGACGTATTAACAACCATGAAATAATGTGTGAGTATGATCATTAAACAACTTCAGAATACCAAGATATATAGATAGATAGATAGATGGATAGATAGATATAGATGAATAGATAAAAAGAGAAAGAGATGAATTACAGATAAAAATATATATATTTTTTAAGGTTTTTATGACTCAATGCATAAGAAGATTTTTCATATGTGACCCTGGACCACAAAACCAGTCATAATGGTCAATTTTTAAAAATTGCGATTTATACATCATCTGAAAGTGGAATAAATAAGCTTTCCATTGATGTATAGTTTGTTAGGATAGGAGAATATTTGGCGAGATACAATTCTTTTTAAAAATCTGAAATTTGAGGCTGCAAAAACAAAAAAAAAAACCTAAGAAAATTGCCTTTAAAATTGTCCAAATGAAGTTCTTAGCAATGCATATTACTAATCAAAAATTAAAAGTTTTGATATATTTACAGTAGGAAAGTTCAATATATATATTTGTAAAAATATTTATTTATTTATTTATTAAAAATGCTTAATACTTGCTGTAGCCCTGAGTGATTGACCTGCATTTTAAGTGTTGTTTTAACATTTTTACTGATTATTAAAAATAATCATCATATATTGTGCACTGAAGTATATATAATTAAAAAAAACCAAAAAACATAATTTTTAATGCACCTGTGTAACAGCACTTTAACTGTCAGCTGTTGATAAACTATCATAAAAATATCTCATATTTCATACGTCTTCTGTATAGGCGCACACAACCAGGACCTTTTCAAAGGGTAAATTTACGAGTCCCTTTTGCACCAGACAAGCTTAGATTCTTTAAAGTGAATGCCAACCCAAAAAAAGAGACCCGAGCGTGTAAGCAATCAATACGTTCGTTCTCAAAAGGCTGTAATGTTCTGATGCTTCACTTTTTCTTCAGCCGAGGCTTTGATTTGTGTGATTTCGCAGAAGGTCAGATGCACGGGAGGAGCAGAAAGAGAGAGGGAACGGAGTTAAATTAAGGCTAACATTGGACTGACAGTGATCAGGGCAGCTCTCGTTAAGATCCCGGGCTCTGCGGAGCACCAGACGACGCGAGAAGGTCTGACGGCGAGATGGGGAGGGGGAAGTGGGGGCAGTAAAAAGTTTTCCGAGCCGTCGTCCCCCTTCAATTTGCATGCTTAATGATGCTGAGCAGGAGTTAATAGTGGGTGTAATGGCTTCTGACTGACCGGGCTCTGGAGTGGACCACGGGCTGGGCCACCGGAGCAGGGGTGGGGAGGGGTTAACGCACACCATACGGCTCGGCGCTCGCTCGCTCTCTCCCTCTGCCTCTGCTCTGCCTCTCTCTGCTGTCTTTTGTGAGATAACAGAGCTTGCCGCTGTGGCCTTGTCTTATTAAACATGTTATCATTGCCTGTAACCTTTCTCTCCAGTCCCTTCCTTTTCAAAATAGAGGAAAAGCTGCCTTTGTCTGTTTTTATTCAGGGACCTATCTGACCCAGCGCGAGAGGAGAAAGAGACCTGAAAGAAATCAAATGGCAATTCCTGTCTACATTAATGTGGTCCTTTGTTCTGAGAGGGACGCCTTTGTGAGTATCCGGTACACTTTGTCCGTTTAGTCAGCCGCTGGATATACTCGATTGTCAGCCGCGTGTCCTCTGTGTAGATACAGCCATCTAAACACAGATCAGCCACTCCAAATCGCACAGGAAATACAAGCAATGGAAAACTCGTTTTTTTGCGTGTAGATAAGCCCTAAAGGGCAAAGTTCAGAAAAACCACTATAATAATTGAAAGATAGCTCTATTGTCTGCAAAATGCATGCGGCGTGAACATGTTTCTTTGCTTTTTTTTAAGGATGAATGAACAATTTTAAAGCAAAATTCATGTTTACAGTAATTCATGTATAATTGGAGTCGTAAAAAAGGCAGTTATATTAATTATTTTCTGCAAAATGTTATTTAAACTGTAACATATTCTAAAGGGTCCTTTTATTATATGAAAATTACAGGTTTATCAGGTTTATCTTGCAAGTCTGAATTGCGAGATATAAAAGCAGAATTGTGGAATATAAATTTCCATTTCTGAGAAATGGACACTCATTTGAAAGTTTCTTAGAGGAATTCTCGGAGGAAAAGTATGAATTAAAAGATATACAATTGTAAGATATTGCATGGAAAAAGTCGCATTTACCTTTTTTATTCCGATCTTAATGGCAATATGAAAATTCTGAATTTAGAGAAAAAAAACAAGCAAAAAATTGAGATGTACTCAGATGTACAAAAAACTCAGATGTACAGATTAGAATTGTGAGATAAAAAAGTCGCAATTACCGTTTAATTTTTTAAAATTCAATAATAGCAATGTGCATCCATACATACAGTAATTAATATATATTTTTTAAAATAACATTATTATATTCATTCCTTTTTTTACAAAAGGATTAATAATTAATAAAGTAAAAATCATGTTTACGCTCCTGCTGTAGTCTCAGTTTAACACATATACTGCTAATGTTAATATATCATATTATCCATATATACTATGTACATTTTTTTTACATTTGTAGTATTTAATGTTGTATATATTTAAAATATTTACGTTATTTTAAAAATAATATTATGTTATTATATTCATTCTTTTTTTTTTTTTACAGTATTAATAATTTTGAAGCATTCTGTTTATGCTACTTCTTTAGTTTTAGTTTAACAAATATGCCACTAATGTTAATATATCATATTATTAATATTTATTATTATTTTTTTACATTTGTAATTTTTAATATTATTTATGTATATATTTAAATATTTGCATGTTATTAATAATTATTTAATATATTGTAAAAATAATATTACATTATTATATTCATTCCTTTTTCTACAGTATTAATAATCCTGAAGCAAAAATCATGTTTACACTGTTACTTTAGTCTGTTTAACATGTATACCACTAATGTTAATATATATATTATTTAATATTTTGTTTACATTTGTAATATTTTTAATTATTAATTTCTATATTTAAAATATTTATACATTAATAAATAAATAAATGTTTATTACCTTTTGATAACATTTATAATTAAGATGCTAATGTTAATCAAATCTTCTAGCTTTGTATTGCAAAATTTATTCCAACCCAATCTCATGGAAATTGGTACATATTTTTTACACTGTGGCTAATTTGTATGAATTTCATACACTTATACAAATTCGTAAAATTTGTGAAAAATCGTACATGTTTTACGAGGTGGCAAATTCGTAGGAATTTGTACAAAGCAATTAACAACATAATATGTTATATTATATTTCTAACAAGATTTGTCATAAATAATTTTAATGACAAAAGTAAAATGTATATTTTTTATATAAATTATATATACATATATATATATATATATATATATTTTTTTTTTTGCAATATTTTAAATTAGTAATATATTGTATATTAAATATAAAATATAATTGTATATATTTAAATTGTATATGTAACTCTGGATGACAATACCGTCGTAAGTAGCACAGGTATATTTCTAGCAGTAGCCAACAATGCATTGTATAGGTCAAAATTATCAATTTTTCTTTTATGCCAAAAATCATTAGGATATTAAGTAAAGATCATGTTCCATGAAGATAATTTGTAAATTTCCCACTGTAAATATATCTAAAATTAATTTCTGATTAGTAATATGCATTGTTAAGAACTTCAACTGGACAACTGTCAAGGCAATTTTTCAATATTTAGATTTTTTTTTTGCACCCTCAGATTCCAGATTTTCGAATAGTTGTATCTCAGCCAAATATTGTCTTATCCTAACAAACCATACATCAATGGAAAACATATTTATTCAGTGTTCAGATGCTGTATAAAACTCAATTTGTTTTAAAAAATTACCCTTAAGACTGGTTTTGTGGTCTAGGCACACATATTATTAATAAATAAATGTTTAATATTTTTTTAGAACATTTATAATTATGATGGTAATGTTAATAAAATCTTACACTGTAAGTATTTTAACATTTATTCCAACAAAATCTCATAGCAATGAGTGGCGAATTTCGTAGGAATTTCGTATGACCTCACTTGTACGAATTCGTACAGTTTGTGAAAAATCATGTATTTTACAAGGTGGCAAATTTGCAGGAATTCATATGAAGGACCACTCATAACCCTGCCCCTAAACCTGAGGTAGTACGAATTAAAACCTCTTAAAAAAACCTCGTTGTTTATTCCTGTGCAGTGCCTTTCCACAGACTTCAAACTTAAGTGCTTTACTGTAAACAATATTTTTGTTTTTGTTTGTACAAGCATTAGTAGTGTTACCACTGAGTTTAACTTGCACTGATCACGTGATATTGCTTTAAAGTAAATAAAGTGCTGCAAATAAGCTCTAACATTAAATCGAAAAGTGAGGAATTTTCACTCAAACACTTCAGCTAAAAATATTTGAGGTAATCTCATCTAATAGCTGCAGTGTTTTGTATTCAGTTAATAGGTATCACGATTTTAATGATTCAAGAGCCTCTTTGGCATGATGTGACTGATCATCGAACAGCTGTGAGTCACGGTGACCAGTACCCATAATCCATTGTGATACACGTTTTCCACTTTAATCATAATTGCACACATGTGCTCAAAGAGCAAATATCAGTAATGTGTACCCTGTCTGAATGGTTTTACACCTCAGCTCTCAGTGTGTGTGAGTGTGTGTGTTATATCCCCTATCACAGCTGTTAATGTATTTCAAACATCATTTCAGTGTTGATTTGTTTGCCATGTGTTCTGGCACATACCCGCTCCAGGTTGGCATGGCCCTAGCGGGCCTCGGTGCCAGCGCGGCTGGCATGACAGCGTCCGTTCCTGATGGCCACAGGTGCGGTTGTGGCCAGTCGCTCTCCTCCAGGTGTAACCTCACCGCTGAGTGTCAGTCTGAGGCGCTTCCATCTGCTGCGGAAAGTCGTGTAGATCCCAACCTCTCCTGTTCGCTTTCTTCCTCTCGATCTTTCATCTCTATCGTTGTCACATTCACGCAGGGATGATGCCCGTTTTTCTAACAGATTTAGCATATAGGCAGGATATAAAGGCGTTTTGCTCTGAAATACACTCTCGTGGACTGTTTTTAAAACTAACCATATCTGAAAGAAATGTCATGAGTTCTCTTCAGTATCTTAAATGTTTAAATAATGAGATTAGGTGGACATAACAATATACAGGAAAATATTTCAAGACATTTAACTCTTCAGTTACACATTAACTCTTTAGTATATTCTGAATGTGCATAATAGTAGTAGTAGTAGTAGTAGTAGTAGTAGTAGTAGTAATAATATTTTTTAATTTTTTTATTTACCTACTTACTTTCTTAATATTTATATTTTAGGTTTAAATTTATTTATTTATTTACTTGTTCAATACTTGTTATATATTGTATTTTATGTTTAAATTTAAAAATATTTATTTATTTAATTGTTATTTCAGAGAGTACTATATTCCGAATGTACATCATAATAGTCTATAATAATAATAATAATAATAATAATAACAACAACAACAATACATCCATATTTGTTTAATGAAACATTTATGTTTCAATTTAGGAATTTTATTATTAATAATAATAATAATAATAATAATAACAATTATTATTTTATTATTGTTACTCTTTCTTTATATTTGTATTGTATTTGTATTAAGCTAAATTAATTAATTAATTAACTAAGCTTCTAATAATAATAATAATAATAACAATATTTAACTATAACTATTTTTTTATTCTTTAATTTATTTATTTAGGCTCTAAATATTTGTATTTTAGGTTTATATTTATTTATTTATTTATTTACCACTTGTATTTTACGTTTAAAATTAAAAATATTTATTATTTATTTATTGACTGATTCATTTATGTATTTACTAATTTATTTAATTAAACATTTATGTTTTAATTTAGGGATATTTATTATATATTATATATTTATAATTAATAAATATGTATTTAGTTATGTGTTTAATTATTTTAGCTTCTAAATAATAATAATAATAATAATATATTTTTTATTCATTTAAATATTTATATTTTAGGTTTGGACATTTATTTATTTATTTATTTATTTATTTATTGACTGATTAATTTATGTATTTATTCATTTGTTTAATTAAACATTTATGTTTAAATTTAGGGATATTTATTATATGTTATATATTTATTATTAATAAATATATAAAATAATAATTATTTTATTATTGTTACTCATTTTATATTTGTAATTTAGGGTTAATTAAATTAATTAAATTACCTTCTAAATATTTAAATTTTAGGTTTAAATTTCATTACTTGTTATATATTGTATTTTATGTTTAAATTTAAAAATATTTATTTAATTATTATTTCAGAAACATATTTTTTAATTTATTGACTGATTTATTTATTTTTTTCTTCGTTTTAATTAATTAAAAAGAAGTGTATATTAGGTTTAATTTTTTTTTAAATTCATTATTTGTTTATTTTTGTTGTAGGTCTATATTCAGAAAAACAATCATTTATTGATTTACTTTTTAAGGTTTTTTTACTTTTATTAAGTTTTTACTTAATATTTCAGAAAGACATCTCTTCAGAGGCTCCAAAGTTACGAACAAGCATTTCATGAGCAATTTCCGAAAACCTGGCCAGATAATAAGAAGAAACTGCTGAACATTCACAGTCTCATATGTTTCTTATGTTAGAAAGGTTACAAAATCTCATATAAACACAAATGGCAGTGAAACTGTTAAAAGAGCATCATTACCACATTGTTTCATTATAGTGACGTGAGTCCACACTACAGTATTGCTTTCGCCTCTGTTATTTGCATTTGCAGAACTCTATCATTAACAAGTGCACAGCAAGCCCTTGTTGTTGTCATCTGTGGTTACAAGCGTCCTGTAGGAACAGATGTAAGGGCAACAAATGCTCTGCGTCAACATGCAGAGAAATACTGGAGCATCATCAAAGCTCAATGGCACGAAAAACAAGAAGTGCTCTTAGATATAATGAGTGCAGCTCCTAAATTAAGGAATCGTATGCTGTTTTTCTTGTCTTTCCTCAACCCTGACCTGTGCTATTGTCATCCCATAATAACCTTGTTTTTATGGCAGTGATTCATCACCCGCCCAAAAGGTAATACAATACTGAGGACCTACAGGCGGCACAATTAAGTTTGTGTTTGACAGTGGGAGATGTTTGTCTCCCTCGCACACTTGCATACTTAATACAAGTACCCCTCCCACGCCGACAGACGTCTTTGAAACTCTCGCCCTGCACTTGTAAGCCAAGGATGGTCTAAAATAAGATCAGTGGTTGACCTTGTCTTTAGCATTTTATTAGATATTCAAATGATGCGCAATTGCAAATGTTAGACGGATGAAACATTTATTTTAAAAGGGTCCAGATGAGCCAGTTAATACAAAATCTCAAAACGCGATATTACATTTTGGAAATAAGTATTAATAATATTTCAGTCTTCAGCTTTGAATTAGTATAATTGCATGTTTAATATTTTTTCTCATAATATGCTTGATATTATGCAGGTGCGCATGGAATCAAGATCCCGCAAGACTCCTTGGCTTACATCAGGGTGACTTCTACTTTAAGTGAGTGATCTTATTTTATTTATTTTTTTATTTATGAAAATATTGTTTTGGTGTAACATATATTGTCTGATTACCTAATAATAGTAATGGTGGCCTCAAGATTAAGTCTTTATACTTTTTATGTATCACATGACACCGAAGACTGGAGTAATGATGCTGAAAATTCAGCTTTGCCATCACAGGAATAAATTACATTTTAAAATGTATTCAAATAGAAAACAGATATTTTAAATTGCAATGATATTTCACAATATTGCAATAATATTTCAGCATTATATATGCACTACCGTTCAAAAGTTTGGGGTCAGTACATTTTTATTGTTTCTTTTTTTTTTTTAAGAAATTAATACTTTTATTCACCAAGGATGTATTAAGTTAATAATTAAAAGTTTATGAAAAGTTAATAATAAATAATTTACATTGCTATAAAATATTTATATTTTGAATAAACACTGTACTTTTTAAACTTGTTATTCATGAAAGAATCCTGAAAAAAAAAATCACAGGTTCCAAAAAATATTTGGCAGCACAACTGTTGATATTATCCAACATTGATCATTCTAATAATAAATCCGCATATTAGAATGATTTCTGAAGGATCATGTGACACTTAAGACTGGAGTAACAGCTGATAAAAATTCAGCTTTTCATCACAGGAATAAATTCTATTTTAAAGTATGTTAAAATAAAAAACATTATTTTATATTGTAAAAACATTTTGCAATATTACTGTTTTTTTTCTATATTTTTAATCAAATAAATGCAGCCTTGATGAGCATAAGAGACTTCTTTAAAGACTATTGGGGTCTTACTGACCCCAAACTTTTGAACGGTAGTGTGTATATATATATATATATATATATATACACCATACTTATGACCTGTACTAAGAATACTTAAAATATATACCCTACCAGTCAAAAGTTTCTGAACAGTTAGAATTTTAATGTTTTTTAAAGTATTTTCTGCTCACCAAGCCTGCATTTATTTGATTCAAAGTACAGCAAAAACTGTTACATTTTGAAATATTTCTACTATTTAAAATAACTGATTTCTATTTGAATATATTTTAAAATGTAATTTATTCCTGTGATCAAAGCTGCATTTTTAGCTTCATTACTCCAGTCTTCGGTGTCACATGATCCTTCAGAAATCATTCTAATATTAATTTACTGTTCAAGAAACATTTTTATTACTATTGTTATCAATATTTAAAA